>CM053028.1:507813213-508413213 GCA_028564925.1 Lithobates sylvaticus | reverse complement strand
CGTTTATCTATTAAGTTCTTGTGGTAAAACCAAGGAAGCTTAGACTTCTGAAGTGTATCAATGCTTTACTAAACAGGAAAAATCTGCACATACAAACTGTACGATGAACAATACAATACAACACAACTTATAGCTTCACATATAAGCATATATAATATGTACACATTAGGTAAACTAAACAATTACTCAACTTAGGGGTTAAGATGTCCTTCATAGTTCCTTGTTCAAAGTCCAACTCACAAAAGCGTCTCCAACGTTATCTAGCTCCTGGTAGCCATCTTGTCCTTTGTCCTTCCAAAACACCACTGTCCCTCTGTCCCAAAACACATGTCTCTTTCAAACCCTCTCTATGCCCCTCCCACCCACTTCCTGCCATAAACCAACTTCCTCTAAACCTGGCTATCTGGTTTATTTACATATCAATGGAGGGGGAAGAGGCCTTTGTAGACATATGCTGTTACTAATCTAAACTCTATATCATTGCAATAAAGTCACTATACAAATGCCCATAGCAACACATACCACCTCTTGACTTTATAGGATAATATAGGAAACTTCTTAAAGCCTTTTGTCCAGGAAAGGGCAAAATAAACCCCCCGTATAAATGGGAGGAACAAATTCCCTTTCGACCCCCATCTTGGGGGCGGTCAGATGATTGGTTTGTCCCTGGAAGGCTGACTTTTGAGCAGGGTTAACAATGTCTTTTGGCAGTTTGTAAAGAAAGTCCCAGATGAAAAGTCTCTTTTCTTCTTGGTCATAAGGAAAATGCTCAGATAAAAGGTCCACTCCAATTCAGCCACCTTTCCTCAGGCTCTCTTCTGGTCTGTCTCCTCCCATCCAGTATGGTCATCTGCTCTGCCTGCTCCACCTCTCGATGCTCAATACCGGAAATGAGTAAGAGGCAAAGCAGATTATATGCTCCTTCCAACTGCACCAAAAAAACATAGCTCACTGCTCACATTTCTCTATCTGCCCATTTCTAACTGCAAAACTATTGTAGGGTGCCCACTGTTGCCTTGAAACACTTTCACGGAAAGGCATTGACTTCCAACGTAGCGAATAAACTTGCATGTCTCTCCGTGCTGTCCTGGGAAGCACACAGGCCTGCTGTTGTTCAGTCTTCACAGCATGGCACATTTTTGCAAAATGCCCCATTTTATGGCAACAGAAACACTTAATGTGACTGAATCTACCATTCCCAACCATTTGCTTCCACTTCTTAAACAATGCTGGTGTAGGAATCCCATCTATTTCCTCTCTAGGGACCCCCACCTTAAGTAAATCAATCCACATGTGTCTCCTGGAGATCATAGGCCTTGCCTTCCTTGTATCTGACTCAACTCGGTCATTTGAGCTGATCAAATCCTCTGCTTCCCAGTTATCAGAAGTAACAGTGGCACATGTCCTACTTCTGCTTACAGGCTTTGGGCCTTTGTCCTTTGTTAGGGCATCATTAGACTTGGTCATGAGGGCTGCACACCGCTCATTCAAATCTTCAGCTCGGCCTACAGGGGTTTGAACACACTTCGAAGCCACTGCAGGTTTAACTTTGATTACCCTCCTTCCTAAATCTTTTGCCTTGCTTGCAGTTTCTTCCAAACACTTGGATGCCACTGCAAGCTGCTCCTTCAGTAAATCTCTTTCTAATTCCGCCTTTTCCCTCTTTTCAGATTCAATATGTAGAGCATGCAGGAAGTGCAAACCAAACACAGCAACTGCCCGCATCTCTCCCTTACTGAACCCAAAACTTTTGAGACTAAAATCTGAGGAAAGATCACAGACTCCATCCCCCCAAGCTCTGTTCAAAGGAGACGCATATCTAGCTAGCTCCTTTGCAACGGGCATCCACTGACTATTTCTGGCCCAGGTAGGAAGGGTGCACGCCTTCAAGTCCTCCTGGACACCAGAAATCTTTGCAGCCTTACTCCTCCTAAACAGTGTACGCAGAATTTTTCCCCCAGCACAAGCAACAAAACACACAATATAAAACAGGTCTGTTTCAGTTGAAATTTTAGCACAAATAACGGCCGAGCCCCCAATTGTAATGCTTTGCGTTTATCTATTAAGTTCTTGTGGTAAAACCAAGGAAGCTTAGACTTCTGAAGTGTATCAATGCTTTACTAAACAGGAAAAATCTGCACATACAAACTGTACGATGAACAATACAATACAACACAACTTATAGCTTCACATATAAGCATATATAATATGTACACATTAGGTAAACTAAACAATTACTCAACTTAGGGGTTAAGATGTCCTTCATAGTTCCTTGTTCAAAGTCCAACTCACAAAAGCGTCTCCAACGTTATCTAGCTCCTGGTAGCCATCTTGTCCTTTGTCCTTCCAAAACACCACTGTCCCTCTGTCCCAAAACACATGTCTCTTTCAAACCCTCTCTATGCCCCTCCCACCCACTTCCTGCCATAAACCAACTTCCTCTAAACCTGGCTATCTGGTTTATTTACATATCAATGGAGGGGGAAAGAGGCCTTTGTAGATTACTAAATCTAAACTCTACATTTGCAATAAAGTCACTATACAAATGCCCATAGCAACACATACCACCTCTTGACTTTATAGGATTATTATAGGAAACTTCTTAAAGCCTTTTGTCCAGGAAAGGGCAAAATAAACCCCCCGTATAAATGGGAGGAAAACATTCCCTTTCGACCCCCATCGTGTGGGCGGTCAGACGATTGGTTTGTCCCTTGAAGGCTGCAACACTACTTTTGAGCAGGGTTAACAATGTCTTTTGGCAGTTTGTAAAGAAAGTCCCAGATGAAAAGTCTCTTTTCTTCTTGGTCATAAGAAAATGCTCAAATGGAAGTCCACTCCAATTCAGCCACCGTTCCTCAGGCTCTCTTCTGGTCTGTCTCCTCCCATCCAGTATGGTCATCTGCTCTGCCTGCTCCACCTCTCGATGCTCAATACCTGAAAAGAGTAAGAGACAAAGCAGATTATATGTTCCTTCCAACTGTGCCAAAAAACATAGCTCACTGCTCACATTTCTCTATCTGCCCATTTCTAACTGCAAAACTATTGTAGGGTGCCCACTGTTGCCTTGAAACACTTTCACGGAAAGGCATTGACTTCCAACGTAACGAATAAACTTGCATGTCTCTCTGTGCTGTTGTTCAGTCTTCACAGCATGGCACATTTTTGCAAAATGCCCCATTTTATGGCAACAGAAACACTTAATGTGACTGAATCTACCATTCCCAACCATTTGCTTCCACTTCTTAAACAATGCTGGTGTAGGAATCCCATCTATTTCCTCTCTAGGGACCGCCACCTTAAGTAAATCAATCCACATGTGTCTCCTGGGGATCATAGGCCTTGCCTTCCTTGTATCTGACTCAACTCGGTCATTTGAGCTGATCAAATCCTCTGCTTCCCGGTTATGAGAAGTAACAGTGGCACATGTCCTACTTCTGCTTACAGGCTTTGGGCCTTTATCCTTTGTTAGAGGGTCATTAGACTTGGTCTTGAGGGCTGCACACCGCTCATTTAAATCTTCAGCTCGGCCTACAGGGGTTTGAACACACTTCAAAGCCACTGCAGGTTTAACTTTGATTACCCTCCTTTCTAAATCTTTTGCCTTGCTTGCAGTTTCTTCCAAACACTTGGATGCCACTGCAAGCTGCTCCTTCATTAAATCTCTTTCTAATTCCGCCTTTTCCCTCTTTTCAGATTCAATATGTAGAGCATGCAGGAAGTGCAAACCAAACACAACAACTGCCCGCATCTCTCCCTTACTGAACCCAAAACTTTTGAGACTAAAATCTGAGGAAAGATCACAGACTCCATCCCCCCAAGCTCTGTTCAAAGGAGACGCATATCTAGCCAGCTCCTTTGCAACAGGCATCCACTGACTATTTCTGGCCCAGATAGGAAGTCCTCCTGGACACCAGAAATCTTTGCAGCCTTACTCCTCCTAAACAGTGTACGCAGCATTTTTCCCCCAGCACAAGCAACAAAACACACAATATAAAACAGGTCTGCTTCAGTTGAAATTTTAGCACAAATAACGGCCGAGCCCCCAATTGTAATGCTTTGCGTCTATCTATTAAGTTCTTGTGGTAAAACCAAGGAAGCTTAGACTTCTGAAGTGTATCAATGCTTTACTAAACAAGGAAAAATCTGCACATACAAACTGTAGGATGAACAATACAATACAACTTATAGCTTCACATATAAGCATGTATAATATGTACACATTAGGTAAACTAAACAATTACTCAACTTAGGGGTTAAGATGTCCTTCATAGTTCCTTGTTCAAAGTCCAACTCACAAAAGCGTCTCCAACGTTATCCAACTCCTGGAAGCCATCTTGTCCTTTGTCCTTCCAAAACACCACTGTCCCTCTGTCCCAAAACACATGTCTCTTTCCAAACCCTCTCTATGCCCCTCCCACCCACTTCCTGCCATAAACCAACTTTCTCTGAACCTGGCTATCTGGTTTATTTACATATCAATGGAGGGGGAAGAGGCCTTTGTAGACATATGCTGTTACTAATCTAAACTCTATATCATTGCAATAAAGTCACTATACAAATGCCCATAGCAACACATATGGCAGCAGGTAGCTGCCATAACCCCGGTATTTTTTTCAATGGCAGGCAGGCTGCTTTAAGATAAAAGTGGTCTCCATGGCGGATTCACCACAAGATTACAACCTTATCCGTTTCACACTCTCCTTGTCTCCTACCTTCCATACTGCCAACCCACAAACCCCTACCCGCAGAAACCTTTGCAACCTCAACCCTTCCCTTCTTCATTCTGCTACTTACAGCCTTTACGACAAAAATCGCACCCCTGTCCTGCCCAGACCTAACCATTTACATCTACAACAACACGCTGTCATCCTCCCTAGACATACTTGCTCCTCTGTCTACACGGAGAACCAGGCCCCATCTGCCACAACTCTGGCAAACAGATGACACCAGAAGTCTCAAGAGACGCAGCCGTGCTCTTGACCGATCATGGCGTAAATCTAAATCCCTGCAAGACTTTACCCTCTACAAATCTGCCCTTCTCAAATACAACTCCTGCCTCCACGCTGCTAAACAAATCTACTACAACACTCTCATCAAAACCCTCTCATCCAAACCTCATCAACTCTTTTCTACCCTTAATTCCTTACTTCACCCCCCCCCCCCCCCCCACTGCCCCCACCAACTTGCTTACTGTGCAACAAATTGCCAATCGTTTTAAAAGCAAAAGTCGACACAATTTGCAAGGAGATATCCAGCATTCAACTTTCTCCCCACAACAGGTCCAACATCATACTCAATACTCTCCTCCTTCTGCCCAGTTACCACTGATGAAGTTGATAAACTCCTCTACATGGCCCACCTCACCACCTGTCCCCTGGACCCTGTCCCCTCACAATTACTGCGACCACCTTCCCACTCTATCCTAAGCTCCCTAACCCACTTCTTCAACCTCTCCTCCTGCACCTTTCCTTCCCCGCTCAAACATGCACTGGTTACCCCCATACTTAAAAAAACCCTCACTAGACCCCACCTGTTTGAATAACTTAAGACCCATCTCCCTGCTTCCATTTGCCTCCAAGCTCATCGAACGCCTTGTCCATGACCGAATGAGTCGCTACCACATGGACAACAACCTTCTCGACCCCCTACAGTCGAGTTTCCGTCCACAACATTCCACTGAAACTGCCCTAATAAAACTCACCAATGACCTACTAACTGCTAAAACCAATGGGCATTACTCCATACTCATACTCTTAGACCTCTCTGCTGCCTTCGACACAGTTGACCACCTGCTCCTCCTCCACTTGGCCTTAGTGATTCTGCTTTATCCTGGTTCTCCTCCTACCTTTCTCAGCGCACTTTCAGTGTCACTTACAACTCCATCTCCTCCGCTCCTCTCTCTGTTGGGGTACCCCAAGGCTCCGTCCTTGGGCCCCTCCTATTCTCGCTCTATACCTCTTCCCTGGGCCAGTTGATAACCTCCCATGGCTACAAATACCACTTCTATGCCAATGACACCGAGATCTATCTCTCCAGTCTTCTATTCTTGCCCTCGATCTCCTCATGGATCATAAACTTACTGAATGACATATCCGTATGGATGTCACACCACTTTCTCAAACTCAATCTTTCTAAAACTGAGCTTGTTATATTTCCTCCTTCCCGCCCCCCCCCCCCCCCATGACTTTACCGTTAAGATCATCAGCATAATCATTGGTCCCTCCACACAGGGTGCTGGGTGTAATCCTTGACTCTGACCTCTCCTTCAGCCCCCACATCCAATCGCTGGCTAAATCCTGCCTCCTTAACCTACGCAACATCTTCAGAATTCGACCCTTCTTGACTAATGACACCACAAACAACTTATTCACTCCTTGATTATTTCCCACCTTGACTACTGCAACTCTCTCCTTAATGGCCTACCCTTATGCAGGCTATCACCCCTTCAGTCTATTGTGAATGCTGCTGCTAGACTAATACACCTTACTAACCGATCCGTGACTACTGACCCTCTTTGCTAATCCCTTCACTGACTTCCCCTACCCCACCGTATAAAATTCAAAATGCTAACCACAACATACAAGGCAATCCACAACATCACCCCCAGCTACATCACCAACTTCATCTGCATATATCGCCCTAATCATCCCTTCCGCTCCTCTCAGGACTTCCTGCTCTCTAGCTCCCATGTTACCACCTTTCATGCTTGCCTTCAGGACTTCTCCAGAGCCTCTCCCATCCTCTGCAACTCCCTGCCCCTATATATTTGATCAGCCCCTAACCTGTCCACCTTTAGGAGATCCCTGAAAACTCACTTATTCAGGGAAGCCTATCCCACACCCACCTAACAACTGTCCCTGAGCCACCCCCATAAAATCATTCCCTGCATCTATTACCTTTTGTACCACCACCCCTCCCCTTAGAATGTAAGCTCTACGAGCAGGGCCCCCCTGTCCCTTCTGTATTTAACTGTACTGTAATTGTGCTGTCCCCCCCTCTACATTGTAAAGCGCTGCGTAATCTGTTGGCACTATATAATTCCGCCCTAAACACGCCCTCATAAATTATCTCATGAAATGACACTTAAAATGTTTTATCGAGAATTAAGTTATAAATATTAATGACAAATTTATCCGTGTCCATCAATGCAGCCTGCCCGTGTCCACCAATGCAGCCTGCCCGTGTCCACCAATGCAGCCTGCCGTGTCCACCAATGCAGCCTGCCCGTGTCCACCAATGCAGCCTGTGTCTGCTAGTGCAGCATGTGTCACCAATGCACAGGCTGCAGTGGCTGCATGCCCTTCTTAAGGTGGGTGGTCAGGGGGACAACATCCTTCCTTTATCAGCCCCTGGCTTCCCATGTGACTGAGCCTCACAAGTTAACTTGGTTCCCAGCCAAAAAAAAAATCATAATTATTATACGGTGCATGTGCTTGTAAAGTTTAATTTGGAAATAGAACTTTCTTTACTACAATAATTTGTACATGTGTTCCTTCATGAAATTTGACACATTGGTATGGTAATCGAACAAACTGTTGCACAAAGTTAGTAGAGCCCATGAAAGTACCATATATACAGTGTATATATATATATATATATATATATATATATATATATATATATATATAAAATGTGTGTGTGTTTTAAATTACACAAATTTATTTACTACCAGTGAATGTCAAATTCATTCATTTATAAATGTGCCCCTTAGCATCCCTGGGCTTGGTGGCTTTCCTAGAGGAAATGGTGTCCTAGGCCATTACCTATAATAAGTGGTGTAGTGGAAAATATGGCACAGTCAGACAAGCTGTATTTGGGTTTTACACAACAACTAATACGTAAGTAAAGCACAGCTTGGTGCCTCTGGTTGTAGAGGGTGACAGAAGGGATTTTATAATATGGTCGCCTGATCGCATTTATATACTGTATATTAGGTTCTATTTAAGGTGATACAATAAAAAATTGCTGCGCTGCATTATTGATCTGTAAACCCTAATAACAAGAAATCCCCCACCAAACTAATAGACCTAATACCAAAGGAAACAAAAACGTGAACATACACCCTCCTCCTCTATGGAAAAGGGCTACAGGTGCTGTGGGTTCAGACATCTATCACCATGAGGCAGTTGATGCCCTCAGGCAAAAATGATTAAAGATAATCGGCCAATCTTTACCTATAAAGCAATCGCTGCTCTCAGTGTTTAAGACCCAATGTTAAATACGGAATATTACAAAAAAAAATTATATGACACAGTGACATACAGCAAAATGTGAATTTCCAATCTGATGCAACCTATATTTCAAAACAGGTGAAAATATACAAAATGTGATCAAATGGTTAAATGTCCATAATATATAGAAACGTCCAGATGATTCGTAAAAACTTATTATAAAATGGTTATATAACAAAATGATCCAATCTCTTTTACATTAAGGGTTGCTACTTTATCCTCAAGATGCAGTGTCCTATTGTCTAAGGTGAGTATGGGTCCTTACCCCATCAGGTGGACTCCCTAAAGAGCGGAGTCTGAAGCGCTGACAGATATAATCCTCTGTAGGGATATGCGTCTCATCTGCTGTCCTCCGGTCTTCCGACAGCCTTCTCCTCGTGGGGGAACGAAAAAGCCCTGGAACCTTGCCAGCAGTGTCCGGAATCACCCGACCGACAAACACAGGCGGAGTTAGGAAGATGGACAGAACAGGTGGCCTATCCCAGCGGTCATACAGCGTCTTTCCGCGCTGGGACTTGAGGATCTCCCTGATAGGCTACAGCTTCCCGGGAGTCCTCCAAGGTATCACCTGCAAAAGAGTCTACTCTCAGGCCCCTCGGCCGTGAGTGAAGACAGGGGGGAGGGGGAAAAAAAACTAACTCCAATTGTGAAATACCGTCAAACAGGGGGAATATTTATTGGTATAAAAAAAAGACCAAAGGGATAACCCATAAGGTCACATTGACATATAAAAGGAAAAAAATGTTTTTTCCTATAATAGCACGTGCCATTATAGGAAAAACGTTTTTTTCCTTTATATGGAAAAAAAAAAAACCGGAGGACAGCAGATGAGACGCATATCCCTACAGAGGATTATATCTGTCAGCGCTTCAGACTCCGCTCTTTAGGGAGTCCACCTGATGGGGTAAGGACCCATACTCACCTTAGACAATAGGACACTGCATCTTGAGGATAAAGTAGCAACCCTTAATGAAAAAGAGATTGGATCATTTTGTTAAAAAACCATTTTTTAATCATTTTTTACGAATCATCTGGACGTTTCTATATATTATGGACATTTAACCATTTGATCACATTTTGTATATTTTCACCTGTTTTGAGATATAGGTTGCATCAGATTGGAAATACACATTTTACTGTATGTCACTGTGTCATATAATTTATATATTTTTTTTGTAATATTCCGTATTTAACATTGGGTCTTAAACACTGAGAGCAGTGATTGCTTTATAGGTAAAGATTGGCCGATTATCTTTAATAATATTTGCCTGAGGGCATCAACTGCCTCATGGTGATAGATGTCTGATTGAACCCACAGCACCTGTACCTTTTCCATAGAGGAGGAGGGTGTATGTTCACGTTTTTGTTTCCTTTGGTATTAGGTCTATTAGTTTGGTGGGGGATTTCTTATATATCCCTATTATAGGTTATTAGGGTTTACAGATCAATAATGCAGCGCAGCAATTTTTTATTGTATTGTTCTTAATCCATATAGATATTTGATGGTGTTTTGCTGCTGCTTCCTTTTTCACATAGTTTATATCACCACTAGCGCAATATATTATTTTTTTTTTTTTTTTCTATTTAAGGTGAACCTGCATAGTCCATGCAAGGCAAAGCAAATGGTTTAGCGTATTACAACCCTTCTCCGCCTCAGCTGCTTATATTTATCTAGCCATTGCTCATTTTCCTGCGGATGTAAACCCAAAGTAGATCTGGTCAAAGCTGACACAGAGGTAAGGACCCTTCTCCTCACCCCCTCCGTGACATTACTGGTGTCTGGTGGTTGACCACCCAGATACATAGTGCTGCTTTGTGGTTGAAAGGGGTGAATGCCACATAGTCTCCCATATCATGAAATAGAAGATATTTAGCATCATTACAGCATGTGAATGGAGCACTATGTGGAGCAAAGGGAACATACAGTAAGTATATGCAGTGTGTGTGTGTGTGAGATGGGGCATCTAAAGCATATGCAGTACCCAGTAGTGTATTTAGGTTTTGTGCTGCCCTAGGCCTGACTAAACTTGTGCACCCCCTAATTTAAATATGACCCACCCCTTCCTGTCAAAGCCACACCCCTTGCTGTTTAAGACCAACCCTGACATTTTCAGTGGGGACACTAATTCTGAGGGCATGGGGGGGGGGGGGGGGGCTGGGGGTGGATAACCTTAATTTGCATAGATTTCCTCTCACTTCCTGTTTGGCTATGGTTCAAGATGTGAAGGGAAATCTCTGCAATGAGACAGGGATGGTAAAAAATAAACTGACAGGGGCTATAACCCTCCCTTATTCTATCCAAAACGGAAAAAAAAAAAAAAAGTGTTGCCTATAGTTCTACTTTAAGCACAAATTTATGATAATTTTATGGAGGGGGCTAAGAAGATACAACCATGCCAATGGTGCAGCAGAGAACATATAGCACAGTGATGAAGGTTTATGGTACAGGATGATAGGATTCCCCCACAGTTGCGGAATGCCGGCCGCCGCATACCGGAAGCAGTGCAGCCCCTTTATGGGGGCACTAGACTAAATTGCCTCTCAGCCCAGTCTGCCCCATAAGAGCCGGCGGGGACTCTTTCCATACTGCCCCCCTGCAAAGTGCTGCCCTAGGCCTGGGCCTTGTCGGCCTAGGCCAGGATACAGCGTTGGCAGTACCCATGACAAAAATGATAAATTGTGCGCCCCCCCCCCCCCCCCCCCCCCCATAGTTTAATACAAATTATTCTATGTCTTTTCAACAAAATATATAAAAAACATTATACAATAGGTTGCTTCATTCCTTCCAAAACTCAATAATAACTCATAGCATTATCGCCAGTTTCCTCAATAATAACCCATAACATTGGTGCTAGTTTCTGCAATAATAACCCCCAGCGTTGGTGCCATTTCCGCAATAACCCCCAACACTAGTGCCAGTTTCTGCAGTAATACCCACCAGCATTGGTACCGATTTCTGCTATAATAACCCACAGAATTGGTGCCAGTTTCTGCAATAACACCCATAATTGGTGCCAGTTTCCACAGTAATAAACTCCAGCATTGGTGAAATTTTCCACAATAGCACCCAACATTGGTGTAAAGTTCTGCATTGGTGCCAGTTTTGGCAATAACAACCTACAACATTGGTGCCAGTGTGTTCAATAATAACCCCCAGCATTGCTGCAATGTTCTGCAATAATAACCCCAAACTTTGTTGCCAGCTGCCACAATAATAAATCCCAGCATTGATTCCAATTTTCACACTAACCCCCCAACATGGGTGCCAGTTTCTGCAGTAGAAACCCCCAGCTTTGGTGCCAGTTTACACAATAATAAACCCCAGCATTGGTGCCAGTTTCCGCAATAATAATTCACAGCATGGGTGCCAGTTTCCACAGTAATAACTTATTTCCACAGTAATAAACCCCAGCATTGGTGCCAGTTTATGAACTTATCTTCTTGCTTTGTAGTTCTGTGTTTGTCAAAAACCTGGGAACAAAAAAGTAAAATGTGAAATAAAAAATGCACAGGAAAATGTGCACAAGGGTAGGAGTAATGGACCCTCAATACCTGAACTTTCCCTGGGGTGCAAGGATCTTAACAGAGCAAACATCTCTAGTCCACCTAGGTCAAAACCAGGTGAACTCTGCTCCTTAGGGAACTGCTAAAGCCTGACCTACAAATACTTGGTGAGGGCTCTCCCAGAGAGATAGAGAGAGGGGAGAGGAAAAAGACCCAAAGGCCACTGATCCTCTCTCTGACATCAGGTCAGGCACCAAAAAAACTTGCACCTGCCATCTCCATGAGTAAAAAAAAAAAAAAGCAAACTCGATAGTAAGTGCTCTTGCAATAACATTGCTAAGTGCAGTATACTAGTCAGGCATTTTGACCATTATAAAAATTGAAATAAAAACCTTATATGTCCTTGAAAAAATGTAAATGATTTTGGTATGCAAATTAGTCATAGTGTTAAGCTGGTTGAACACTGGCCAAATGTCGCAAGATAATGGCCGTTTAAAAAAAAAACTGCCGACATTCAGCATATGTGTATGTTGGTCTGTCCGACAGAAGCCAGCCATGCATGCTGGAAAACCAGCAGCCGACCGACCCCCAATCAGCGCTCTCAACCAATGGCAGAGAGCGCCGATCCGAGTGTTCTGGCATCAGAACACAACAGCTCAACGGGGAGATTGCTGAACTAACCTCGTATGGTTATGTAGCAAAGTCCCGGGCCCCATGAGGCCTAATGATAACCTCCAGAGTCAGGGACAGCTGACATCCTTCTGTGTAGAGTGGGTTGCAATGCATGGTGGGTGTAATGCAAGATGAACAGGAGACAGACCCTTTTTGAATGCAAAGAGATTTATTGTCTCTTAAACAGAACTGTGGGAGAGAGGGTTAGGGCTAGGACACCCTTAGATAGATGCAAAGATAATTGGGAGACTCCGAGACTTCTAAAGGGCAGACAGCTATACAGATGAAGGCCTCCAGCCGGACACCACTTCTGTATAGGTAGGACCGCTGTCTCCTATGGCAACAATCTTGTAGCGGTTACTAACGGCAATTGAAGTCAACCATTTGCAACACAAACAATCCTTAGCTTATTCCACCATCACTCACTGTGGGTCTTCACTCAACAAGCTCCCAGACTCTCTCACTAGACTTCAGATCCACTAGCCACTGGATCCCCTGAGCTCTTCCACTGTTAGCACTCAGTATCTTCCTCAAGATTCACCCTGCTTCCCTGCTGGGTCCCTGGCTTGGCACTCATAGATACTCTTCAAGCGTCACCTCTGCTGTCCCGCTGGGTCCCCAATTTGGCACTTGCTGAAGTTTTCCCAATTCTTCACCGTCCCCGGCTAACGAGAAGTCTGCACTGGTACTGGCCTCAGCTTACTCACAGTGGTCTCCGGTAGCAAGGTGGATGGTCCCTTAGTGGCAGCAGCTTCCCCTCTACCTCCGACCACAACTGGTTCCCCAGCCAGCGGAACTGTTATTTCTGGTTGGACTACAAGCCTTCAATCCCAATCCCATGCTACTTCTGGATAGGCTCTCAGACAGACTAGCAGCCAGATAGGCCTTAGGTTTCTGGCCTAGCAGCCAGGCAATACAACACACGTCCACCCAGACAGCCGTCCAGGTGGCACAGAACCCTGATCACCTTACTCCACCTAAATAGGCTCTCCCAGCAGGCCAAGGGACCCAAGAAAATCCCTGCCCATTGGCTGAGACACCCCATCCATTCCTAATCTGTCCTTGCTTTGCCCTTGTCTTATCTAATGACACCAGCTACAACGCCACCTAGCGACAGAAGAGAAAAGTGCAGCAATTCCAGAATTAGGGGGAAATCAATTGATCGCCTAACAATTGACCAAGGCAACTATCACCTGGCAACTAAATTTTATAGCAACCCTGCCTAAACATCAGGGTGCTACAGTTAGTACAGTGGCTCCAACTGGAGCTGTCAGGTTTTTTTTTGTGCAAACTGTTAGTGTGTTAGTTAGTAAATATTGACACAGCTCAATATAGTCTGGGCATCTACACATCAATGACATAGAAAGGGTTAACAGGCTGATCATGCTGAAACTAGTTAGTGAGATATACAAGGACAGAACATAGGGAACTTTATAGAGCTTGGTCAGCATTTCTGTAGGTCAGACTGTAAAAACAATATATTGTGTCTCTGTGCCGGTCTGGATACAGAATGTTCTAGTAAACTATTAACTTTTAAACAATGTGACCTCATTTTAAAAAGTATACATTTACCTGCCTATCACCCAGTGGAAATTTACTGTATATCTGACTGTCAGAGAGAGGATATTAAAGTGTAGATAACCTCAAGAATAAAATGTTATATACCGCAGTTTACTAGTTTGTAAGAGGGACAAGCTGTTTGGTACCCAAGTGGAGTAAAAGCACACAGAGGTCAAGGAATTCAGCACAATGTATTAACTCACATAGAGGTGAGGGGGTATGGTTTTAAGGGCATGGGCCATCATCCCTAATAGAAATACGAAAGAAAAATCCGCCAATATAATGGGATTATAGCGGCCCAAAGAAAAAAGCATGTATAAGCAAGAATAAATATAAAAAAATATAACAAATTTGTTATAATAGTTAACATTTTATTGTTATAACAAATTTGTTATATTTTTTATATATATATTTTTGTTTATGCATGACTTTACTTTTTTTCTTTGGGGTGCTATAATCCCATTATATTGGGGGATTTTTCTTGCGTAATGTATTAACGCAAAGTTCTAACAAGGTGGCAACAGGACTGGAATATCAAGGCCAAAAACAGTACTGCAGTACCTTACAGAAGAACTAATAGAACACAGTCTTGATTCTATAGAAGAGATGTTAGCAAGTTAATGATATCTGATGAAGAAGGTGACTGGTAGGCAATGTGGCAACAAAGGCACCCAGGAGGCAAAAGATAGGATGTCAAAGGTAGCAGCTCAGGCTAGGTCCCTAAGGTCCCTAATTTTTCCCTCCTCTGCTGGAACCTTTCCTTATGCTAGCGACACTGCTCCTCACCAGCGGGTTCCTTTCTCTGACCAAGCCACTGCACAAATACTTGCCAACCGCAGTGAGATAGTGTTATTTATTAGCACTACTCTCAATAAAAGATGGCCTCAGAGGTCATCCAGCCCAGCAGCATTCAATTGGATATCTACTACCCTGATGAAGCCTACGAAGACCTCAGAGGAACAAACATTTTTCTTTTCCTCTATCCTCTCTGCATAGCAGCTGCTGTAACAGTGCCACCTGTGCAGGGAGGTTGATGGAGGTTGAACTACACCTGTCTACAAGTTGATGACTTGTTTTCTCTTTCTCTTTTATTTTCCCTTCATGATCCTGCCAGTAATACAACTTCTGTCCTAGGCACACAACATTCACTCACTAAACTATCTATTGAAGAACAGTATTGTCACACTAGTACAGGAATTGTTAGAACATCTGTAGGATAAATGGAAAGGTAGCATTAGTAAAGGAGTTGTAGTGGTATTTAGACAGGGAATGTGTATTTTGGGCTGGCAGTTTCTCCACTCCGAAGAATTTCCAGTTGTCTATGCCCCCGTACACACGGTCGGAAATTCCGATGGAAAATATCCGATCAGACCATGTTATCGGAAAATCCGCCCGTGTGTGGGCTCCATCGGACGGAAAAAATGTAAGAATCCTGCTCTCAAATTTTCCGACAACAAGATCCGATCGGACTTTTTCCGATCATGTGTAGAGAATTCCAAAGGACAAAGTGCCACGCAATGCTCAGATCAAATTACGAGACCAAAGCTATTGGCTACTAGCCTCTACGTAGTTCCGTCGTACGCAACGAACGTCACCGCGTTCAGAATGATCAGATTTTTCGACAACTTTGTCCGACCGTGTGTATGCAACGCCAGTTTCGGACAAAATCCGTTGGAAAAAATCTGACGGAAGACTGAAGCACCACATTGGAGTTTATTTGTGCAGATAAAAATTTATTCCAATATAAGGTCAGACTAAAAGACTTTGTCACAGAGCCAACATGTTTCAGAATTTAGCCATTCGTCGTAAGGAGACAATACGTCTTGGACTGAATTAGGTGTATAGCGTTTTGACCAAACTAATATTGCACTGAATTAAGTATACAGTATTTTGACCAAACTAATGTTGGAATATGGAATTAATTAGCAGCTAGTGTGAAGTGAGAAAATGTGTTGATGACAAAAACAAGTGGAATAAAGTCTTTTTACTGGTGTCTCTGATAGAATGGCGTTAATAGGTTTTTCTACATATGACTCAGGGCCCCCACTTTCTGATAGGGCCCCAGTCTTTCTCTAATCTACTGCAGTTTAGTGTCCCCACTGGTATAAAGAAAAAATAGCTGCCAACATATCTTTCATTGCATTTTATCTCAGAATCTCTGATAACCATTTGTAGCACATTGCTTCACCTTTTCCCAGAAAAAGTAAACATACATGCTAATGACAGAAGATATTACTTTACTGCAGTATATTTCCAGCCAGCAAAACAAATGACAAGTATCTCAAAGGTGGTGGGGCAGATGATGCCAAATATCTCAAAGCTGATGGAACAGATGATATCAAATATCTCAAAGGTGGTGGGGCAAATGATGCCAGGGATCATAGATATGATGGGACAGATGGTGATATATGATGCCAAATAATTAGTAGGTGGAAAGGCAGTTGATGACTAATGATGGCGTTGCGTACACACGGTCGGACTACGTTGTCGGAATATCGGTCCAACGTCGTGACGTAAGTCGTCGTCCACGAGATTACAAAAGGGAAGTTCAGCACCACGAGATTACAAAAGGGAATGTCAGGCACCCGTTGGGCTCCTTCTGCTGATCCCGTGTTTATCGAGAGTTAGTGGAAGTTTGGTGACTTGCCAAATATCTCAAAGCTGATGAGGAGTATGTGGACCAAGAATTGGTTGCTTCAGCGTGACCAGTTCTCGCACATGCCTTTGCTTCGTGAGATCCGGGAGAATAATCCTGATGATTTCAGGAACTTTCTCAGGATGACGGACCCCGATTTTCACCGTCTTTTGGCTTTGCTGACCCCCTTACTCCGGAGCAGAGGCTTGTTGCCACGTTGAGGTACTTGGCGACAGGGGAAGTCTTCAGGATTTGAAGTTCTCTTCAGGTATCTCTCCCCAGGCCCTGGGAATCATTATTCCAGAGACCTGTTCTGCCATCATTCAGGTCCTGCAGGAGGACTATATTAAGGTCTACTTTACTATTCCCTTCTATGTATGCTCTGTTTGCTAATGACTTGTATTTTTGACCTCCTTCCCTAATTACCATGATTGCAATATGTTCTATATGCTGTGCCCCTTTTCTCCTTCATGCATTTTTCCCTTCACTTACCTCACCAGCATGCTCTTCTGCCCCAATAGACACCTATGGCCTAGTCACTTAAGCAATGTCTTTTGTCTGCTGCATAGTATTGTTTGCCCCAAAACACCCCCTAAAATATGCACAAATGTTTGCTGTGTGGTTTACTTCATGTAGAGCCCCTTTTTTTGTTCTTTTGGTGGGGGGGGGGGGCAAACTCATTAGGAACCCCCTCCCCCAACTGCTCTGTCAGATGGTACCAATCCTTTATCTGCTGGCTTTCCCAAGGTCAATACACACTATATACCTACCTCTTTATAGTGCGCATCTTTAGGGATGAATTCAGCAAAGCATGTAGTGCAAGGGGCTGCCTCCATACATTCCATTTCCTAATTTTTTGTCTTCTTTCCCTCCTATTAGCTTGCTTGGTAATTTAATAATGTCACACTGTGCCTGCCTTTTTTTGGGGGGGGGGGGGAAATGTTATTTGATCTTTCCTGTGGCCTGCCAATAGTGTTAAGTACAGAGGGTCTGGCCAAACTAGGCCACATTATTGAGCCATTTGCCAATCAATTAAGTGCAGAGGGTTACCTGTCCACCCCCCCCCCCCAAAAAACCATAGTTATTGCCAATGTCCCATCAGAAGTGGGGGGATTGATGGGGGGGTGAGTAATCTGTGAAGGGGAGCCTCTACTTTTCTGTGTAAATACTTTCCAGCCTCCAATTTTATACAATGCTCTTGTTCCAAGATGTTGATTGTCTAATCTGCTTGCAATGTTTAGGTGCAAAGTGACTCATTTTTTTTTCTTGTTTCACTCCACAGTTCCCTTCCACGCCACAGGAATGGCAGACTGTGGCCTCCCACTTTGCCAGCCGTTGGGACTTTCCTAACTGCGGAGGGGCAATTGATGGGAAACACGTCCGCATCGTCCCACCGCCCAACTCGGGGTCCTACTATTATAATTATAAAGGGTTTAATAGTGTAGTGATGTTGGCGGTGGTGTCGGCAACATACGAGTTTATGTATGTGGACGTGGGGATGAACGGCCGGATATCGGATGGTGGGGCCATTACGCACACGGAGTTCTACTGGCGTCTCCAAAGTGGCAGTCTGTGCTTGCCACCTCCAGAGGAGAATGCCGAAGGACTCCCCTTCGTCTTTGTCGCAGATGAAGCGTTTGCGCTGACTCCCCATGTGATGAGGCCGTTCCCGATGAGGACCCTCACCCGGACCAGAGGGTCTTCAACTACAGGCTGTCCAGAGCCAGAAGAGTGGTGGAGAACGCTTTTGGCATCCTGGCCAGCCGCTTCCGCCTGTTCCTGACGGCATTTAACTTGGCGGAATACAAACTGAACCACATAGTTCTTGCCTGTTGCATATTGCACAACTTCCTCAAAAGACATAACAGGAACTATGTGGTGCCCGTTGGCCCAGATGTGGAGGGCCCTCCAAATGCGGACCTCACAGCCCTTCGAGTGGCACGTCCAGGCTTGCCCCCTCTCAATGCCCGCGTGGTCCGGGACCAATATATGGAATACTTTGTGGGTAGGGGGGCCATTGCTCTGCCTGACGATGTGTGAGAGGCATTTTTTAATAAATCTGATATTTTAACCAACCTCTGATTTCTTGTCATTTCAGTCTTCTTTTTAGCTTATTTTACTTTGTCATTTTTTCCCTTTGCCTTCGACAGTGGTAATGCACTTTCTGGGCAAAAGGAGGTAACAGTCTCTTCTTCCCAAAAAGATTATTCTCATGTGTGTTTGCTACCTAATCTTTGGTCTAGAGAAGGTTTCTCCTGCATAACTGACACCCAAAATACTCCTTTTCAGCACCAGGTCTGACATGTGTGTATTCTCCAAAATGCTGTGCTCCGTGTTTTCGTACAAAGCACTGTGGGTGTCATTTACATAAGTCAAATCCGCTATGCTCTACAAGTGCATTGAAAAAGTTCCCTGGGAAAGGAAATTGCAGTGCAAAGTGGATTTGCCTTTAGTAAATAACACCCATTGCCCCCCATATCCTTTACATTTTACATACATAATGCATTGTTTTATTTAAATAAGGAAGCCACACATTTGGAAAAATAAAAAAGTTTACTTGGAAAACATTCACAAGTGCGTTTACAATCTTCACGCCAAAACTGACAACATCTTGGTTATTTACAACATTATTTACAAAGATTACGCAATTTGTAAAACCAGGCATGGAGCTAAGCAGAACCTATGAAGTAGGAAAGTAGGAAAGTTCAACTTGTAAAGTGAAGACAAGATCAGACATGACTATATGTTCAAAGTGTGTTTGATCTTGCCTTCATCACATGGGGGGGTCACCCCCGAAAAGTGGAAATTTGGAACATGCACACAATTTGGTTCTGAAAATGGTCATTAGATGGTAAAACACATGCCTAGAAGCTTCAAAAGTGCCATTTTCCATCATGGGGATGAATGGACGTTTTTTGGGGGTGCAACCCCTTCACCACAACCACTTTCGTAGTTCGTAAAGTGTTTGCACCCCCAAAAAAACGTTGCCATTCACCCACCATGATGGGAGCTAGCACATGTGGACACAATGTGTGCATGTTCCAAATTTCAGACAGTTTTTAAGTTGCAAATGTGTTCAGAAGCTGGCACAAATGTGTGTAAATTACTTGTTGCTTTTTCATATTTTTCCTAAAACATCAATGATGTTCTTCAATTTTTGTTGAACATCATTGATGTTTTGCTTTATGTAATCTAGATCTCTATTGCAGACCATTATCTCTCCGATGAGTACGTGGGCACTCTCTGTGGTAAAGTGCGATTTTTCTTCCACAACATCCACGTCACCTAAAAACCACAAACAAACAAAAAGGGGGTGTTGGAAATGAGGCAGCCATACATGGATTAGCTTACCAGTAGCTGTGTTCTCCCACACTCACCTGTTGTGGTGACAATTTCTCCAAGTTCGATGATCTCTCCTTCCTCCTCCTCCTCCTCCTCTGCTTCTGCTCTTTCCCCTTTTTTGGTAGGTGTTGGTTTGGGGGTTTCCTCAGACGGCCCAAGTTTTCGCTCCCCTATGAGAATGTCCAAAAGGAAGATTTAGCAACACAAGCTATTGAGGGCAGAAATAGGAAATGACAAACATTGCTTGAAAGTGACGGACACTATTTTAGTTTGGCCAGTTACAAATGTCAACTACATGAATGAAGTCACTTTGTAAAGGTGCTAAACTGACTAGCTTTTTGGTAGAAGTTTGTGTGATGGAGACCCCCCTCTAGTATCCACTGGAGCACATGTGTGGAAAAGCATAATAAAAAGGGGGTTTGGGTGTCCCAGCACTAGTGCTCTAGAGTCCAGATGGGTAAACAGCTACTGAGTGACCTCTCCTTTACATTGAATAAATTGGCTTTACATTCTTGATGACATTTCTAGTGAGAACAAACTTCCTTTCCCCAAAAAAACACCAAACATCGTATTATAAGTGGCCGAACGATCGAGGTTGCGTACGATCGAATGCACACACACACGACCATGACAGTGGCAGAAAGATCGAGGCTGAGTACGATCGAATGCACAGACGAACCTGAAAGTGGCCATTTTGGAATGTACAACTTGGTAAAAATCAAAACACAATGGAGCAGTATGCAAGCAAGAAATCAAACACAAAACACAACTACTTACTTTTTTGAAGAATTCTCTTGATCTTTCTGTACTGATCGGCCTCCCTCAGTTTCAGGTCTGACCAGCGTTTCCTGAGTTGCTCCTTGGATCGTTGTACCCCAAAATTATTGTACAGCCTTCTCACAACTTTAGACATGATCTTGGCCTTGCGGACATTGGGGTTGAGGTAAGGCCCATACTTCCCATCATAGTCGCTCCTCTTTAATATGTCCACCATCTCCAACATTTCTCCAAATGACATATTGGAGGCCTTGAATTTCAGGTTCCGGGATCGGGACGTTTCTGCCTCCGGACTTTCCTCGTCCTCCTCCTCGTTGGTGGGATATTTGTGGCGCACCTGCTGTGTCCCCGCCATGTGCTCTCCCCACTACGCCGTAAAGAGAAGGGGTGGGGAATAGACGAGAAAGATCGTCAGGGGCGGGCGGAGTTTGAAGCATGCGCAGTGTATATAAAACGTCACACGCCTGTGTCGTAGCCACGATCTGGGAGACGAGGGGAGAGAAAACTCACACGAGACGATCGCTACAAACGAAGGTACAATTTAACGTTGGTACATAACTAGCCTAGACTGATTTGAACTTGAGGCTTCTTTATGGAGAAGATTAGGAGAGTTTAGCCTGACATAATTTTGAGGGTTTTGTGTGTTGTTGTGTCTTGCAGAGATTGATATGAAGGGATTCAACGACATGAGTTTTCTCCCCTCTTCATTGCCAAATACAGGGATTTTCCCATATTGTGGCAGGGTATACACCCACATTACACCAACAAACCAAAGAGGCACGCAGCCCTGGAGGAACTTGTGGAATTTGTCAAGCCAAGGTTCCCCACGGCAACTGTTGATGATATTAGAAAGAAAATTGGCAGCCTGAGGAGTGCGTATATCAGGGAGAGGAAGAAGGTCGTGAAGTCTGAGGAAACTGCAACTTCAGCAGATGAGGTCTATGTCTCCAAGCTCTGGTACTATCAGAGTCTCCATTTTCTGAAGGACCAGGCTGATGTCACGGAGCCAACCTCAACTCCTCCTTCCACGCTTCCTTGCGCACAGCCCACCCCTGATGAGGCTTCCGAGGAGCAACCTGGGCCTTCCAGTCTGGAAGAGGTGGAGGAGCCCAGCTTGTTCCAGGTATAGTAGTTTTGCTACCATTTAGGGGAATAATGAATGATGTTCACTTAATTCAGGATCGCCAATTGCTTAGTTCCTAACGTGTTTGACATATCAACAGACAGTGGTGTTGGAGACATTTGGGGCCAGAATCTAAACTGCTGGGCTGAGAATTGTATGGTTTTCTATTTGTAAACATTTTGCAACAGTCACTAGATGAGAATTGTGTGTGTTTGATGAACAAATAACTGAAACTATGTCCCTTTTTCCTACACAGGAAGACCTCAGCCAGGAGGTGGCTGTGGAAGGTGGCAGTCAGGAGGAGGCAGGGGTTAGTGGCAGCCACCAGCTGGGTAGTGGCAGCCAAGAGGGGCTAGGCCTCGGAGCCTGACTGACACCCAAACCCCTCCCCTCCGCCCTCCGTACAAAAGGGCGAGAAGGGGGGGTTATGCGGCACAGTCAGCGCTCCGGATGATAAGAGAGGCTTCAGACTCCCTACATGCCACACCCGCCGACGAGGAGACCTTTGGCTCGGTGGTTGTCACAAAAATGATGGGTATGGAGGTGAGGCAACGCAACATGTGTGAGGGGCTCATCCTCCATGTCCTAAATAAGGGTAGGGCTGGGGAGATGACCCCAGTCACACATGTTTGCCATAGCTACCATGCTCCACCTCCTCCTCCTCCTCCTTCTGCCACCCCACCAGCACGACAGCCACAGCGTGCAAGGAAGCGTGGAAGGAAGACCTGAGAGTGACGACCTGCAATCAGTCTGGTCTGAGAGAAGATGGAGCCTCTCGTAGTACCAGAGCCTGGGGACCTAGATGGCATCTGCTGCAGTTCCGGATACTTTGGACTTCACGACCAGATTGCACTCCCCTTAATATACGTACTCCTCAGGCCCCCAATTTTCTACGCTTGAACAATGATGGTTGCCGTGGGGGGCCAAGGCTTTGCAAATTCCCCAAGTTTCACCATGGCTGCGTTCCTCTTTGGTTTGTTGGTGTGACCTAAATAAAGGTTTTTTTTGATTTGAAATAATCATTGACTATTGTGTTTTACTTTGCTACAATGACAGTTTTTCTTTGAGTAGGCTGGTACATTTCACTAATCCTAAAGTAGAATTAACAAGGGGCAACAACAACAAACAACCTCCTAGTAAATTTAAGCAAGAAATACAAATGTAAATAATGTGTTTTTGGTAATTTGAGACACACAACCCCCCTCCAAAAAAAAAAAAAAAAAACATTCAAATATGTATTCCCCAAAAAAAAAAAAAAAAGACAAATCATGGTAAAAAAATAACAAAGATTCTTTTCCGTTCAGAGTAAAAATAAACATGTAGTGTATAAATGGTGCAAAGTAATAAAGAAGTAAGTTTGTGAGAAGTGCGGGTGAATAGGAGCAGCTAAAAGATGTCATTCTTGTTGCATTGTAAAGAAAAAGAGAATGCGCTGCATTAAAGACATTTTAACATTGCAGCGTGACGAATGTGCTGTGTCGATTAGGAAAGGTAGTTTTACCTGACCGAGCGCTTCCGTCACACAGAATTTCTTCTGAGCATGCGTAGCACTTTGTCCGTCGGACAAGCGTACACACGCTCGATTTGGTGTGATCGGACCGGGTTGACGGCAAATCTTTCCAGCAGGAGATAAGACTTTGTCCGATGGACAAACCGACGAACACTGTCCGATGGTGCATACACACGGTCTGATTTTTCAACAACCTTGTCCGATCGGACCAAATTGATGAAAAGTCCGACCGTGTGTATGGGGCTTAACAGAGGTGGAGGGATGAATGAGGTAAAATGATTCAAAATATCTCACAAGGGGTGAAACAGATAATGCAATGATGTCAATGATGCATATGAGGTTTAAAAGTGTTTTTACATAAACTCTTACTGCAAAATGCTAAATTCAGCAAAAACTAGGTGCTGTAGATCAAAGTCTTTTGCAAAACACCTCACAGTTGGAGGAGGGATCCGTCTGCTCAACTCTTGGCCATTCCTAAACAAAGGAACTCAACAGGCTGTGCTCAGTACAGCTAAACTTGTGTGGTGACTGACTCAGCTCTGCACTGTGCTGCATAGTGCCACCAAAGCATTTATTTTGCAGAACCCTAAACTACGTTAGTAATGCCACTGAAGCATCTAAAGGAATACAAATATATTACAATTTTCAAAGTTGTTAATTGCACTATAAGAGCTAATGAGTTTGTTTCCAAGACCCAGATCTAATGCTGGTCCCAATATGTAAAATTGATTTGTTGAGTTGGTTGGTTGTAAAAAAATTCTTGTGCCATAAATGTCTTCCTTGTCACTGTGTTACAGGGGACCACCGCAGTGGCGGCTGGTGCTCAAAATCTTTGGGGGGGGGGGCGCAAACATACTGAAAAATTCTGGGAAAAAAAACTCATCAATTGCAGCCTCACTGTGCCCATCAAACGCAGCCACTGTGCCATCAAACGCAGCCACTGTGCCCATCAAACGCTGCCACTGTGACAAACGCTGCAACTGTGCCCATCAAATGCTGCAACTGTACCCATCAAATGCTCCCACTGTGCCATTAAATGCTCCCACTGTACCCATCAAAATCTGCCAATGTGCCCATCAAGTGCTCCCATTGTGCCTATTGAATGCAGTCACTGTGTCCATTAAATGCTCCTACTGTGCCATCAAATGCTGCCACTGTGCCCATCAAATGCTCCCACTGTGCCGTCAAATACTGCCACTGTGCCCATTGAATGCAGCCACTGTGCCATCAAATGCTCCCACTGTGCCCATCGAATGCAGACCACTGTGCCCATCGAATGCTGCCACTGTGCCCACCCGCCGCCTGCCCAGCACTTACCCTGTCTCGGTGGGGCAGGGTGTGACGGCGGCGGTGGGCGGCGAGCAGTGTCCTCCATGCTCCTCCATGTCCTCAATGTCTTCTCCCGTCCTCTCCTATGATTGGACGCCTGATAGGTGTCCAATTACAGCGCCTGTTGTTTCAGCCAATCAGGTTACGGGTAACAGACCCGAGCACCTGATTGACGGAGAGGCGGTTTAGTGTTAGGAAATCGAATATTCATTTGCTTTTCTAACATAGCTGGGTGAACTGCGAGCACCTAGCACCTAGCATCATAACGAACTTTCATTATTTTAACAAAAAGTTTAAGAATCTAACGAAAATTCGTATTTCGTACGAATCCGAATTGAATTTTGTACACGAATTGCGAAATACAATTTTTTTTCGTACGAAACGAAAACTAAACAAATTTTTTGATGGCGCCCATGTCTACCCTGTACCTGTCTATGAAACTGGCCATGAATTCTGGGTCCTTAAAGTGATTCATATTTGCTCTAAGACAATACACAAGACAAAAACATCTGGTTCCATGCATCAGAGAGGGGCGGGGTCACCGGGTGGCCCCGCCCCTCATTATATTATACCTATCAGAAGAAGAGAAGCGTCACACAGCGGGAGCCTCCCAAGAACGAAGAGGAGACGCCATGGAGGAAGATGCCGGACGAGAACACTGGAGCAAGATGAAGCGGATCGGAGGAAGAAGAAGATGGAGGAAGAAGAAGATGGAGGAAGAAGATGAAGAAACTGAAGGATAAAGAAAGGAAGAAGAAAGAAGACCAGAAGAAAGAAGATGAAAGAAGACTTTATTAAAGGACTTGTCAAAGACCGTCTCCTGTCATTTTTAACACTTTTGTCACTTTTTTGGTGAAATGGTAGGCCCTTACCATTTCACACAGGGGGGAGGCCGGGATCTGGGGATCCCCTGGTTAAAGGGGGCTTCCAGATTCCGATAAGCCCCCCCGCCAGCAGACCCCCACAACCACCGGCCAGGGTTGTGGGGATGAGGCCCTTGTCCTCATCAACATGGGGACAAGGTGCTTTGGGGGGACCTGTTGAGGACATGTGGCCTGGTACAGTTCAGGAGGGGGGGCGCTCTCTCGTCCCCCCTCTTTTCCTGCGGCCTGCCAGGTTGCCTGCTCGGATAAGGGTCTGGTATGGATTTTGAGGGGGGCCCCCAAGCAATTTTTTTTTTTTGCGTGGGGTTCCCCTTAAAATCCATACCAGACCTGAAGGGCCTGGTATGGATTTTGAGGGGGACCCCCACGCCATTTTTTTTCCCTTAATATCCATGCCAGACCTGAAGGGCCTGGTATGCTCTTGGAGGGGAGCCCCTGCCGTTTTTTTTTTTTTTTTATTAAAGTCGCCTGGCCTGGGGGGCGACTTAAAGTCATGTTGTAAGTCGCCCCAAATCGTGTTGTAAGTCGCCCCAAGTCATGTTGTAAAGTCGCCCTAAGTCGTGTTGTTAGTCGCCCCAAGTCGTGTTGTAAGTTGCCCCAAGTTGCGCTGGAAGTCGTGTTGCCCATGTGTGAATGGACTGTTAATGATAACGGCGTGCTCTATTATCAATGGCATATTATTATCGCGGTGCGCTGGTATATTATGTGTTGCGCTTATGTTGCGCCGGTTCATACGCTCAAGTAATAATTTACCTCGCGCACCAATTGTGGTATGAACCGGTGCAGCGCATTCATCTTAGTAAATCAGCCCCATTGTGTCAACATGTGCTATCTGCCATCACGGGATATCAATGTACGTGTTTTGTGGGTGCAACCCCTTCCTCGCAACTCTAGTAGGTGAGAGGAAGAGGTTGCACCCCCAAAACATGTCCATTGATCCCCCATGATGGGAGATAGCACATGTTGACATTAGGCATGGGATTAGGAGGGTAATACCCATTTTGACAAATAGTGTGCATCTTCAAAATGTGGCATTTACAGGGGTGACATCACCCCATCTGATGAAGGCAAGATCAATACATTTTGCACACACTATAATGTCTGATATTGCCTTCATTTTTTCTACATTGAACTTTGTAAGTTCCAGAGTTGTGTATGTTATGTTTTGAAACCTGCCTGTTTTTTACTAAAAAGAATAAAAAATATTGGAAAAATGTAGGGCAAAATAACCTGTTTTATTTGACAGAAAATTTTTAGAACGCCCATGTGAATGTGCACAGAGTATAAAAAGTTTGCTAATCAACAATGTGTGGCTTCTTCTTTCAATGCTCAATACCAGTTTTTGAATGAATTTTGTGTTTACAGTGACAATGGGGCTTATTTACTAAAGGAAAATCCACTTGGCACTACAAGTGCACTATAGGAGAACCTAGGAGACAGCCAAAAAGAAACACAAGCAATAAAGAAAATACAATATTTTATTTGATAATTTTTTTGTTTTATTAAAACATTTTTTAGACATTGTCTGGCATAGCAATGGCCCCCCTATCCGTAAAATAATTGACATATTTCTGTCAAACTTCACGGGCGCTTTGGGGGGCCAAGCCAGTACGGCCAGTATCCAGGCCCATCAGGGGATTAGCAGTAATAAGTCCGGCCTCAGGCCCAACTGAGGCAATATAATTTTGGGCATTTGCCCTTAAAAAAATTTGCAATATGTAGCAGCATAAGATGATGTGATTGATTTTGTAGTCCGCCATATGGATTGCTGTCAGAAACAGGCGGAACCGCCTGGCCATTATCCCGAAGGCATTCTCAACGACTATTCGGGCTTTGGCCAGCCGGTAGTTAAAAACCCTCCTCTCCAGGGTGAGGGTCCTCTGGGGGAATGGCCTCATCAGGTGTTAGCCCAGACCGAATGCTTCATCAGCAAGAAAGACGAATGGGGGTCCTTCCACGTTGTCCGCATCAGGTGGCAATGCCAAGCCACCAGTCTGGAGACGTCGGGAAAACTCCGTCTGGGCGAAGACTCCTCCATCCGGCCATTCCTCCCAACGTCCACATAGAGGAACTCATATTGTGCCGACACCACTGCCATTAACACTATACTATTAAACCCCTTAAAGTTATAATAGTAAGACCCCGAATGGAGTGAACGATGTGAACTTGCTTCCCATCTATAGCCCCTCCACAATTGGGAAAGTCCCAACGGTCATCAAAATGGGATGCCACAGTCTGCCATTCCTGTGACGTTGAAGAAAACTGTGGAGTCAAACCAGAAAAAAAAAAAAATTAGTACTTTTGCACATAACATTGCAAGCAGATTACACAAAAACATTCTTGCCCAACATCAGTATAACATTTATTTAAAGCCAAAAATATAAGGCCCACTTATCAGATTCCCCCTCCCCCCCCTGATGGCACATTGTAAATGTAGCACTAACCACTGAAGGAGCTGCTAGTTTAATTTAGATAAAGGGTATAGGCAGGAAGTTCAGGTACTTTTGGAACTGCTGGAAACTAAATGTCTCACACTATGCGATCCAGAGAATAGCCATTCACAACTGGATAGTACAGCTATCAGATAAATCTCCTCTCACTAGATTTAGCAGCCGATAGATGGTTCGAATAGAGCAAAGTCTCTGCCACAGAGTTGAGTTGACACAGGGTGTAGAACTTGGAAAGTTGACACAGGGTGTAGAACTTGGAAATGAAAAGTCTCTGCCACAGACTTGGTATTAGAACTTGGAAATGAAAAGTCTCTGCCACAGACTTGGTTGTAACTGAAGGTGTGGATTCACTTGGTGTCTTTCAACTTGGCTTCCAGGCTCCTACCAAGGCACCAGCCTTTTGCATGGCCCTCTTCTGAAGAGTCCTCCCCTGGTCGCGTTCTCAGTTGCTGGGCCTCTCCACAAACGAGGCGGCACCGGACCACCTTAGAATCCTCCTTCCAGTTACTGCGACTCTGGCTAGCCAGCCCTGAGACTCAGAAATGGATGGATCCGCACCCCAGGCCATGAGGGCCCCTGAGGGCTGGTCAGGAGGACCGGGACCAACAGACAGAAAAGATCTTCTGGACCGGAACCCAGAAGCACGTGACCCCAGAACCTTAAGTACCCTCTCCCAGAGTGCACAGCAGGACAACACCCTCACTGGTTGGTTCCGAGAGAGATTGGCACCCAATGCGTCCAACTGGACTGCATTCTTATGCCTGCCAGAAGGTGACACCGACACCTATGGCCAAGCAGAACACAGTACAGTCCAGCCAAACTGATACTGAGACCATAATTTCGAACAATTAACCCTGAAACCCAACTGTGGTTCTAGGAACATTAAATTTACAAAACACATAGCGCGTGCTCTTCAGGAGCCCGGCGCTACATAAAAATTTTTAGGGGGGGAGGGTTCGAGCTGAGTTTGGGATCCAAAAAAAAAGCCTATGGCACTCTGCCTGTATTTAAGGACAACAATAACATTTGTACACATTTTAGGGGGTGTTTAGGGTAAAGCACTACAATGGAGCTGACAAAATACATTGTTAAGTGACTAGGCTGGGTGCATATGGGCCCAGGATAGCATGCTGAGGAGGTTAGTGAAGGCAAATATGCATGTAGGCCAAAAAAGAGCATTAAAAGATTACAGCATGCATGAGGACAAAGGAGACATTCACAGCATATTACAATCATGGTAATTAGGGAATGATGAAAAAAATACAATACATTAGCAAACATTAAATACATAGAATGTGATGTTAAAGGAGAAATCTTACCTTAATATAGTCCTGCTGCAGGACCTGAATAATAGCAGAACAGGTCTCTGGGATAATGATCCCCAGAGCCTGGGGGGAGATGCCTGTCGAGAACTTGAGGTCCTGCAGGCTTCTCCCAGTTGCCAAGTACCGCAGCGTGGCGACTAGCCTCTGCTCCAGAGTGATGGCTTGCCTCATGCAGGTATCCTGCCTGCTAATATAAGAGGTCAGCAAAGCCAACAGACAGTGAAAAACGGGGTCCGTCATCCTGAGAAAGTTCCTGAAATCATCAGGATTATTCTCCTGGATCTCATACAGCAAAGGCATATGAGAGAATTGGTCACACTGCAGAAACCAATTCTTGGTCCATGAACTCCTCCCCACCCTGTTCATGGACTGGGGTCAGAGTAAGAACCCCAACACCAAGCCCCCGCACAGCACGAACTCCAAGATGAGTACGTACCCGCAACATGGCTTAAAAACGGTCGGCTGGTCAGAACAAGCTAACAGAATGCACTGAAGAACAGCAAAGCCTGTGAAGAGCGAGCTGAAAATCAGCAACGAGAGGACAAGAACGCACTGAAAAACAGATACAAACTGACTACACACACTGAAAAACAGATACAAACCCACAAGCACAAACTGAACAGCAGTAAAACGATCTGAAAAGTGTAAATCGTCTCTAACCAAACTTCTACTAACACGAGATAAACACGTGATTAGCAGAAGGAGCCGAATGGATGGCGCACTTGGTATTGAACTTCCGTTTTATAGTCCTGTCGTACGTGTTGTACGTCACCGCGTTCTTGGCGGTCGGAATTTGGTGTGACCGTGTGTATGCAAGACAGCTTGAGCGGAATTCCACCGGAATTCCGTCAGAAAAACCTTCAGAGTTTATTCTGACGGCAAAACCGGTCATGTGTACAGGGCATAAGGGTTATTGGGAACAAACTATTCTGGACCAGAGTGAGGCAAAAATTTGAAGAAAAAAAATGGAGCAACTTTATTAAATCTTATGTAAATGGCCAAAATTCTAGGGGCTTGTTCTCACGTGTGGTAGCTAATGCCACTTCTTTGAAAGGCCATTATGGATCGTTTGACAGGCAGGGGGTGTTCGACAGGTGGTGAGAATCCTTTAGGAGTCCATGCCTCTAACAGATGTCTCCTTAGGTGTTTAATTTGCGGTTGCTTAGACAGGTGTTGTTCCTGATTAGTTAGTGCTGAGATGTTTTACTAACTAATTGCCCTTTGGTGTTGAGCACAGGTTAAAACTTGAAGGATAAAAGATGTACACCACAAATGAGAAAGATAAGCACCATATAGTAAATGTATATTTTTGAACAGGTATACACATAACACTTTTACTTATCTTTAGTTGTGGTGTCCTCTTTCCTGCTGGTCACGTCCTTACTATCTCTTCCGTGTTTGCATGAGGATAGAAGACAGATAAAAAACCATTGCGCAATATAGTTATACTTTGAATGGTGTGCATGTGTTGTGGCTGAAGCCCATCTACTTACACAGCACCCTACGAACGAAGCGCTGTGGTTAGAAATATGTCAGGCACTGTTTGGGCTCCCTGCCCTGCTTGTCTCAGTAGTGTTGCTTAGCTCCTCCTCCCGACGCGTTGCGACACGCCCACGTGTCTTTATCAAGGGATTACCATTTCACACAATTATTAACATTGTGTGTGTATTTTAATAACCATTTCTTCCACGTGTGAGAACACTAATATATGGGTTGCAGCATCATCATTTGGCTATCTTAAAAACATTGTTGCCGTTCTGTCTTTGAATACCCATTCTAGCGCTTAAGTACACATACCTAACACTCCTATTTTATACCATGTTTCAGGTCCGGCATTGAATCATGGTGCTGCACGGGTGTGCATTGCATGTCTTTGCAGGTAGGTTGTGACACGGCCCAATACACTTAAATGAGTTGTGATAACTGCCGGTGCCACCCTGTTAAATACTGTTATTTATGGTATTGTTATCGATATTATGTAAATTATATTGGTGAGAAAAGTTCCCGAAGTAGAGAGTCAATTCAGTTCTTGTGTAAAAACTCAAAAATTGATTTAATAATAAAATAGCAAAATAGTACAAGAAAAATAGCAAAATGTAGAATGTAAAAATAACATCAATAATGTAGTTATATTCTTGAAATGAAGATTGTATATAGATGTGCGTATGTCTAAGGCATCGTAGACATGATCAGGTTGTTGGCAGGGAATTGTGTGATGACAGACTGTTGGCCTAAAATATGACCGTTAGTACGCTCCTTCAGACAATTGTTGTCCAACTTTCGGCCAACAAATGTTGGATGGCAGGCTAGTAAATTTACGGCGGACAACGGTCTGTTGTGAGATTTTTGTATTGTCTGTACACAAGTCCGTCACACAAAAGTCCTCAGGACAAACCACCCCCTCCATCAGTACAGACCCCCCTCAGAACAAACCACCCCCTCCATCAGTACAGACCCCCCTCTGGACAAACCACCCCTCAATTGTAATGTTCCTGTGGCTGTGGGTCTCCCTCTCAGCCAGGGTCCTAAAAGTCACCTTGAGCTCCCTCCTGTTGTGCCTCTTCTTCTTCAGAAGATACAAAAACAAGTACTGCATACCTCCCCCACTGCCGCCTGATTACAAGGATTTTGGGGCATCTGTGGCCAGCTCGAGCTAAAAATAGGGGGTAGGGGGGCAAAAATGAAAGGATAAGTTCACTTTTTAGAAAAAAAATAATAAATGCACATTTCTTTGCGAGTAAAAAAATGTGCATTTATTATTTCTTTTTTTTTTTTGGAGCCTTTAAACCATTCCACCATCTCCAGCAGATCTGCCAGTGTACCTGCTTGCTTGTACATTCTGTACTGGTAAGCAGATACAATCTGACAGGAAGCATGAATGAACTACCATGGCGCTCCACAGCGCCGTGGTAGTTTATTGAAAACTAAAAGCCGACAGCAGCAAAAGCTGCCAGACCTTGTCATTTTCCATGCATAGAGCCCTGTCAATCAGTGATGTGACGGGTGGGCAAAGTTTTTTTTTAACCACTTGCTTACTGGCCACCTTCATGCCCGACCAATTTTCAGCTTTCAGCGCTGTCAATCTTTGAATGACAATTGCGCGGTCATGCTACACTGTACCCAAATTACATTGTTTTTTTTCACACAAATAGAGCTTTCTTTTGGTGGTATTTAATCACTCCTGGGTTTTTTATTTTTTGCTAAATAAAAAAAGACTGAAAATTTTGAAAAAAAAATAAAAAACATGTTTTATAGTTATAAAATTTTGCAAACAAGTAATTTTTTTCCTTCATTGATATGCACTGATGAGGCGGCACTGATAAGCTGCACTGGTGTCACTGATAGGCTGCACTGGTGGGCACTGACAGGCACAGATAAGGCGGCACTGATAACAGAGAGAGAGCAGGGAGAGAGGGGTGTAGAGAGAGCGCAGGGAGATCGAGAGAGCAGGGAGAGAGAGGGGGCTGAGATAGAGGGGGCTGAGAAAGAGAGCAGGGAGAGAGAGGGGGCTGAGAGAGAGAGCAGGGAAAGGGAGAGAGCAGGGAGAGAGAGAGGGGACAGAGAGAGGGGGGCAGAAAGAGAGAGAGTGCAGAGAGAGGGAGGGGGCGGAAAGAGAGAGAGTGCAGGGAGAGAGAGGGGATGGAGAGAGAGAGGGGGGTCAGGGATAGAGGAGGGGGTCAGGGAGAGAGGGGGTCAGGGAGAGAGAGAGGAGGGGGTCAGGGAGAGAGGGGGTCAAGGAGAAAGTGGGTGCAGAGTCTAGTCACAGTGCTCTCATGTGGATGGTCCCTGGGGGCTCTCAGTCAACGGCTTCTCTCAATGTAGCTGTCAGGGATGACTGTCATGCTGCTCAGGCATGCTGGAGGGAATGGAGCAGCGTGGGGATCCCCTCCTTTCAGGACAGCCGCACCTCCAGAGCTGCCTGTCACTGCACACTGAGCCCAGGGACGGAGCGGCTCATCGGCCATCAAAGGAGGAGGAGGAGAGGGACAGGTGGATTGAACCACAGGTTTTCCGGGGGGGGGGGGGGCAAAAACTAGTTTCTGTGCCTGTCAAGCTCACCAACTGACACACCCCCCCCCCAGCATGCTATGCCACTGACAGGGAGTCAGAATTCAGTGCGGTGGGCGGCACCAACGGGAGTCGGGACTACTGTAGGGGAAGGAAAAGAGCAAAGTGGAGGTGCCAACTTGGGGCCCGGCGTCCTGAGGGACCAGCCCCTGGGATGCCAGGTCCCTCAGGACACAGGGGCCCCTTACACTTGTATAGGCTGTACCCCCCTAAAGGCAGCCCTGCTGATAACCACTGATAAGATGGCACTGATGGGCCCTGATGGGTGGCACTAATGGGCACTGATAGGTGTTACTGATAAGTACCACTGATAGATGGCACTGATGGACATTGGTAGGTGACACTGATGGGCAGCACTGTTGATGAGGCACTGATTTGTGACATTTATAGGTGGCATTGTGGGCACTGATAGGTGCCACTGTGGGCACTGGTAGGTGGCACTGGCAGGTGGCACAGGTAGGCACAACTGAGCTGGTGGCTGCTCCCCTTGATCGGAAACCTCTGACAGCCACCGGTGAACGTCTTTTTTTTTTCTTTTTACGCTATCAGCGGTCCGTTTGTAACATGTTACGAAAGGTGAACTTATCCTTTAAAACATTAACAACAAGACCAACAAACATTTTCTGAAAAAGATATTCAGAATAAACTTCAATGTTTTCTCCCATCCCCAAGAATGTCTATACCCCAACAATCAGATAGGACCTCTCTGTTAAATACTTTCTACATGATTTAAAAAAAAATATATATATATAAATATATATATATATATATATATATATATATATACATACATATATACACACACACATACATACTGTGTATATATATATATATATATATTTTTTTTTATCTACAGCTATATACTCTTTGGAGACACTTGACACATAGATATTTAGCAAATATTTTGTATACTACGACTTTGAAGCTGACATTCCTGTGTGACTTCATCGCGGCTTGAATACGACTTCTGTAACAGAAGTCAATGCAAGTCATGTTGAAATCGCCCCAAAGTAGTTCAGGAACCTTTTTCTAAGTCACACTTGTGCGACTTGAGTCACACTGATTAGAATGGTTCCATTGCCGTTAATGTCGACAAAATATAAAATTACATAAAGTTACACTGAGATAAACTGTACAAGTGCTGGATTGTAATTTAATGTTCTGAAGCTTTCTGAAACCTTTCCTTTGCAAGCCTTGCCAAACTGCATCTGCTGAAATTTAGTACACAAAGACAATATGCAATCTGGCTCTTGGATACATTGCATATACTAAAGTGGTGACCACAACTGGTGAGTTACTACCAAAGGGTTAATCCCCCCAAAAAAAAAGAGCAGCTTGTCTCAAGTGGCCTAGCTAATTTAAATTAATTAGCCAGTCCCATTTAGAATTAGTATCCACAAAATAGAGGCAAACAGAGACAGCATTTTTTTTTATCCAAGGAACAAAAGGTAGGAATGTTTTACCAATTTTTTTTTCAATTCCTGCAATGTTTAATGTACATCGCTCATCTGGAGTGGAGTGTTTGTAGTTAGTCTTTATATATAATTTTTTTTTTTTTATATAATGGTATATTAACTTGTACAGATGCACATGCATAAACTCCACACATGCACTCACCTGCATGAAAGTCAAACCACCCCATTCCCCCATCACACTTAAGCTGGCCATACATTATACAATTTTCCTTTTAGATTTTCCTTTCATCTATGTAGTGCAAGTGCCTGCCTGATTGTATACAAAGTGTTTGTTTACGTTTGACCTCATATTGTATGGTTTTGGTAAATTTTAAAGGAAAATTGCCTTACATGGCAAATAACAAACATTTCCTCCTCCCTGAGAATACCTGGCAAGGCATGGTGGAGGCTGATGGAATGGCCTTCCTGAAACAATCTTATTATTCTCTCCAAAGGGTGATAACGCAAGCATGATGGCATACTTCCAGGAGTGTGAGTGTAGACCTGCGCTGCACTCCAGCCTTTGGCTTTTTGTCATAAACTTTATTTATTTTTTTAAGGTGTGTGTGTGTGTGTGTGTGTGTGTGTGTGTGTGTGTTATATTACACATACTCTCTTAGGCTACTTTCACACTGGAGCGGTGGGGGCGCTGGCGGTAAAGCGGCGCTTTACCGGTGTTTTAGCGGCGCATTGCGGCCGCTCGTGGGGTGTTTTTACCCCCCGCGAGCGGCCGAAAAAGGGTCAATACCGCCCGCAAACCGCCGCTACAGCGGCGTTTTGCGGGCGGGTTCGGCGCGCTCCCCCATTGTTTTCAATGGGACCGGGCGCTATAGGAGCGGTAAATATACCGCTCCTATAGCGAGCCAAAGATGCGGCTTGCAGGACATTTTTGAGCGTCCTGCAAGCGCACCGCTTCAGTGTGAAAGCCCTCGGGCTTTCACACTGAAGATACAGCAACAGCTGTTTCGGGTCGGTTTGCAGGCGCTATTCTTAGCGCATTAGCGCTTGCAAACCGCCCCAGTGTGAAAGGGGCCTTAAGGAGCCTCTTTCTGAGATTTGTTTACAAGTTAAAAAAAACTTTTTTTTTTTAACTAAAAAATAAGATAACAGTAAAGTTAGCCCAATTTTTTAATTATTTTTTATATTGTGAAAGATAATGTTACGCCGAGTAAATTGATACCCAACGTGTCATGCTTCAAAATTGCGCCCGCTCGTGGAATGGCGACAACATTTTACCCTTAAAAACCTCCATAGGCAACGTTTAAAAAATTCTACAGGTTGCATATTTTAAATTGCAGAGGAGGTCTAGGGCTAGAATTATTACTCTCGCTCTACTGATCACGGTGATCCCTCACATGTGTGGTTTGAACACCGTTTTCATATGCGGGCGCTAGTCACGTATGCGTTTGCTTCTGCACACAAGCTCGTCGGGACGGAGCATGTTTAAAAAAGGGACACTTTGTAAAAATGTAAAATAAATAAAATTGTAATTTTAAAAATATGGAGAGAGAAAAAAAAAAAATGGCCCTTTTAAGAGCTATGGGCGGAAGTGATGTTTTGATGTCGCTTCCGCCCTGCAGTGATATATGGAGACGGGTAAGGGCCATCTACTCCTCTCCATACCCAGTCAGGGGACAGACGCAATCGCTGATGCCTCCGGTAAGCAGCGGAGGGCACCGGATCGCCGCGGGAGGTGGGGCCCCCTCTCCCACCTCCGATAAAAGTGATCTTGTGGCGAATTCGCAGAGACCACTTTTATCTTAAACCGGACCGCCCGCTGAAGATGTAGATACCGGGGTTATGGCAGCTAGCTGCTGCCATAACAACGATATCCTCCTTCAAAGTACTGATGTATAACAACGGTGGGCGGTCCGGAAGTGGGTTAACATTTTTTTTTTTTTTTGGTTTCACAGAGGCTAATCGATAAGGCCCCTTTCACACTGAGGTGTCGGCGGTAAAGCTCCGCTATTTTTACCGATGTTTTTGGTGGGGTTTTCAGCCGCTAGCGGGGCACTTTTAACCCCCGCTAGCGCCCAAAAAAGGGTTAAAACGATCCACAAAGCGCAGCAGTGCCCATTCATCTCAGTGGGTAGGAGTGGTGTATACACCGCTCCAAAGATGCTGCTTGCAGGAGTGTGGTTTTTTTTTTTTTTTTTTTTTTTTTTTTTAACGTCCTGCCAGCGCATCGCCTCAGTGTGAAAGCCCTTCAACTTTCACACTGAGACTGCAGGGGAGCCGTTTTTCAGGTGCTTTACAGACAATAATCTTGGCCCAAAAGCGCCTGGAAAAATGTTTGTGTGAAAGGGGTCTAATGAGCACAGAAATGGAGACCAGGCCGCATTTCCGTAAGCACTCATGGGTGAATTAATTTGTGTCTCAAAGCAATGTTTCTCAAGTACCCCCAACAGGTCATGTTTTCAGGCTTTCCATTCTTTTGCACAAGTGAAATGTAAAAGGGGAATTGGGACTCTATATGAGGCAGGTGGCAAATAGAAAAATTAATACATGCGTGGTAGGCCAATGAGTTTGTCACACAGAGGGTATAAGATCGAACTCAGTAAGAAATACATTGAAGCCACCAATTATGTGAATTGAAGTACAGTTCATAAATACATACAATAAATTGTAAAGTTACATATTCTAAACTGTTCATGCAATTTATAACCTTAAAAAGCAATGTACCTGTGGGTGGGCTGGACGCCTTAAGCATGCTTCACTGTTCATGACGTTATCTGCACTATGGGCCATGCTACACTTTTTTTTGCAACTTATCGCCTGATCAGTGGCGGCAGGTGCTCAAACTTTTTGGGGGGGAGGCGCAAAAAAACTGAAAAAAAAACCCCATCAATTGCTGCCTCGCTGTGCCCCATCAAATGAATGCAGCCTCACTGTGCCATATCAAATGCTGCCAGTGTGCCCCCCCGCCAGCTATCTGTACTTGCCCTGTCTCGGTGGGACAGCACCTCAATGTCTTCTCCCATCCTCTCTTCCCAGCCTCTACTATGATTGGACGCCTGATAGGCGTCCAATCACAGCGCCTGTCATTTCAGCCAATTGGGTGACGGGTAACAGATCCGAGCACCTGATTGGCGGAGAGGCAGTTTATTGTTGGGAAAGTGAATATTGCTGAGTGACTTGTGAGCGCCCAGCATGGCGCTCGCAGGTCACCTATTTTGACGCCTATTGGAGCCTATGGCTCTAATCAGGTGCTTAAAAAAACCCTGCCGCTGTAATTCTGGCGCCTGAATAGGGGGTGGCAGCGGCGGCCATAGATTCAAGCAATGAGGGGTGGCTGGAGAGAGGGGGAGGCGCCCGAGCGCCCTTGTGGATGCACTCCCACTGCGCCTGATACATCCACACACAAGGTAACTATTCTGGGCTGTATTGTACTTGTATTGCTGTGCACTATTTCTTGTCTTTCATCTACCTTTTTTCTTTTCACATGTTTGTCCTATACACTCCGAGCCCTTAGAGTCACCCTCTTGGGATTGTCCTATGGTTGCTATTGGTAAACCTCTGCACTCCTTCCACCCATCTTCCCCCTTGGACACTGAGGCTGAATTCACATCTATGCAGTTTTACTGCTTTTTGCATTTTGCAGATTTTCACTACAGTCCATTTTAACATTGTTTCTCTAGTCGTCTGTCCAGGACAGCACTAGAGAGATGGGCTCCACCTCCGGAGGCAGGAAACACCTATTCAGATCTATAAAGGGCTGCTTCCGTCCCTCTTACTCAGTCTTTGTGTTTCCTCCACTGGATGAGGAGGCTGGATTGGAGCTCTCCTTCCCCTGAACCTGGGACTGCCCATGGGAGATGGGGAAGGAGGTCTGCGTACCTGGCAGTATGGATGGCAGGCATCTGAGTCCCCCGGCCAGGTTGCATGTAGCTGGTGCCGGCGCCCTCCTCCCTGATAGCCCGGGGAGGGCTGGCGTTCCCCCGCTTGGCTGCTGGATAATCGCTCTAGCATGGGTCAGGCGGGGGGTGGGCGTAGGTCTCGAGTTCCGGCTTATGGAATGCAGGCAGCGGGAGGGGACTTCCTGGCGCAGCACTTCCGGTTCCGGGTCATGCAGTGAGCATGGACAACGGAGCCAGGGCGCCTTATTTAAAAAGCACCAGCCACAGAGGACAATGCTTTTGAAGCAAAAAAGCTCCAAGCGGACAGTCTAAAGGAACGGGCCGCATGGATGCAACTGAACCATGTGGCAGTGGAGCCGAACCAACTCAGGTAGGCGGACACAGGGGTGCCTTGGGGCTGGGGGGGGGAGTGATTGACTACTTATGTGGCCCGTTTTTGAGTCCCCCCCCCCCTCTATTTTAGACAGGATCCGGAGTAATGAGTCTTGAGAATCCTGTTAGCAGCTGGTGGGTATAGGTGTTGAAGGACATCCTAGTTTGCTAAGGTTTATGCTGGACGGTAGCTTGTCTTGTGTTTCCCTTCCTTTTTCCTCTTTCTTCTTTCCTTCTCTTGTCTTAGGCTCTGCCCAAAGAACCGGAGAGGTCAGGGGGGAAAGAAGAGGTGTCCGTCATGTACGAACAAATTTAAGGAGGGATGGAACAAGCCCCTCTGTAAACCCTGTATTGATAAATTGGTTTACAAGGAGGCCACAGGGGCCTGCAAGGAATTGATTTTCTGGTGTTCAGAAAGAAATGAAGACCATTAAGACAATGCTGGCAAACCTTGGAACCCCAAAGCAACCAGCCGCAGTCCCCCACGCTTCCACCCCAGAGGAGGGTGATGAATCGGGGGGAGAGGAATCAAATTCTTTGAATGACCCAAGTGATGCGGTATCATCCAAAGATATTCTGAGCCGAGGGACAAGTTCACCCAGATACAGGCTCTTGAGGAGGTTAATGCCTTATTGAGGGTGATCTATGAGACGCTTGAAATGAAAGAAAAGCAGGTCTCCTTGTCTTCACCTGGTGGCATCCCCCCCCCCCCCTCTCCTCTGTCAACTCTTCCATAAAGGCCAGATTTGTGGAGTGCACTACTAATAGTTTTCCTGTGGACAGATTCTCCCACCGGAGCTGTGAATCTCTGCAGCTCCTCCAGAGTTACCATGGGCCTCTTGGCTGCTTCTCTGATTAATGCTCTCCTTACCGGCGTGTCAGTTTAGGTGGACGGCAATGTCTTGGTAGGTTTCAGTTGTGCCATACTCTTTCCATTTTCAGATGATGGCTTGAACAGTGCTCTGAGATGTTCAAAGCTTGGGATATTTTTTTCATAACTTAACTCTGCTTTAAACTTCTCCACAACTTTATCCCTGACTTGTCTGGTGTGTTCCTTGGCCTTCATGATACTGTTTGTTCACTAAGGTTCTCTAACAAACCTGAGAGCTTCACAGAACAGCTGTATTTATACAGAGATTAAATTGCACACTGGTGGACTCTATTTACTAATCGAGTGACTTCTGAAGGCAATTGGTTCCACTAGATTTTAGTTGGGGGGGGGGGGGGGGGTGTATCAGTTTGCCTAGGTTCACATCGGTCCAATTTGGCATGCGGTTTGACTTGTCAAATTGCATGCCAAATTGGTGGCTATTGCCAGCAATGGCACCGTCCGAATTGGTGCGGCGACCACTTTGCAGCACCGCACCAATTCCCAAAAGTAGTTCCTGTACTACTTTTGGTGACTTCAGAGGGCGATTTTTGTATAGAAATCTTTGCAGGAACCCGCAAAGGTGTCTCTGAAATCGCTCCAGAAGTCGGATTGACATGCAGGTATGACATTGTGCGAGTTCAGCTGATTTCTAACCCACAGTCAGTGTGAACCTAGGCTAAAGGGGGCTGAATACAAATGCATGCCACACTTTGTATGTGTAGCACCCTCTCCTGATGGGAATACGCTGTAAGTGAGTCTGAGTTGCAGTTTAACTCAGATTGGATTGTGTTAAATTTCTGTTTTCTGTTCCAGTTCAGCTGGGTTGTGAAGTTTTCCACTTGGCCGTGGGTGGCGCTCTCATCATCGGCCAGCGTTGGAAATTGCAACGGGCTGGGTGTATTGAGTATCTCTTTGCCCGGAAACAGCCAGTGGGAGTAGTTTACCCGCTGTGAATTCTGGGAGGGGGTACTTAAGTGACAGACACCGTGATCCGGTGTGGCGCTCCGACCTGATGGCCCTCCTGGCCTAAGGTGTACCATGGCCATTCAACTGTCTCGGGGCCGGCTGGCCCAAGACTTCGTTACTGAAAGTAGGCCCAGAAGTTCTGGGGTCTACAGATCCAGGGGTGGTCCTGTGCTGTCTTACCTGTGGGGAGAAGCCAAGCAATTGGAGAAACCAGGGGAGGACCGAGCAACAAGGCTGGTATCTCAAGAAGAGCCTGGAGACTCAATTGGAGCATGCATCCCGGGTCATCTATCTCACAGTATCGCTGACTTGGCTGAAAGAACCTGGTACTGTGTGACTGTACTTTGCTGTTGCAAAAGTTATTGGTTACACCATCCTGTGGCAGAGGATTGTGTAATGATTCTACTATATTTCTTCAAGTCTGTGGCAGAGACTATGACCGAGCATCGCATCGGCTGCTAGGTCAGTAAGAGAGGCCTATCTGGTGGTTGCTAGATCCAGTTTGTGGAAGTTGTTTGTCCTCTGGATCAGTGAAGTACCCGTGACCCGCAATACAAGGTACCTGAATCTCCCTTAACCCTCCATCCCTCTATTTGATTTTCTTCTGTCAATAAAAGCATTGGAAAAAGAAACTAAGTGTTCGGAGCCTAATTCTGTGAGCAACTATTTAATGGGACCTCTGACGGACACGGTGGAACGGTGAGGTAACGGTAAGCCCAATCAGATACCAGCAGCTCCTTTGGGGATTAGTGGTATGTATGTATGTTCAAAAAAGCTGTTTCTGGATGCCAGATTGCTGGCAAAATTATAATTTTTTTTTTTTTTTTATCAGCGTTTTGCATTGCCGTTAATGCACGTTCAGCGGCGCTAGCTTTTAGCAGTGTTTCTCTGCCTCTATCCAAAATCAATGGTTCCTATGGAAGCCCATTAATTTGAATAGAAGCAAAACGCAACTGCATCGGCGGTATCACGGCGCTGCCTCATTGTTTCCGGTGGAGGAGCGGTGTATTCTCCGCTGCAAAGAAACTGCTGGCAGGACTTTTTATGATGCCCTGCCAGTGCAGCGCCCCAGTGTGAAAGCACTCGGGCTTTCACACTGGGTTTGCAGCTGAGGCTTTTAACAGGCGCTATTCTTAAAGCTGTAGCATCTAAAAAAAAAAAAAAATGCCTGTGTGAAAGGGGTCTAAAATTCTTTGTGGCATAGATTTAACAAGGTGATGGCAACCTTCCTCCAGATTTTGGTACATATTGACATGAAAGCATTATGCAGTTGTGCAGATTTGTCGGCTGCACATCCATGATGCAAATCTCCCGTTCCAACAGATCCCAAAGGTTCTCTATTGAATTGAGATCTGGTGACTGTGGAGGCCATTGGAGTACAGTGACCTTATTGTCATGTTCAAGAAACCAGTGGTGATGATTGGAGCTTTGTGACATGGTGCATGATCATGCTGGAAGGAGCCATCAGAAGATGGGTATACTGTAGTCATAAAGGGATGGACATGGTCAGCAACAATACTTGGGTAGGCAGTGGCGTTTTAAATGATACTCGATTGGTACTAAGGGGCCCAAAGTGTGCCAAGAAAATATTCTCCACACCATTAAACCACCACCAGCCTGAACCATTGATACAAGACTGGATGGATCCACGCTTTTATGTTTTTATGGCAAATTCTGACCCTACTGTCTGAATGTCGCAGCTGAAATCGAGACTCCTCAGACCAGGCAACGTTTTTGTTAAGCTTGTGCAAATTGTAGCCTCAGTGTCCTGTTGGCTGACAGGCGTGGCACCCGCTGTGGTTTATTTATTTATTTTTTATTTTTTTACGGTCCATTCTCTCTAATCCCTAGAGATGGTTGTGCGTGAAAATCCCAGTAGATCAGCAGTTTTTAAAATACTCAGACCAGTCCGTCTGGCACCAACAACCATGCCACGTTCAAAGTCACTTAAATCCCCTTTCTTTTCTTTCATTCTGATGTCTGGTTTGAACTTCAGCAAATCATCTTCACCAAGTTTAGATGCCTAAATGCATTGAGTTGCTGCCATGTGATTGGCTGATTAGCAATTGAACAGGTTTACCTAATAAAGTGGCCAATGAGTGTATATTCCACACTACTGTGAAATAGTAATGCATATGCTGTTCAATACCCAAGCATTACTGTAAGATTAACAATGCAGATCTGCCATTTAACTATTTGCACCACCTTTTTATACTTGTTGTCCCCTTTAAGTGGCTTGGCAAATTTGTTTACACTTCAGAATGTTGCTCAAACACACAGAGGATACACTCCTATCGCAATGTGTAAGCTCTGGAAATACTTTATTACAAATCCTCTATGCACTGACAATTCTGACTACAGCACGTAACAATGTAAATGGTTAGCAATTTCCCTCACCACCTTCTGGGAATCGCAGACACCGGAAATGACTGGGGGAGGATCATGGGGGAGAGGAGGCAGGAGCTAGAACACGTTGCATGTTCTAACCTAAATACGGGTGGAACATGTTCCAAAGGTGAAACGATCCTTTTAAAATGTTAAATTCAAGTGAGGTTGCTGGTAGGGTGACTGCATATGGAAGGTATGTTTGTATAGGTATTTGAAACATGTAACATGAACTGGAACAGCATGGACATTTTATATACAATACTTTTTTTTTAAAGTGGAGTTTCACCCCACGCCTCGCCCCTTGCATGCCACATTTGGCATGTAATTTTTATTTTGGGGGGGGGGGGTACCTTGTTTTGAGGGACTAACTGTCCCACTTCCTGCTTCCGTCTCTTAGCTGCCTAGGTGGCCCCTCCTTCTCTGCAATCTTCTGGGATGTGTCACAGGTCTCAGAAGATTGCCTGGCCACTAGTGGAGCGCAGTGAAGCCGCAAGCTGTCATGGCCGAGTTCCCACAGGAGGCGCCGTGCAGCTGCATCACTGGACCATGGGATAAGTGAGTATCTGTTTATTAAAAGTCAGCAGCTACACTATTTGTAGTTCCACTTGTTTTTTAGTGTGTGTGTGTGTGTGTGTGTCACCCTCTACCAATAGGTAGGTTCTAGTAATAGGATTTTTGCTAAATAGAATGTCAGCACAGATAAATTAAGGCAGGCCTATGCTGCAAGCTAGGCCTGTCTGTTTTGATCTGGGAGTGGTTAGTGTAGCAGTGGGTGTGGCCACCTGTGCTTTAGATCTGGTGCCTCCCCTGCTTCCAGGGAGAATGTTCTGGAAGAGGGGCAGGAACTGGAGTGTCAGGCAGCTCATGTGGGAGCCCTGACCAATCCCCAACTAATATTGGCAGGGGGCGGGCCTCCTATATAAGCTGAGGTAACATGCCACTGGAGGGAGTTGTCGGCCGGGTGAGGTGGAGAATTTAAATACTAGACAGCAGCAGGAGGGCACCCCCATCTGGGGGGGGGGGGGGTGCCGATCGCAGGATGAGGCCCGGGGATAACTGTGAGGGAACTTTGCCTCTACACGGTCATTGGCAATTTCCTTATTACATGGTCAATGATGAGGAATTCCTGGAGCAGAGGTGCAGGTGAAGCTGTCGGAATGTATGATCCGGTCAAGTTCTCCATCATTGACTCTGGGCAGAGACAGGTCGGTGAGTGTACCACAGTGGAGGGCTGAATGTGCCAGCAAGTCTGTGGGGGAACGTCACTTCTACACGGTCAGTAGTGAAGTCCTTATTACACAGTCAATGATGAGGAGTCCTGGATCAGAGGAGAGACTGTAGGAGATTGTGTCAAATCCATGTGGCCTGAGGGCACAGGATTTGCAAGTTGGGCTAGCTGGGAACAGTAGTCCACTACTCAACATTTTTGCTTTTAAACTACTAGGCTTCCGGGGAGTGGTACTGCAGGCATCTGGCCTAGTAGCAGCAAGTAACCAGAGCCAGCTTGAGGAGCTATTCAGAGTGGGTCCTTCTTGCTTGCAGAAGATGTGACATACTTTATATTGATAATAACAGGATAAGTTTTGTGCAGGAGAAGAGGCTTTCTGGGAACATCACCCTCACACGGTCAAGAGTGATGTCCTCATCCTTACACGGTTATGGGTGAGGAACTTCTGGAAGCAAGTCTGCGGGAGTAAAGCAGAGGATGAGCAATAGTCTGCATGGTGATGCAGGAGAAAGATTGTAACTGTCAAATCATGCACATCTTTTCTTCAGGCTCAAACTAAGTGCTAATCTGTAAATCTACAAAAGTATGGTTGGTTATTTCATTGGCATCCCATATACCCCTTTCCCCAACCAAGTTGTACCCCCCCCCCCCCCCCCCTTTAAACAAAAACGCAAAACACTGTTCATTGTCTCTGCAAGTGATCTATGGGAGTCTGGCAGCAGGGTTAATTGGTGGATGTTTGTTACTAGTGGCAACTACACCGCTACAGATGGAATAAAGACCAAATGGATTTGAGGTCAAATTTGGTCTATTGAGTACCTGATAACATCACTACATAGTGAATTATTTTATGTATTTCTCTGGTCAATTAATATAGGGGATGTGTGTACAGCCGGTAAGGCCCTTTTCACACAACCATTCTTATTGGGTCCACTTGACAGATTTTCAGGCAGACCTGACTGGGCGGTCCATTTAGCAATATAGCTCCCAACTGTCCCTGATTTTGAGTGACTGACCCTGATTTGGAACAATGTCCCTCCTTTCCTTCTCATTTTGGTCTGAAAGCTAAAAAGTGTATTTTATATACTATATAGATCAAAGAGTGGGAGAAAAAGGAACTAAGCTTTAGAAAATATCAGGTTAAACAACATAATCCAGTGCTTCAACATATTATTGGCACACTATAAATGCATGCCAATATAATATTGCTGTGATTTGTGTTTGCTTCTCAGATATGGATGTCCTCACTCTGTCCCTCTGCTCGTTTCTGCTCTTCTACGCCATTATATCAGTATGGAGAATACAGAAGATGCGGCTCCGACTTCCTCCAGGACCGACTCCGCTGCCATTTATTGGTAATTTGCTTCAAATGAGGTTTGCGTTGTATCAGGTTTATTCCAAGGTGAGTCAAATATCCAGATGTAAAAAAGACAGCTAGTGAAATTAATTTTTTGAAAGGTGTGTGTGTGTGTGTTTGTGTGTGTGTGTGTGTTTGTTTTTTTGTTTTTTTATTTTTTTTTTTTTGTTTCTACAAAATGTTGCCAGTGCTGAGAAAATTTAGCGATCTATAAAATGTGATTTGAGTAGGAGGATAAAAGTTCCTCCAATAGTAGGGTCTTCAAAAGACTGCCAAACTCACCTCTGCTACTATGAATCCTTAATGTAGACACAATGGTATTCTGTTTTAAAATTAATTTTCTACTTTTATTACACTATCTTTTGCCTTGGTGTTGAGTTTTTGCAGGCACTGTACAGTGTAGTACACTGATAAATTTATGAATAGTTAAAGACAGTGCAGATCCTGACCTCCCTGGGGCCCTAAGCATAATTCTGCTAAGGGGCCCTCTACCTGACCCGTGATGCCATGAGCTATGTAAACCATTTGCCATTGCCACACAGTCACACCTGACACTTCAGTGCTCCCAATATAATCCTCCCTCCTTTAAACAAAACAGTCCAAGAATAAGTACAACAATATAGATCAGACATGTATATAATATGTGTGTCTATATATCTATATCTGAGTGCGGGTCCCCAGAGAGCCTCCTCTTAAATCAGGGTCCCCAGAGACACTCCCCCTACATCAGGGTCCCCCAGAAACTGGGCCGGACTGGGAATATAAAACCAGCCCTGGAAATAATTTCATACCAGCCCCATAGCATTATTCTCCCAGCCCAACAACATGGCGTCGTCATTGTCTTGTTCATAAAAGTGAAAACTATACATTTAAAAGCACATTTTGAAGAGCGTATTGTATATAGATAAGACAGATATGAAAGCACATAGGGCTTTATATATGTAGCGCCAGCACTTTTCCTAAAGTGTGCGCTATATTGTAAATTTTTAGTTTTTACAGAACTGTATCAGAGTTCTGGCATTGGCCCCGCTGCGTAGTCTGGGAAGGGGTATTTAAGAGGCTGAAGTCTTTCTCTTTGATTCCTGGTTCCGGTCTGGACCAACCCCGTGAGGGGTCCCGGACCCAGAAGTATCTGCTACCCCCGTAAGCCTGGTCACCCTGACCAGCCCCAGAGGCCCTCATGGTCTGGGGTGGGGATCCATCCGTTCCCGAGCCTCGGAACTGGCTAGTGCAGGGCCCAGTAACTGAAGGAGGATTCTGAGGTGTCCCGGTGTTCTCTCAGGATTGGAGAGGCACAGCAACTCATACAAGCGACCAGGGGAGGACTCTTCAGAGGAGGGCCAAGAAGCTGGCTGCTCGGTAAGAGCCTGGGAGCTGAGATTGTATGGACACTAGCAAATCCACATTGCTTGCAGTATCGCCAAAGCGGCTGGAAGATTCAGGTACCGTAGGAAATGTTCCTAATTCATCTTTCAGTTACAACTTAGTCTGTAGCAGAGACTTTGCAGATCTTTGAGTCGCTTGTTGGCTGCTAAATCTATAGTCAGAGGTTTATCCAACAGTGAAGCGCCCAGTTGCGAGTGGCTACAATTCAATTGACATTCAATTGATGTCAGCAGTTCTAAAGTGCCTGAGCTTTATCACCCCTGCCCTCTATTCCCAACTAAGGGACTGTGTTATATTTGACTGTTACTTTTTGCAACTAAGTCCTCAAAAGGATATTCAAGTGTCGGCTTCTGAAATTACTGGGTACTAACCCTGGGAACCCCTAGACAACCAATGACGAGCTACAAGGAGGAGGTAATTGGTAAGCCCAGAAGATACATCGCCGCCCCCAGAGGTTATGGCGCTACATATAATAGAAAATGTCAGGTAAAAGTGGAGGAATCATCAAGGGGGACACTCTGGGAGTGTGTGTGTGTGTGTGTGTGTGTGTGTGTGTGTGTGTGTGTGTGTGTGGGTGTGTGGGTGTGTGTGTGTGTGTGTGGCTCTGGTGACTAGAGACCACCTTCCGCAGAAAGAATACACTAAGGTAAGGGGGGGATACTGATATAAGGGGCAAACCTTTATATCGGTGTGTTTTACATTACTGTATTCACTCCCCCCCTTATATCAGTGACCCCCCCCCCCAGACTGACCTCCTCTCAGGTGCACCGTGCAGGGCTCAATCAGTCGGCTCCAGCTTGGCAGCTCTGGTTTTATCTTATACCATATCTCCACAGTCCACACATGTCTGACTTCTCCCATGACCCCCATCCCAGCACCGCTCCCATTCTTGACTCCTCTCCAGACTCCCTCAAAGACTGCAGACATGATATAAGACAAGAGAAGGTCAGAGGTTGCGGACATGGTACAAGAGCTGGTTAGAGGCTACGGTCATGGTACAGGAGATGGTCAGAGGCTGTGGGCATGGTACAGGAAATGATTAGAGACTGAGGACATGATACTAAAGATGGTAAGACTGCAGACATGGTACAAGAGATCCATGCAGCCTCACCAGTGCCCATCCATGCAACCTTACTGTGCCAATCATTGCCGGCCTCACCAGTTGGTGCCAGTGGATTACGTACACAGAGCGCATCTCACGCTGTGTCACAGAGCTCAGTGTGAAAGGTTCAGTTGCGCTGTGACAAAAGTCCCACCCTCCTCTTAGACCAGCTTGTGTGATAGACAGAACACTGCATCTATCACACAAGCTGCTCTAGGAGGAGGGCGGGACCTTTGTCACAGCGCAACTTCACACTGAGCTCCGTCCGTCAGTGACACAGCGGGACTCTGCTTTGAGCTATGCTGCAGCTACAGCATAGCTCAAAGCCGATCCGCCCTTGGGGGCCCCAGAACAATGGCGGGGCCCTACGCAGCTTGTGTAGTAAGCATATAGGGCGGATCGGCTCTGGTTAAAGATGATTCTTGCCAAAAGTTATATTTCAGTTATGGCCATTTCACACTGTTTGGCCGCAGCGCGGGTGCATCTTAATGTTTACGTAAGGGTTAACCACGCTTACTTCTATTAGATTTTGTTAAGTCTTGCATGCTGTATCATTAGTGCGCTTTCAGAAAATTCACCAAATGCATGCAATCTAGTTAAGGTCTATGGGGAAACTGCGAGTAACCCACACGAAAAACATGGGTACACTGCGCTGCAGCTGAACCGCAGCATGGCAGTGTGATATAAGTTTTTATAGGTGGAGTCTGATGGAATAAGTAATCTGACATTTTATATTCTGTACATCTTTATTGATGTTATGCATCCTAACCAAGAGATTCGTATTTAAATGCCGGAAGATGGAGGGGTATTTGGCTTCATAAAGTCTAGGTTCACATCTATGCGGCTGCGCTTTTCACGCATGTTTTTTCAGTGCATTTTGCGTATTTAAACCAGAGTTTTTATGTGTTTATTTTTTTTTTTTTTTTTTGCAGCAATGGGGCATGGCCACCCGATGACCTCACCGGGAGAGCCCGTCCCTTGTGACAAGGGGCAGGTTCTCTGGGTGATGTCGACTGGTCATGCCCCATTGCTATATAAGCGTTGGAACAAGCGGTGAACAAATGCATAGATGTGAACTAGTACAATAGGAAACGTTGTTAAATGGACTGTAGTGCGTTTTTGCATTTTGCAGAAATGCACTACAGTCCATTTAACCGCTTCCCGACCGCCTCATGTAGATATACGTCTACAGAATGGCACGGGCAGGCAAATGCACGTACGGGTACGTCCCCTTTAATTTGCCTGCCCGGGGGGCCCGATCGCCACTGGTATCCCGCGATCGGGTTACGGAGCTGAAGAACGGGGAGAGGTCTATGTAAACAAACCTCTCCCCGCGCTTTCTACACTGACTGTCAGTGATCGGCGGTTCCCTGTCATCGGGAACGCCGATCAATGACGTCAGACGTACAGCCACGCCCCCTACTGTAAAAAAAACACAACACGTCACACTGACTCCTCCCCGCCCCCTAGTGGTTAACCCCTTCACTACAACTGTCATTTACATAGGAATCAGTGCTATTTAAATAGCAGTGATTGCTGTATAAATGACAAATGTCCCAAAAATGTGTCAAAAATGTCCGATGTGTCCGCCATAATGTCGCAGTCACAAAAAAAATCGCTGATCGCCGCCATTACTAATAAAAAAATATTAATAAAAATGCTATAAAACTATCCCCTATTTTGTAAACGCTATAACTTTTGCGCAAACTAATCAATCGCTTATTGCGATTTTTTTTGTAAACGCTATAACTTTTGCGCAAACTAATCAATCGCTTATTGCGATTTTTTTAGATGTAGAAGAATATGTATCGGCCTAAACTGAGGAAAAAAAATGTTTTATATATTTTTTGGGGATATTTATTATAGCAAAAAGTAAAAAATATAGCATTTTTTCAAAATTGTCGCTCTATTTTTGTTTATAGCGCAAAAAATAAAAGCCGCAGGGGCGATCAAATACCACCAAAAGAAAGCTCTATTTTGTGGGAAAAAAAGGACGCCAATTTTGTTTGGGAGCCAAGTCGCACGACCGCGCAATTGTCAGTTAAAGCGACGCAGTGCCGAATCGCAAAAAGGGGCCTGGTCCTTTGGCTGCCAATTGGTCCGGGGCTGAAGTGGTTAACCATGTTTCCTATGGTACTAGTATACGTGTGAACGTAGGGTAACGGAGTTGAAGAGAAATTCCCAAGTAAGGCAATGAAGTATCCCATTTCCCATAGAAAAGGAAGTTTTTCTTTAATATGAGAGAGAATATTGTCTGGGACACTAATATTGAGAGCCTTAGACGTATTGTTAATATGTAACCAATATATACATTTAAAATGATTGTTCCTTTTAAACTTACGTAAGGTAGTTGGAGGATTTGTTATAACCATGAGGACATCATCTGCGAACAGAGATAATTTATGATTACCCTTTAATAGTTATTTCTTTAAAGCTTTTGCAAGAGGTTCAATGGCTAATATAAATTGGGATAGAGGGTACTCTTGTCTAGTACCTCTTTGTATATCTAGATCAGGCGAGCGGAAGCCAGCATATTGAAAAAAGGCTGGCGGCGTTATTCTAAAGGGAACTAAACCATCTACAAATGTGACAAGATTTACCCTTCCATTTAGAGAAATGGGGCTTAGTCTGCAAAGAACTGTCAAATGCTTTCCTAGGGACCAGAGGAATGCAGGGATTTATCTAGTTTTGGTGCTATGAATGATACTTTATTACAAACTGGGGAACAAGGGGGAGGGTGGGGGCTTTTATAAGAAGCTGTCAATTTTTGTGTCCTGTAGGGAGGAGCCCTCATCTCTCTGGAACATTCTTAAGCCCCATACACACGGTCGGACTTTTTCATGGATTCTGTCCGATCGGACAATGTTGTTGAAAAATCAGACCGTGTGTATGCACCATCGGACAGTGTACGTCGGATTGTCCGACGGACAAAGTCTTATCTCCTGCTGGATAGATTTGCCGACAACCCGGTCCGATCACATCAAATCCGATCGTGTGTACGGTTGTCCGACCGGACAAAGTGCTACGCATGCTCAGATCACATTACAAGACCAAAGCTATTGGCTACTAGCCTCTACGTAGTCCCGTCGTAGGCAACAAACGTCACCACGTTCAGAATGATCGGATTTTCCGACAACTTTGTCCGACCGTGTGTACGCAAAACCAACATCAGACAAAGTATGACGGACAGGATCCGACCGACCTGGTCCGCGGATTGTCCGACCGTGTGTATGGGGCTTAAGACTTACCAGTAACAGTATTTCTAACGTAGGTTTTTTTTTCGGCTAGTGAGGTGTTGTAAGTACCAGGGGTTTGTTATAATTTAGCCAACAGAGTATGACAAATTTCATTTTGATTGGGTTGCTTGATTCATTTTTTTTTAAATGGATGGGTTTAAAAGTAGGGTCAGATTTGTTCAATATATATCTATCAATATAATATATATATATATATATATATATAATATATATATATATATATATATATATATATTTTTTTTTTTTTTTTGACCATCCTGAGGTGGTTTTCAGCCTGCAAAGTCAGGCATAAATTTTTAATTTTGTGTTTGTATTGTAGATAATTGCTTAAGGATGGAGATGGGTTTGTGTACTTAAGGTAGCAAATGCCCTTTCAGAAAGTTTGTCTTTTCCATTACTTTTGTAAATGTTTCCATTACATTTAGTGCATTGTAGCCTCAATGATTATTATCTAGTATAGTTTGGTGAAATGTACCCGAGGGCAGAATTTAGGAGTGAGATGTACAGAGTTCAAAAGTGTGCTACACACAGGGTGAGTTCAGAAGCAAACGCCAATGTAAGTTGCACCCGCATATGAAAACTGTGTCCAAACTACACATGGGAGTTATTGCCGCAATCGTTGGAACAAGAGCAATAATTCTAGCACTAGACCCTCCTCTGTAACTCAAAAAAATGTAACCTGTAGAAATTTTTAAATGTCAACAGATTTTAAGGGTCAAAGTTTGTTGCCATTCCATAAGCGAGTGCAATTTTGAATCATGGCGTGTTGGGTATCAATTAACTTGTAAAATTATCTTTCGCAATGTAAACAAAAATTGGGCTACCTTTACTGTTTTTTATTTTTTTACGTTTAAAAAATTGTGCTTGAAAGACCACTGCGCAAATACAATGTGACCTAAAGTATTGCAAAGACTGCCATTTTATTCTCTAGGGTGTTAGAACCCCCAAACATTGTATATGTTTTTTCAAAGTAATATTCTAGCAAAAATGATTTTAACTTGTAAACAAGTGTCAAAAATGGGCTCTGTCCTTAAGTGGTTAATTTGGAGGGAATTGGTTTCTTTTGATATAGACTTGTTTTGCAGATGGAGCAAAAGTAGGGGCTCTTTCACACGGACGGACCGTATGTCTGTCTGTTTTTCATCCTTCCGTTTTTGGATGAAAAACGGACATACAGGTATCCCTATGGGATAGTGGGTGTCAGCGGATGAGCATCCGCTGACACCCGCTCTCGTCCGTGCCCGCTCTGCTCCGTTTCTGCAGACGGAGGAAAACCCTATTTTTTTTCATCCGTCTGCAGAGCGGATCGGGTGACGACGGACTCTACGGTCCGTCGTCACCCGATCTCCCATAGGGGAGAGAGGCGCTCTGACAGGTCCGTCCCTGCGCTGTGTGCAGAGACGGACCTGTCATCTTCCTGCTCAGCGGAGATCGCTCCAGCGATTCCCCGCTGAGCAAGCGGCTATCCACGGGACGGATCTGCACTGATCCGCCCCGTGTGAAAGAGCCCTAAGTAAGGGAAGTAATCAAAATTAGAACTCAGAAGGATGAACTGTTCTATGTGTGTTCTCTTACAGCTGACCAAGCAGTATGGACCTATCCTCACCATCTGGTTTGGTTCTAAACCAGTGGTAGCGCTTTGTGGATATGCAGTTATTAAAGAGGCCCTGATCAATTATTCTCATCAATTTGGTGCCCGTGGACCCTTACCAGTATCCGAAAGAATGGCAAAAGGTTATGGTAAGGAAAATCTGTGCTTTTTTAATAAATATATACTGTACATGTGTAACCAGATGCTTGGCTGAGGAAGGAAAGTGAGAGAAACACTGATTAGCTGCTACTGTATAACAGAAAAAGGAGGGACCTGCTGAGTCAGGCAGCACTGTGGGAACTGTAGTCCACAGGAGATTATCTACTGCAGTTAAACTCTTGATTACATTTCCCAGAAAGATTGCAGGGGGAGGTAGAGCTGCATTTTCTCAGGCTGTGTAGGACTGCTACTGCTTGCCATGAGATAGACTGGGGAGATCACATCACTGTCCAGTGTGCATCATCCCTGCGGCATAGCGGCGACTTGAGCAGAACCCGGAGTGCTGAGTTCAGGGCTGCTGATTGTCAAAGTCACCTGGGTGCAGAGCAGAGACTAGATTAATTGTGTGTGTGTGTGACTGGATAAGGAGCTGCAATATCACTGGAATTGGTGAGCTGCTGCTGTAGGGATTTACTATCTGTTGCTAGAGAGACAGAGCCCTTTAGGAACTGACCATACAGCCATCTAGTAGCCTTATAGCTGCCTGCAGCCCTGCCTGGGACTATTCTCACGCACACCCATGGTACATCTGGGCCCCAACACTAGTCGGCTAGAGGTGTTCGGACTATAGACTGACTTTTTACAGCTGCTACACTGAGACCTTCACCTATTGCTTATGCTAAGAGGTATCCCTCAGGGGACATTGCACTATATCCTAGCTAATCTCCTAGGGTACACTCCAGACTAGTTATAGCATTATTCACATTGCAGTTAATGCTTATAAGCACTGTTTATTGCTGATTTTAATTTCAGTCTATTGGTACATAACTCTACTCTAAGTTACCTTGGTATAGTGAATATACCACAGACTGTGTCTGTACCTAACTTATGTGTGTTTTTGTTTATGCTCAAACCATTATTTATTCAAACTTGTACCAATACAATGAGTTAATTTGCTGAGGTTGTTCTTGGAGTCTAGGTACAGAACAGAGTCCAAATTGCCAAGTGACTGCTGCAGGGGTAGCGCTACATATAAGACACATCACATGTTAAAAGCAGTTTTTCCCTGGCACCTGATTCACAAAGCACTATGAGAAAGCTATATCTGGGTCTACAACAGACTTGGTGTTGATAAAACCAGATCCTGCATTCACTATATCTGGTCTTCCACAGTACACAGAGCATGGAAATGCAATAGTTTTCGTAAATATAAACTGATGTATACAGCTGATGAGAAAATGTATTTAACAGAGCAGTCTTGTGACTTCCATCAGTGTGTGCTGATGGCTTGTAGGGGGAGTTTTATTTCTCCCACCATTGTCCGATCAGACATCAAGACTCCTGATCCTGTGTCTGGACAGTGCTGATTGGCCCTGTGCTGATCACATGCACCCTACCAAGAAGAAAAAACTCTATCAATGCACACCAAACTGTGCAGCCTGACTCTGTAAATATTAGGTTATTTTTGTAGACTGTGGAAAGAGATGATCAGAGAAGACAGGATCAAACAGCCTTTTTACACAATGCAGAGGAGTTAGCCCTTAGGTTACACACTAAGGGGTATAACAAGCATGCTTTACTGCATATACAGACAGATTTTTACTGTTGTGGGTTTAGTAACACTTTAATCATTCACCTGGGGTGGCATCTTTATGAACAGCCTTCCATATTTCAATAAGCCCCGGTCCACAGACCAAGTTACTCGCCACAACACACAATCTCAATATTGTAATAAGCTGCATTGGCAATGCAGGTGTTTGGAAACTGGCAGTGGGTTATAGGAGGGATGAGGGTGACAGGGGGAAGGGTATTTAGTATGGCGGCAGTGGGGTGCCAGGGGTGATGAGGATGACGGGGTGAGGTGTTAGTAAGGAATCAGTGGATTGCCAGGTGTGATAAACATGAGGATGACTGGGTAGTCTGTTAGCAATGTGGCAGTGGGGTGCCAGGTGGGATGAGAATGACAGGGGAGAGAAAGAGGAAAGGCACAGAAGGGGAGAAGGAAGGATCACAAATAGGTTTTCTTTTTTTCATCACACATTTTTGGCACAATCTGTATTTATGAATTTTGAAATTGGAAAAGATTTTTAGAAATATCTATTACCTCCGCTATGCATATCTACAGGCTTTAACTGATGTTGCAAAACATGTACAGTGGTGTTTTTTATGGGAATCGCTGAAATCAACTACAGCCTGTGTGCTGTTTTATGGGGGGCAGATCATCCATCAATCAAGATGTGACATCCCACCCACTGTTCTTTATATTTATTTTTTATTTCATTTAGTCAATGTGCATGGTGGAGGGACTGGGCTGTCATTTTAGGATCTGTATACACGCCCAAATGTGTGATGTCAATATCCTGTGACCTGACCAGCTGAGCTAAAACAGGAAATATTCTCTCCAGCAATCGAGACCAAACTGCGCATGTGCAGCAGGTCTACTCTAACTGTCTTATCTGGACTTGTAGGCAGTATTCCAATATGATTATGACCCCCAAATACACCTCCAAGATGACCACTGCCTTGCTAAAGATGCTCAGTGTAAAGGTGATGGACTAGTCAAGCATGTCTCCAGACCTAAACCCTATTAAGCATCTGTGGGGTATCCTCAAATGGAAGGTGGTGGAGCCAGCTCTGTGATGTCGTCATGGAGTGGAAGAGGACTCCAGTGGCAACCTTTGAAGCTTTGGTGAACTCCATGCCCAAGAGGGATAAGCTAGTGCTGGAAAATACTGGTGGCCACACAATATTGACACTTTGGGCCCAATTTAGTAAAGAGTGTACTCACATTTGCCAGCGGTTTAGACCTTAATGGCTGTGTGTTGTGTTTTGCTGTTTTTGAGGGTACTGCAAATTTTACACTGTTATACAAGCTGTACACTCTCACTACTTTACTTTGTAGCAAAGTGTCAATACTTCAGTGTTGTCATATGAAAAGATATAATAAAATATTTACAAAAAATGTGAGGGGTGTAGCCTTGTGAAATGCTGTATGTACAGTGGCAAAGCTAGACCTTCTTTCACCCGGGGCAAAGACTCAGTTTGGTGCCTCCCATCCAAGAGAGAAGGCCTACACAATCACTGCATAGGTGAGGTTTGAGCAATTTCAAGCTTCATTCCCAAAGCAGATTAGGAGAGGCAGCACTGGAAACCGTGTGCTCTTCTTCCTTCCCAGCGCTGGGCTTCTTAATCTGCTGCAGAGGTGAGGCTTGAAACTGTGTAGGAACACTATAGGATTGTAAAAAACATGGAATGCCATTGGGATGTTTCTTCTTCTTTCTTCCCCCTTCCTCCTTGTACAGAGTTCTCCCACTCCCAAATCCCCCATCCTCGACAGGACTGACCATCTACCCATCCAGTCTAAATCGTATTCCCCTGCCATCAGGGCCCCCACCTGTACAAATGTCACAATAATATTCCCAGGTTTCCCCTCATGGTCTGTTGTGAAACTGGGTAGAGCAGAGGAGGAGCCTAGTGGCAGCTTTATCCGCTCTATTAAAGAGGCAGCAGTTGGCCTGGAGAGATGCTGTGGGCGCCGGTAATGCCTGGATGCCCGGTGTCCCTCTCTGCCCTCCCCTTCCCTGTATATTACACTGGCTGCACCTGGGGACCGCTCGGGTGGGAATTGGTTTGGGATGTTCATTGCAGTCACACAGAGCGCACGTCTATGCACTTGTGTGTGCAGATCCCCGGCCGCCCACAGTTTACTTTACTTTTTTTTGATGGTGAAGTCGGATGAGCTTCTGCTAAATGGGCTCAGCACAGAGCGGGACATGCTCACTGTCCTCCCCTACTGGAGCTGGCAGCTGCTAAAAATGACAGAATAGCAGTGCTGAAGAGATCTCAGACAGCCTGGGGCAAGGAGGAGAAAGGAGCCACAGCACCTTGGCAGATGCCCCCCGCCCTCCCCTCCCCCCCCTAAGTTTCAGCCCTGTATATATGTGTAGCACCCTCTGGTGTGCTACTAGTGTGAGAGTAGGTAAACCATATCCTTACTCATACTTAACCAGTGAGTCAGTAATTGGGTCAGGATTATTAGAGTTCAGGGTTCGGTGACTCATGCAGACAGGCCTCTGGTGCCTTCCCCTGGGTCTGGGAGTTTGGAGAACTTCTAGAGGCTAGTGGGCGGAGGCCAGGAGGATTGATCTGCCTACTTATGGAAGCTTGACCAATCCTCACACGATGGGCCTAGGAGGGTGATGGGGCTTCGTCCTTCGGGTTCAATGCCTGTATTTTCCGGTGGGGAGAGCAAGATGGATATTACAATACCAATGTTTTCTTCCATATTTAGGTATTATGACCACCAATGGTGACCGCTGGCAGCAAGTTAGACGGTTTGCTGTAACAACACTAAAGAATTTTGGCATGGGGAAGAGATCAATGGAGGAGCGAGTGAAAGAGGAATCCCACCACCTAATAAAGGCTATAGAGGATATGAGCGGTAAGATTAGCAGTGTCTGCTATGCAGGAAATCATTCCTTCCTGTGTTTTAAAAATGTAATGGTTTAGAAATATAGAAAGCGAACATTTTAAGTAGGATAAATTGCCCAGTCCTCAGCCAAAAGACCTAGCCCATGTGGCCATAGTGCAAAAGAAAAGCTAGGGGTATCATGGCCTAGTGCAGTTTCAAAGAATGGGGTCCCAAACCCAGTGTTACTCCGGCACCCCTGGATTGCCACTCCAAGGAGGCGCTTATCACTGCAGGCTCTCTGCCTTTTTTCAGCCCTCAGCCAGACCAGATGGCCCCACTTAAATCGGGAGGCACTGGGTCCTTTAGGCCTCTCCACGCCAAGGACGTATTACTGTCACCCACCCTTTTACCTGTAGATGCTTAATTCCATTTACTTCCCACGCAGAAGTGCATTCAGGAACCTATCATACCAGCAGGGATACTATAAAGCTAGCCATTGCTGCCAAAAGGCCAGAATGATGGAGAACATTGAAAAGAACAGATAATGCCCTTGATTCTAGCCAAAAGGCAAATAAGTGATGAGGTTCCATATTGTTTAAATGTTCATTCCTTTCATCCCCAGGTAACTTTTTTAATCCTCACACGGTTCTTGGACGTGCGGTAAACAATGTGATAAACTTGGTGGTATTCGGCCGGCGATGGGACTATGAGGACGAGACCTCCTTGAAATTTCTCTCCATCATCAACAATTTCTTTAATTTTTCTCGAAGACCACTAGGAGTGGTCAGTACTCTTATCTTCTTTTTTTTTTTTTTTTGGTTCCAGTGAAATTGTACAAGTAGTGCAATGTAAAATGAAGCATGCAAATAGGTACATGAATAATAATCATAGTGAAAATTTCCTTGAACTATTTAAGTACGAGCATGAGGGGTAGGAAAGGTTGGGTAGAAAAGGAGTATGGGAACCAAAGAAGCAATGGATAATACTGGCTTCAAAATAAACAATAGAATAAATGCGTATGGTTATAGACATGGCAGCTGGTGTTCAGGTGAGAAAGAAGTCAGAACTTTACCATCTGCTGACAGTTGTTTATAGAGGTATGGAGTTAAAAGTAGAAAATGCCATACAGTTACTGGGTGACCTCAGACAAGTACCTACAGTATTTGTAGATTTAAATGCCAGCCAACATGCCAAAATCTGATACACATTTTAAAATGTATCTACTGTAGTTTATGCTGGTCCACTTTTAACTGCTATTTTCATTCTGTTGCTGCAAATGTTTGTCTCCAATATACAATAGACCTTCTTTTTTTCTCTCTTTTTTTTCCCAGCATTGAGAGGAATAGAATAAGACCTTTTTGGTTTCTGATTGGCTTCGGTGTACAGTGAAATAGCAAAGTACATAGGGTTTTGTGTCTAAAGTGCACCCTGTTTTATGTCCTTAATCGCTTCAAGTATACAGCTCCAGTAGGTCTTGATTTATAGGACAAAAGCCATCAAATGTCACTGTAAAAGATTTCTTGGCTGCACCATTCCCAGTATGCATTTTGGGAGTTATGGCCAAATCTGGTGTATACACTGCAACTCTCTAGCAGCAATCCTAATTAAAAATGTAGGTTCTTCCCTTCTAGAACCAATTGATGAGACATTGGGCTAGTGCTATGGCCTTGCATTCTTGGCTGTTGGTGTGTTTACAGAATGGGAAAACCAAGATTCTAATGTGACCTGATAGGGATGAGAAAGAGTATTAAGTGTCACTGAAGGTGCAGTGAAATATGTAAGAGGAGAACCGGAAAAGAGATCTAAGAGTAAAAGTAGAGAGTAGTGACCATTGATTTTGACAGTAAGTCAATAATGAGTTTTAGGAGATCAGTTTCTGTGGAGTGTTGGAAGCAAATTTCAGACTGAAAGGGGTGAAGAAGGTTGTTGGGGAGGTGGTGGTTTGGGCAGTTGTAGACTAGGCGGCATTCTATGAGTTTGAAGGTAAACAGGAGCAAGGAGCTGGGCCTTAGGTTGTTACGATTGGTGAGATCTAGCAAGGGCTTTTTGATTATGGGGGTGGCCAATGCACATTTTTAGTGGGTTGGGGACGATGGCACTAGAGAAGAAGAGATTGAAGATGTGAGTTAGGGAGTATAGGAGTAACGCTACCCCTGCAAGGGCTGCTGGATTTTTGGGTCCCCCCCACACACACAGACAAGGAACATAAATTTCTACACTCTTCAAAGGCTCAGTAATCCGTCCAGGGAATTCGTTTGTTTTAAAGGTATGGACTTGGACAGGGAATAGGGGTGCATGGGATGCCCATAAATAAAGAACTTTAAACAAAACGCTTAAGGACTTGCTATTGTCTCTGGCTGATTAACTCCAATTTCACTGCCCACACATAAGTAGTGGTGGAGCTAAAATAGCAACAAAAAGATTCCAAACTGAAGTTGCAGGTGCAGTGCCTGGTGGAAAGCACCTGGTTATTACTGTCCCAAGCTAGAGAAATTTGGGGTGCGTCTGGCTTGCACTGGCTCTGAGCTTTCCCCTGATCCCAGACATATAAAGTAGAAGCCATTTACACAGTCCCTTAAGACTCCTTGGATAAAGGTAGCTGATGCACTGCTGCACAGGCTGGGTCCTGGATTCCCGCTTTGCCCTTTCATCAAAAATCCCCACTACCTCTGCTGAAGAAAAAATCCAACACTAATCTTTTATGCTCATCCATTACGCCTGGGTCTCTTGTAGGGTTCCCAGGTACACAGGGGGGCCCTGACAGCAGGGGGATGGGCGGGAACAATTCGAGGAGAGAGAGAAAAGGGAAGAGAGGTGCCAGGTAGCCACTGGTGCAGTGGTTTCTTTATTAAATTGCATATTTAAAAAAAAGTTTTACACAGACAAATCTCCAGAGCAGTAGACATATCACAGTCTAGGTGAAGTCCATTGCCAGATCAGAGAGCTGCATGAAATTCCAGTCAACTTTCAGCTTCTGATGGAGGCGTGGTTAAGCCTCTGAAAATGCTCTGATTGGTCACGGCTAGGGATGGGCCCGGTGTTCGATTCGAATCGAGCACCGGGCATTCGCTCGCTCGGCGAGCCCAGAATTATTGGGGCCGCTCGCATCAAATTCGTGTGATGCGAGCGGCCCCGCAATGCATTGCGCTAGTCGCAGTGCAATGCTGGCTGATGATTGGCCAAGCATGCACTGTGACCCCGCATGCTTGGCCAATCACAGCGCCGGCAGTGAGGAGAGCCATAATTGGCTACAGGCAGGATGCCTGTAGCCAATTATAGCTCAGGGGCTTTAGTACACGCCCCCCATGTTTCAGTCAGTGTCAGCGTGTTGCTGACTGCTGACAAGATATGCTATATTTCTGGGGATTTGTGTGTGCGTGCTGTTAGAACAGCATTGCAGTATCACATCTGGGGGGTCTCTATAGGTGGCCTGTGAAGGGGGCCATGTTTCCTGTGCTTAGAACTTTCCCTGCAAAAAAGTGTAATTTTTGCAGGAAAAAAGCTACTGTATTTAAAAGCACTCGCGGCTAATGAATTGATGGCTCCTGTAACACAGAGAACTGTCATTCATTAATAGAAAACAAAAAAAAAAGCGTGGGGGTCCCCCCAAATTCAATAACCAGGCCCTTCAGGTCTGGGATGGATATTAAGGGGAACCCCAGCCAAAAAAAATGGCGTGGGATCCCCCTCAAAATCCATACCAGACCCTTATCCGAGCACGCAACCTGGCAGGCCGCAGGAAAAGAGGGGGGGACAAGAGCGGCCCCCCCTCCCGCCTGAACCGTACCAGGCCACACTTTTTTATTGTTTCAATTTAAGCATTATTAAAATCACTGCTCCTGAAAAAACTTCAGTTTTAAAAAAAAATGTTTGCATTGATACATGTCCCCTGGGGCAGGACCCAGGTCCCCAAACACTTTTTATGACATTAACATGCATATTAGCCTTTAAAATTAGCACTTTTAATTTAGAGCGTTTGCATCCATTATAACTAATAGAGTTCTAAAGCTCGCACGGACTTTAGGTCCGTTCGTGGGTTCTGGTGCGAGCCGAACGGGGGGGGGTGTTCGGCTCATCCCTAGTCACGGCATCCCAGGTTATCCGACAGCTCAGATGAGTTTCCCATGGCTCTGTATCCTTGTACCAGCTTCCTTCAGTGATCAAAGCAGCGTGGATCGGGAGAATGCTGGCAGTGGACTTCACCTAGACTGTGATATGCCTACTGCTCTGTGAGTACAATACATATTGTTTTTAAACATTTAATTCAATAAAAACTACTGTACCAGCAGCTACCTGGGGCCTCTCATCCCTTTTCTCTCCTCTGTAATTGTTCCCCACTGCACTAATCCCCCTGCTGTTTGGGCCCCCTAGAGGCCCGAGGTACCCCCTGTCAGCGGCCCTGGTGTCCGGGTCTTTGACAGACGGATACCCAGATGCATTATTCAAAACTGGACCGGTGGCAAGCCTACAACTAACTGCAGCAAAAACTCTGCAGTACTATAGAGTGGTTACTTTTTTATAAAGCCAAAAAAAAAAGTAATGTGAGCCACTCGGCCTTAGAGGAGTGCTAGTCCTGTGTCCACTGCTGTGAGTGCCGGCTATGGAAGGATCTCATCCCGGCTCCAAACATAGTTGCATAGTTAGTCAGGTTGAAAAAAGACACAAGTCCATCCAGTTCAACAACAAAAAAAAAAAAAAAAATATCATACAATGCCATATACCTAATTTTCTATACCCACAGTTGATCCAGAGGAAGGCAAAAAAACAGCAGAGCATGATCCAATTTTGCTAAAGCAGGGGAAAAAATTCCTTCCTGATCCCCCCCCCCCCCCGAGAGGCAATCTGATTTTCCCCGGATCAACTTTACCTATAAATGTTAGTACCCAGTTATATTATGTACATTTAGGAAATAATCCAGGCCTTTCTTAAAGCAATCTACTGAGCTGGCCAGAACCACCTCTGCAGGGAGTGTATACCACATTTTCACAGCTCTTACTGTGAAGAAACATTTCTGTATTTGGAGATTACATCTCTCTTCCTCTAGACATAGAGTGCCCCTTGTCCTCTTGACTGTAAAGTGAATAACTCAACACCAAGTTCACTATATGGACCCCTTGTATATTTGTACATGTTGATCACATCCCCCCTTAATCTCCTCTTATCAAGGGTGAATAAATTCAGGTTCGCTAATCTTTCCTCATAGCTGAGCTCCTCCATGCCTCTTATCAGTTTGGTTGCCCTTCTCTGCACTTTCTACAGTTCCTCAATATCCTTTTTGAGAACTGGTGCCCAAAACTGAACTACATATTCCAGATGAGGTCTTACTAATGATTTGAACAGGGACAAAATTATATCTCTCTGGAGTCCAAAACTCTCTTAATACAAGAAATGACTTTGCTCGCTTTGGAAACCTCAGCTTGGCATTGCATGCTATTATTGAGCTTATGATCTACCAAAACCCCCAGATCCTTCTCCACTATGGATCCCCCCAGTTTGACTCCCCCTAGTATGTATGATGCATGCATATTCTTAGCCCCCAAGTGCATAACTTTACATTTATCAACATTAAACCTCATCTGCCACATAGTCGCCCAATTAGACAGAGCATTAAGGTCGGCTTGTAAATTGGAGACCTACTGTAAGGACGTTATTCTATTGCATAGCTTGGTGTCATCTGCAAAGATGGAAATGTTACTTTTGATCCCAGACCCATCTCTCTGAATTCTGTCTTTTAGCCAGTTTTCTATCCATTTACAAACTGATATTTCCAAACCTGTAGACTTTACCTTACACATGAGCTGTGTGTGCGGAACTGTATCGAACGCTTTTGCAAAATCTAAGTATACCACGTCCACCGCCACCCCTCTGACGACGATGACACGACAGTGTAAAATAGAAGACATTCCACTTCCATTTTACATTTATTTATTAGATATATAACACACACACACACACACACACACACACACACACACACACACACACACACACACACACACACACACACACACACACACACACACACACACACACACAAAAACACACACACACACACACACACACACACACACACACACACACACACACACACACACACACACACACACACACACACACACACACACACACACACACACACACACACACTACACTTTGGCCTCCACTCCTCCATATTATATTTTACAAAATTAGAATTTTGCCTTTTTTTTTATCAATTAAATTTGAGTATTTAACCACTACGCGCCCGCGCTATAGCCGAAAGACTGCTGCAGCGCGGACGCTCCCTGCTGGGAGGACGTCCCGGGACGTCCTCCTGTTTACTTCCATAATGCGCACTCCTGAGAGCGCGCATCGGGAAGTTCTGTGATGGCCGTGTCCTTCGGACACAGCCAGTCACAGATCGCTGTAAACGGCCAATCACAGCGGCCGTTTACAGCGAGATTGGCCTGTCCAATGAGAGATTATCTCATATGCAAACATGAGATCATCACTCAGCGCCGCTCTGCCTCCTCACACAGACAGCGTGTAAGGAGGGAGAGATGAACGTTTTTTTTAAGTAAAAAAAAAAAAAGAAAAAAAGTGATCTGTCCCCGCTGCCACCTGTCCCATCTGCCAGTGCCATCTGTCAAAAGTGCCACATGTCAGTGTCACGTGCCATCTTTTATCAGTGGCACGTGTCAATGCCACATATCAGTGTCACGTGCCATCTGTCACCAGTGCCACATATTAGTGCCATCTGTCAGTGTCACGTGTCATCAGTGCCCCGTATTAGTGCCATCTGTCATCAGTGCCACGTCAGTGTCACGTGTCATTGTCCTGGTGCTCCAGGGCCTTCAAAAGTGTACTAGGTAGTCAACAATTTAGATGTGTAATTTAGGCTCCAGAACACGTGATGGCGCTCCCTGCATTTTGGGCCTCTCTAAGTGGCCAGGCTGTGAAAAAGTCCCACACCTGTGGTATCGTAATACTCAGGAGTAGCAGAATTTATTTTGGGGTGTCATTTGTGGTATACACATGCCATGTGAGAGAAATGACCTATTACAATGACAATTTTGTGGAAAAAAATAAAAAAATTCATTTTGCAAAGAATTGTGGGAAAAAAATGAGAACATCAAAAAGCTCACCATGCCTCTTACTAAATACCTTGGAATGTCTACTTTCAAAAAATGGGTCATTTGGGGGGTATTTGTACTTTCCTGGCTTGTTCGGGTCACAAGAAATGATATAGGCCACCAGTGCATCAGGTGTGATCAATTTTGTATAATTCGCACCACAGTTTGTAGAGTCTAACTTTCACAAAGACCAAATAATATCCACTAATTTGGGTTATTTTTACCAAAGATATGTGGCAGTATAAATTGTGGCCAAAATTTATGAAGAAAAATTAATAATAATTCGCTAAATTTTTGGCCTTTTTTCATTTATAGCGCAAAAAATAAAAAACCCAGAGGTGATCAAATACCACCAAAAGAAAGCTCTATTTGTGGGGGGAAAAAAGGACAAAAAAATAATTTGGGTACAGTATTGCATGACTGAGTAATTGTCATTCAAAGTGTGAGCACCGAAAGCTGAAAATTGGTCTGGGCAGGAAGGGTGTTTAAGTGCCCAGTAAGCAAGTGGTTAAAATAACCTAAAAAACACTTCCTTTTGAACTGGTATTTATTTAAATATATTTTTCTATATTTAAATTTTTTTTTTTTTTTTTTTATTTCAAACCTAAAATTTTGGTTCAGCTCATGGACTATTCTAATTTTATTATACGGGGGTTTCTCTTTATTTAAAATTATTTATTTTAAGTGTTTTTAATTTTATATTTTTATTCTTTTTTTTAAATTATTTTTAACTATTTAATATATGTATTGTTTTTTTATATGCATGGTGCATATCTGTATGACAAATACAGTACAATCATTTAGAATACACCATTCACATAAATATGCACATGTGTTATGCTTATGTATTAATCATTATAATGTTTTACTGTTATGGGGTGTCTGTTTATTGGGTAGGGGGGATATATCTTTATTAAGTTTGTATGTGGAGTGCTTTGTGTTTCACTTTGGGTTTCTGATACTGAAATCTCACGAGATTACAGAAACAGAAGCCGTTTGGGATTCTCAAAGCATTTGTAGATCACTTCTATTCTCAGTGAGAGAAGCGATCTACAATGTATATTAACCGCTTCCCGACCGGCCACTGCATATATACGTCAGCAGAATGGCACGGGCAGGCAGAATCACGTACCTGTACGTGATCGTGCATGTGCCTGCCCGTGGGTCGCGCGCGCGCCGCTAGCGGCGCGCTCGCGACCCGGTCGGGAGCTCCGTGACCCCGGCCGCGGGACCAGCGGACCCGATCGCCGCTGGTATCCCGCGATCGGGTTACGGAGCGGAAGAACGGGGAGAGGTCTATGTAAACAAACCTCTCCCCGCGCTTCCTACACTGACTGTCAGTGATCGGCGGTTCCCTGTCATCGGGAACGCTGATCAATGACGTCAGACGTACAGCCACGCCCCCCTACAGTAAACACAACACATCACGTCACACTGACTCCTCCCCGCCCCCTTGTGGTTAACCCCCTAACTACAACTGTCATTTACATAGGAATCAGTGCTATTTAAATAGCACTGATTTCTGTATAAATGACAAATGTCCCAAAAATGTGTCAAAAATGTCCGATGTGTCCGCCAAAATGTCGCAGTCACAATAAAAATCGCTGATCGCCGCCATTACTAATGTAGCGCTACCCCCAGTTAAGAGAGCCGCTGGTTTGTTTTGGGTCCCTGAGTACAGCTCCACCAACCCCCGGCAATTTGGCTCTACCCGCTCTGGCACAGTTAGTAAAGGGGTACGTCCCTATGCACATAAAACTTAGCTTATACTCTAAGTGTAATTGGTATGAACTCACAAGCAGACTGCTGAGATAAGAGTAACTGGCTTTACTTTTGTCAGTAAGGAAAAAGAATAGCAACATGCATTTGAACATATATCTTACAATACTTTAGCAGGTCCCTGCAATATGCACTTTAACATGTACACAGGTATATCAATCTAACAATGGGGAAACGGAGCGCCAAGTGTGGCGACCGTCTACTATACACCCCTGAGGTGCAATAAATCTATCTGCGCCTACCTAATGGACCAGGCCTGATCCCTAGCAATAGAGCTCAGTCCTTGTACTAGTACAGTGTTCTTCACCGGCAATAAATCTGTAGAGGTGGTGCACATGTAGCTTTAAATGGTGTCATTTGTAATCCACAAAAGTAACATTGCTGCTCTGAGGTAAATTGCGCCTAGGCAGTTCAGTAGGCATAAAACGTGTGTGTCAATGCAGGATGAGCCTTCCGGCTCTCTCACCAATCCTTGGGGTACCGTCCTCCGATCCGGTCCCTCTAATGGTGGCTCTGGTCTCTTCAATGGCGGCGTCCGGTCTCCTCCGTCACAGCCCTGAACTCCGGTCATCAGCTCCGTCCGACCGACAGTAAGGGGAAGTCTCCGCTCCGCTGCTGTGGACTCTGAGGGGTGAGAGTCTCACTCCATCGGCTGCAAGGCCCAGGCTTCAGGCCTTCAGCTCCGGTCCGCACAGGTGTCTCTGCTGGCTGCAGTCTCCGCGTCACACGCTCTGTCAGCAGAGGCAGGCCAGTCCTGTCAGGCCTCAGAAGAGGAAGTGTCCCAAGAGGAAGAGGCGGTCTCCGCTCTTCCCTATTATAATCTCCCCCAGCAGCCTCCCGGGCGGAAGTCAGCAGCCCTGGGGCCTGGGGAATCCTGGGAGATGTAGTCTCTAAGCCTAAAAGGGGTAGAACCCCGCTACACTAATAAAAAAAAAAATATTAATAAAAATGCTATAAAACTATCCCCTATTTTGTAAACGCTATAACTTTTGCGCAAACTAATCAATAATCGCTAATTGCGATTTTTTTTTTTTTTTTACCAAAAATATGTAGAAGAATACGTATCGGCCTAAACTGAGGAAAAAAAATGTTTTTTTATATATTTTTTGGGGATATTTATTATAGCAAAAAGTAAAAAATATTGCATTTTTTTCAAAATTGTCGCTCTATTTTTGTTTATAGCGCAAAAAATAAAAACCGCAGGGGCGATCAAATACCACCAAAAGAAAGCTCTATTTGTGGGAAAAAAAGGACGCCAATTTTGTTTTGGAGCCACGTCGCATGACCGCGCAATTGTTAGTTAAAGCGACGCAGTGCCGAATTGCAAAAAGGGGCCTGGTCCTTTGGCTGCCAATTGGTCCGGGGCTGAAGTGGTTAAACTGCCACAAGGGAGAGAACAGATATCTCAGAAGAGCCGAGAACTCCTGAGATCTGAAATTTCTCAATATATTAAACGGACACCTATATGACAGTCTATACATATGAAAATTATTCACGGAGACGTGATAATACAAAATAGTTACATTTATTGGTTGACAAATATTTACATGTAATTAAAACACTGATTGTTACATGAACATCTTGAAAATGAATGGAAACACCCACAAAATGGGAGTGTAGTACCTTTTTAAAGTTATACCACCATGATAACTTCTCGGTAGAATCAATAACCTTGTGAGAATGACAAATAAACAGAATGTCTGTCTGTATTTCACACGTCCAACCATTACTATACTGCAGATAAGTGGTTAACAATGTGAAATAAATTAGATGTTTGTTTTGTCAAATGTGGCAACTATTCAAAAAGAAAAAAATATTATGAAAACTTGAATCTTTAGAGAAAAAATCTAAAGGCGGTTATTGATTCGGGAGAACGATTATCAATAGAATATTCAATACATCAATATTTGAGAGAACGTGCAAAATAAAATCAACATGGCATAATTACCCATTCCAAAATGGCTACTGCTCCTAATGGCTGGTTACCAGAGTTAAGATGGCTGCCGTAGCTTTCAAAATTTATAATTTTAGGCCCCTTTCACACTGAAGCATTTTTCAGGCGCTACAGTGCTGAAAAAAGTGGGTCCTTTCACACTGGAGCAGTGCGCTAGCAGGACGGTAAAAAGGCCTGCTAGCAGCATCTTTGGAGCAGTGTATTCACGCTCCTATACCGCTCCTACCCATTGAAATCAATGGGGCAGCGCGGCTATACGCCACTGCAGCAGCGCTTTGCGGGGGGGGTTTAACCCTTTTTCGGCCACTAGCCGGGGTTAAAACCACCCGCTAGCAGCGGAGGGTAAACCTTCCGGAGCTGAAGTGGTTAGAGGATGTCATGATAATGTTCAGGTATGTCTGAATCGTCATCTAAAGCTTCTGAGTTTGGATAAGTACTCTGTTATAGGCAGAGGGGAGGGTTTCCAGAACACATTTTCACTCTTTGGCCTTGTTCATCCTTGCTGGGGTTCAATTGGAAGTCTTCATAGCAGAGGACAGATATCTCCTCCTTGGTGCTAATGGTTTGTGAGTTTTAAACACCCATGAGTTTGTATGTATATTCTTGTCCAACACAGTAAATAGTAATGGCAGTATTTAGGCATGTAGTAGTACAGGTTGAGAATGGAGGCGAGTCTGCAGAATCTTGATTCTCCTTTTGTGGTTAAATGCTGAGTAAATAAATTCACTGGTTAAAGTAGCAGTGTATTGTAGTCTCTGCATTAGGTCTTGGTAAGGTATGGTACATAACGGGTGGCATCAGTTCCTGGGGTCAGCAGGAGTTGCCACTCTTCAGTGAAATCTGAGTCTTCTATGAGAGTGCACCTCAGAGCTTAGCTGGTTATACAGAAGGCAGAATAAGGGAGACTGCTGTATTGGGGTTGTAGAGGACTTCTACAGGCCTTTGCAGTTATCAAACACAAGGTGCATGCTCCGTGTTGGCAACAGGAAGGTATGGGCCACCTGGTGCTGTTTAGTGGTCAGTGCTTTTTACATAAGGTTCCACTGTTATGGCAGAAGTTTGCGTGACTCTCTCAATTAGAAAAGCAAATGACCGTTCTTAAAACAAGTGTATGGCCACCTTTACCCCAATCCTCATGCATTGGAGGTCAGTGGATGTCCCCCATCCCCAAATATTGGTGGCCAGTGAGAGACAGAAAAGTAGTATAAACTTGCATGCAGCTTTGTGTCCCATGTTGGTTCCTATGCAGCGAGGTCATCACTGGAACTATGCACATACTATTGCGCAGAAAATCACTCTGCCTGGCAATGTGTACATAGGTGTGGAGCCAAGTGCTGGAACAGGCATTCCAATTTCCAGTTCCGGGGTTTGGCCAAGATTGATGGGTTGTCAGAATTCTATTTTTATTTTTTTATATCCTAGGAAACTCCCATGGATTTGGGAGTATGAAAATCCCTTCTGCCAGAGAAATAAAATGAGGATCTGTGGTTTTTAGTCTTTTTGGGCATTCATTTTTTACATAAAACCTTCAGCTACAGAAGCCAGGACTTATTTTAAAGCTCATTTACTGATTGGTAAAATACATAAATACTGTCCATAGTATGGGCTCATGTTTACTTTAAGGGCAAATGTTCAAAACTAGAGCACCTAATCTTTCTCTTCTTCCTCCTAAGGCATATGGTGCATTTGACAGTTTAATGAAGCATCTTCCTGGTCCCCATCAGAAGGTATTTGCAGACTGCGAGCATGTGAAATCTTTTATCAGTGAGGAAATTGACTCCCACAGGAGATCCTTGGATCTAGATTCCCCCGGAGACTTCATAGACAGCTTCCTCATTCAGGCCAACAAGGTAATGGGATTGTGTGTGTGTGTGTGTGTGTGTGTGTGTGTAATTTTATAGTGTAAAGTGCCAATAAATACTCTTATGCTTATGGCCCATTTAGGCTTGTTCTTTTTGATAATGTGCAGTACAATATACACAAGCTACAGCATGAAAAAGTAGATACTCAAGCGCTAATATGAATTTAAAACCAAGAGACCAACCGATATTTAAGATAGCCAAATGATAAAGCTGCAACCCATATGCTGGTGCTCCCACACGTGAAAGAAAATTAAAAATACACAATTAGTGTAATGGGTGCGCATAAATCAACCTTAAAAATCAATAAATAGACCATAAAAACTTCTGTGAGGTAAATGGTGAATAATGTGCGTGATGTGTAAAAACCAATGTGTTAGAAAATATAATTCATGTGCAATAAAATGTATTATGTGAAATATATAAAATGATATATTATATAAAATGGAGGTATTCCAAAAACTTTAAATGTGCTTCATTCATAAAGTATTTAAAACTTTGGTCGCCTATACCCCATGCATTGACCAATCAATCGGTTAGCATATATGTGATAAATGAATCAATAAAATGATAGGTGTGGTAAATTAATCAATTAAAGGATCAATGAACAAATCCTAATTAATTGCTATGGACCAGATGTGTGGCTTTGAATATTTGCCAAACTCAAATCCACAGGCAAATGATAATAGAGAGGTCTGGTTGCTCACATGAATTTATATAGCAGTCCAAACATGTGTGTCCAGTTGCTTAGGCAAAATAAATGACTAATTATGCAGAAATTAAATTAATTGAGCATAAATTAGTGTGATATCATGAAGCCGCTAAAAAATGAATAAATATGATATCCTGTAGCCGCTATTTGAATTGTGATATCCTGAAGCCGCTATTTAGAAGCCGCTATTTAGAATGTAGTGTTCTGAAGCCGCTTTTAAATAATTAGAGCTGCTCTTTAAATACAGATGGATGACACTATCCTAATTACTGTAATTAGCCAGGTTAATCAATCAGATGACATTAATGCAAACAGTCATTCATTGATGAATGGAAAAAAAAGAGAGAAAATATAAGTGTCGCTTTCCTTTTCTGTTGCTGACACTTCTGGGTTTCTTTCTCTCTCTTTTTCTCTTTTACTCTTAGTTTTCCTTCTTCTCCAATTTGTATATATGAAAAGACAAGAGGATACACACTTTGTATCAAAAATGTTGCAGCAATTAGGTGCTGATCTACTCACAAACACCCGGTTATCTTAGCGTGGTAGCCGAACTGTCAGGCACTGTGTGTGGGCTGAATGCCCTGCTCGTCCTCACTCCATGTATATCGGTGACGTCACTAGGCTCCTCCTCCTGACGCGTTGCATCACGAACACGTGACTTTATCAAGGGATTGTGAGCCCTGTGACAGCCGAGAAGATTTATAGGGCAACAATTAGCGTACGGGTTGCCATAGTGACATGTAAATGCTCATCATCCTATTTAGCATACCGCTGTGACCGGGTGCTGTGGAGATCATGCATTTAACTTGTTGTTTGCCAAATGTCAGAGTGAACACTTTCTGTCTGTGCAACCATCGGCCTGGAACAAAATATAGTTTAAAAAACTTTAATGATTAATTAAAAATAAATGATAAAATGAAGAAAAATGGAAAAAATATAGGAAAAAAATAATAAAAATAAAAGTGAAAAATAATTATAAATATAAAAGAAAATAAAAATACAGAATATAAAATTAAAATTAGAATAAAAATAGGACTAAGATGAAATGATTTTTTAAAACTGAACCCAATATATACATAGAAGATTGGGATGGAAATGATGTATATGTATACGGACAACAAACAGCTGAATTCATTTTGGAACATATGATAAAGCATATTGCTGTGCCATTTAGAATGGTACCCGAACACACAACTACAGTGTTGGTTAACATGTATTCCATGCAGTACAGTCATAGATAAACTGTAGGCATCCCTGGTTAAGTTGAGGTGAAACTCCAGCCAGGATTTTTAGTTCAGGACACTATTGCTACTCCATTTTTTTTTTTTTTTTTTTTTTTTTTAATTTAGTTTTTACATATCTTTTGATGTCAAACATGAAGTACCTAAAAATCGCCCTACAGCTAATTCAAAACCTATAAAATGAATTGCAGAAAAAACAAGAATGGAAAAGCTGACTACAAATTGTGATGCCAAACTGGGTGTGGGTATTACTCTCTAGTGGTTTGATCCTTAATAACTTAACCACCTCCCGCTATATAGGCCAAGCGGGAGCTCTCCCATCCTGGGTAGATGTCATGACGTCCTCCTAGGATCACCCACTGATCCATCATCCGCTGTGTCCACTGGACACAGCAGATGACGTGGACTTTCCAACGTGGACTGCGTTTTTTTGCCAATTTTCGTATCCTAAACTTCTGAATCCCAATTTAAATTCTACTTTGTTTTTTGCTTTGCATATGTGGGGAGGTGCAGTGGAGTGCAATGGCAGTAGACACTCAGTCCAGAGGCAATAGCAGAACTGCATTGTAGTTCAGGCAAGCACAACTACTCAAGGGATGTCAACCCGACCAGGCGCACCCACAGTATGGTGCAGCGACAGTCTGTCTCGAGGAATGGAATTGCCCATGCCCATTTTGCTTAAGTTCCATAATCATTGCAAAAGTATCTAGAATACACACCTAAAGTATACTGTAGAGGTAAAGAGCAGTGCTTCAGTGATCCATGTATTCTATTGTCGCTCTCATGCCTCCAACCCATGCTACTCCCACCCATTCACAAACTTTTCCAAGGCAACAAGCTGCATTCTACTCCCTTCCCAGTTAAGTAGATGAGACACCAGTGCACAAACTATAGCCACTGCAAGCCATCCAGTGAAGAACATCTCAAACAAAGTTAGTGCCACGGTGAAGATCCTCTATTGAATCCTTTTTGGGCTAAAATCCATAATAACAGAAATCTTACCCATTTCAGCCGTTCAGGCTCTAGTCATGGTGTAGCACTTGCCCCCACAGGCACCGCTGATGTGTCCTCTGTTCTGCCACGACTCTTAAAATTGCTCGATACCCACTGACACACCCCACTGACGCACCTTAATAACTTAACCACCTCCCGCTATATAGGCCAAGCGGGAGCTCTCCCATCCTGGGTAGATGTCATGACGTCCTCCTAGGATCACCCACTGATCCATCATCCGCTGTGTCCACTGGACACAGCAGATGACCGATCAGTGTATCGGACCCCTGCTGGTACCATGTGATCGCTGTGACCAATCACAGTAGCTCACATGGCAATTGTACAATGAATGGCTTCCATTCATACCATAGTACACACTGAATGGATTTTGTTTTTAAAAAATGGTTGCTTATAACAGTGATATCACACTTTTTATGAGCAATTATAATGTGTTTACAAAAAGGAAAAAAAAAATCGTATATCCCACCCCCCCCCACCATAGTAGTACAGCATTTTTATGGTATTGCGCTGGTCACAGTATACAAAGAAAAATTGTAATAAAGAAATTGTTAAATTGAAAAGTGTGTGTGTGTGTGTGTGTGTGTGTGTGTGTGTGTGTGTGTGTGTGTGTGTGTGTTCTGGCGGGTTTATTTTGACCAGAGAAAAAGGTATTCTATTTTTTCTCAGGATTCGATCATTCTAAATCTGCACCATGAGATTGAAGGTTCCAAAGAGTATTGGGCAGGACGGAGCCTTCAATCCTGTGTCCAGGCTTTGCTAATTGCTTCCAGCCTGTGTGAGTGCACAGATGTTCAAGGCCAATACAAGCTTGATGCGAGTTACTGTAGTGGCAGGTAAAGTTGGGAGTTGTGCTCCTGTCTGGAGATCAAGGCCTTCGAGACTGCACTCCATGTGTGAAAGGTTCTAGGCCTTCGGAGTGAGAGTCTGGGAGATTGGAGCTGAGGCAACTGGAAGACAATCCAGTGGAGCCAGAGGAATCTGTGTCTTAGAGGACTGAGTGCCTGGGATATCAGGAGGCCCTCTTGTAGTCGGGGAGACTGTTTCCGACAATGGTGGAGCTGCTGAAATAACTCCAAACTCCCATATAGTTTTTGTACTTTACTTAATAGGACTTGATGTTTATTGAAGCTCCTGTGTCCAAGGTTTCAGAATGTGTGTCTGAGATCTTTGGGGAACTGAAATTTAACTTGTTCTCTCCTCTCACTATCCATTGAACTGCAGGCCACTAATTGGACAGTCCTGCTCTAGTCAGGCCAGCCATAGACATTAGAAAGCTGCTAGAAGATCCTGTCATGCCATCATTGCAAATCATGTGCGCTCACATCGGGGATGTTTTTAAGGTGGGGCAAAAGGGGCAGCTGCCCTGGGCCCTGTCATTGTTGTGGGGCCCAAAGCAGCAACCTCATACTTGGCAACTATCCCAGTTCAAATTCCCTTGTCCCATGCTGTGTCTTGATATCTGTGTGAAGCTGCCCAGCTCTGCCCTATTGTGTACAGATGACTCACCTGCAGACCCTGTGTTTTTATATGTAAATACCGACATTGATATGTAAATAGTGACAGCGTTCATATGTAAATGGCAGCAGACAGTCAGGATTCATATGTATATCATGCCCCCCTGAGGTCATATATCCACCATCACCTATACTGAATGTTGCCCATTGGGGAGGTAAAGGGGCATGCTTGAAAGTCCTGCCTACAACTATGGTCATTAAGCCTATCATCAGGCTGTTCTGCAAAGGTAAGCAAATTAGTGGGGGGAAGGTAGTGTGGGGTACGCCGAGAAGGAATTTTAGTTTGGGGTGCACAGGTGAGCAAGGAGGGGTATGTATTGAGGCAAGTAAGGTGGGTACAAAGATGAGCAGAGGAGGCAGGTAGAGTTAAAGTGGAGAGGATGGGGGAGGCTTGGGGTGCAGCGTTTGGCATGGGTTTAAGGATGCAAAGGTGTACTGACAGGGTGGATAAGATGTAGGGCAGCCCATTCATTTCAATGAGCTGCTCTATGCGCTACAAATGCAGAAGAAACTTCCAAACCCTTCTCCAAAATCACACGGTGCCAAGGCACGTGTCAGCAGATGCGTGAGGGTGTCATTTATCAATTAATAGCACTGCTGTGTTTCTGTGATGTCAGGAAAGCGATTTTTGCTTTCCCAATGCACACAAATGTTAACGCAGGCTAAATGTCTCAATTACATTGATGGTCAGTGTAAATCTTCTCATTACATTGGTTACTGTAAATGCTTCTATTACATTAGTGGTCAGTGTAAACCCATATTACATTGGTGGTCAGTGTTGAAACTCCTTTTTATATTGGCAGTCAGTATAAAAAAAAATCAGCATCGCCATTGATCACACCCTTTCCTCCCCTAGCACTGCCACTGAGCTCACGAGTCCTAAGATCCCTTGGAGTTTCCTGTCTATTAATGGGCCCCTCACCTCCCCAGTCCATGGTGTCCAGGCAGTGAGGAGATGTGCTGTAACCTCTAGGAACCAATTAGTAAGCAGTAATGAAGTCCAGTAACCTATAGCAACCAATCAATGAGCAGTATTGATGTACAATAATCTCTAGCAACCAGTTAACAAGCAGAAATGATGTGCTGTAACCTATAGCAACCAGTCGGTAAGTGGTAATGATACACTGTAACCTCTGGCAACCAATCGCAATTGCTGTCTGCTCTGATTCAGTAAACAGATTTTGAGTCTAGCTGCTTTTTTATTGTATGTTTTTAAAGCAGGTGAAGAGCGAAACTGAAACCCTTTTTTTTTTTGCCCAGGTTCCAATCAATTTTTATTAGAAGCACTTGTGGGAACCAGAGCTGCGTTCTCTCCAGGGGAGGGGAGGTAGCCTACCTTGAGCTGTTTTTGCAGCAGCAGCCCCCCCCAGCACATGATTTTTATGTACACTGCAACATGGAAGCACTTGTATGGTGCTTTTGATTCTTCTCCTTATGGGCTGTTTTTTCTCCTGTTGGTTGTTTTCATTCCTCCCCAAGGGGGGTCCTGTCACTACAGGGTCTGAGGTCACTTCCTTCAGTCCTGTAGTTAGGTGGTTGCTGCACACAGGTGGTTACTTTTTCTGTCTGGTGGTGGTTTATCATAGCACTAGGATTAGCAGTAAACAAGCTTTTATTTCTGTCCCTAGGAAACGGTTTCAGGGAAAGCAAAGGGAGCAAACCCTCCAGGAAAGAGATGCCCTGTGTGCAAGAACCCTTTGCGTGAATCTTGGCAGAAGGCTTTATGTAGGTCTTGTATCAAGGAGATAGTGGAGGAGGAGTCCTCTCAGCAATACGGCGAGCTATTTTCTTTAGTGCAAGAGATAGCGAGCTCGTTAAGCTCCGTCAAGACACTTTTGGTCCACAGTCCAGCAGGTCAGGGCGGTAGCCAGCAACCACCAGCAAGTCCTAGAGCATCCACCTCCAGGCAGAGGGAGGTAGCGGACTCAGAGGATGAAGGGGCAAGTACTCTCCCTTCCCTCAGAGATTCAGAGGAGGAGGTTGAAGAGGAGGATGACAGCCGTGGTTCCAGGTACAAGCTGTCTTTAGAGGAGGTAGATGACCTCCTGAGGGCTATCTATACGACCCTGGACATCCAGGAGGAAAAAGTCCAGTTGTCTGTACACGATAGAATGTATCAGGGGCTGGATGAGGTTAAATCCAGGGTTTTTCCTGTTCATAAGGTGTTGACAGACACGGTTAAAAAAGAATGGAAAGACCCAGAGAGGGGTCCTTTCCTTTCTAAGAGCCAGAAAAGACGCTTTCCCTTTGACGAAAAAGAGTCAGAGGTGTGGAACAAAAAACCACGTGTGGACGCAGCCTTTTCACAGGTATCGCGTAGGACAGACTTGGCCTTTGAGGACATGGGGGTACTCAAGGATGCCATGGATAAAAGAGCAGATACTCTTTTAAAGAGGGCATGGGATTCAGCATCTGCCAGTCTCAAACCAGCTATGGCATCCACGGTAGTGGCTAGGAATTTAGAGTGTTGGTTAGATAAATTGCAGAGCCACGTGGAAGCAGGCACACCACGTAAGGACTTGATGGAATCCTTTCCACTAATCCTTAGAGCGGTGAAATACATGGCTGATGCCTCTGCGGAGTCCATCAAAATGGCAGCCAGATCTGCGGCCCTGGTGAATTCCGCCAGGAGAGCTGTCTGGCTTAAAACGTGGTCAGGTGACACAGCTTCCAAGGTTAGGTTGTGTGGTCTGCCCTTTTCAGGGGATCTGCTGTTTGGGCCAGAGCTGGAAACAGTGCTGGACAGAACGGCAGACAAAAAGAAGGCCTTTCCTGCAAAGAAAAAACAGGCAGGAAAAAGGAATTTTCGTCCTGTTCAACAGTCCCGTAAGGGTGGGGAGGACAGCAAAAGTCGCTGGAACCCCCAGAAGGGTAGAGGTAAAGGAGGAATTTTGTTCAAAACTCCCTCCAGTCAACCCCCTAAGGATAAGTGACTGCTCTGCTCCAGTGGGAGGAAGGTTGTCCGCCTTCCTTCCGCAATGGAGCCAGTGTTCCTCAAGTCAATTCGTGAGGAACATTGTGGCACAGGGATACAGCCTGGAATTTTCCAACATTCCCCCAAACAGATTTTATGTCACAACCCTTCCGAGGGATCAGGACAAAGCCTCTGCCATGAGGAGCCTTTTGGAGGATCTGATTCAACAGGAGGTGATCGTTCAGGTTCCAAAGGAACAGGAAGGCCATGGGTTTTATTCTCACATCTTCCTAGTGAGAAAACCTTCGGGCAAATATCGATTGATACTGAATCTAAAAATTCTGAATCAATCGATACGATACAAGCACTTCCGCATGGATACAATCCATACAATAACAAGGTTGTTATCCAAAAATTGCTTCATGGCCTCCCTGGATCTGAGGGACGCCTATCTACATGTCCCGATCGCCCAATCCTCCCAGAAGTTCCTCAGGTTGGCAGTGAATCTAGGGTCGTCAGTCTGGCACCTACAATTCAGGGCCTTGCCGTTCGGGCTGTCGTCCTCCCCCAGGATCTTCACCAAGGTCATGGCGGAAGCCCTGGAACCACTGAGGTTGAGGGGAATCTCAGTGGTCCCATATCTGGACGATCTCCTGTTTTTTGCGGACTCCAGGGAACAGGTGCTGCCGAATCTTCAGATAGCACAGGCTCACCTGGGGGACTTAGGGTGGCTTCTCAATCTGGAGAAGTCAAACCTGGTTCCAAGCCAGGAAGTAGTTTTTCTAGGGTACACCATCAATTCTACCCTGCAAAAAGTTTTTCTTCCGCAAGAAAAGGTGGAAAAGATCCTGACGGCAGTAAAACAAATTCAGACGAACCAGGTGGTTTCAGTCCGATCAGCCATGAGGGTGTTAGGTCTCCTTACAGCCTCTATCCCAGCTGTCCAGTGGGCCCGGTTCCATTCCAGACCTCTTCAGGCAGAAATCCTGCAGGTCTGGTCTCATCGGGTTCCACTAGAAAAGAAGTTCAGCCTCACCTCAAAAGTAAAACGGGCTCTGTGGTGGTGGCGAGACACAGCCAATCTCACAAAGGGCCTTCCCTGGTTCTGGCCGCTAGACAAGCGCCTGACGACGGACGCGAGTGCCTGGGGTTGGGGAGCCCACCTAGACGGGCTGACGGTCCAAGGGACTTGGTCCAAGGCAGAGTCTCGGAGATCCTCGAATTGGAGAGAACTCAAGGCTGTGTCGCTGGCCCTTCGGGCTTTTCAGCACGTAGTAGAGGGACAGCATGTACAGATCTTGTCGGACAATATGACAACGGTAGCATATGTCCTAAAACAAGGGGGGACCAGGAGCAGGGGTCTCATGGAATTAGCCAGGCATCTATTCGCATGGGCAGAAAAAAGCGTGGCCTCCCTCTCAGCAGTCCATCTAAAGGGCTCTCTGAATCTCTGGGCAGATCTTCTCAGCAGGAAGAGACTGGTGGAAGCAGAATGGAGCCTAAATCAGGAAGTCTTCTTGATGATCGCCAGTACTTGGGGCTTCCCCCAGGTGGACCTGTTTGCAAATCAGCAAAACCACAAGGTCCAAAAATACTTTTCTCTTCACCGAGAAGATCAGGCCATAGGTCTAGATGCATTAGCCCATCCTTGGCATTACCGTCTGTGCTATGCCTTTCCCCCCTTTCCTCTGATACCGGTGGTCCTGAGGAAGTTCAGGGAAGAGAGGTCCAGCATGATTCTCATCACGCCCTTCTGGCCAAAAAGACCCTGGTTCTCGGCTCTTCTAAATCTAGCCACAGAACCTCCGTGGAGACTACCAGTCAGGCAGGACCTTCTGACACAAGGGTCAGTGATCCATCCAGAGGCAGGCAGGCTGCAGTTAACTGCCTGGTTTCTGAAGAAGATCTCTTAAGAGCTAAGGGTTTGTCTGAGGGACTAGTAAGGACTTTACTCTCAAGCAGGAAGGAAGTGACTCGTGCCATCTACCTGAAAGTCTGGAAGAAGTACAACTCGTATTGTACTCTTAGAGGGTTCCAGGTGAAAAATACCAGTTCAGTACTGGAATTTCTCCATGAAGGAATGGAGAAAGGTTTGGCAGCCAGCACCCTGAAAACTCAGGTGGCGGCCCTTTCTGTTTATTTAGAAAAAACCCTTTCCAGGGAAGCTTTAATTTCCAGGTTTTTCAGGGCAATGGCACGGAATAGGCCAGTTCCCCTCAGGAATTTTCCCAGTTGGGATTTATCCATAGTCCTTCAGGGTTTAACGGGAGCTCCGTTTGAACCTCTTAAGGACTCTTGTTTAAAAAATTTAGTTTTAAAAACAATTTTCCTAGTAGCCATTACGTCGGCTAGACGAGTGAGCGAATTACAGGCTCTGGCAGTTACAGAGCCTTTCCTAAGGATTTTTCCCGATAGGATAGTGCTGCAGATAGACCCAGCCTTTCTTCCCAAGGTATCTTCAGAGTTCCATCGTACCCAACAAATAGTGTTGCCTACCTTTTCCTCCAACCCTACCAACACAGGGGAGGAGGCCTTTCATACCTTAGATGTAAGGAGGTGTCTTCTCCATTTCCTAGCAGTTACTAGGGAATTCAGGAAGACGAATGCTCTGTTTGTAATCTTTTCAGGTACTAGAAAAGGGGAAAAAGCCTCCAAGAGTACTCTAGGTAGGTGGCTTAGAGAGGCAATTTCGGAGGCATACAAAGCTAGAGGAGAATCCCCTCCCTCCGGAATTGCTGCCCATTCCACTAGGGCAACAACAGTGTATTGGGCCGAGAGGGCCGGTGCTACGCCTGATCAAATCTGCAAGGCGGCCACGTGGTCAAGTTACTCAACTTTCCTTCGGCACTACAGACTGGACTTGCTGTCAGCTGCGGATCAAGCCTTCGGCAGGAAGGTACTGCAGGCAGTGGTCCCACCCTAGGGTAAGCTTCTCGGTTATCCTCTCCAGGGTTGTCCTGAAAGGCGACTGGAGAAAATACCTAGTTAGACTTACCGGTGACGGTATTTCTAAGAGCCTTTCAGGACAACGCCTAGTTCCCTCCCTTGTGTTTCTTTTTTTGGAGCCAAGCTTGACGGAAGGTCACAAACTCAGGGTTTCTGTAAGTCTAACTAGGTATTTTTTGGAGCCAAGCTTGACGGAAGGTCACAAACTCATTCTGGCTCAACCATACTTTAAGGCTGGGTTTCCCTGCATCCAATCAGCATGACGGGAGACTGTGAACGGCTCTCAATGGACCCGGTTCACACAGCTCCAGGGTGGCTGCGGTTCACACTGGCAAAGGATCCTGTGCGTCTTTAGCTCAGTTTCAGGCAAAAATTCAGACCTGATTCACACCTGAAACAGAACAGGGACGCAACGACCACCGCAAGTGTGAACCCAGTTGGCCATTCTATCGGTTGTGAGAATGAATCCTAATATACATGGTGTAAAAGTGAAGAGAAAGGAGCATAAGGTATCTGGGTATGCAGATGTTTTGTTTTATGTTCAGCCACTAAAGATTACATTGCCAAATTTATTGGGGTTAATGCAAGAATTTCAAAATATATCCAATTTTAAAATTAATATGACTAAATCTGCAATACTAACTTGTGCATGAAGCTGACATTTTAAAAACCTCATTACCCTTTACTTGGCAACCAGCCACCATAGACACCTAGCCTTACCAACTTTATTCCAATATAATTATCTTGATCTAATTAAAAAAAAAAAAAGGAAACTAGATTTACATAAATGTACTTCCCTTTGCCATTCTTGGCTGGGTAAGATCTACGTTGTTAAAATGAATGTTCACCCGAGTCCTATATGTAGTCCAAATGATACCCTTTGGTGTCCCTGTGGGACTTTTTTTATTTTTATTTTTTTTTCAATTCTACAGTCATCTATAGCGCATTATATTTTGGAAGGGATAGGGTATTAGACTATCTCAAAAAATCTTGTACCATTCTAAAAAGCTAGGGGGATTGGCTTTAACAAATTTTAAATTATATTATCAAGCAATTGCATTTGCCCGTATGGCAGACTGGAAATATGCTAAAAAAGACTAGACTCTGGGTAGAACTTGAAATGGCACTAGCGGATACTGACTTGTCAGTAGTGCCATGGATACCATGACCTTTTGAGAGGGCTGGCGGCCACAATATCTCCCCTGCCTAAATCAACGTTGGCAATATAGGACTCCCTACATACTGTATGGTTGTGAATATAATTCCTCACTAATGCCCTTGCTGAAACATGAATATTTCATGCCAGGAGTACTTGATAAGGGCTTTAAATCATGGTTCCAAGAGGTAAAACCGCTATTACACCATGCATTAAAAGACTCAAAAATTAAACCAATTAAGTCCTTATGTGGAGTAGATCAGCCAACATTTATGGACCAATGGAGATGCATACAGTTGTCTCAATTTATTTGCAATCTCCCACAGCCCATTCGTTCGTTCAAAGAATTGAATCCTATTGAAGCAATTATGCAATATAGAAATCAACCACAACATTGTATTTCAAAGCTTTGATGAATCTGCAATACCCTGGGTATCCAGATTATATAGGTCGGTGGGAAAAATTAGCAACTTGCAGATAAACAAAGATAAGATTTATACAACTTTCTTAGATGCCCACAACCTTAAGTTTAAAGTTTACCTCTGTCATTCTACTCATCTCGATGGCATTATACACCAGGAAATTAAATGCAATGTCCGACTCGACCTCGTCCCTGTGTTGGAGTGTGGAAAGCGAGCGACACACGGGAACATATGGTGGCTCTGCCCTAAAATCTGTCCATTTTAGGAAGAAGTGGCAAAGGTCATCTCTGATACTGGGCAGAGTAATTAAACCTGAACTATTAACGTTTTTGCTTCATTGTACAAACGAAACAGAGCAAGACCAGATGTCTATGACCCCATATTTGTTAAACGCTTGTAAATCTTTGATTCCACTATAATGGGGAAAAAGTTTAATGCCTACTATCTCACAGTGGCTACAAAGGTTTGACGAGCTCCATCTAATGAAAGAAAGAACCTGTAAAAATAAAGGGCTGACCAGGAAATATATTAAGTAGACATGTGCACTGACAAAAAATTAGTTCATTTTCGTTTTATTCGTTTTTTTGGAAATTTCGGGAATTTTTACATTTCTTTTTCGAATTTCCCAACATTTGAAAATCTGAAAAAAAAAGAAAATCAGTTTAACTATTAAATTAACAAGTATGAATTTATCCGAAGTTACGAATTATCTGAAATAACGAATGCCGTATCTAAACAAATGAAACGGAACAAATTAATAATAAATAATAATAAGGTTTTATGTTGTTGATTATTATTAATAATAATAATAATATTAGATTGTTACGTTCCATTAGTTTAGATGTGGCATTCGTTATTTCAGATAATTCGTAACTTTGGATAAATTCGTGCTCGTTACGTTCACTAACAGACAAATTTGAAAGGGAATTCCAATACCTATAATTTAATAGTTATTTAGAATTAAACAGATTTTCTTTCTTTTTCAGATTTTTTTTTTTTTTTTTTTTTTTTTTTTTTTTTTTTCTTCTTTGAATTTCCGAATTCCGAAAAATTCGGAAATATATTTTTTGGAATTTTTCTTTCTTTCTTCCCCCCCCCTATTGGTAAGGGAGAGGATGGGAACTGATAAGAAACTACATTGTATATGTTTAAAGATAATGTTTGGCATTTTCTGAAAATAATAAAATAAAAAAGCTGGCCATACATTATAAAATTTTCTTAGGATTTACCTTTAACTATGAAGGGCAAGGGCCAGTCTGATTGCATACAACTTGACATTTTTTAGGTTTGACCTCATATTAGATAGTTTTGATAAATCTAAAGGAAAATTGTATAATGTATGGCCAGGTTAAGACTGCGTGCTTTGGGGTCATTGGCACAGGTCAGATAGAGACTATACAATTTATTTATTTTTTATTTTTTTTACACACACGCCTTTTTATAACTTTTAAAAATGTTTTTTGGCTTGTATTAGTTTAGCCTAATGCTGCATTCATCCATTTTGGTACCCAGGGCTTCTGGTCTCCCTGCTTTATAAATCTGTGACAGGGAGTCTTGGTCTTGGCGGTGCTGCACACCACTGCTGGGGAAAAAAATGCTCGTACACAAGTCTCGCACAGACCAAAACTCACAATTTGGCTTCTAAATTGCAGGAAAAAGATGTGAAGAACAGTGAGTTCTGCCAGGAGAATCTGCTGATTTCTGTATTTGAACTTTTTTTGGCTGGAACCGAGACCACATCCAGCACCCTACAGTTCAGTTTGCTGGTGATGATAAAACACTGGAAAATCCAAGGTAAGATGGTCAATGATTTGGCAGCGGAACAATCACTGGGTACTCAGAACATCGCTAGGTTGAAAAACGCCAGAATTGTACTAAATGCCAGCCCATCTGTCTTCCTGAACCAAATTCTCAGGGAAATTCACAAGCCCACTATTTCTGTGATCAACAACTTATACTGCTAAGCAATATTATATTGGTTTGGGGTGAGCTTTATTATCTGTTTCTTGTTTAAAGTTTTTGAGTGTGTTAGGGATCTTTTACACTTGCGTTGACCTCTGAAAAGTTATCTGCAGTGGATTGAATTTCAGAAGGCAGTTGACAGGAAGCTGGGAGAAGATATGTCACCACTTGGATTCCTTTTTTAACCCCTGAAAGTCCACAGAACCATGCTAATATACTTGCAATTGCGATGTGGCCCTAATAACTTGAACAGATTGAGTTTGGTGGAGCTACTGCCCATCAAAAGCAACATGGATTATCCTTGTGTCCTTCTTTTTTTTTTTTTTTTTGTTTTTTGATCGTGGCCATGACATGTGTACCATCCCCTCTTGCCCTCATGTAAGCTTAAGGTGGGCAGTCAGGGGCACTAAAACTGTTTCAACACCTATTTTTACTGCCCCAAGTGTAAACTCGGTATAAAATTGATGTTCACGCATGTGTTTTTTTTTATTTATTTATTTTTTATTTTTTATACTGCAGTGCAGTTCAGATGCAAATTCCAGGCTCATTGCCTTCTATGGGAACGCATGAATTTCACATTGAATCAGTTTTTGAACCTGAATTTGATCCAAAAAAAAAGTGGAGGTACCCCATGCATACCAGCCCCTCAGTGGTGGCAGGCAGCGTGATTAATGGCTCTACACTGGGGGACATTTATTTATTTTTTTTTCAATAAAGGAAATGTCAAACTCCTGTTTTATTTACCCCATAGTCATTCACAAGAGGGGGTTGAGATGAACAGATGGCTAAAAATACCCCCCCCCCCCCCCATTTGGAAGGCATGTGGCCTGGTATGGTTTAGGAGGGAGGTGCTCACTTATTCGTGCCCTTTCCTAGCCTGCCAGGCTGCATGCTCGGATAAGGGTCTGGATTTTATGTGCAGGTGAGCGGCAAAGTGATTTATGATGAACAAATTGTTTAGCAAATTAGGCAAACGGCTTTTTTTTATGATCCTAAATATCTGCATGCACATTTTGTATAGTCAGTCAATCCTACCATTCAGGAATTACAATTTGCTAGGATTCCTAAAATGTATGACCAATTATTTTCTTGAATCCTTTAGCCCTCTTTCTAAACAATGGTTCCATAGAAAATTAGAAAATGCTTTAAAGCTTCACTTTTTTGTTAATGTGTATTTTATTATTTTCTTTTTTTTTTTAGAGAAGATACAGGAGGAAATAGACTCGGTCATTGGGTTGGACAGACTGCCTAGTATCGCTGACCGATTGGAAATGCCGTACACCAGTGCTGTCATCCATGAAATAATGAGATACTTGCAGCTTGTCCCAATGGCACTTCCACGTAAGGTCACCGAGGACATAAACTTCAGAGGCTTTATCCTCCCCAAGGTGAGGTCCATCCAGACACTTTGTAGATGTATATTTAGGTCAATAAAAGGGGTGACAAATGTAGAAACTTGAAAAGATAAGTTGTTTCTGCCCTATACAACAATAAATCCTCATGCTAGGAAAATTATTAATAATCGTGGATATTAAAACTTCAAACCAGATCAATTTACTCAGGCTCTATAAGATACAGTCCAGCAGCCAAGTGAAATAATTTCATCTGATAATCTCCTTGTTCTTCACTAGAAAGGGAAGCCCGGAGTGGGACACAGGCTAAAGGGAGGGCTGACATGACAAGGTAGCTGAGGAAACCAGAAAGGATAGGAGTTAAAATAAGGAGTATACGAGCCAGAGGTAAGGGGTGGCTAAGCTAGTGTTCCCGGGTGGGTGGGAGGAGCCAAGATCCTGGGCTCAGTCTCTTGCCACCGGAAGAAGCAGCTGCATGTCTCCCCTCTCCAGCATGGAGGATTTCTTGCAACAACTGCGGGCTGCAGCTGCTTCACATGGTCCCGACTGGCTACACAGGCAGATCGCCACGATCGAGGAGGAATCCCCGGTGGCAGGTATTTCAGGGGCATGGCGTGCTCCGAGGTATCTGCCTCCGGATCGCTTTTCTTTTTTGCTACCTGGATGCAATTGGCGAAGCTCAATGGGTTTATGGGGGACAGGCTTGGCTCCAATATGACGAACAATTTTGCCAGAGGAAAGCGGTTCGCACATCCTTACACTAGGACCACAAGCATATTAGCCTGTGGATGAAGCTTATGTCTGCGGCACGGCCTCCTCCTACGTTTATTTACAGGCAGGGTCAGAGGTGCAGATTCCCCCGGGACAGCCGACCCCGAAAACTAAAGGGCTATGTTGGCAATTCAATGAGGGGGCTTGTAGGTTTTGAAATGGTTGCCATTTCAAACATTAAAGGTCTGGCTGTGGGGCCAGCCACACGCTGTCCCGATCTTTTAAAAGAGGTAAGGGAAGGCACGGGGATTCTTCAGGAAAGAGGGACACTGGTGAAAGTGGGAAGGATGTGTCCCTTTCTAAATGGATATCCCAATCAGGCGGCTGCCCTGTTGGTTGAGTTGGGTTTTTCAGAAGAGTTTCATATTCCATGCTCGTTGCAAAATGTTCCTCCTGTGGCCAGGAATTTGCTGTCCACTTTGGAACACCCTGGGGTGGTCTCCGAGAAGCTAGCCAAAGAGGTAGCGTTGGGCTGTATGAGCGCCCCTTTCCCATCCCTCCCTATGGAAGACCTGGTGGTTTTGCCCTTGGGGGTGGTACCCTAGAAGGAACCAGGAAAATTTTTATTGATTCGCCACTTGTCTTTTCAGAAGGGGGGGTCGGTCACAACGATGCCATTGATCCTGACGCATGTTCAGTATCGTATACATCTTTTGATGCGGTGGTCCACTGCAGCCGTGGGGCACTCATAGCGAAAACTGATGTTGAGGCGGCCTTTCTGTTCACCCGGACAGTTCTTTACCTTTTTGGGGTGTCAGTGGCGGGAGGAATAGCATGTAGACCGATGCTTGCCAATGGGCTGTTCTATCTCATGCTCACTGTTTGAGACATTCAGTTCATTCATGGAATGGGTGGTACGTGATGTGTAGGGAGTCAATTCCATCATACATTATCTTGACGATTTTATGTGTAGGCCCCCCCCCCCCCCCCTTCATCCAAGGTGTGCAGGAATTTGATGGCTACACTTCAACATATCTTGGAGTGCTTTGGCATACCATTAAAGAAGAAAAAAAGTGCAGCGCTCAGACTATAAATAATAAAAGATCAAGTGATTGCTCAATTTAAAGTGCAAACAAATTTCCAAAATCAAATATCAAAATACATTGAAAAGGATATATAAACCACACATTCATTGAAGATATACCATGAAGAATGGATGAAAAGTGTACTTGGTGAAAAGTAAAAATAAACAAATTATTGCAAACTGTGTGTGTGTGTGTTGTCCATATGCATGTTCATATACGTGTGAAACATCAAAAACTTGGATGTATCAAAAGGTGAAGTAAAATTATGTGTATTAAAAAATAGTTATGTAACTTGATGGATTATCTCATTCAGTTTGACCACGCAGATCCCATCACCTCTATACACCAATGAAAGATGGAGGCTTACCAGATCCCCGGTGACCCCCTTTTTAGGGGAGGTCAGACAATGCGAGTCAGATCCCACCAAGCATATGTAGTCTGTTTTTACTGCTTGTTTAAGCTTGAATAAAATCCCCTGTTATAATCGTATCACACGATTTGAAGCATTTTTAACTCTTATGGTGATACACTGTGGACACCTGCCGTGAACAACTGTTCAGTTCCTGATAGTAGGGGATTCCTGGGACACTTGGAGGATACCTAAGAGATCGGGATAACCTCCGGCACCTGGACATCCTTGGTGGGATTTGTGATCATTGTCTGACCTCCCCTAAAAAGGGGGACACCGGGGATCTGGTAAGCCTCCATCTTTCATTGGTGTATAGAGGTGATGGGATCTGCGTGGTCAAACTGAATGAGATAATCCATCAAGTTACATCACTCATTTTTAATACACAACAATTTTACTTCACCTTTTTAATACATCTACGTTTTTGATCGTTTGTTTCACACGTATATGGACACTATATACACACATCAATTGTGTTTGCAATAATTTTAGTTTATTTTTACTTTTCACCAAGTACACTTTTCATCCATTCTTCACGGTATATCTTCAATGAATGTGTGGTTTATATATCTTTTTCAATGTATTTTGATATTTGATTTTGGAAATTTGTTTGTACTTTAAATTGAGCAATCACTAGATCTTTTATTTATAGTCTGAGCACTGCACTTTTTTCCTTCTTTACAGTTTTTGTGCCTGGTATCTGGGTTACGGTGTTCAGCTGCTTGTATTGAGGCCTACTAACCTTTTTCTATTTGGCATACCATTGGCACCAGAAAAAAACGGTTGGTCTGGTGGCTGAACTCAGTTTTCTGGGGATCATAATTGATTTGCGGGCCATGGAGTGCTGCTTCCCAGAGGACAAATTGCAGGATCTCGATGCGGAGATTCGATTGAGGGTGGGTACACGCAAGATTCAGCTGCAGTTGCTGCTGGTGAAGTTAAATTTTGCGTGCAGGATTCTGCCCATGGGGCGTGTGCTTTGTCGACGCTTGTCTGCGGCGACAGCAGGCGTCTCATCTTCAATACACTATGTGAACCCACGAGCAAGCAATGTCTGGCAGAAAATTATTGCGGTGAAACACTCCTTATGAATGTAGTATTAGAGCCTATCAAATGACATGACTAATATTAATCTCTAAGGGCTGATAGTTAGGACCAAAAGAAATGTGCTTATATTAAAGCTGATAGTACAAATGGGTATAAAAGATGTGACTAATTGTGTATAGTATAAAAAGAGGATTTTCTCCAATGTATCAGGTAAACCTATGATGGTCTCCCATAAAGAAAAAGGAGAAAATTTAAAATGCAAAGGTGATTAAATTGTATGCGATTCACAAAAAAAAAAAACAACCTAAAGTTGGTAGAACCACTCTGGACGGTGTTTCATGCAACGATCCTGCGGGATTGCTAAGTTTTCCTTGAAATCAAATTTTAACAATTTTGAACGCATTGTGTGAATAAAAAAAATTAGTAAGTGATGTCCATCTCTACAATTAAGTCCACGGAATCTTAAATGATGAATGTGTAACTATACTGGTAAGGTCACAAGGAAAATGGTGATGGCAACACTTGCAGTTTCTAAATATTCATGGACCGGTTTGATTTGTTTCTAGAAAAATTCTTCCAATAAAACGCATACAATGGTAATAATAGAGGTACTCTTACCAGAGCAGGTGGACTCGCAAACCTTTCAGTGGTGAGTCAAACGTGCGTGGACCGGAATCACCGGACTTGCAGGGGCTATATCACAGCCGGCTGTAATACTACACTCTCTCATATAAGGAGTGTTTCACCGCAATTATTTTCTGCCACACATTGCTTGCTCCTGGGTTCACATTCCCTGCGTAGACCAATGTGAAGCAGGGACATTTGTTCTTATAGCGCTGCACTATTTATTCTACATATAACCCTGTCGCTGATGCTTTGTCTTGGTTTCAGTGGAACAGATGCTGGGAGTTGGCAGCAGTTATGGCAAATCGCGTTGGAATCATTGCGGATTTGATCCGGAATTCAGTGTGCGCTAATGCATGGGCAGCTTATGCTAAGGTCTGGCAGGAATGGTGCGGGTTGCTGGGATGGGTGGACAGTGGGTCGGGAGAGGGGAGAGTAACAGCCTTGTACTTGGGTTGAATTGTGAGAAAGGAGTGTCAGCCTCCGCTATGGGTCGCAAGATGGCCAGGTTAGCATTCTGGTTTAAAATGACGGGTGAGGGGGGTGTCACGAGAGAGTTCATGGATAGGCAGGCATTGAAGGGGTATAGGAGAGGAGTGAGGAGGAGAGACAGCAGTTGCTTGTGGAGGTGAGTAGTTTGTAATTCTGGCTACGAAGCCATTCTATTTATAGTCACATTAATTTTGGCTTTTTATGGGACGTTCCGGGTGAGTGAGCTGGTTAGCCCCTCAAGGAACTCAAAGGGCGGTATTCAGTTGAGAGATGTAGCTTTTTCTTCGCAGTTCCAAAACAGACCAGTTGGGTAAGGGTAAGTATGTGCATACTGTGTCCCACACTAGCATCTGTCCTGCCAGTTAGCAGGCTGTCATCTCTTGTGGCAGAATGGGTACCCAAACTAGAACACCAAGCATCTCTGTTGGTGGGACAGATCACAATGAATGATGGCAAGCATCTCGTAAGTAGGGAAACAAATAATAAATGATAGTGAACAATACACAGGCCACCTTTTTTAAGATGGCTACTATTTGGGCAATCCTGAAAATTTGATTTCAAAAGCTTTCACTTAGCCAGTCCACCATATACTGTATGTATGTTGTAATCTGGAACAGATTGAAAATGAGTAGCCCAGCCTTGCATCAGCCCTGCTGCATGCTTGCAAAGGTCAGGGCCTTCACATATTATTTAAAAAAAATAAAAAGGCCTTCCCTTGGAGGAAACCCAAACTACCTCCTTTAGGTTCCTCACAAAAACTACAGAATAACTAACTACTATTCTATTTTCCCAGTTGTTTATTACAAAATAAGAATTTTGAGTTTGCTCATTGCACTCTTTTTTTTAAGAGGGCCTAATGTGTGACAATGATCAGTTAAACATGCTAATAAAAATGATGCCATAAATATCTTACCTGTCATTTTGTTACAGGGGACCACCGTACTTCCTCTCCTTGCTTCCGCACTATCAGACCCTGAGTACTGGAAGTCCCCCTATGACTTTAATCCGCAAAATTTCCTGGATGAGAATGGGAAGTTTTGTGCACAGGAAGCTCTGATTCCTTTCTCTGCAGGTAAGAAACGGAGCGACAATCATAGTGGCTTCTTCTGCCTTGCAATATGGTCATATGACATCTATCTGCTGCTCTCTGGTTGTTCCAGGAAAGCGGATCTGCCCAGGAGAAGGTCTAGCTCGGATGGAGATCTTTCTCTTCCTCACTGCTCTGCTGCAGAAATTCTCCTTCCAGCCTGCAAACACAACTGACGCAATCAACCTTGATGTGTTCCGACGGGCCATCCGAAAAGAGGGACTCTCCTACAATTTAAGAGCCAGTCTCAGAAAGAAGAAACTGGAGGACACACCCTAGTGAAAAGAAACATTCAGTTTTCCAGCACTTCTAATAGTCACTTGATTCTGTAGACCTTGCATGCTTTTCTTGGAAGACTGAGACACCCATTCCCTCAGCTTAGTTATTTAGAAGGCTCATTGCTGACTTTTTAAATCTCAGAAGAAAAAAAAAAGAAAAAAAAAAACTTTATTGAACAAAAACAGTACAAATTACAGAATCAGTATGTTTCTCCTTTTTTGTACATCCTCGTTCTCATGTCCTTGGTTATGACAATTTTTGTTTGATTGAAAATGTATACTTTATTTTGCAAGAAAATATACAAAAAACAAATACTTCAACAGGGTACATTCCACTCTGTACTGCGACACAGCGCATAAATACACTACATAATACATTTCCAAGCATACAAATTGCATTCATCCTGCGGTATGATGCCTGATGTGTTGCGCAGAGTAAAAGTACCCCGAAACATCACGTGCATGATGCCACATTACCCTGAAAGCATTACTTCAAAAACATGTCACAAATAGTCAAGTCATATACTGTCAAATAGTGTTTAAATGGGCAATGGGTGTGATTGGGGGGGGTGGGGTAGGGAGGGAAAAAGCGTTTACAGGCCCGACGCTTTATTGCACTACCAAAGGATACATGGGGGGGGGGGGGGAGGTTGGGGCTTGGTTATGACTATACATTAGGCAATGCAAGGAGGAAGCTCTACACCTCACAATGACAAAGCACCAGTACAGGTCTTTGTTGTTTGAAACTAACATTTAGGCAATGGGGATTTAGACATCTTTATAAAAATTACATAGCCTCCCTCCTCCCTGGCAAATGGCTCCTTGAGGTCTGTATTTAGACTACCGTGCCTTATTTAAAATAGTCGATCCAGAAGGAGATCTACCAGAGCTAAGCTAGGCACACTCGGCCATGGTGACCAGAGCTTGTCATATTTCCCAGCTCTACCCCTGTGTTGATGTATATTTATAATCTTATGGTGGTACCCATTTGTTTTAAACCTTTCCTTTTTACTGTGGGTGGTTCTGTAGGTTTCAGTAGGTATTGTTTAGGGTCTTCTCGAATCTGGACTTGGAAGACCTGGTTAATGGTATCCATTACCTTCTTCCAGTAGACATGTAGCTTAAAACATCGCCATATGTGTATCAGATCACCATGATCCCTCATGCAACGAGTGCAAGTGGGGTCACCCGCATTCCCATCCTGGCTAGCTTAGCTGGAGTATAGTGAACCCGTAACCTGTCGCTTCTCGGCCTTTTGGCTAAGATCAAGTGTAGTATCGACTATAGCCCTTAGGGGTGTCTAGGCTTCAGTGCTAGGACGTTGAGAGGCACTTGCATCTATCCAAGCCAATTGGTCCTTGTGGGGTACCCTCTGTTCTGCCTTGTAGGATCGTTGATTCAGTTCAGCTTCACCTACCTGCTGCTATTGGACAAGAGGCTTCGCCCCCACAAGGAACGGGATTGCGGTCTTCCCTTCTCCCCCTCCTCCGCATTACTGCCTCCGGGCAGTAGATGCAAGAGCCTTTTTAAAGGCTTAAGAGCGAAGACTTCAAGAATCCAGAAGGAGGCCGCCCAAAACACCGGAAGCGACCTCCTCTGCCTTGAAGATGGGGAAGAATGCGTTGAAGACCGGAAAAATGGCGATGAAGAAGAACCATGCCCCAGCCACTTCCTCCGGAGTCCCGGGGAGTGCCGCCGCCTCAACCCCTGCCTCTACCTCGGCCGGCACCAGTTGACCGAGACCAGCCGGGCCGTTCCAGTCTGCCGACGGGCTCCCTGCACTGGAGCCCTGGATGAAGCAGACAGTCGTGCTCCGGCTGAAAGAGGTGGACGGAAGAGTCCCCGACATGACCCCGGAGATCTTCGGAAGGAAGATGATCCTGGAGCAAGGGTTCAGCAAAGCCGAGACTCTGTCAGTCCAGGCATTTATGGGAGGTATATTTTATATAACTTTCATTTCATTCCAGGTCTGGAGACGTTACTGGGCGATGGTGAAGTCCAGTGGCCCTGAATCCCCTTTCCGTAGGTTCACGGCGAACTGCCCCATAACACGGGACGAAAAGTGGGTGACAGTGGCCATGAGGAGCCCCCATACCAACCCGAGGGACATAGTCACCTATCTCCAGAGGTTCTGCACCGTGTTGAAGGACCCGGTCCGAATACTCGATGCAAACGGCTTCTGGATAGGTAAGTGGTCTATGCTCTGCAAGCTTTGGAAGGAACCTTCTGGGGACCTGGAGCACCTACAACCGTGCTTCTCCCTGGGAACAACCGCAGGGATCTTGTTCTACCCCGGCATGCCCAACAACTGCCACAGATGTGGGCATCCCGGGCACCAGAGCAGGGCCTGTACAGAAACCTCTTGCAGGTACTGTAGGGTTGCAGGCCACGAGACCAAGGATTGCCCGAGGTCCAAAGCCTGCAACCTCTGTGGTTCAGCAGGGCACGTCTTCGTGCACTGCCCCCAGAGGAACCGGAGCTACGCTGGTGTCCTGAGTCAGGGCAAGCCAGCCTTCAGCACCGGGAGGAACCCCGAGGAGAAGAAGACACAGGGGCCCCAAAAGGCCCCAGGTAAGTCCACCCCTGCCCCAGTCACAGCCACGGCCCCAACCTCCAGCACACCCCCAACATCATAAAGGTTCCACTGAAGGGCTACAAGTCTGGATCCTTGAACAAATGCCCAAAAACATTTCAGATGCAGAGAGATTTTCTGTGAGCGCGAAACCTATTGGATCTATTCTTTAGAAGCATTGTCCCCTGGCGGAATCAATGAAGCTTTGGAACTATCCACAATCTTATAGCATAGAGTATATAGATATAGCTTCAAAATAGGTGTACAGTCGATAGAGATATATGTGTATACATATGTATACATATATGTGTGTATGTATATATAAGTCTTTTCTAATATACACCTAACTCATCCATATACATATATTTTTTAAACATTTTTTAAATGTTCGAAATAATTATGATATGCTTTTTAAATATTTTTAAATATTTCTAAATGTTTGTAACAATTATATGATCTGTTATAGTTTTTTTATCCTATATCCTATCATTGTATGTTAGCGTTTTATTCATTTCTACCTTTAGCCTTATTCTTATATTTATTTTTATATTTATTTATTATTTTTTTATTTTTACATTTATTCTTATTTTTATTTTTATATAATTCTTTTTCATTATACTTATTATGTTTACCTTATTTTTTAAACATGTATAGCAAATCATTATTGTCAAGTCAATTTGATTCATTTTATTAGTTGTGCTCTAAGTATTTATTTATCTCTGCTCCATTGCTATATTTGTGACTGTCACCAACATGTGCCTTATTGTACTGGAGAAATGTTTGTTATCAGCGCAGGCCTTCTCCCAAATAGTCTCTAGATGGCCCCATACCTTCAGCACCTATATAAGGCTGTGAATCAGCCTAATTTCCTCTAGCTGTGATGAAGGAGCGCGCCTGTTTCTTCTATCTACAGTGCGCATGCTCCGAAACGCCGTCGCCGTACCGTGACGTCATTACGCCCGACGCCTGAATCAGCTGACCGGAGCCAAGCCTCGCTCTCGGCTCGACCAGCCAGTGTTATAAACTACAAGATATCCTGCTGGACAGGACTCCTAACTGAAACACAACAGGCGGGCGTAGAGTGTACATATGAAGCCCCAGAGGACTTTCTTCCGTGCTGAATTGTCTTTACTATATGTAAGTGGATATATGCACCTTGTCTCTGTGTAATAAATGCTTTCAATTTTAACCTGGTGGCACCTCTCTCCTGTGCTTTGTCTTTCATGTACTTTGGAGTTCTGCTTTCGACTCCCCAATTGAAGGCTGCCCTGGACTGTTGATTTGCCTGCATGCCACAGATGAAAGGTCTTGTCCCCGTCGCTACACTTTAGCATATGTTTTTTTCATTTATATTATGATAGCTATGTTACTTTGATTAATATTCGATACAAGGGAAGTGCAAAATATAGTTTATTATGCAACAGCGCTCTATATATATATATATATATATATATATATATATATATATATATATATATATATATATATATATATATCATATATATATATATTTTGTGAATATTTATATATATATATATATATCTATATATATATATTTTATATATATATATATATATATATATGTCATTATGTGTTTTGTGAAGCATTTGTTGGCCGCAGTAGCTGATTCTCAGTATTTTTTCCTTTTTATATTCATTATATATAATTTTCTCCATACATTTTTTTTTATATATATATATATATATATATATATGTGTATGTATGTATATAATGCATAATTTATGGAGAAAATTATATATAATGGATATAAAGGAAAAAATTTTGAGTCATTTCTGTATATGACTAAATTCATTTCATTTAACGATTAATCCACTTGGATATGGCGGTTGCTTTGAGACACTGATAGTCTCCCCATTCTGCCATCTCCAGTGGTATATATCGACAGATATATTTATCTATCTAGTCATCCATCTACTTATTTACTATCATTCTTCTTTTTTCTTCTTTTTTTTTTTTTTTTTCTTTTTTCCTCCCTTTTTTTTTCTTTTGTTCTTGTTTCTTTCTCCCCCCCCCCCCTTTTTTTTTTCCCCCCCTTTTTTAACGCTCCTATTAAAAGTAATTTTTAACCATGAATTTTTTAGACGATATAGAATCCTCAAAGTATAATACATTAAATTAACTTTATACTCTATTACCTATTTCTTTATTTGGTGCTAGTTCATCACTAAGCAAAAATATTAGATATACTCTATGTGGCAAATTCAGGATAAGTACCTAGCCAATAGAATTTCACCTAGGGGCCTAAGAATAATCAAAAGCTGCTCCTTCTTAGGGCCTGAGGAGGCCAAAGAATGGCATGGAATTTCCGAGTTTGGAACAGCCAAATGGATTGAGATTTTGATTAAACATAGAGGCATTAAATATGAACAAATTGTAAATCAAATCAACGCTCTTTCACTAGAAATTAAAGATGTAGATCAAATAGTCCCTAAAACTTGGTTAGACACCTTAAAAAGAAATACAAAAAGGCAAGAAGATGATCTCCTTAAAAATAAATTATGGAAATTTAGACGAGATTTACATGATTATACTAATCAAAGAGTGTTTACATGGATGATAAAATCACCCATAAACCATTCACCTGATTCACATCATTTCAATAATAAAAGAGCACATACCCCTATGCCTCATATATATCGTTCGGTTCCATGTTCCCCTCATAATCCAAGATCCCTCATCCCAAATCCCTCGCATATCCCCTCGTTGCTTTCATTACCCCCAATTAATACCACATGGGCTGCACCACACACACAAAAATCTAGTGTGGGGAAAGATACAAAAGTTTCCAATACCTATCATACAAAGTCCAAACCAAATCATGCCAGTAGTATCAATACCAATTGTACAAAGTCTAATCATAATCCCGTTAGTAAAACTAATGGAGGCCAAAGTAAATTGTGTAAAGACCTAATTAAATTCTATAAAAGAAATCCATCAGCCTCTAAATCTGATAGTATATCTATTCCGGCAGAACTGATGGATATAACACCAATTGCCTCCAACTTAACTGTGCCAACCATACCAGTAACCATCATCTGTGCAAAATAGAATACTCCCCATGCAATCTAATGATACTGAGGGTCAATCTTTTTCTCATAGTATCAAAGTTGTTATTTCTCCTAGGTCTATCCACACGCATCAGTGTGTGATTAGCCCCCCCACCACTTTCTCATTAGATAGCATCTCGACCAACAATTCGTCTAGATTTGGTTCTGGACAGATTTGGTTCTGGATAAAATGTGGAGTGGAGCCTCCACAATGAGCCTCCATAAAATGAGCCTCCACAAATTGCGAAAACTGTAAAGATCTTTAATCTATCAAAATATGATCTTACTTCTGCTGAGAACACTCTCTTAAGTAGAGGTCTAAATTTTGCACCAGCATATAGACCTGACCCCTACATACTGTTCAAAGATTTGAACAAATACGTAAGGAAATTAACCCTTAAAAGATTCTTTGAGATACAAAGAACCAAATACAGGGAATCAGAATATATTCCGCCTCCAAGTGATGAGTTGGTGTCTGGATTGGACTCTTTAGAGTCTAGTCTAGATATAGGCTCTATAGATATAGCAGACAATATGGGTCTAGATATGTCTTATACACAACATCTACAAACGTCACCTCCTGTGGTACAGTCCACTCTTAAACCTAAATCGGTGTTCTATCCCTATCAATCGAAAGGACCCCATATAACAACATTCTATAATATGGTTTATGCAGACATGAAAAGATTATGTACCAATACAACTTTCTGCCCTCCTGATCTGGGTCATCTCACATTTGTAGAAAATAAAGCAATAAAATCCCTCTCCAATAATCCAGATATAGTCATCAAAACAGCTGATGAGGGGGGAGGTATCGTGATTATGGATCGAGATGCTTACCTTCAAGAAGCCTATCGTCTCCTATCCGATTCATCTACCTACCAAAGGCTCAAAAGAGATCCAATCCTAGAGTATAAAGAGGAAGTCATTCTGCTAATACAGGGAGCTATGCATTCAGGTATCCTGGAAAAATTGGAGGTCTTGTTTTTGATCAAAGATTTTTACCGCACCCCTTACTTCTACCACATACCTAAGGTGCATAAGAGTTTTTAGATAATCCTCCAGGTAGGCCCATCATAGCAGCCATGGACAGTATTACGTCTGGCCTGTCTAAATACGTAGACCACTACCTCCAGCCCCTGGCCCAAGGACTACAATCCTACATAAGAGATGGTACCCATCTACTTGAACTTCTAAAACCGTATGTTTGGCACAGCAACTACAACTGGATCTCACTGGATGTGAGCTCGTTGTATACTTCTATACCACATACTTTTGATCTTGAGGCACTGAACCATTTTTTGTCCTTAGATCCCTATATGAATAGTAGGCAAGCTTCCTTTATCTTGGACTGTACCCGTTTTTGTCTTGACCAGTGTAGCCTAGATAATGCCCCCAGGCTGATACAGCCATATACTCCCCCTTTACTTAACCCCTTAAATAAGAGACCACACCATCTTGTGGAGTAAATGGCCGCAACGGCCTTTTATTAAACATAAACTCCAATTAACTGAATTATAAATACCAATAACGATAAAACACAAATGAAACACATAACCAATCAGTTACACCCTGTTTGTTGGTCAGTGACGGAGCTAAGTACTATAAACGTATATATATAATTCCTGTGTATATATATGTCTGAACCACCAGGGGGCACTGCGGGATTTTACCGTAACCAACTGGCCTCCACCTGTATTTTTTCGCCCGGAGACAAACACCTTTCCCGCAGTGCAACAAGAGTAATCATCAAATAAATTTGATGTACTACACCGGAGGGGCCATCTAACGATGACCCCCCACAGGAGGGGCCATCTAATGATGAGCCCCCCACACACCAGAGGGGCCATCTAATGATGAGCCCCCCACACACCGGAGGGGCCATCTAATGATGAGCCCCCCACACACCGGAGGGGCCATCTAATGATGAGCCCCCCACACACTTACCACCTCCATAATTGCTACCGTCACTGACCAAACAAACAAACACCGCCAACCCCTTGCTGTTATGACGCCAAAGCTGCCTCCGCTCCTGAAACGAGAACAAAAAACATTAACACCTCCAAAACTATCACATTCCATTAGGGAGGGTGGGTGGGAAAACTGCCTCCTCGCGTGCTGTCTTCTCCCAAACTGAAACCATTAGTCCCGCCCCCCTCTTTTATAGGGCCACTCCCCCCACTGCTTACAGGGCCAGCCTTGCCTGGCCACCCCTTTACATCCTCCCTGTGTGTCACTAGACACACTGTCATGTCCGGCCCTCCCCTACCATTACCCTGCGGTCCATTTTCGTTCCGGCCCTCTCTTGACCAGTGTAGCCTAGATAATGCCCCCAGGCTGATACAGCCATATACTCCCCCTTTACTTAACCCCTTAAATAAGAGACCACACCATCTTGTGGAGTAAATGGCCGCAACGGCCTTTTATTAAACATAAACTCCAATTAACTGAATTATAAATACCAATAACGATAAAACACAAATGAAACACATAACCAATCAGTTACACCCTGTTTGTTGGTCAGTGACGGAGCTAAGTACTATAAACGTATATATATAATTCCTGTGTATATATATGTCTGAACCACCAGGGGGCACTGCGGGATTTTACCGTAACCAACTGGCCTCCACCTGTATTTTTTCGCCCGGAGACAAACACCTTTCCCGCAGTGCAACAAGAGTAATCATCAAATAAATTTGATGTACTACACCGGAGGGGCCATCTAACGATGACCCCCCACAGGAGGGGCCATCTAATGATGAGCCCCCCCACACACCAGAGGGGCCATCTAATGATGAGCCCCCCACACACCGGAGGGGCCATCTAATGATGAGCCCCCCCCACACACCGGAGGGGCCATCTAATGATGAGCCCCCCACACACTTACCACCTCCATAATTGCTACCGTCACTGACCAAACAAACAAACACCGCCATAGCCTGAAAGGTTGACACCTCGACCTTGATGGCACCTCCACACCCGCAGGGCCGACTGAATACCTTCCTGCAAATCCATAGACCAAAATCCATGCCCCCGTCTGTTAAGTGGACCCCCCTCCTTTCTTAAATACAGACCCACGCTCGTCTCCAGCTCCCTGTGACGACTCCCCAACCCCAACCACCTTAATCACCCTGATCTGCACTTTGTTGATCCGCTAAACGGATCCAGCCATCCCCCTTGTTGTTCAGGCCACCATGTCTGACCATACTAGCACCGTGTCCTGGAATGTCACCCGCGAGTAAGTAAAATCAGCTTTTGTCCACAATCAGGTCCCTGACTGCCCGAACTCCCAGGTCGTTACCACCTGCGTGGATGACCCGACCCTCCGGTGGACTGTTCAACCACGCCAATCGCTCAACCTCTGATACCACCCTGCTCCACAGCATTCCTTGTCTACCCAGCCACCATATGGTCGCCTCTCTTCTAGAAATTCCCAACTGCCTCCCACCTGGTCCCGCGTCCCCTCTCCGTGCGCCCCAACACACATATGAGTGTCTGAGAGTCCAGACGAGGCGTATGAGCCCTCCTTCTGAAATGACAAACATAGTGTATTGACCTGCACCTTCTGTAGCTCCCCCTTAACCGGTTCCAGGTACTAAAACAGGCAGATATCCGTATCAACAACTGCATATACACATATATATACACACATATATATATATAAATTTATTTATTTATTTTATTTATTTTTTATTTATTTATTTATTTATTTATTTTTTGCAGCCACCTGAGGCCGAATATAGGTTCGGAATCGCTTAGATTCCCATCTCCCCCTCCGACGCACATCCACCTCATCCAACCCGTACCTGGCGGCGTCAGTGGCCGCCACCCTGCGGAAGGAGTGTGAAGCGTAGGCGTAACTTTTCGATCCCCACATCCACAAACATTTCCTCAGAACCGCCACAAATCAAAACTTTGATAGCTAAGTTCCATCCATATATCACAATAACGGTCCATCCCCCCGGTCTCACCCCAACAAGAAAACTTCCCACCCCTTGAACCGGGCATACCACACATCCCTGCAGGGCATACCAACACCCTTGTAAGCCCCTACCCTTATGGTCCGTTGTAAGATTTCCGCACCCGAACCGACCTTATCCCCCAAACTTAACGTCCTGTACCAACCAACCCCCCGCCACCCTTTTTATGGCCTGCCCAACTCCCCAATTCTAAGAAACCCCCAAAAATTGCCAGCGAAAAACCACCAAAAACAACATTCTTTACACTCTGCTTTACATATCCAACCCACCTGTCCCCTTAATGCCAACAGGTTCGCCAACGCAATTGGACGCCGAGCGCCCCTGCCCCCGTGCCATCCAGCAACCCTTGATTGCCTGCTTAACCCAGAAGTCTTCCGTCAAAATCCTCCTTCCTTTCCAATTTAACCAAAGCGCCAACCCCAGCCAACTTCTTTTCCATGACTGGCACTGACTTACCCGCTTCCATAGTCCTGAAGACAAAATAAAGCAACAACAACCTGACCGTTAGATCCTACAACGTGACCTCTGCCCCAGCCCGTAAATCAGTCCCTTCCATCCATAACTTTTTATAAGCTGCCTCATGTACTGACCGTTGTATCCATCCCGTGGCGGTACCAACGCCAAGTCCCAAATCCAGCCCGGGCACAGGACACCCTCCTTCTTCACTTCCGGTGACAGCTACCTGAACTTGTCCCACTGAACGCTCGACCAAACGTAAGCCCGATTGTTGTCCTCTACCGGGCTACGCCCAGCATAGAGAAAGATCCTAAACTGCATGCAGCGCAACGCCCACTGTCCTCCACCGTATGACTGGTGGCGGACCTACTGACATGCTGTAGATACACCTGTACAACCCCCATGATGTCCCAGCTGAACCGCAATTTTAGATTCCGGCAGGACCGCCCCCCCTTTTCAATGCCAGCACCACTTGAAACAGTTCCAAGAGCACCAGGTTTCAGAAGAAAAACCTGCTTCCCTCCACGATTGTGGCCATGGTTCCGCACTCCAATGCCCTGGAAGACCGCCCCATAGCCCTTCAATACCGCGGCGTCCGTCGCCAACTCCCCAATGAAGTTGCTCACTGGTCCCGCCACCCAAACTGACCTGCCATTGTGCTCTACAAGGAAATGATACCCGACCTGTAGGCCCGACCTATGGCCCCTTGTCCTCCTAACGAAATGTGTGGGGCCTTTTCCCCTGCCAACATCCGTCAACCGAAAATCCGCCACATGAGAATGATCCTGCATGCGTAATTCAATTTTCCTAACCATGATTGCAACATGCGCCCATTCACTTTCCTCCAACCATGGATCTCCCGAATCTCCTTTTAGTTAGGTGCCAGAGGCCCCCGACACCTCTCCGTAATGTGCCGCAACGTTGACAGTAGTACCGCCCACTCCTCATAAAAAGGAGGGCCCACACTGCAAGAAATCATCCAAATAATGAATGACAGCATCAATCCCTGTGACATCTCTCACCCCCATTCTATAGACCAACTACGCTGCAACCTAGCGCAAGCGATAGAACCACCCATTGTCCACCGCCCAACTACGAAAAATCGGTCTTGCCCACAGCAACCCGCCCCCCGAAAACTTTCCGGGTGCAACCGACTACACGCTGATTCCACCACTGATTTTGCCATAATGCTCCTTCCCCATAGCGCCTAACCCCCTGACCACGGCATCAAAAGACGTGTACGACACCGTATGAGCCTACGGATCAATAAAATCCTTCACCAAACCTCCTCCGGGTAAGGACAAATGATGGATCAGAAGCAATTCATTCGGTTCCTAATTGGGGGACCACCCCTCATGGGAAAACCACCAAACCCTACAACTTTTTTTTTTTTTTTTTTTTTTTTTTTTGGCCATTAACTTGCTAACACACTCCCCACCGCTTTATTGGCCAGAGATCCCGACACGTGGCTGCCTACGGCCCCCCTTTGAAATGACTGCGCCAGAGTTTTTTGCTGGCGCCGTCCCCCTAATCCAGAGACTAATAGCTCCCTCTTCCCGCCGTAGCGCAGGCCCAACCGCTTGTCGCTGACTGAACTGTTCGCCCTAGCATAGCCAAGCGGTACCGCCATACACCCTGTAGACCTCCCCGACTGCGTCCCTGTAACAAAACAAGTCTGATCAATGCTCGGGTTTCTTTTCCCTATCCCCCAGCCAATATGGCGAATGCCTGTAGCCAATTTGCAAACGTCTGTGGGACCAACCGGTAACTCCTCTTCTCCTTGTCGTCTTTTCCAGCGTCATCCGACTTCCCCCTATCCAGATTAAACTTTCCCGGGGTAACAAGGAGAAAATCTCCACCTTTTCCCCTGTCCAAATCTGCTCCCCGACCTCCTGCTTCAAGTGCGCTCCCCCTGGTCCCTCGAAGCATCCATACACCTCCGCCTTTTTGCCGCATCGGCTATCCCCACGATGCCGGATCCCCCCGTCTGTTCCTCAGACCCTTTCTCAGCCACCCTCACCCTGCCCCTGCTGCAGCCGCTGCGACCGCCTCTCCACCAGGTGCTCCCCACCATAACCCCCCATCTTGGCTCTGTCCCACCGCCCGCGGTTGGTCATATACTGCCAACAACGGCCTGGGATTTGGTGCCCTGCCCCCCGCATAGGAGGCTACCTCCCCTAAATTCTGCAATGCATTTTGTAAAAGCTACATCGTCTGTTGACTTACCGGGCTGACGGGCGCAGTCCCCACAGCCGCTGTGCTGACCTCCAACGACGGGAAAGAGCGGCTGGGCTCCTCCTCCTCCTCTGACCATTCACCTTCTGCTCTTCTCTCTTCTTCCTGTGGAGACAAAACGGACGCCCCCTCTGAGAGAGGCTCCCGAAAACAACGTGCCTCTGCCTTCCGCCCTTGTCCCCCGCCTGTCCACTGTCTCCGCCGATCACTCGCCTCCCCCTTTCTTGAGCAGGTGGGCCGGTCCGGGCACCACTCCTGCCTTTCGCCACTTTTCCGGCTGGTGGCGTCCGCCCGCCTCTTGGTCCGCGTGACGAACTGCCCGTAAACCCCACTCTGGCCCTTCTGCCCTATTGTCCCTCCCAGCTCGTGCAGAGCCGCTGAAGGAACTGTTGCCGTGGCTCGTCTGTGAGATGGGACCCCCCTCCTGGCTGTACCCTGAGTGGCCGGTGGATCCCCACCCCTTTGCTCGTGCAGAGCTGCTGAGGGGGACGTTGTCCTGGAAGTGCCTGTTGTGCCGGCCATCTTCCTGTCCCTGTTAGGTGAGCCATCTGCCCTGTGATCCCCGCTCCGTCCTCCCCCCAGCCCGTGCAGGGCTGCTGGGGGTGCTGAGGCTGTAAATAGCTCTACCAACTGCGCCTGGGGATGTAGCTCTGTGTAGGCCCGAGGCCCCGCCTCCCGCACTAGGCCCGCAGCGTTTAGTCCGCCTGGGCCCTCCAACCCTGTACCTCTGGCTTCGTCTTTTGCTGGGGGGGGGGGGGGGGGAGAGGGGGCTGACTGCTTCCCCCTGGGCCTCCACTCAACCCTTGATGGCCCCAGCGACCGACCTGTACGATACCTTTACAGCGGCCTCGATAACCGCCCACGTGACCCCCGCGGCGCCATCTTCCGACTGCTCCTTCCCGTCTGCCCGTCCGTTCGTCTCGTCCAACATGTCCTCCACCTGGCTCTGCCGCCACTCCGGTCCTTGCTCCGCCACCCCCGTCCTCTGCAGCACCGGCTGTCCTTCCCGTCGGCCATCTTGGATCAGAAACTAGTGAGCGAGGAGCAGTGAGAAAAACTGCCTCCTCGCGTGCTGTCTTCTCCCAAACTGAAACCATTAGTCCCGCCCCCCTCTTTTATAGGGCCACTCCCCCCACTGCTTACAGGGCCAGCCTTGCCTGGCCACCCCTTTACATCCTCCCTGTGTGTCACTAGACACACTGTCATGTCCGGCCCTCCCCTACCATTACCCTGCGGTCCATTTTCGTTCCGGCCCTCTCTTGAACACAATTATTTTGAGTTCAATGATAATTTCTATGTTCAAGTCCAAGGTACAGCTATTGGAGCTAATTTTGCTCCCTCCTATGCAAACCTTGCCATGGGCCTATGGGAACAAAGATCTATTTGGAACAACAATCCCCATTCAAAACATCTTATCTATTACGGCAGGTACATAGACGATATCATTATCATCTGGGATGGCTCACAACAGGACATAGAGGATTTTGTAAATTTCTGCAATAACAATCCATATGGCCTAAAATTCACATATGTTATAGATTCGGAAAAATTGGCTTTTCTGGATCTAGAGTTATATCATATTGATGATACTATACATGCCAAAAACTACACAAAACCGACAGCGGGAAATTCCCTCCTACACTATAAGAGCTGCCATTTTCATAAATGGAAAAATAATATTCCCAAGGGACAGTTCTGTCGCCTAAAACGTAACTGCACCAGTCATCATGATTATTTAGAGGAAAGTAAGATCCTCAGTAGAAAATTAAAAGAAAAGGGGTATCCAGAATCCCTCATACGAGAGGCCCAAAAACATTATGAAGATCCCCTACCGCCCAATAAAGTAAGAGAAACATTTGACCAGTCCATTTGTTTTTTACTATTAGGTTCCACTATGACCATAAGAAGATGGAAGCCATCTTTAGAAAACATTGGCCGATACTTTTAGAGGACCAACATTTAAAAATCCAACTACCTCAATGTCCCAAAGTTACATATAAGAGAGCTCCCAATATTAAGAATAAAATTGCCCCTAGTAAGCTCACAACCCTCAGCCCTCACCACGTTTATGCTTGGTACCATTGTGCGGTATGTTCCAATGTAAAAAATCTGTATGCAAAACCTGCAAGTTCATACAACACGGCCAAAAAAAGTATACGATAAAAGGCAAAAATTATGAGATCAGTCAATTTTAGAATTGCTCATCTGATTTTGTCGTGTACTGTTTGAAATGTCCTTGCGAGTTAATTTATGTGGGCCGCACTATTCGCCCGCTCCGTGAGAGATTCGGCGAACATCGCAGAAAAATTGAGGGAGGAAAAGACAAACATAGTGTTCCTCAACACTTTGCCCAACATCATAAAGGTTCCACTGAAGGGCTACAAGTCTGGATCCTTGAACAAATGCCCAAAAACATTTCAGATGCAGAGAGATTTTTCAAACTCTGTGAGCGCGAAACCTATTGGATCTATTCTTTAGAAGCATTGTCCCCTGGCGGAATCAATGAAGCTTTGGAACTATCCACAATCTTATAGCATAGAGTATATAGATATAGCTTCAAAATAGGTGTACAGTCGATATATGTATACATATGTATACACATATATATCTCTGTGTGTGTGTGTGTGTGTATGTATATACAAGTCTTTTCTAATATACACCTAACTCATCCATATACATATATTTTTTTAAACATTTTTTAAATGTTCGAAATAATTATATGATATCCTTTTTAAATATTTCTAAATGTTTGTAACAATTATATGATCTGTTATAGTTTTTTATCCTATATCCTATCATTGTATGTTAGCGTTTTTATTCATTTCTACCTTTTATCCTTATTCTTATATTTTATTTTTATTTATTATTTTTTTATTTTTACATTCTTATTTTTATTCTTATTTTTTAAACATTTATAGCAAATCATTATTGTCAAGTCAATTTGATTCATTTTATTAGTTGTGCTCTAAGTATTTATTTATCTCTGCTCCATTGCTATATTTGTGACTGTCACCAACATGTGCCTTATTGTACTGGAGAAATGTTTGTTATCAGCGCAGGCCTTCTCCCAAATAGTCTCTAGATGGCCCCATACCTTCAGCACCTATATAAGGCTGTGAATCAGCCTAATTTCCTCTAGCTGTGATGAAGGAGCGCGCCTGTTTCTTCTATCTACAGTGCGCATGCTCCGAAAAGCCGTCGCCGTGACGTCATTACGCCCGACGCCCGATTCAGCTGACCGGAGCCAAGCCTCGCTCTCGGCTCGACCAGCCAGTGTTATAAACTACAGGATATCCTGCTGGACAGGACTCCTAACTGAAACACAACAGGCGGACGTAGAGTGTACATATGACGCACCAGAGGACTTTCTTCCGTGCTGAATTGTCTTTACTATATGTAAGTGGATATATGCACCTTGTCTCTGTGTAATAAATGCTTTCAATTTTAACCTGGTGGCGCCTCTCTCCTGTGCTTTGTCCTCCAGCACCCCCCCACCCACCCCCTCTGTGCAGGAGGAGACCCTTCCCACCCCTCTCCCATCCACCCCTGACCTCTCCTCCCTGGAGGAGTTCCCCATCCTCCCCCCCTCCCACTCCCCCCCACCAGGGGCCCAAAAGGCAGCCGGAAACGGAACCTCGAGAGCCCAAGGACAGAAGAAGAACCCGCCACCTCCACCAAACGGCCCAACGGGATCCAACGCGACAGCGATGGACCCGAACCAATGGTGGAGGACCTTGAGTCGGCGGAGGAGGAGGGGGAAGAGGAGGAAGTCATGGCCGACTCCGTGCCTGACTTCACCCTCAACCCCATCCGCACCCAAGTAGAGATGATGGAGGCAGCCCTGGAGATTCTGGGTATGGCCCAGAACACAGAACAAGAAGAAGGGAATGCATTGGAGGAATCACCCCAATCTCCGGGGAGGTAAGTTCAGCTCCTTGCTAACTGGACCCTCATACACCTTTTCATTATGGCTGAGATCTCAATCTTTTCCATTAATGTGAGGAGTATCAAGAATACTTCCAGAAGGCAAGCAGTGCTAAATTTTCTTTCTACACAACAGAGTGATGTCTACATGCTCCAGGAGTGCGCCCTTCCTCCATTGAGGAGGTACACACATCTGACCTCCCAGTGGACCCTTGGTCCCTCCTACTGTTCCGGGGGTGGCGATTGTAAGTCTGCAGGGGTAGCCATCCTTGTCAGGGGTGGGCGCTTCACGGTTGACTCTATCCATGAGCTAGTCTGTGGCCATCTTTTGGTCATAGACGGCTCGTGGATGGAAGAGCCAATTAGGTTCATCAACGTGTACAGCTCGTCACCACCAGAGCCGTAGTGATCGGCGGTGATTTTAACTGTCCGATCGAGGACGATTGGCGCAGCTCTAGCATGTACGCAAAACTGGTCGTTACCTCTAGGCTGCTCAAGGAGATGATCTCGGAGGCATCCTTACAGGACGCCGTAGGATCCATAGGGCAAGGTACCGTGAATCATGGTGCCGACCCGATGGATCGGTGCATTCAAGGATTGACTTTGCGCTCACTTCAAGAGCAGTCAAGCATCGTGACTTCTCCATGATCCCCTGCTTTTTCTCTGACCACAGGGCTGTTCACTTTCGGGGTGACCTGGGCGAGGGCTTTGCCCGCGGACCAGGCTCCTGGAAGCTGAATAGCACCCTGCTGGAAAATGAGGAACTGATGGGGGAACTCCGGGAGGCCTGTGCCACCTGGACGGAGGACAAACGATTCTTCGGAAAGGTAAGTGACTGGTGGGAGTTTGTGAAAGTCAAGCTACGCAGCTTCTTTCAGGCAAGGGGACGTCGGCAAGTGTGTGCCAGGAAGAAGGAACTCAGACTGCAACGTGAGCTGCAGTTCCTGCAGGACCTTCATCACTGCAGCTGGGACGTTAGGCAGGACCCAAGAAGAGCCTGAAAGGGCACTTTGAGGAGGAATCCAGGCACATTCTCTTCCGTGCCAAGGTGGAGAACCTTGAGAAAGGTGAGAAATGTAACTCTTTCTTTTTCAGGAAACTCCACTCAGGATACACTCCCTTGTCTGAACTGCGTGACGAGACCGGAACGCTCCAGAAGGGAAAGGAGGCTGTGATGCAAGTGGTCAGCGACTACTACACCAACCTCTACTCCCCGAAAACAACAGACACACAGGCAGCCGACAGGTTCCTGTCAGGTATCACTAACACTATTGATCCTGCAGGTTCATCGGCCGTGAACGCTCCCTTGGTGCTGGAGGAGCTGCACTCTGCCGCTAAATCCTTTAGGCGGGGCAAGACCCCGGGCTGCGATGGTCTCCCAGTTGAGCTTTATGTGATGCTGTGGGATCTCGTTGGTCCGGACTTGCTCGAGCTGTACGAGGAGATGGAGGTGGAGGGCAGAATGCCTCAGTCACTGAGGGAGGGGATGATTACGATCTTGTATAAGCGCAAAGGGGAGAGATCGGATCTTAAAAATTGGCATCTGATCTCTCTTCTGAACGTGGACTACAAGATCCTCACCAAGGTTTTGGCCAACAGACTAAAGTCTGTCATCGGACAGATCATCCACCCGGATCAAACTTGTGGCATTCCTGGAAGAAGGATTGCGGACAGCCTTGCGCTTGTCCGGGACACGGTCCAGTACATTCATGGCCGCCATGTGCACGCGGCCCTGGTCAGTCTTGACCAGGAGAAGGCCTTTGACCGTGTCTCCCACGAGTTTATGTGCAGAACTCTGCGCAGGTTGGGTCTTGGGGGGATGTTTTGTTCGTATGTGAATGTTATGTACAGTGACATATGTAGTTTGGTGTTGGTGAATGGTTGGAAAACTGACCCCTTTCCAGTTCGGTCTGGGGTCAGATAAGGCTGCCCTCTCACCTCTGCTTTTTGTCTGTTGTATAGAGCTATTCGCCCGAAGCATCAGACGGAACCCAGAGATCAGAGGATCACCGCACCAGGACCAGACAGACGGGAGGTCAAGTGCTCACTCTACATGGATGATGTGACAATGTTCTGTGCCGATCGGTGCTCCATCGACACACTCGCCCAGACCTGTGAGGACTTCGGCCAAGCTTCAGGGGCAAAGGTCAACTGCGGGAAGTCGGAAGTCATGCTCTTCGGAAAGTGGTTCCTGCCTTCCTCTGCACCAATGCCTTTCAGCATCAAAGCGGACTTCATCAAAATCCTTAGGAGTCTGGTTTGGAGCTGAGGGCGGAGCTCGGAAGTCCTGGGAAGAAAGACTGGCCAAAATGAGACAAGATTGGACTTCGGAGCCTCAGAAAACTCACCATCGAAGGAAAAACACTTGTACTCAGCAGCGAGATTCTCCCTGTGTTGCAGTACCTCGCCCAGGCCTGGCCCCCCCGGGTTAACACCTGCAAGGCCATCACCAGGGCGGTGTTTCACATCTGGAGCTCCAAAATGGACAGAGTGAAGCGGGTGGTTATGTTCAAGGAACCTCTCAAGGGCGGTAAAGGCGTGCCCGACATCGCCACTTTTACTGAGGGTTTTCTTTGCATGTAACTGCATCCGCAGAACGTTGGTTGACAGAACTGTAGACTCTGGTGGTAACTCCATGTCCCGTTTTTTTTTTTCCTCCTGCACAAGTTGATCAGAGCATCGGACATTGTCGAGACTGTTCCATGCCTCCCTTCAGCCACTTGCAAAGTGGTCTGGATAAATTGGAAGGCCGGGTACCGGCCTGAAGTTATGGGAGGAGCCCGGAGGGTATTTAAGCAGCCCAAAGGCCGCCGGTCTTTGTCGGTTTCCTGTGCGTGATATCTGATACGTCAGACATCTAGGACCGACTCGTTCGAGACAAGCGCTGTTGGTGCCGGTTCGTGAGCTCCGTTTTCGTCTGTCCGTCTCCTCTTGTTGCAGTCCCGCGTTCCGTGTTCGTAAGTCGTGTTGTCCCTTCGTGTCGCACTCGTGTCGCCGAGTCGCAGTTCGTTCAAAGAGTCTGGTTCGGCTGTCGCAGGTAGGGCTTCGGCTCCCATGTTTTACGTTCTCATGCACTGCTTATCATGTCACTAAACTGTGGTCTGCGTAGCTCACGAACCACGCGCTGCTTGTCTCGAAACCTAAACACTTACTCGCACGTTTTTGGTTGTACACGATCGGGAGCCATCTAGCGGCACGCACATTCAGGGCCGCCGCCACGAAACACTCCGACCGATGCCGCATCCGGCACTCAAGGGTTCCCTTACGCGGTCGTGCTACGCAGTCTTCGAATCGTTCAAACACGACTCACGCACGGGTGCCGTTCGCACTCACACGCATCGTTCATGTCCTGCCATTATTCGAATCAGTGGCGCCAGCGAGCGTACCAAATCGCTATTCACATTCCGAAGCACTGTTGGCATACAATTGTACGAATCACTTCGACCGTGTCGAAACATTTCACGTGTTAGCATGACAATCATTTCATCATTTCAAACATGGCTAACGTATCAGGCCATTCGGTCATGCTAAATCATTTCGCATCAGTTAAACAGGGCGTTCATGCCATCGCTTCGATCCTGGTCCGGTCGCATCCATACATGCTCCGATCGGGGCGATCCAGATGCACGACTACCCGGCCTCATTTCGATACATGCGCCAAGGGCGGAATCACATCACTGGTTGCGTACATTCCTGATTCTTGCCCCTGTCATGGTATATCATTTCTGTCACCTTACCACGCCCGGCATGAATGCAGTCACTACCTCGCACTAATTCGTGTCGGCGTGCCCCAGGCCGGCCTCATTTCAATACATGCGCCAAGGGCGGAATCGCATCACTGGTTGCGTACATTCCTGATTCTTGCCCCTGTCATGGTATATCATTTCTGTCACCTTACCACGCCCGGCAGGAATGCAGTCACTTCCCCGCACTAATTCGTGTCGGCGTGCCCCAGGCCGGCCTCATTTCAATACATGCGCCAAGGGCGGAATCGCATCACTGGTTGCGTACATTCCTGATTCTTGCCCCTGTCATGGTATATCATTTCTGTCACCTTACCACGCCCGGCAGGAATGCAGTCACTTCCCCGCACTAATTCGTGTCGGCGTGCCCTAGGCCCGGCCTCATTTCAATACATGCGCCAAGGGCGGAATCGCATCACTGGTTTGCGCACATTCCTGATTCTTGCCCCTGTCATGGTATCTCATTTCTGTCACCTTACCACGCCCGGCATGAATGCAGTCACTACCTCGCACTAATTCGTGTCGGCGTGCCCTAGGCCCGGCCTCATTTCAATACATGCGCCAAGGGCGGAATCGCATCACTGGTTTGCGTACATTCCTGATTCTTGCCCCTGTCATGGTATCTCATTTCTGTCACCTTACCACGCCCGGCATGAATGCAGTCACTACCTCGCACTAATTCGTGTCGGCGTGCCCTAGGCCCGGCCTCATTTCAATACATGCGCCAAGGGCGGAATCGCATCACTGGTTTGCGTACATTCCTGATTCTTGCCCCTGTCATGGTATCGCATTTCTGTCACCTTACCACGCCCGGCATGAATGCAGTCACTACCTCGCACTAATTCGTGTCGGCGTGCCCTAGGCCCGGCCTCATTTCAATACATGCGCCAGGGGCGGAGTCGCAAAAAAAAAAAAAAAAAAAAAAAAGAGACTTTGACTCTTGTCCTTGTCATGTTATATCATTTCTGTGTCACCTTACCACGCCCCGGCGTTAATTGGTCACCTGCCTGTACGAATTCGCGCCGGCGTGCCCTAGGCCGGCCGCATTTCTAGAAAAAAAAAAAGGGAGCTTGGAGTCGGACCCGGTGGCAGCTGGATGTCACAGTTCGGCCTCAGCAATACCCAGGCAGTTAGCCTCGTGTCACGGTTGCCTCATTCCTGTACGTGCTCCAGAGTCCGGCTCACAGGCACCCCCATACGGTACGAACAGGCCGGGCCCTGTCACGGGAAGTTCGTTCAGTTAAGGCAACATGTCAAGTCAGTCATTCGTGTTGTCATCTGTCATTTGATCCCACAGCGGTCTCGGCAGTCGACTTAAGTCACTATCGCCTGTTGTTATCATCTACGTTGGGTTCCGTCGCTCTGGACGGCAGCAGTTTAGGCTCTTAAATAGGTACTTTCTCTCACACTCTCTCAGGTCAGTCGGATTCAGTAGGTCCACCTGCACCAGCTTGATCAGGGTTCCAGCAGGTAAAAAAAAAAAAAAAAAAAAAAAACGCTGGGGCACGAGGGGCTCCTGCTTTCTCATGGCAGGTACGTAGATCATAGGTGACACATTCAAACTCATTGCTTGTCACCTCTTTATAGGCCCAGCCTGCAGACACGTGACCAGTCTACTAAGTAACGGGTCTTGGCAGCCGCCATGTCATCAGTCGGCAGCGATGACCTCACCACCCCGCTATCTCCGGCATCAGCCTCCGAGGCTGGCAGTGTCCAGTCCCTTAGGGCATGGACAATTCCCAGGCTGTCCGCCGAGCTGAGACGCAGAGGGATACCCTTCTCGGCCGCGGCCAGGAAGGCGGAGCTATTCAGGCTCCTCTTCCCACCACCGGCCGCAGCAAGCCCCAGCAGCCAGCAGGCGTCTCTGGAATCGATTTCAGCCGCCGTCGCTCAGCTACACACCCTCGTGTCTTCCCTGTCTTCCTCAATCGTTGAGGTCCAGGACAGGGTGTCTCGTCTAGAGACTAGCCCGGCTGCCACGGTTCCGGACCCTGCGGTGGTCCCAGCCATCAGTGCACCGGCCGCAGGTAGTGAGCTTGCCACGACTACCGTTCACCCTTCCCACCTGGTGCCACCCAGCGTAAGGAAGGACATTTTAGAGGGCAGAGACGTTAACCTGGCCTCACTCATGATCTCGGTCCATGACTTGGCCGAGAACAAGGCCTACACCTGGGGGGACGTCTCGGTGGTTTTGAAAGCGAAGGATCCGAGGCTCAACAGAAAGCTCACGGTGCCCGAGTTCACGCTCGCTTTCGGCATGTTTAGGGACGTGCTGTGCTCAGCCTCCCCCGGCAGACGGGAGGAACTGGACCTCTACCTCCATTTGATCGTAGACCTGGGCCACAAATACGGTGGCTCAGCGTTCTACGACTATCATCGGTCCTTCTCGGCCAAAGCCGCAGCCAGATTCTCACAGTTTCATTTGACAACGGACTGGAGCGTAGTGGACACGGAGTTGTTCTGCCGCCACTTCGCGGGTCTTCGCTCCCCGCTATGTGCTGTCTGTCAGTCAGCGTCCCACACCACGGTCTGGTGTGCCAACATAGCCTCTGTCCATCCGATAGCTAGCACGGCCTCTACCAGCACGAGCCAGGCTCAGCAGGCCCCGGCGCAAGGGCAAAAGGTGGACAAGTTGGGACGTCCGGTGCGGATGGTTGGGGGAGCCGCCATTTGCAACAATTTCAATTACGGCTCCTGCAATTTCAGCCAGTGCCGGCTCTTGCACGTTTGCACCCTATGCCAGAGGGCGCACCCCAGGATTCTATGTGAGGTCAAACAGAAGAACCACGACTAAGCCGGGTCAATGCCCTTTGGCTCGGTGTTTACTTGACCTCACACCCCACTCCGTCACTCGCCAGCTACCTCATCCGGGGTTTCACCGATGGGTTTCATACCGGGCTCATCACCCTGCCCCACTCCACCCACGAATGTCCGAACCTACGCTCAGCAGCAACAGATGAGCCAGCGATTGACGTCCTTCTGCAGACGGAGTTGGATCGGGACTTCTTGATAGGCCCGTTCAGTCAGTCTCCCTTTAACATCTGGAGGGTTAGCCCTATCGGGCTTGTACAGGGAATATTTTTTCAAATAAAAACGTCTGGTGTATGATCTGTCAGCGCCTCATTCTTCCGTCGCTCCCAGTCTCAACTCGCTCGTCCCCTCATCAAGTGGAGGGAGCGATATTGTTTCGCGACCAATTTGACCTTCGGGTCTAAGAGTAGCCCTTGGGCAGCCAGGGCAGATCTGGCCATGGGGGAACACTTTCTTGGTAATTGGAACGGTGTGTCCCTGTTCATCCCAGTCGTGTCCACGCAGTCACCTCAGGTGGTGACCGATGCGGCGACATCCACAGGATGCGCCGCCATTTTTGGCCATTTGTGGTTCGCCGCCCCTTGGCCTCCTCAATTACTAGCCACACCAGGCTTCACTACCACGTCAGCCCTCTTTGAGCTCTTCCCCATCGTAGCAGCCGCTCACCTATGGGGTCACCATTGGTCTGGACAGACTGTGGCTTTCACGACAGACAATCAAGCCACAGCCAAGATCAGCAGCAAGGGCAGGCCTAAATCCAGGCCCGTCATGTCCTTCCTCCGCAGACTGGTCCAGCTGTCCCTACAGCATCAGTTCAATGTTTACTGCTCATTCATTCCAGGGAAGTTTAACTCAGCGCTTATTGTCATTCTCACCTAGCACTGTCACACAGCACGATACGCCAGTACGTGGCCGGGGTGCCGCACTACTTGTCGCTTCAAGACCCCGCGAGGCCTTCGGTGTTCTCCTGCCACGCAGTGAGGGCTCTACTACGGGGAGTGCAGAAACACCAGCCGCCAGTCAGCCCGAAGCGGCTGCCTACCACGGGGGAGATCTTCAAGGGAATGTCTGACATCCTGGATAGGTCCCCTTTCGGTCTCCTCCTCAGCACCGTCCTGCAGGCTGCGATACACATGGCGTTTTATGGGTTTCTACGGCCAGCGAGTTCACTCGCAGCCACCCAGCCGGTCCAGCCTTGCATAGAAGTAGTCTCTGCCGCCACCAGGATCACTACGTCCTTCACTTGGCGACATCCAAAACTCAGCAGCGAGGTTCCGGAGTAGATGTTCACCTGTACAGGACTCACAACAACTGGTGCCCAGTTGCCGTGTTAAACCGCTTGACGGCACTGCTATCCGACCGCCCAGGGTCCAGTCCGCTTCTACCCTTTCCGGTATAACCCCTCAACTCGTCGCAGTTCGTGGAACATGTCCGGGTCCTTCTCGGCAATCTTCAGTTGGACCCCAGCCAGTACTCCGGGCATTCATTCCGGATTGGGGCGGCCACGACGGCCTCAAGACAGGGGGTTCCGGACCATGTGATCAAGGAACTGGGTCGGCGGAAATCGGCCTGCTTCTCTCGCTACATTCCTAACCCACAGTTAGAGGTGGCTCAGGCCTTTGCTCGTCTTACTCAGTGACATTACCTTAATAAATAATTATCCCCTACCTGAAGGTTTTTGCCCCCTTATTTTGGTGTACCATACGGTAGACCAAGGCACACTTTCAGGTCTATTTCATGTTGGTGAGTTTTGTGTTGTTCCTATATGTCATCTTTACTCATGTCGTCCGTAGGGCTCTAGACCATAAATTGGAAGGCCGGGTACCGGCCTGAAGTTATGGGAGGAGCCCGGAGGGTATTTAAGCAGCCCAAAGGCCGCCGGTCTTTGTCGGTTTCCTGTGCGTGATACCCACCCACCCTCCCCTTTTAAAAGCCTCTTCCAAGTATTCTTACCTCAGACTGAATACTCATTCCACATTATTCCATAACTACTTCTTATCATTCTTTATCTAGGGTATGCCCCCTTATTTTGGTGTACCATACGGTAGACCAAGGCACACTTTCAGGTCTATTTCATGTTGGTGAGTTTTGTGTTGTTCCTATATGTCATCTTTACTCATGTCGTCCGTAGGGCTCTAGACCAGAACTTAAAGACTTTGTACCACAGACTGCAATCACAAACTTTGGTGTGTTGGAAAGACTCTTCTGTGGAACTCATTCACAGGAGGACATTTACAGTGCCTGGTGGGTGCTGTGTTGCTTTAAGGACTCGGTATGGTAAGCCAGAAAGTGCCTCATCCACCAGCGGGAGAGTATGTCCATTGAGGACTGTTGCAGACTGGTCCACAGTCTGCTCAGACTATAACTTGATGGCCTTTAAGGAGGAAGAGGAGGTCTGAAGATCTCCCCCCCCCCCCCCGGTATCCTTCGGCAGTTCAATAAAGCTTCGGGCCTTCTGGTCTAGATTGGGGTAGTTCTAGCTCCTGACAGTTTTTTTTTTTTTTTTGGGAGAGAACACTGGCACCTCCTTTTTGAAAGGGGGAGGCATAGTTAGTACTTCCTGAATGTAATTGGGTAGGAGTGATGGGAGTGACGGTGGAGCCTGATGGTAAAGGGCTCTCAGAACTTCATGCCTTCCTGCCTGGGGTGGGGGCTGCTGTGTTCTGGGTTGTTGGTCCAGGGTTGGGATGAAAAGCCTGTGACGAATGTGCCCCGGAAGTGCAAGTTCAGGGGTGCTGTACAATCACTGTGTGAGTGAGGGTCACTTTGATTTATGCACCATGGTCACTTCACCAACACACGTTTTTTTTTTTTTTTACACCTGCCTATAGGGCCGAGCCTTTTGGCTAAGACCAGAGGATTTTTTTTTTTTATTCCTGGCCGAAGGGCTGGCCATTGTTTTGCACAATGGTCACTTTCACTTCTCCCACTTCCTTCTCCCCCACTTTCTATTTATTTACCCCCTTGTTTGTCTATTTTTTATTTTTTTGATTGCGTTACATGTTTGTCACTGTGTGATGAGTAGGGTGTGGGTCCACGGGCCTACCTTGAAAGTCTTGGGGTGGGGGTGGACATGGCCTTCTGGCTAAGTTCAACCATTCTCATGGGGTCTCCCTTTGGGGGAGCCCCACCAAGTACTTGGGTGGGTCTGTTTTGGCAGACCCTCCAGAGAAAAGAGTCCATCTGGTTTCGGCCAGATGGACCTAGTGAAGTACCTCAGTCCCCGTCTGGAGCCTAACACCCCAGGGGATCAGGGTAAGGTCCTTTCTAGGGAGGAGCAGTGTAACACCCATTGCACGTTTTTGTGTCACTTTGTGTGTGCACTTTTTTTGGCACCGGGTGGAGTTTTTGGGGTGTGTTTCACACGCCACTGGCTTTTCAAAAAAATAGTGAACCCGTAACAAAATGTATAACTGAGATAGATGCTGCACAACACTAAGAAAACGCTGGCCAGTAAGGCCTATTCCCACTGCTCTTCCTCAAAGGTACCAATGGCCTTTTCCCATTGGAAGATCACTTTACTAGTACAATCTGGGAAATGTGTATTAAGTAACTTGTAGTGTGTTAGTGGCAGAGCTCCTAATTTGTTACCAGTGTAGTGTGTTAGTGGCAGGCAGGCAGAGCTCCTATATTTTGTTACCAGAAGCACCTATAGGACTTGTAGTGTGTTAGTTGCAGGCAGGAAGAGCTCCTATATTTTGTTACCCAGAAGCACCTATAGGACTTGTAGTGTGTTCGTGGCAGGCAGGCAGAGCTCCTATATTTTGTTCCCAGAAGCACCTATAGGACTGTTAGTCCCATTACACACACAGAGCTATATTTTCTTCCCAGAAGCACCTATAGGACTTGAAGTGTGTTAGTCCCATTACACACACAGAGCTATACTTTCTTCCCAGAAGCACCTAAGGACTTGAAGTGTGTTAGTCCCATTACACACACAGAGCTATATTTTGTTCCCAGAAGCACCTATAGGACTTGAGTGTGTTAGTCCCATTACACACACAGAGCTATATTGTTCCCAGAAGCACCTATAGGACTTGAAGTGTGTTAGTCCCATTACACACACAGAGCTAAATTTTGTTCCCAGAAGCACCAATAGGACTTGAAGTGTGTTAGTCCCATTACACACACAGAGCTATATTTTGTTCCCAGAAGCACCTATAGGACTTGAAGTGTGTTAGTCCCATTACACACACAGAGCTATATTTTGTTCCCAGAAGCACCTATAGGACTTGAAGTGTGTTGTCCCATTACACACACAGAGCTATACTTTGTTCCCAGAAGCACCTATAGGACTTAAGTGTGTTAGTCCCATTACACACACAGAGCTATATTTTGTTCCCAGAAGCACCTATAGGACTTGAAGTGTGTTAGTCCCATTACACACAAAGCTATATTTTGTTCCCAGAAGCACCTATAGGACTTGAAGTGTGTTAGTCCCATTACACACACAGAGCTATATTTTGTTCCCAGAAGCACCTATAGGACTAGAAGTGTGTTAGTCCCATTACACACACAGAGCTATATTTTGTTCCCAGAAGCACCTATAGGACTTGAAGTGTGTTAGTCCCATTACACACACAGAGCTATACTTTGTTCCCAGAAGCACCTATAGGACTTGAAGTGTGTTAGTCCCATTACACACACAGAGCTATATTTTGTTCCCATGAAGCACCTATAGGACTTGAAGTGTGTTAGTCCCATTACACACAAAGAGCTATAATTTGTTCCCAGAAGCACCTATAGGACTTGAAGTGTGTTAGTCCCATTACACACACAGAGCTATATTTTGTTCCCAGAAGCACCTATAGGACTTGAAGTGTGTTAGTCCCATTACACACACAGAGCTATACTTTGTTCCCAGAAGCACCTATAGGACTTGAAGTGTGTTAGTCCCATTAAACACACACAGAGCTATAATTTGTTCCCAGAAGCACCTTAGGACTTGAAGTGTGTTAGTCCCATTACACACAAAGAGCTATATTTTGTTCCCAGAAGCACCTATAGGACTTGAAAGTGTGTTAGTCCCATTACACACACAGAGCTATATTTTGTTCCCAGAAGCACCTATAGGACTTGAAGTGTGTTAGTCCCATACACACAAAGAGCTATATTTTGTTCCCAGAAGCACCTATAGGACTTGAAGTGTGTTAGTCCCATTACACACACAGAGCACCTATATTTTGTTCCCAGAAGCACCTATAGGACTGAAGTGTGTTAGTCCCATTACACACAAAGAGCTATATTTTGTTCCCAGAAGCACCTGTAGGACTTGAAGTGTGTTAGTCACACACAGAGCTATATTTTGTTCCCAGAAGCACCTTGAAGTGTGTTAGTCCCATTACACACACAGAGCTATATTTTGTTCAGAAGCACCTATAGGACTTGAAGTGTGTTAGTCCCATTACACACACAGAGCTATATTTTGTTCCCAGAAGCACCTATAGACTTGAAGTGTGTTAGTCCCATTACACACAAAGAGCTATATTTTGTTCCCAGAAGCACCTATAGGACTTGAAGTGTGTTAGTCCCATTACACACACAGAGCTATATTTTGTTCCCAGAAGCACCTATAGGACTTGAAGTGTGTTAGTCCCATTACACACACAGAGCTATATTTGTTCCCAGAAGCACCTATAGGACTTGAAGTGTGTTAGTCCCATTACACACAAAGAGCTATATTTTGTTCCCAGAAGCACCTATAGGACTTTGAAGTGTGTTAGTCCCATTACACACACAGAGCTATATTTTGTTCCCAGAAGCACCTATAGGACTTGAAGTGTGTTAGTCCCATTACACACACAGAGCTATATTTTTGTTCCAGAAGCACCTATAGGACTTGAAGTGTGTTAGTCCCATTACACACAAAGAGCTATATTGTGTTCCCACAAGCACCTATAGGACTTGAAGTGTGTTAGTCCCATTACACACAAAGAGCTATATTTTGTTCCCAGAAGCACCTATAGGCTTTGAAGTGTGTTAGTCCCATTACACACACAGAGCTATATTTTTGTTCCCAGAAGCACCTATAGGACTTGAAGTGTGTTAGTCCCATTACACACACAGAGCTATATTTTGTTCCCAGAAGCACCTTATAGGACTTGAAGTGTGTTAGTCCCATTACACACAAGAGCTATACTTTGTTCCCAGAAGCACCTATAGGACTTAAGTGTGTTAGTCCCATTACACACAAAGAGCTATATATTGTTCCCAGAAGCACCTAATAGGACTTGAAGTGTGTTAGTCCCATTACACACACAGTGCTATATTTTGTTCCCAGAAGCACCTATAGGACTTGAAGTGTGTTAGTCCCATCACACAGAGCTCCTCTATTTTCTTTGCATAAGCACCCACAGGACTTCTAGTGTGTTAGTGGCACCACACAGAGCTCCTCTATTTTCTTTGCAGAAGCACCCACAGGACTTCTAGTGTGTTAGTGGCATCACACAGAGCTCCTCTATTTTCTTTGCAGAGGCACCCATAGGACTTCTAGTGTGTTAGTGGCATCACACAGAGCTCCTATATATTCTTCACAGCAGCACCCACAGGACTTCTAGTGTGTGTTAGTGGCATCACACAGAGCTCCTCTATTTTCTTTGCAGAAGCACCCATAGGACTTCTAGTGTGTTAGTGGCATCACACAGAGATCCTATATATTCTTTGCATAAGCACCCACAGGACTTCTAGTGTGTTAGTGGCACCACACAGAGCTCCTCTATTTTCTTTGCAGAAGCACCCACAGACTTCTAGTGTGTTAGTGGCATCACACAGAGCTCCTCTATTTTCTTTGCAGAAGCACCCATAGGACTTCTAGTGTGTTAGTGCATCACACAGAGCTCCTATATATTCTTTGCATAAGCACCCACAGGACTTCTAGTGTGTTAGTGGCACCACACAGAGCTCCTCTATTTTCTTTGCAGAAGCACCCACAGGACTTCTAGTGTGTTAGGTGGCATCACACAGAGCTCCTCTATTTTCTTTGCAGAACACCCATAGGACTTCTAGTGTGTTAGTGGCATCACACAGAGCTCCTCTATTTTCTTTGCAGAAGCACCCACAGGACTTCTAGTGTGTTAGTGGCATCACACAGAGCTCCTCTATTTTCTTTGCATAAGCACCCACAGGACTTCTAGTGTGTTAGTGGCATCACACAGAGCTCCTCTATTTTCTTTGCATAAGCACCCACAGGACTTCTAGTGTGTTAGTGCATCACACAGAGCTCCTCTATTTTCTTTGCAGAAGCACCCACAGGACTTCTAGTGTGTTAGTGGCATCACACAGTGCTCCTCTATTTTCTTTGCATAAGCACCCACAGGACTTCTAGTGTGTTAGAGCATCACACAGAGCTCCTCTATTTTCTTTGCATAAGCACCCACAGGACTTCTAGTGTGTTAGTGGCATCACACAGAGCTCCTCTATTTTCTTTGCATAAGCACCCACAGGACTTCTAGTGTGTTAGTGGCATCACACAGAGCTCCTCTATTTTTCTTTGCATAAGCACCCACAGGACTTCTAGTGTGTTAGTGGCATCACACAGAGCTCCTCTATTTTCTTTGCAGAAGCCCCCACAGGACTTCTAGTGTGTTAGTGGCATCACACAGAGCTCCTCTATTTTCTTTGCAGAAGCACCCACAGGACTTCTAGTGTGTTAGTGGCATCACACAGAGCTCCTCTATTTTCTTTGCATAAGCACCCACAGGACTTCTAGTGTGTTAGTGGCATCACACAGAGCTCCTCTATTTTTCTTTGCAGAGGCACCCATAGGAATTCTAGTGTGTTAGTGGCATCACACAGAGCTCCTCTATATTCTCTGCAGCAGCACCCACAGGACTTCTAGTGTGTTAGTGGCATCACACAGAGCTCCTCTATTTTCTTTGCAGAAGCACCCATAGGACTTCTAGTGTGTTAGTGGCATCACACAGAGCTCCTCTATTTTCTTTGCAGAAGCACCCACAGGACTTCTAGTGTGTTAGTGGCATCACACAGAGCTCCTCTATTTTCTTGCATAAGCACCCACAGGACTTCTAGTGTGTTAGTGGCATCACACAGAGCTCCTCTATTTTCTTTGCAGAAGCACCCACAGGACTTCTAGTGTGTTAGTGGCATCACACAGAGCTCCTCTATTTTCTTTGCAGAAGCACCCACAGGCCTTCTAGTGTGTTAGTGGCATCACACAGAGCTCCTCTATTTTCTTTGCAGAGGCACCCATAGGAATTCTAGTGTGTTAGTGGCATCACACAGAGCTCCTATATATTCTTCTCAGCAGCACCCACAGGACTTCTAGTGTGTTAGTGGCATCACACAGAGCTCCTCTATTTTCTTTGCAGAAGCACCCATAGGACTTCTAGTGTGTTATGGCATCACACAGAGCTCCTATATTTTCTTCTCAGCAGCACCCACAGGACTACCGACTACAATGGCTGGAAGACCGCCAAGGGGAGGCAGAGCGTGCAGAGCCAAGAACACAGGGCAGGCAGGCTCTGTTTCTAGTGGACGTGGCCGTGGACGTGGACGTGGTCGTGCATCGTCATCAGCACGTGGCCATGGGACACGCGCGACTTTGTTTTCGGCAGCTGGACATGTGAGCCGCATCATGCTGAAGGCTTGGTAGAATGGATGACCAAGCCCTCCTCATCCTCCTCATCCTCTCTCACCCAGGCTCAGGGTACTGACAGAGCATCATCAGCCACCCCTTCCCTAGACCCACCATGTCCTCCTGAGGAGTCCCCCGAACTCTTTGAGCACAGTGTTGGGTACATGCTCCAGGAGGATGCCCAACGATTCGAAGGCTCGGATGACGATACCCAGCTTGAGGAATCTGGCAGTACAGTTCCACCAGCTGCAGCTTACTGCCAGGTTTGCTCTAGTGGTGAAGAGGGAGGGGATGATGAGGTCACTGACTCCACGTGGGTGCCTCAGGGAGAGAGGATGAGGAGGAGGACGAGGAGGAGGAGGATGCGGCGTCACATGTCCAACGAGGCAGGATGCCCCCTGGAGGCCAGGTAGAGCCAGCACAGCAACTGTACAACACCGCAGAGCTCCGCCTGTGCAGGGCGCTGCCTCTGCACGTTATCAGAAAAGTTCTTTGGTGTGGGCCTTTTTTGAGACGTGTGCAGCAGATCGCACCACTGCTATTTGCAATATTTGTCTCAAGCGTATCTCGCGTGGCAAAACATCAGCCGCTTGGGCACCACAAGCATGACCAGACATAAGGCGACCTGCCATGCAGCTCGTTGGCAGGCACACATAAAAGACCCACACCAAAGAACTAAGCGGACCTCTCCTTGCTCCTCCTCAGCTGGGATCTCCATCCCCACTACACCTTCAGTCCTCTCTGAAAGCTGCTCTGAGAGGACTGAAGGTGTAGAATTCGGTGTGTCACAACCAAGTACTTGCAGTACACCGACGTCCGAATGCAGCAGGCAAATTTCCCTGCCCCAGCTGCTGGACCGTAGAAAGAAGTACACTCCCAGCCATCCACATGCCCAGCGGTTGAATGCTAGCCTTGCTAAATTGCTAGCACTTCAACTGCTGCCTTTTCAGTTGGTAGACTCGCCCCCTTCCGTGAGTTTGTTCAATGTGCGGTTCCTCAGTGGCAGGTTCCCAAACGCCACTTTTTCTCGCGGAAGGCGATTCCGTCTCTCTACCGGCATGTGGAGGGCAATGTCCATGCCTCGCTGGACAGGGCGGTCAGCGGTAAGGTGCATATTACCGCTGACTCATGGTCCAGCAGGCATGGACAGGGACGGTACCTTTCTTTCACGGCCCATTGGGTCACTCTATTGGCAGCTGGAGGGATGCAGGACAAGGTGCAGTAGTGTTGGAGGTTGTTCCGCCACCACGCCTCCAAAACGCGACTACTGCTACTGGTTGTGACACACCTCTCTCCTCCACCCCCTCCTCTTCTTCTTCCTCCAGTGCTCTGTCCTTTGAACCAGCGGTGCTCCGTAGGCGTACAAGGGGCTACGCAAGTACGCAGGCAAAAAGATGCCATGCCGTGCTTGCGCTGGTGTGTTTGGGGGACAGGAGCCACACTGGGCCAGAGGTTCTGGCAGCTCTGCAGGGGCAGGCCGAGAGGTGGTTGACGCCACGTCAGCTTAAGCCAGAATGGTCGTTTCTGACAATGGCACCAACCTCCTCTCCGCCCTGCGACAGGGGCAGCTCACCCATGTGCCCTGCATGGCTCACGTCCTCAACCTGGTGGTGCAGCGGTTCTTGGGCAGGTTCCCAGGCTTACAGGATGTCCTGAGGCAGGCCAGGAAAGTCTGTGTGCATTTCCGCCGATCTTATAATGCCAGTGCTCGGCTGACTGAGCTGCAAAAGGAGCTGAACCTGCCCAAGAACCGCCTAATATCTGACATGCCCACCAGGTGGAACTCAACTTGGCCATGCTGCAGCGACTGCACACGCAGCAAGGGCCATCAATGAGTACCTTTGCGACTACGGCACCAGACAGGGTCAGGGGAGCTTGGTTTTTTTTCCCCACGTCAGTGGAGCATGATCAGGGATGCATGCACTGTCCTCTCACCATTTGAGGAGGCCACGAGGATGGTGAGCAGTGACAGTGCATGCATCAGTGACACTGTCCCTCTTGTCCACCTGTTGGAGCATACGCTGCGTGGGATCATGGACAGGGCACTTGAGGCAGAACAGAGGCAGGAAGAGGAGGACTTCCTTGCCTCTCAAGGCCCCCTTTATCCGGACAGTGTTCCTTCTGTCCCACCCATCACACAGGAAGAGGATGAGGAGGAGAGGAGGAGGAGGAGGAGGAGGAGGGATTGTGTGAGCATGGAGGTGGAGCCTGGCACTCAGCATCAGCAGCAGCAGTCTTTTAGGGATGATGTACAGTCCCAACAAGCCAGTGGACTTGTACGTGGCTGGAGGAGGTGGCTGGCGATCATGTCATCCTCAGTGACCCAGAAGACTCCGGACCGAATGCCTCAGCTAACCTACGCTGCATGGCCTCCCTGATCCTGCAAAGCCTGCGGAAGGATCCTCGTGTTCTTCGGATCAAGAGAGGGACCATTACTGGCTGGCCACTCTCCTTGATCCGCGGTACAAGGGTAAGGTTGCGGACCTTATCTTGCCGTCGCAGAGGGAGCAGAGGATGAGACATCTCAGGAGGCCTTGCAGAAAGGTCTGTGCAACGCGTTCCCAGAAACTGGGAGGCTACAAACTCCTGGTCCTGGGCGACGAGTTGCTGAGGCTTCGGTCAGTGGCAGAAGGAGCGGTGGGGAAGGTGGACGTCTGACCGATGCGTTCAGACAATTTTTTAGTCCGCAGCCCCAAGGTATGATCGGTTCCAGCAACCATCGCCAGCGTCTGATATACATGGTGCAGGAATACCTTGGGGCAAGGTCAGACTTGGACACCTTTCCCACCGAAAATCCTCTGGCTTACTGGGTCCTGAGGATGGATCACTGGCCAGAGCTTGCACAGTATGCAATTGAGCTACTGGCCTGTCCTGCCTCCAGCGTTCTTTCCGACGCACATTCAGTGCTGCTGGAGGATTTGTGACTGATCATAGGGTGCGCCTGTCCACCGCCTCGGTTGATCGACTGACCTTCATCAAAATGAATCAGTCTTGGATCACCACCAGCTACCAGGCACCTGAGGCGGATAAAACCGAATAATTTTTAATGTCACATCCCTTCAAGACTGCCTATGCTGATGCTGAGTGACTGTCCTCTTATGTTCACTGACTATCCTCTTCCTCCTCCTCAATGATCATGCCACCACACCAGTGCCTAAGGCACAATTTTTCAGCCCTGTTTAACAGGGGCGTGTACTTACAATTTTTAAAAAAAAATGCTTCGCAACACGTGTGACTGCTGTGCTCCAAGTACAGTCTCTGTGAGGGCCGTGTTGCAGTGTTGTGGCACCAGCACCAGTGCCTAAGGCACAATTTTTCAGCCCCTGTTTAACAGGGGCGTGTACTTACAATTTTTTAAAAAATGCTTCGCAACACGTGTGACTGCTGTGCTCCAAGTACAGTCTCTGTGAGGGCCGTGTTGCAGTGTTGTGGCACCAGTGCCTAAGGCACAATTTTTCAGCCCCTGTTTAACAGGGGCGTGTACTTACAATTTTTTAAAAAATGCTTCGCAACACGTGTGACTGCTGTGCTCCAAGTACAGTCTCTGTGAGGGCCGTGTTGCAGTGTTGTGGCACCAGTGCCTAAGGCACAATTTTTCAGCCCCTGTTTAACAGGGGCGTGTACTTACAATTTTTAAAAAAATGCTTCGCAACACGTGTGACTGCTGTGCTCCAAGTACAGTCTCTGTGAGGGCCGTGTTGCAGTGTTGTGGCACCAGTGCCTAAGGCACAATTTTTCAGCCCCTGTTTAACAGGGCGTGTACTTACAATTTTTTAAAAAAATGCTTCGCAACACGTGTGACTGCTGTGCTCCAAGTACAGTCTCTGTGAGGGGTTGCAGTGTTGTGGCACCAGCACCAGTGCCTAAGGCACAATTTTTCAGCCCCTGTTTAACAGGGGCGGGTAATTACAAATCTTGATCTAATAGTTCACAGCAGGGCCCATTCCTGCGCCCACCAAGAGTAACTATGAGGGCCTGCAGTCTTGTGGCAACACCGTCCACCACCACCGCCAAAGGCCCAATTTTTCTGCCCTGTTCATCAGGTGCTTGCAATTACAAATCTTGATCTAATAACTCACAGCAGGGCCCATTCCTGCGCCCACCAAGAGTAACTATGAGGGCCTACAGTCTTGTGGCAACACCGTCCACCACCACCGCCAAAGCCCAATTTTTCTGCCCTGTTCAACAGGTGCATGCAATTACAAATCTTGATCTATTAACTCACAGCAGGGCCCATTCCTGTGCCCACCAGTCTTGTGGCTACACCAACATCTAATAGGGCAAATTTCTGCAGAGTATATACGCCAGGCCCCTACTTTCAAACATCCAACTTACAAACGACTCCTACTTGAAAATGGAAAGAGAAAACAGAAGTGAGAGGAAATCTACCCCCTAGGAAGGAAAATTCTATCCTGTTAGATTTAATTTGGGAAAAAAGGTATCTCCTCTCTACTGATACTTTATCACCAATCCTTGTTTCAATTAAAACCCCACTTTTCCAAAAACATTTGTCATTGGGACGGAAAGTGAGGTGACATGTTCTGAACAGATGTGCAAAGACAGCAAATGTTACAGGGGTGATAACCCCTCCCTATGTTCTCCAAAAAGCTTAAAAATAGATTTTTTTGGGTGGAGCTACACTTCATAATGTACCTGTTCAGATTCTACTAAGATCAAACCTAAAGCCGCAAGTGGTTTTAAATGCTTCTTTTTTTCCTTTACAAATGTCATTTTGTACAGTTCTGTCCCCTGGGGCAGGACCCGGGTCCCCAAACCTGTTTTATGACATTAACATGCATATTGGCCGTTGTAACGTATAGGGTTCGAAAATTCGCGCGAACTTTCGGTCCGTTCGAAGGTTCTGGTTCGAACCGAACCCGGGGGTGTTCGGCTCATCCCTAGTGGTGATGAGAAAGTGAAATACTCTGAATTAAACTAATAAGCGGGGGGGCATGTCCAAGATGGCAACGTGAGCGGTCGCATCTCCCACGAGCTCCGCCGACTCCGCTCATTCCAACCGGCCTCCTGAGTGCCTATCTGCACCGCAACTGACCAGAGACAGCTGGATGAGGCGGCACACCCCTCGGCCACCGTCCGGTAAGGGAAAAAAGTAAAAATCCCCCCCGGAAATTGAGGGATTATCGCCGGGCCTAGAACCGGCCCCTCACGTGGAGACACGCACCAAGCGCTGCTCGCACATGGCGTCTCAAACACCCTCGGCAGATCCGCCGGACACCAGACCTCCCTGGCTGGCTAAAGTGATGGCGGCGATTGCTACCTGTCAGTCGACGCTTACGGCCAAGATGGAGGAGGTTCAGCTGGACGTGAGCCTCATTAGGCAGAACATAGATAAGCTCCGCTCCAGAGTTACGGAGACGGAGCAGCGCATAGGCTTGGTGGAGAACGACACTATGGAGCACACAGCATCCCTCCGCACCCTGCACACAAAGGTGAAGGCCCTGGAGTTTAGAGCAGAGGATGCCGAGAACAGAAATAGGAGAAACAATCTCAGAATCATCGGTCTGCCTGAAGGGGTGGAGGGCAAAGACCCCACAGCTTTTGTGGAATCCATGCTGAGGACCCTTCTCCCTAATGCGGCCTTTTCCCCCTACTATACTGCTGAGAGGGCACACAGAGTCCCGCCGAAACCGCTTCCCCCAGGTGCACTCCCGAGAAACTTCATCTTGAGAATGCGCAACTTCCGTGACAGGGATGCGGTACTGAAAGCTTCCAGACTACAGGGTAAGCTCCGGTTCCAGGACACAAGGCTTATGATTTTCCCTGATTACTCTGAGACCCAGAGGCTACGTAAATCGTTTGACCAAGTCAAAGGGGGCACTCGGAGCCGCAACATCAAATACAGTGTGATGTTCCCTGCGCGACTCTGGGTCCAGGACGGAGAGACTTTTCGGTTTTTCAGCACACCCCGGGAGGCCTCGACACCGCTAGCCACCTGGCCGTGAGTATGACATTGTACTCTTTATTGCTGCTGCCCTGCAAATGTGATTGTGCCTGATGGGATCCCTTATTCCTTCTTCCCACTGACTCTCCCCACATTCCCTGATGCCTGCAACACCCCCGGATGGGTCCCCCTCTATGTGCGGGAGGAAAGAACACCCCCCCGATACTACAGGGCACTAACTCCCTGACACCTGCTCCGGAGCTGCTGTTTAGCTCCAAAGGGAACCCCCTGCCACTGAACTAGCAGGCTATTGGAGACCCTCTATCTTGCACCTTTGCATTTTGAGTGCTCTATTTTTATTTTTTTCTGTTTTTACTTTCAACGTTGAAACTTAAGTGTTCTGCCACTGATAAACTCAGAGACTTTCAGACCGATCTCCTGTGAATAATTCAGGCTGACTGAGTTCATTGCACTTACTATGTTTGCCCACTAGGAGGCGCTACAGTTACTGCAAAACGTAGGGAGACTTTGCACCTACTGCACTTGCTTGCTCTACACCCCCACGTGCTTTGGTATACCCACAGGAGTCGGCAGGGCACATTGAAGTGGGACACCGACAGGCTCAATTGGACAACGCCGGAAGGCCCGGCGGGCACTAGCTTGCCTTTTGCACAGGTGCCCCCCTTTTGCAGCTGATATGCTGAGTTGGGACTGGGGAGTGGAAGCCCATCCCGGTTTTGAGGGGGTGGGCGGGGTGGGGGGTTGTTGCCCCTTGTGGGCGAATGTTATGATTTTTAGTTTTTTTTATTTTCATTTTTAGATGTTTTATTGGATACTTGCTGCGTGCTTTAATGCATTACGTTCATGCTGATGTTGATATGGACTTTGGGAATGTCATGCCTGGCGCCACAGCGCTGGGTCCGTGCCCTGTTTACCTTATCCACCCTCTGAAAACTTTACACTGTAGTTACCATGACGGCTCTTAACATCATGTCTTGGAACACCAGGGGCCTCAACTCTCTGGTCAAGAGGTCACTGGTCTTCCAGTTTATAAAGGCGCACAACCCTCGTGTGTGCATTCTTCAAGAAACCCACTTGGTGGGTAGTAGGACCCTTGCCTTGAAAAGAACGTAGGTGGGCAGTCACTACCACTCTACCTACACCACCTTTTGCTAGAGGGGTGAGCATACTGGTTAACAAATCACTACCCTTTGGGCTCCTGGATCTGGCGCTGGACCCAGATGGTAGATATGTGGTATTGCATGCTAGAATTCTTTCCCAGACTTGGTCTATAGTTGGTCTATACCTCCTTCCGCCAGCTTCCCTGACATTACTGAACAAGATTACGGCCATCTTAGCTGACTACGCCTCTAACCACGTGATAATACTTGGAGACTTTAATATGGCCCCTGAGCCGTGTGTTGACAGACTGGCGAGTGTGGGCCCCACCTCTTCTGGTCTGAAGGAATGGGCCGATACGTACGGTCTCACCGATGTTTGGAGATGGAAACATCCTGGGACTAGGGCGTACACTTGTCACTCTGCAACACACCGCTCGTTCTCCCGAATTGACCTAATATACACTGGCCAATCAGTGCTGCTCAAGGTCAGAGACGCTCAAATACTACCTAGAGGTATCTCAGATCATGCTCCCCTTCTGATCCATATAGGTGACCCGGGCTCCCCTGCTAGGCTGTGGAGACTCTCCAGGTTCTGGATCTCGGATTAGGAGGTGGAGTCCCAGGTTAGCAGGGAAATAGATGGATACTGGGCTACTAATCCGAGCACGTCTTCGCCCATGGAGGTCTGGGATGCTTTTTAAAGCCTACACAAGAGGGCAATACCAGGCTATCATAGCCAACACTAGGAAACTCAGGCGCTCAGACTTGTCTAGGGCGGAGATTGAGGCTACTGCCCAAGAGGCATTGTATGTTCGCACACGTGACCCCCAACACTATACCAGATTACAGTCCCTGACACAGGAAGTAATGTCCCTTCGCTCATCTTTGACTCAGAAAAAACTGCTGGCACAATCACAGAGGATTTTTGAGCAAGGAGAGAGATCTGGCAGACTTCTGGCCTGGCTTTCCAGGGAACAGTCGGGAGGCCTTAGCATATCCCACATACGAGACTCCAACGGGGTGCTCCTTTGCTCCCCGGAGGAAATTAACTGCTCCTTTGCTACGTACTACCAGACATTATACTCTTCCAAAGTAACCTTCAGAGATGACGAACTCGCTACATACCTAGACACTGCTGATGTCCCAGTCCTCACCGACCAGTGCAGAGACATTCTAGACAGACCCTTTACCCTTGATGAGACGCCTGCGGCTCTTAAATCTATGCAGCCGGGCAAAACCCCCGGGCCCTGACGGGATACCTGTAGAACTGTACAAACAATACCCTGAAGTACTAGCAAAAAGGCTCCATGAGACGTTTATTACGGCCGGAAATACGCAGACGCACCCACAATCTATGAGGGAGGCAGTTATTGTTGTCATTCCCAAACCAGGAAAGGACCCCTCTCAATGTACCTCATATAGACCTATCTCACTGCTCAACGTGGACGCCAAGATTCTGGCGAACAAGCTGAACACTGTAATTACAGCCCTGGTCCACCCTGACCAAACGGGCTTTATGCCAGGGAGGGGCACGGACATCAATCTCAGAAGACTCTTTACCCATATAGCCAGGGCGAACACGGAGGGCGAAGGGTTGGTAGCCTCTTTGGACGCCGAGAAGGCCTTCGACTCTGAGTGGAGGTACCTGTGGGCGGTATTGTCTAAATTTGGTTTTGGGGTGAAGTTTTTATTTCATGGGTTCAGATGCTGTACAAAGACCCCCAGGCGAGAGTCTACACTAACACCTGTCTATCAGTCATTCTCGTTGTGTCGGGGTACGAGACAGGGCTGCCCCCTGTCCCCCGCCCTGTTCGCTCTGGCTATAGAGCCCCTGGCCGCCTTGATTAGGGCGGACGAGGAGGTGAAGGGCATACACGTAGGGGACATACATGAGAAAATCTCGCTATATGCGGATGACGCCCTACTGTACCTGGCCGACTCCTCTGCCTCCCTTAGGAGAGTACTACACCAGTTTAACCGCTTTAGCGAATTCTCGGGTATCAGGATTAATTGGGACAAATCGAGCTATTCTCCCTTTTACCCTCAGACGACGACCCCTGCCTCCCTGACTCAACTCAAATGGGTGGACGAAATTACATACTTGGGGATAAAGTGACAAGTGACAAGGCTTAGTGACAAGTGTCGGGATTTAAGATCCCTATTGTGTATACTGGTAACCTAGGTTACCAGTGAATCATCGGGTCATGTTGTTAATACAGAAATGACCACTGATGGGAGCTAAATTATAAACCTTAGCATATTCTCCTGATCATTTAGGAATAACAGGATTGGGAGCTAGGGGTGAGCTGAACACCCCCCGGTTCGCACCAGAACCTGTAAACAGACCGAAAGTTCCCATGAACTTTAGAACCCGTTTAAAGTCTATGGGACTCGAATGTTCGGAATCAAAAGTGCTAATTTTAAAGGCTAATATTCAAGTTATTGTCCTAAAAGGGTTTGGGGACCCGGGTCCTGCCCCAGGTATCAATGCAAAAAAAAGTTTTAAAAACGTCAGTTTTTTTTCAGGAGCAGTGATTTTAATGATGCTTAAAGTGAAAAAAAGTTAAATATTCCTTTAAATATCGTACCTGGGGGGGATGAATCTATGCCTGTGAAGTGGCACGTGTTTCCCGTGTTTAGAACTGTCCTTGCACAAAATTACATTTCTAAAGGAAAAAAAGTAATTTAAAACTGCTTGCGGCTTTAATGTAATGTCTGGTCTCGGCAATATGGATGAAAATCATTGAGAAAAATGGCATGGGTACCCCCCCCCCCCCCAGCCTATTACCAGCCCCTTTGGGTCGTGTATAGATATTAAGGGGAACTCCGCAGCTAAATTTAAAAAAAGGAAAGGTGTGGGGCCCTTAGGCCCTATATACGCTGAACAGCACTATACAGGTGGTGCAAACAAGACAGGGACTGTAGGTTTGTTGTTAAATAGAATCTGTCTGTAATTTTGAACTTGTACATTTTTGAAAGTGTAGTTCCAGCCAAAAAAATCTATTTTTAAGCTTTTTGGAAAACGGGGAAGGGTTATCACCCCTGTAACCTTTGTTTTGCTGTCTGTGCACCTCTTCAGAAGATTTCACCTCACTTTCTGTCCCAGTGACGAATGTTTTTTGAAAATTAGGAGTTTTTAGTGAAACAAGGATTGGTGATAAAGCATCAGTGGAGAGGGGATACACGTTTTTCCCATATTAACTCTTACAGGAGAGAATTTCCCTTCCTAGGGGTAGATTTCATCTCACTTCCTGTTGTCTCCTTCCGTTTGCAAGTAGGAGTCGTTTGTAAATTGGATGTTTGAAAGTAGGAGCCTGCCCTATATACTCTGCAGAAATTTGGGCCTTAGGTGTTGGTGTTGCCACAACACTAAGCCCTCAGTTACTCTTGGTGGGCGCTGGAATGCCCTGCTGTGAACTATTATATCAAGAATTGTAATTACATGCCATTGTTGAACAGTGGTACAAAAATTGGGCCTGTGATGGTGCTGGTGCCACAACACTGTAAGTCCTCACAGTTACTCTTGGTGGGCGCTGGAACGGGTCCTGCTGTGAAATATTAGATCAAAAATTGTAATTGCATTTCCCTGTTGAACAGGGGCAGAAAAATTGGGCCTTAGGCACTGGTGCCACAACACTGCAACCCCTCACAGATACTCTAGTTGGAGCGCAGGAATGAGCCCTGCTGCAAAGTATTGCATCAAAAATTATAATTACACGCCCCTGTTAAACGGGCTGAAAAATTGCACTGGTAGCGGCACCCAGAACCATAAATGTTCTTACAAGCTATCAGCATGATCATTGAGGAGGAAGAGGATAGTCACTCAGCATAACAGGATAGTCACTCAGCATCATTATAGGCAGTCTTGAAGGGATCTGACATTTCAAAAAAATTTATTATTTGGTTACATCAGCATCAGGTGCTTGGTAGCTGGTGGTGATCCAAGACTGATTCATTTTTATGAAGGTCAGTCGATCGACCTAGTCGGTGGACAGGCGCACCCTGTGATCGGTTACAAAGCCTCCAGCAGCACTGAATGTGCATTCCGAAAGAATGCTGGATGCAGGACAGGCCAGTAGCTCAATTGCATACTGTGCAAGCTCTGGCCAGTGATCCATCCTCAAGACCTAGTAACCCAGAGGATTTTTGGTGGGAAAGGTGTCCAAGTCAGTATTCCTGCACCATGTAAATCAGACGCTGGGGATGGTTGCTGGAACCGATAATACCTTGGGGCTGCAGACTAAAAAAAATTCTGAACGCATCGGTCAGGCGACCACTTTCTCCAACGCTCCTTCTGTGACTGACTGAAGCCTCAGAAAGATGTTGTCCAGAACCAGGAATTTGTAACCTCCCAGGCTCTGGAAACGCATTGCACAAATCTTTCTGCAAGGCCTCCCGAAAATGTTTCATCCTCTGCTCCCTCTGCGACGGCAAGATAAGGTCTGCAACCTTACCCATGTAATGTGGATCAAGGAGGGTTGCCAGCCAGTAATGATCCCTCTCCTTGATACCACGAATACGAGGATCCTTACGCAGGCTTTGCAGGATCAGGGAGGCCATGCATCGTAGGTTTGCAGAGGCATTCGGTCCGGAGTCCTCTGAGTCACTAAGGACGACATGATCCACAGCCACCTCCTCCCAGCCACATACAAGTCCATGGGTTTCTTGGGACTGTAAATAATCCCTTGAAGACTGCTGCTGATGCTTAGTGCTATGCTTCACCTCCCATGCTGACACAATCATCCTCCTCCTCTTCTTCCTGTGTGATCGGCGGGCCAGCAGGAACACTGTCTGGATAAAGGGGGCATTGAGAGGTAAGGAAGTCCTCCTCTTCCGCCCTCTGGTCTGCCTCAAGTGTCCTGTCCATTATTGCTCGCAGCGTGTGCTCCAACAGGTGGACAAGAGGGACAGTGTCACTGATGCATGCACTGTCACTGCTCACCATCCTCGTGACCTCCTCAAATGGTGACAGGACAGTGCATGCATCCCTGATCATAACCCACTGGCATGGGGAAAAAAACAAGCTCCCCTGACCCTGTCCTGGTGCCATAGTCCCACAGGTACTCATTGATGGCCCTCTGCTGCGTGTGCAGCTTCTGCAGCAGTGCCAACATTGAGTTCCACCTGGTGGGCATGTCACAGATTAGGCTGTTCTTGGGCAAGTTCATTTCCTTTTGGAGGTCAGCCAGCAGAGCGCTGGCATTATATGACCGGCGGACATGCACACAGACTTTCCTGGCCTGCCTCAGGAGATCCTGTAAGCCCAGGTACCTGTCCAAGAACCGCTGCACCACCAAGTTAAGGATGTGAGCCAAATAGGGAACATTGTTGAAGTGTCCCTGTCGGAGGGCGGAGAGGAGGTTGGTGCCATTGTCGCAAACCACCATTCCTGGCTTAAGCTGGCGTGGCGTCAACCACCTCTGAGCCTGCCCCTGCAGAGTTGACAGAACATCTCTGCCCCAGTGTGGTTCCTGTCCCCCAAGCACACCAGCTCAAGCACCGCATGGCATCTTTTTGTCTGCGTACTTGTGTAACCCCTTGAACGCCTACGGAACACCGCTGGTTCTAATTACAAAGCACAGGAAGAGGCCATGGACGAAGAAGAAAAGGAGGGGGTGGAGGAGAGAGGTGTGTCAGAATTACCAGTAGTAGCATTTTGGAGGCGTGGTGGTGGGACAACCTCCAACACTACTGCACCTTGTCCTGCATCCTTCCCAGCTGCCAGCAGAGTCACCCAATACACCGTGAAAGATAGGTAACGTCCCTGTCCATGGCTGCTGGACCATGAGTCAGCGGTAATATGCACCTTACCACTGACCACCCTGTCCAGCGAGGCCAAGACATTGCCTTCCACATGCCGGTAGAGAGCCATAATCGCCTTCCAGGAGAAAATGTGGCGTTTGGGAACCTGCCACTGAGAAACCGCACATTCAACAAACTCACAGAAGGGGGCAGATTCTACCAACTGAAAAGGCAGCAGTTGAAGTGCTAGCAATTTAGCCAAGCTAGCATTCAACCGCTGGGCATGTGGATGGCTGTGAGTGAACTTCTTTCGGCTGTGCAGCAACTAGGGCAGGGAAATTTGCCTAGTACAATCTAAAGTCGGTGTACTGATAGCAAATTGCCCGCAAGTACTTGCCTGTGACAAACCTAATTCTACACCTTCATTCCTCTCAGTGCAGATTTCAGAGAGGACTGAAGATATAGTGGGGTTGGAGATCCCAGCTGATGAGGAGCAAGGAGAGGTCCGCTTTGTTCTTTGGTGTGGGACTTTTAGGTACGCTTGCCAACGAACTGCATGGCAGGTCGACATATGTCTGGTCAAGCATGTGGTGCCCAAGCGGGTGATGTTTTGGTCACAAGAGATACGCTTGAGACATATGTTGCAAATAGCAGCGGTGCAATCTGATGCACTCTTCTCAAAAAATATAATGGGTATGCACTGCTGAGAGACTACTATGCAGAAGAAAATCTCCTTTTTTTAGATCAACGGAGACACAAATGTGTGAAATTTAAAATCTAATATCACAAAGAAGGAATACCCAATTAGGGGTTTTATCTCATGCAGAATGTAAGGGGTTGTGTATATCTTACAATGTCCGTACATGATGCAATATGTAGGAAGAACCAAACGCCCAATGCTTTCAAAATATACGTAAAGGTTTTCCCAAACATAGTGTATCTAGACACTTCGCACAATGTCATGCAAAAGATCCTTCTGGTTTGAAAATTTGGGCAATTGATAAATACAAACCTCACTGGAGAGGAAGTAATAAAGTTAGAGAATTAAGTAAAAGTGAGTCCAGGTGCATATTTGAACTTCAAAGTTTACATCCTTCTGGTTTAAACTTTGATTTTGACTTGAACGGCTTCATTTCCAATTCTTGAATTATGGTGTATACTGTATGCATTTATATATCATTTTTTTTATGTACTGCATACATATGTATACTATATTTTTATATCTCATATTTTCCTTACATTTCTATATGTTTGGATCCTTTAACACCCTCATTTGTTAAATAGCCCAATTAGCCAATATTTATCTTTTTAATTTTTATGTCTCCTTTTTCTTTTTCATATTTACCATGTTGCCGAACAGATAGGGTATGGTGTATTACGTATTGATTCTTGACATATTTTTAGTGAATTAATATATCGGAGTAATTTTTTATCGCCAATTGTTTATCAATGATGTGATAAACTGTAAAGTTTTTATACAATCAGGAATGCATTAGTGAACATTTCTATCCTAAATGATCAGGATAATATGCTAATGTTTATAATCTAGCCTATTTCTGTATTAACAACATGACCCGATGATTCACTGGTCACCTAGGTTACCAGTATACACAACAGGGCTCTTAAATCCCGGTGCCCGTCACTAAGCTCCTTTGAAGAAGTCACTTGACAAGTGGCGCAATGCGTCGCGTTGAACTGGATGTCACTTCCAGTGTCTCGTACATGAGAATTAGCGGTGAGGAGGCGAGGAGCTCATATCTTAAAGATATTCACTGCATTTAGTACAAGATTTTTATGTTCCAATAAACTCTATTTTTAATGGTATTGTGCAATGAACTCTTTCTATATATTTTGAGTGACACTTGAGGATCATTTTGTAAAGAGTATGTGTCCTTTATTATTGGAGCTGGTGTTCCTGATGACGAAGAGCTTCTTTTATTACTTAAGGCTTGAGGTGAGCGGCAATTTCACTCGGCGGTGATTGGTGGAGGTGATTGCACATTCATTGTTTTGAGGCATGAATTGCATCACTTATTTACAAGCAAGAAACCTCTATTTTTCTTCAGAATTATCACAAGTTTTTGGACTTTTGTTTTATCTTTTGGAGTTCCTTATACAGATTTTATTTTTCACCTATATATTTTTTTTTTTTTATTGTTTAGATGTGGAGTTTGATAGTTTTAAATAAGCGCACCATTAATTGCTTTTTAATCCCATAATGTTGCCATTTCAAACCATATTGCAGTTTCCCCAGCTCACTATCGATTTGTAGTCAGGAGCTGGATCCCTAACTATTCCTGCAATCAGCAGATGCTGTGTGGCATTGTTTCAGGGGAAGTGTTCCAGTGTGGAATGTCCTGTTGCTTTCTTGATTAGAGACAGGACAGAGCAAAGCATCTTGGGACATGTAGTCCATATGGATAGGATTCGCCCTCTGGCTGTATTATGTGAAACTACAACTACCACCTTACTGATGAAGAGGAGACCACTGGGAGGGACTATAAGAGGGAGTGCTTGAGGCCTAACATGCTCTCTTGGGACCAGCATGGTTCTGCATACAGGGAATCTGTTAGTGAGCTGCAGAAGAGTTGCAGCCTGATCTGGCGCAGTTACCCTGCGGATATCTGGAAGGACACCTGCGGACAGTTTCCCCACGCTGTCCGGCGCCAGCCTGGAGGCCATTTCTGTTCCATCCACCCTGCAGGGATATCGGATTCGCGTTAGCCGTGGTGTAGTTTGGCGGAGGCCGGATGTCATCTCTTGAGCCACATTCCTGAGAGACCATCATCCTTATCACCATCCTCCATCTGTTCCAGTGTGGTGAGTGGGCAATAGCCCAGTCTGATAGACACTGTATATAGACATTGTCTCCTGCACTCATTACCATCCGTAGTTCAAGGATCTGTTCCAGCATATCATAGACACTATATACAGACATCTTTTCCATCCATTGTTTTGCTGTGGCTTGGAGTTCCACAGAAATTTAACATCTTTAAAGTCTGTGATCATTGTGAATCAAACTACCATTCTGATTTGGACATGAATATTGTTTGCTGGTTATACACCATCTATTGGATCAGCTATTTTGTTTTACCATTCAATATTCCCTGCATGCGATTTATATACCTGAGAGCTAGCTGAAGATTAACCATATTGCCACACAGCAACACAGAACTACTTTCACCTCCGTCCCGCTTCAGGGATTTGTTTCCTGAAGCTTGTAAAGCTGTAGTTCACCAAAGAACTCTCTGTAAGAGCAGGTTGATTTGTAATACAGTTCCTGTTTGTACTAGGTTATCTGCTGTTTTTCTCATTTATGTGTGGCGGAGCAATAGAGAGGGGTCTAACACCCATAAGAGCCATTCCTCCGCTCTCCTTGTAACCTATTCACATAAACATTTGCACTTATTTGAGTATAGAAATTATAGTATTCACTGTTGAATGTTTGAATCTTAAAGGTGATAATTGTTTCATTATCCCATTCCCTAACAGTCTTTGAGAAACTACATTTTGAGGTGTAAGCTCAAATTGATGCTTTGATTTATTTTCCATTCATCTCTTCAAGTAAACTATTTCTGATTTAACCGATTTTGGTGATGTTCCTTACTGTTGCTGTTATTGAAGAAAAACATGTTTGAACCCAGGGTGACAGAGGTCTCACAGGGTCAGGGCAACCAGAGAGGTACTAATTCATCCTGCGACCCTCAAGAGGGCAGTTGTAAGGAAAGCTCTGCTGGGCCTAGTAGTTCCTCGTTGGTGCGATCGGGTGCGCGGGCTCGAGCAGGTGCGCGAGATACTGCGCATGCGCGGGAGCGAGCGGGTGCGCGGGCACGGACGGGCGCGCGCACGGTCACTGGCGCCAAGCGGGCTATTTAAACTGGTCATCTCCACACAATTCTGACTGCCTGATCTACAACGTTCCACTTGCCATTTCCTGAAACTTCTCTGCCTCTGTGTTTGTGACCCGGCTTACACCTCTACCTGCTCTGCTGTCTGCCTGCCTCGACCCCGGCTTGTTTACGACCATCCACCTGCTCATCCCTCTGGCTTATCCGCATTGTGCTTCACAGTTACCAAACCCGGCTTGTCTGACCATTCTGTGCACCTGTCCCCAAGTGACCTGTTGCCTGCTGGTTCCTGTTGTCCGCTGCATGCCAGTTCCTGTGACCTGTCTGCTGGTTCCTGTTGTCCGCTGCATGCTGGTTCCTGTGTCCACTTGCCTGCCAGTTCCTGTGACCTGTCTGCGGGTTCCTGTTGTCCGCTACCTGCCAGTTCCTGTGACCTGTCTGCTGGTTCCTGTTGTCCGCTGCATGCTAGTTCCTGTGACCTGTCTGCTGGTTCCTGTTGTCCGCTGCATGCCAGTTCCTGTGACCTGTCTGCTAGTTCCTGTTGTCCGCTGCATGCTGGTTCCTGTGACCACTTACCTGCCAGTTCCTGTGACCTGTCTGCTGGTTCCTGTTGTCCGCTGCATGCTGGTTCCTGTGACCACTTACCTGCCAGTTCCTGTGACCTGTCTGCTGGTTCCTGTTGTCCGCTGCATGCTGGTTCCTGTGACCTGTCTGCTGGTTCCTGTGGCCACTTACCTGCCAGTTCCTGTGACCTGCATGCTGGTTCCTGTTGTCCGCTGCATGCTGGTTCCTGTGTCCACTTGCCTGCCAGTTCCTGTGACCTGTCTGCTGGTTCCTGTGACCGCTTACCTGCCAGTTCCTGTGACCGGTTGTCTGCTGGTTCCTGTTTGGTTAACAGAAAAAACCGCGCTCACCAAAATAGAGCTAGGGGGGGAGGGGAAGGGGAAAGGGTTTAAGGAAAGGGAGCAAATGAAAATAATAAATACTAAATATAAATAATACCTAACCCGGCTGCAGGATAGTGGGATAAACACAATACAATATGAAAAAGAAAAAACTGCGCCAGGTAAATAAGCTAAAAAGTCTATACCCTAATAGAAACAGTCCAATCAAAGGCTGTTAGAACATCACTAGTGCATAAAAGACACAACAGTAATAATACTCTGAAGTAATGGTGGTGGATAGTAAGGTGATTGGCAGTAGCAACATATAGCCAAAAAAGTCCTGGATTATAAATCAAACTGGGGACCATATACATATGGATCTGTGTGAAAGTGTGAACAGTTCATGGGGTGAGTATTGTCCTAGGATGAATTTCTGAGGCTGGGTACATCAGACTAAATCTCCTGTCACACCGCTGTGCTCCACACCACACGAGAGTGCCACCACCAATATATATTACCCTTACCAGATGACAGGCAAGGTAAAGCCTTTCAAATTGAGCCCATAGACAGATCCTGACTTCAAAAAGGAACGATCGAACTCCAAATCAGAAAAGAAATCCCAGCATCTGCCAATCACACCGGAACCAGGACCTCAGACCAGACCCAATGGATAATCAGATCCAGGCTAGCACTCGGCGGTGCATCCAAATATGATCAAGAAAAACAAAAAAAGGCAGACCATAGCATAATACGTTTTTAAAAACGATAATGAGTAATTTATTCGTAAAATGTACTCACATAAGCACAGGATAAAAGAAGCACATAAAACTCCACATGGAGTGACACAGAACGCCGGCCGGCATGTAGTGGAAACGGACCCTTCCTCCTTCAGGAGCGTTGAACGTGATGACGTCACTGCACGCCTTCCCAGAAGCTTTTCGTCTTACAAGACATTCTCAATGGGGATAGGGCCGTGCAGTGGGTCATGTCATTAAATAGGAAACGCCTCATTGTGGGAGGTGAGGGGACGGAGAGAGAACTCCATCTTAACTCAGGGAAAATTTGCCCTTAAATGACAAACTTTATGAGAGAAAACGGTGTATTGCTTAACCTGGTCACAACTAGAAAAAGAGATCAGTTGCTACCCAGGAGGAACAAAAGTACATGGACATAAATAATAAAGTGTAAATATATGATAGCAAATATATGTAACCCGTGACGGTGTGTGTTTGGGCATATATTGTGAGCTAAAAAATTTTTTTTTTTTTTTTTTTTATATATCCATTAATGAACCTTTGCGGCCATTACAGTTACATTAGGTCAAATAATGGAAGAGAAATATATGGTGACTTGGTCTCCAAATTACATTTTTTTAAAAATTAAACTAAGATATAATATTTCATAAATCCAAAATCGTGAAAAAAAAAAGGGGAAATATATATATTCCTCTCAAATCTACAAAACTCGTGAAAAGAAAGCCACACTAAATAATAAGGAAAATACCCTGTCATCTATCACTTGAATGCGACGAGCATGGGTATCCTCATGGTTAAAACCATAATAATGTGTAGTGACATATAGTTTGTTAGATAATGATATCTAGCTTTTAGAAAGGAAAACAGTGTAAGTGAAACAACGTGAAATATGTAAATAATAACATTGGACCAATCTCAATCTACCAGGGGTTCCCCAGACTCAGAAAGAGGAGGAGTCCGTTACCAGCATACCCTAACAGGCATAAGGTCTGATGGCACCATATTTCGGGGCTCAAAATTCAATAACATAAATATCATTGACTACTAAATTGCAACCAATCCCTAAACACCACCGAAAGTGTATAGGTTAGGGAAAGGGGCAAAAGGGAAACAAAAGGGGGGAGGGAGGGGGGGGAAACCCAAGTCTCTATGTTTGGGGTGGGAAATATGCTCCTGAAATAATAATAATAAGAGTGGTTTAGAACACAGACAATGTTCTTACTCACAGGAGGCTGTAGTTATAGAAACCAGTTTCTAGAGGAGAAAAATGGGGCACGATCTTAATCCCCGAACTAAGGTGGCCATGACAAACCCAATTACATCTGTTTCAGACAAAATGGTTTTGAACAGTGTTTACATTGTTTACATTATTTGAAAACATACAGGTATCTTCTAGATCGATTAAGCATTGTTAATAAATGCATTCACGTCTGTCTCAATGTTCATTCCGTACGGGACATAAGTTTTTAGTCGGTGAATCCAGGCCATCTCCATTTAAATGGAGATGGCCTGGATTCACCGACTAAAAACTTATGTCCCGTACGGAATGAACATTGAGACAGACGTGAATGCATTTATTAACAATGCTTAATCGATCTAGAAGATACCTGTATGTTTTCAAATAATGTAAACAATGTAAACACTGTTCAAAACCATTTTGTCTGAAACAGATGTAATTGGGTTTGTCATGGCCACCTTAGTTCGGGGATTAAGATCGTGCCCCATTTTTCTCCTCTAGAAACTGGTTTCTATAACTACAGCCTCCTGTGAGTAAGAACATTGTCTGTGTTCTAAACCACTCTTATTATTATTATTTCAGGAGCATATTTCCCACCCCAAACATAGAGACTTGGGTTTCCCCCCCCTCCCTCCCCCCTTTTGTTTCCCTTTTGCCCCTTTCCCTAACCTATACACTTTCGGTGGTGTTTAGGGATTGGTTGCAATTTAGTAGTCAATGATATTTATGTTATTGAATTTTGAGCCCCGAAATATGGTGCCATCAGACCTTATGCCTGTTAGGGTATGCTGGTAACGGACTCCTCCTCTTTCTGAGTCTGGGGAACCCCTGGTAGATTGAGATTGGTCCAATGTTATTATTTACATATTTCACGTTGTTTCACTTACACTGTTTTCCTTTCTAAAAGCTAGATATCATTATCTAACAAACTATATGTCACTACACATTATTATGGTTTTAACCATGAGGATACCCATGCTCGTCGCATTCAAGTGATAGATGACAGGGTATTTTCCTTATTATTTAGTGTGGCTTTCTTTTCACGAGTTTTGTAGATTTGAGAGGAATATATATATTTCCCCTTTTTTTTTTCACGATTTTGGATTTATGAAATATTATATCTTAGTTTAATTTTTAAAAAAATGTAATTTGGAGACCAAGTCACCATATATTTCTCTTCCATTATTTGACCTAATGTAACTGTAATGGCCGCAAAGGTTCATTAATGGATATATAAAAAAAAAATTTTTAGCTCACAATATATGCCCAAACACACACCGTCACGGGTTACATATATTTGCTATCATATATTTACACTTTATTATTTATGTCCATGTACTTTTGTTCCTCCTGGGTAGCAACTGATCTCTTTTTCTAGTTGTGACCAGGTTAAGCAATACACCGTTTTCTCTCATAAAGTTTGTCATTTAAGGGCAAATTTTCCCTGAGTTAAGATGGAGTTCTCTCTCCGTCCCCTCACCTCCCACAATGAGGCGTTTCCTATTTAATGACATGACCCACTGCACGGCCCTATCCCCATTGAGAATGTCTTGTAAGACGAAAAGCTTCTGGGAAGGCGTGCAGTGACGTCATCACGTTCAACGCTCCTGAAGGAGGAAGGGTCCGTTTCCACTACATGCCGGCCGGCGTTCTGTGTCACTCCATGTGGAGTTTTATGTGCTTCTTTTATCCTGTGCTTATGTGAGTACATTTTACGAATAAATTACTCATTATCGTTTTTAAAAACGTATTATGCTATGGTCTGCCTTTTTTTTGTTTTTCTTGATCATATTTGGATGCACCGCCGAGTGCTAGCCTGGATCTGATTATCCATTGGGTCTGGTCTGAGGTCCTGGTTCCGGTGTGATTGGCAGATGCTGGGATTTCTTTTCTGATTTGGAGTTCGATCGTTCCTTTTTGAAGTCAGGATCTGTCTATGGGCTCAATTTGAAAGGCTTTACCTTGCCTGTCATCTGGTAAGGGTAATATATATTGGTGGTGGCACTCTCGTGTGGTGTGGAGCACAGCGGTGTGACAGGAGATTTAGTCTGATGTACCCAGCCTCAGAAATTCATCCTAGGACAATACTCACCCCATGAACTGTTCACACTTTCACACAGATCCATATGTATATGGTCCCCAGTTTGATTTATAATCCAGGACTTTTTTGGCTATATGTTGCTACTGCCAATCACCTTACTATCCACCACCATTACTTCAGAGTATTATTACTGTTGTGTCTTTTATGCACTAGTGATGTTCTAACAGCCTTTGATTGGACTGTTTCTATTAGGGTATAGACTTTTTAGCTTATTTACCTGGCGCAGTTTTTTCTTTTTCATGCTGGTTCCTGTTGTCTGCTGTCTTCTGGTTCCTGTCATCACCCTGTCCAGGGTTACTGATCTGCACACAACCTTCTCTGCAACACCTGCCCTGCCTACAGCTGTTGATCCTGCCAGACACTCGTGCTCCCTTCGACTCCTGCACCCCCTGTCTCCACTATCAGGGGCTGCTAGTCTGGGTAGTAAGAGAGGTCTCCTACTGCAATCCGGGCTCGCCACCAGGTACGTGACAGCAGTGCTAAATTTGGGGGCTTGTCCGGGATAACCCTCATGGGAAGCCCAAGCAAGTCCTGTGACCAACCCAGAGCGAAGGGCAAGAAAGACTCAGTCACTGCCACCAGTTGGGCACAAGAGCAAGAGTCAACTGGAGCTGGCCCGTGTGGTGAAGATGCCTGGAATTGGATGGTCTGAAAGGGAGGTGAGACAGCTAATAAGGGCTGTTCCAGTGCAAGGATCCTATGTTGGGGATGTGAAGCCTGAGTTTGAGGAGGATTACACATATGCCCTGATAGAGTGGTGAGAGTGTGTTCCGGCTGGATTTCGGAAAGAGACTGAGCTTAGCTGATAGGTTAGAGGCTCAAGTGATACCCTAGCTGATCATAAGAAATCCAGAGAAAGAGCATTCCAGGTGTGGTTTCACAAGTCCTAAAATAGAGGAAGAAGTAGAGGAAGAAGTATATGCTTCTGGGATGGGAATGCCTCCTGCTTCTTTTTATATGAATATGAGCTGGCTGGTTGCGAGTAAAAAGCACTAATATTTCGGCAAATCGGGGGTACCAAAAGCTACAGTTCTTGTCCAGTCCCACCCCAAACCCAGAAGTTGATGAGGAGTTTTAAAATTTGGGGAATCAAGCCATACAAGCAGTGGAGGAATGGAGTGTGCCGGAGGCAGTGAAAAGACAGGGGATAAGTGAGAGCCCCAGAAACCCTGCGGCAGATGTTCGGAGCTTGAAGAGAAAAGCCTGATGCCGCGTACACACTATTGGAATTCTTGTCGGAAAAAGCTCTGATGGTTTTCCCGTCGGAATTCCAACAGAATTTCGCTCAAACTGTCTTGCCTACACACGGTCACACCAAATTCCGAGGGTCAATAACACCACGACATACAACATGTTCAACGGCACTATAAAAGGGAAGTTTAATGCTTCCGAGCATGCATTGAATTGTTTCTGAGCATGCGCTGGAATTTTGCGTGTCGGAATTGCATACACACGATCAAAAAATCTGATAGAAAGGTTTTCCGTCGGAAAAATTAAGAACAGGCTCTCAATCCAAAGTCCGTGGGAAATGCCGACAGAAAAAGACCGATGGGCATACACACGGTCGGGAAATCCGATGAAAAGCTCCCATCGGACTGTTTTCATCGTAAAATACGACCGTGTGTACGCGGCATTACTGTGTAGCCATGGACTTTATTAAAGCCTTGTGTGCAGTCTATGGGAGGGTAGAAAAGATCCCTGACTTGATCAGTACTGGGGAGAGAAACTGTCCACTTATGTTGGAGTGGATCGAATTCTGCATCGGATAACTTTTAATACCACCTGTTCCTGAAAACACCCCGATTTAAATTGCTTATACAAGTAGCTCAAGATCAGATTCAACAGACATTGTTGCGAGTGATGGAAGCTCAAGCTACAGCTGAGCTAGACAATACTGATCCCAGGAAGTGCTTTCAGTGTGGGGAGCCTAGGCATTTTCGGAGGCAGTGTCCCTTAAAGAAAGGGAGAGTCAAATTTCCGTGCTGAATTTCTGAGAGCATTACAGCAGCGTTGTGAATTTATGAAGAAATACATCTAATATTCACTGGCAGAGATGAAAGATTCAGTAGGCCTAAAAAAATTGAAGTGAACTTTTGCTCTTGAAAAGCAGATGAGCTGGTTGCCTCTTTTACAAGTCTCAAATATATAAATTACAAGCCTGTATTTAGACAGAAACTTGCAGGACAATAAGGTCCCATTTTGAAAACACAGGAGATGGTTTCCTATCTGTGGGGGGGGTAAATACAACTAGAAAAACCCATTGTGCTCAAGTAAAGACTGTTTGGACAATTTACAACCATGAAGACAAAATTCAATAGCTGACACCTTGTCCAACAAAACCTATTGTGTGAAGTTTTTAGGAACTTGTGGACACAGCTAAGCTATCTAAACATTTATTGGACTGCCAAAGTCCATCTCAAAACATGATGTTACAAGTCAATCGAATTATATGTGATATTTGTGGGTCACAAAAGAGACGTTATAATTTTATTATCCGATGAGTTGATGAAATCGGTTATAAAGAAAATATATATGAAAGTGTGATTATAAGAGGAAGTGTTTTAAGGAACAAATTAGTATTATGAGAAACCTATAATCATGATTATAATTGTGTAAGAATAATAAACCTATGTTTAGATAAACAAATATTGATTGGATACCCAAATTATACATGTATCCATATAGAGAATAATTGTATGTGAGTTTGATTAATATAGATAACCTGTGTCCTTTTTAAATGGACTAAATATTTATAGATATACATTGATATAGATATATATATATATATATATATATATATATATATATATATATATATATATATATATATATATATAATATAACCATTTTAGGCAAGTGATTAATCAATAATAATGCTAAACATATTTCATAGTATGCCGGTTAGTAGGATCCCCATATACTGAAGATATAGATTATTTTCACTAAGATACAAAAAAAAATACACAATATAAAATTAAATATATCACTTATAGAGATAAACCCCAAAACACATGTGAGACACCTGGTGGTTGAAGGTGCTATTACCTTAAAAAAACTGGGAAAGGTAATCATTAAGTCTGCCTGCCAATAAGGAGAGAACACATACCTCTTGGGCAGAACTTATTATAATTTTATAATCTTATTGTTTGAGAAAGTATTTAAGAAGCAAGGGAGATACCATGGAGGAGAGAGCTCAAGGATCCAACCTGAGGAGGGAGCTCAGGGATCCGCCCTGAGGGAAGGGACACTGGAAGAAAAACATCTTACCAGATAGACTGACAACCATGCATGAAAATATACTTTAACCTCCAAGAAGATTTCTGAACCCGGCAGCCATCTTAAATCCTGGTAACCAGCAATCCAGACTAATAGTCATTTTTGGAATGGGTAAATATAACATGTTGATTTTATCTGGTATGTTCTCTTAACCACTTCCCGACCGGCCACTGCATATATACGTCAGCAGAATGGCACGGGCAGGCAGAATCACGTACCGGTACGTGATCGTGCATGTGCCTGCCCGTGGTCGCGCGCGCGCCGCTAGCGGCGCGCTCGCGACCCGGTCGGGAGCTCCGTGACCCCGGCCGCGGGACCAGCGGACCCGATCGCCGCTGGTATCCCGCGATCGGGTTACGGAGCTGAAGAACGGGGAGAGGTCTATGTAAACAAACCTCTCCCCGCGCTTCCTACACTGACTGTCAGTGATCGGCGGTTCCCTGTCATCGGAAACGCCGATCAATGACGTCAGACGTACAGCCACGCCCCCCTACTGTAAAAAAAAACACAACACGTCACACTGACTCCTCCCCGCCCCCTAGTGGTTAACCCCCTAACTACAACTGTCATTTACATAGGAATCAGTGCTATTTAAATAGCACTGATTGCTGTATAAATGACAAATGTCCCAAAAATGTGTCAAAAATGTCCGATGTGTCCGCCAAAATGTCGCAGTCACAATAAAAATCGCTGATCGCCGCCATTACTAATAAAAAAAAAATATTAATAAAAATGCTATAAAACTATCCCCTATTTTGTAAACGCTATAACTTTTGCGCAAACTAATCAATAATCGCTAATTGCGATTTTTTTTTTTACCAAAAATATGTAGAAGAATACGTATCGGCCTAAACTGAGGAAAAAAAATGTTTATTTATATATTTTTTGGGGATATTTATTATAGCAAAAAGTAAAAAATATTGCATTTTTTTCAAAATTGTCGCTCTATTTTTGTTCATAGCGCAAAAAATAAAAACCGCAGGGGCGATCAAATACCACCAAAAGAAAGCTCTATTTGTGGGAAAAAAAGGACGCCAATTTTGTTTTGGAGCCACGTCGCATGACCGCGCAATTGTTAGTTAAAGCGACGCAGTGCCGAATTGCAATAAGGGGCCTGGTCCTTTAGCTGCAAATTGGTCCGGGGCTGAAGTGGTTAACTATTGATGTATAAAATATTCTAATATTGATAATCATTCTCCAGAATCGATAACCGCCTTTTAGATTTTTCCCTAAAAATCCATTTTTCATTATATATTACTTTTGCATAGTTGCCAAATTTTATTGACAAAACAAATGTCTAAATTATTTTCACATTGTTCAACGTTACTTACCTGCAGCATAGTAATGGCTGGGTGTGTGTAAAATACAGACATTATGTTAAATTGTCAAGTATAAGGTTATTGATTCTACTGAAGAAGTTATTATGGTGATATGGTGTCCAAGGTACTACTACGCCCAGTTTGAGGGTATTTCCATTAATTGTCAAAATGTTCAAGTAATAATTAGGGTTGAGCCAATCCTGAACTGTAAAGTTCGGGTCCGTACCGGACTTTTGGGTGTCCGGGACCCGGACCCGAACCCGAACTATTGGCTGTAAGTTCGGGTTCGGGTCCGGTGTTCGGCGATGTATTGGCGCCTTTTTAACAGCTGCAGGGCAACCAATCGACGCTAGTTTCACTAGTGTGCCCTTAGAAGCCATCACAGCCATGCCTACTTATGGTATGGCTGTGATTGGCCAGTGCAGCATGTGACCCAGCCTCTATATATAGTCCAGACACACAGCACACAGCGTCATTCTGCTATAGACAGGTTCCTGTGCTGCTGAGAGAGAGGATTTTTAGGAGTTAGTGTGATAAAGTCAGTCAGTCCACATTCCTTTAATTTTCTTCTAATTAGTTAGATCAGTGAGCGATCTAGATAGCTAGAGTAGAGTAGGGAGTTTCTTTATTAAGCAAAAGAAAGAGGCAGAGAGAATCATTGAAGAGATTCCTAAATCAATTGTACCCTGGCTGGGGTGCAGTGCACAGTCTTTTAACAGTGCCATGAGGCCAGTGCCAGACAAAATATAAAAGTTTTACCTGCAAGCTCAGTGCACCATTAGGACCAACACTGCATATAGTAAGAGATACACCATAGTCTGTGTGTATTCTGCTATTGGAAAAACATTGCAAAAAAATTTAATTTTGCTGCGTTTTTTTTTTTTTTCTCAATAGCATTTTCTGCGTGTTCATAAATGCTTTAGATACTGTCCGTGTATTCTGATATTGGAAAAACATTGCAAAAAAATTTTTAATTTTGCTGTGTTTTTTTTTTCTTCCCAATAGCATTTTTTGCGTTTTCATAAACTCTTTAGACACTGTACGTGTATTCTGCTATAGACAAAAACACCCATTTAGGGCGAGATCATAAATTTTGAAAATATGAGGAGATCATCAAAAAGGGGACGTGGCGTTCCTGTTGCAGAGAGAGGACGTGGTCGATCTGTGCCAGCTACACGCACTAGTGAAACACCTTCCTCAGGTGCGAGTAGGCGACAGAGCCTGCAGCTGTATTTTGGTGCGCCTACTGAGGCTGTACGAATGTTGAGGCCAGGACAAGTACAGGCAATAGTAGATTGGGTTGCTGACAGTGCCTCCGGTTCCTTCACATTGTCTCCCACCCAGTCTCCTGATGAAAGTTAATAATTTTTTTCCAGAAAGTGCGTATTCTGGGGTATTCCCACCATATGTGCGGCATCGTGCCATTGAGTTTCTGAGGTTCTTAATGACTTCCTGTACCTGCTTCTGCCTCCAGCATTTTATTTTAATTTTTTTATGTAATTTTAAGTTATTTCCCTATCCACATTTGTTTGCAGATCACTTGCCATGCTCTTAACAACATTTTGTTGCCATTTGCAGCCCTCTAGCCCTTTCCATGACTTTTTTACAGCCATTTTAGTGTTCAAAAGTCCGGGTCCCATTGACTTCAATGGGGTTCAGGGGTTCGGGGTCAAGTTCAGTCCCGAACCCGGACTTTTTTCCGAAGTTCGGCCGAACCCGAACATCCAGGTGTCCGCTCAACTCTAGTAATAATGCAATCTGTATTTTAATGTCATGTAAATATTTGTTTTCTGTCAGCCAATAAATGTAACTATTCCGTATGATCACTCGTCTCCGTGAATACGTTTCACATATATAGACTGTAACGCCGAGCGCTCCGGGTGTCCCATCCATCCCGGAGCGCTCACAGCGTTCTCTGTCCTGCAGCGCCCCGGTCAGCTCCTCTGACCGCAGGCGCTGCTCTGTCACCGGCGGGATGCGATCCACGCGGCGGCCCGGGTCCGCCCGCGGATCGCATCCCGGTCCTCTCACCTGTCCCCGCCTGCTGCTTCCCGGCGCGCGCGTCCCTGCTCCCTAGGGCGCGCGCGACTCTGCTTTAACTTAAAGGGCCAGCGCACCATTGATTGGTGCCTGGTCCAATTACTGGTGCACCAGAATACCATAAAAAAACACTTCGCCTTCCTGTCCTCGCCGGATCTTGTGTTGCCTTTGTGCCCAGTGAAAGCGTTTAGTGTTTGCCCTTGCCTGTGTATCCAGATCTCTGCTGTTGCCCCTGACTACGAACCATTGCCGCCTGCCTTGACCTTCTGCTACGTATGACCTCGCCTCTGCTTAATCCCTGTGTACCACGCCTGTCTCAGCTGCCAGTGAGGTCAAGTTGCTATTGGAGGACACGACCTGGTTGCTACCGCCGCTGCAGGTCCATCCCGCTTTGCGGCGGGCTCTGGTGAAAACCAGTAGCAACATTAGAACCGGTCCTCCAATACAACCCGTGCTATCGCCTCACTGGCATAGGGGATCCACCTCCTGTGTCCGTGCATACCCGGATCGTGACATAGACTGTGTCATATAGATTGATTTTGTATCTTAAAAATATCTTTGTTAAAAATTACTTAAGAAAAATGTGCGGGAAACTGTCCTTAAAAAGCACAACAGCAGCTAACAATTCAGAAAGCTGGAAACTTCGTGGGGTCTCAGTGAGGGAGCCAGCTGAGCCCTAAGAAGGAACCAAGCTCCAAGAGACAAAAGAAAAGAAAACCGAATAAGACAGGTCAAAGTAAGAGTGTAACATCTCCCAAATCAAATAACCCGTCACCGGGGTCTAGGATTTGGGCACAGGGAGTCAATGTCCTATCACCACCCAGGGCCATAGTTAGGGCTTCTCAAAGTGGAAATTGAAAAGATCTCAGGAAAGCCGAAGTGGGAAGATTACCAGAAAAGTTAGTGGGGCCATCCCCAACTGCCTGTACAGGTAGAAGGTGTTTATACCAGGCCACTATTAGATACGGGGGCTCAAGTCACTTTACTTTATCGGAACATCTATGATCATTATTTGAAGCACATTCATTTAAGCAACCTTGGGACTAATACGTTTCCATATGCTGGATATATTCCCATAAAAATCTCCTTTGGCCCAGCAGCCACAGGGAAGATGGAAACATTTGACACCTTGGCTGTGGTGTGCCTCAGGCCTCCTGGAGCTGAACAGAACTCTGTTGAGTTGGAACTAACATGGATCTAGTGAGAAGACTGTTAGCAACTGTGGTTGGAGAAGATGGTTCTGTGCAAAGTGGGATCCACCCATGACTATACCAGGCCTGTCAACAAGTGATTAAGGAGAAAAATGCCCCTGTTGAGGGAGTGGGGGAGGTTATGGAAGCTAGACACGAGAGAGAAGGTGATATAGCCTGGATAAATTGCTTGCCTGAAGGCCACTGCCAAACTCACTTGGGAGCATCCAGGACCCTTTGTTGTGTTGGAAATTGACACACAAGCAGGAGCTGCTGGGATAGCGATGGTTCCAGATTTGGTTTCCACCAAGGCCCTATTCCAAAGTGGGAAGAAGGTATCAGCCTCCAGAAGGTCACTGATCATCCTGTGGTACTAGGGGCTTGGATGCTGGGGGGGGGGGGGTGCAACTGAGTGAGAGGAGAAAGGTATCAGATGCTGCAAAAAAAAAATGGAATGTGCTAAGGTGTTGCCTCCTGCCTAGAGAAGGATGAAGTTACAGCTGTTCCGTTTGGAGAAGATCTTTTCTGATAACGATTTTAATGTAGGTAAGACAAACTCTTCAGAGAGAGCTCGAAGGATACCCCTCAGTGACCTATAAGATCCAAGGGAACAATTGATAAAGAGTTGATAAAGTCCGGAGTAATTCAAGAATCCAGAAGTCCCTATGCTTCACCCCTCGTGGTGGTATGAAAGAAAAATAGGACATTACGCATGTGTATAGACTATTGGACACTTAATCAATGGACTGTTCCTGACCAATATACAACTTCTCTAAATTAAGGATGCTCTCTAGTGCCTTGCAGGGGCTAAGTGGGTTAGTGTGCTGGTTTTGAAAAGTAGGTATTACCAAATACCGATGCATGCTGAAGATAAAGAGAGAACTGCATTCATCGCCCCACTTGGGTTCTTTGAATTTAATCGAATGCCACAAGGACTATCGGGGCACCAGAAACATTACAATGATTAATGGAGAGAACTGTGGGAGATATAAATCTGATTGAAGTTCTGATATATTTGGATGACCTCAGTGTTTGGGAAGATATTTGAGGAACTAGAGGCAAGATTGGAGAAAGTGTTTGAAAGACTACACGGGGAAGTGTTTAAATTATTTCCAGAAAAGTGTCAGTTCTACAGAACCATGTTTCTGCCAAGGGAGTGGCTACAGATCTGAAGAAGCTGGAAGCAGTCACTGCATGGCCTAGACCCGAGACTGTAATGGAATTAAGGTCCTTTTTTGGGGGTTTTGTTCTTGTTACTGAAGGTCTGTAGCTAATTTCACAAAGATTGCCAGACCCCTTAATGTGTTACTATGGGTGTTTTTTGGTGAGGAGAAAGGAAAGATGAAGGCGAAGAAGCCGGAAATGAGGAAAAAATCCATCAGAACAGTCTTACAGAAGCCCTGGTTTTGGCATATGCTGATCCATCTAAGCTCTATGAGCTCCATGTGGATGCTAGTCAAGATGGGTTGCGGGGGTCCTTTACCAAGAAGAAGATGGTGGGCTCAGACCAGTGGCATACATGAGCCAAAGCCTTGTCCCCTCTGAGAAGAACTAGCCGGTCCACAAATTGGAGTTTTTGGCCCTCACTTCACAAGCTGAAGGATTATTTATATGGGGCCAAGTTCGTAGTGAAGACGGACAATAATCCTTTGACCTACCTCTTGACTTCTGCTAAGCTGGATGCCACTTGACATCGATGGTTAACTGCTCTGGCCGTGTTTAAAGTATCATCCTGAAATTGGCAATAGAGATGCGGATGCGCTGTCCTGTAGGCCTCATCGGCAAGTGGAAGTATTCAGAGAATGGACTTTTGTGCCTACAGAAGGAGCGCAAGCTTTATGCAGGGGCCTGGTTCAACGTCTGAAAGGAACTGTAGGAGCTGATTTTTTTTTGTTTAATCAATTTTTATTAGAAAGAAGGAAGAGCATCCAAAAAATATGTCAGGGACAGTGTCCAACATACATAGAAACGTAACATTACACTCAACAGTATTATACATCAAAACACAAGGTGTCACTCCTCGTGAAGAGTCTTAAAATGGGTATACCTCCCTTCAAATTTTCAGTAAAGAGCAAAGCGAGTAAAGCAGAATAGAAGACTGTAAGTAAGAGGGTGAGAGTGGGGGGGGAGAAAGAAAGTGAGTGAGAAAATGGTGGGAGGAGAGGAGGAGAGGAGGAGGGGGGAAGGGGGGAGGAGATTCTGCCTGGGTCCATCTAGAAAAAATACATATGTAGCGAATATTAGCCATACAGCTTCTTACACAGGGTTGGACATAAATTCCGCATAAGCGGATGAGTATTTGAAGGCAAACCAGCCGGTCCAGATCTTTTTCGCAAGGTCAGCTTTACCTCTTAGTGTGAGAGTCATGTCTTCCATACGATATACATAATCTACTTTCATTAACCAAAGGTCGGTATGGTCCTTGTCTTCCAAAATTGTGGTATAAGAGATTTAGCAGCGTTGAGTAGATGTGGAGTCTGAGTGTTTGTAAGGACCGACTGGTTTGCCTGTACAGTGGAATAACACATACCAAGGGTCATTAGGAACTTCAAAACCTTGCATTTCCTTAATCCAGTAAAGGATTGTTAACCAAAAGGGGCGTAACCTTGGGCAATACCACCAAATGTGGGCGTGAGTCGCCCTCTCCCCACACTCCCTCCAGCAAAGGGGTGAGGTTTGTGGAAACAACTTATGTAATAAGGCGGGGGTGTAGTGCCATCTGGTTAAGAGCTTGTAGTTAACTTCCGCCATTTTGGAGGCTCCAGAGGAGGTGTGTCAGTAGGAGCATATTGCTCTTTTGTTCAGGCGACAGATCTTTGTGGAGGTCCAGTTCCCAATTGCGGATAAATGCAGGGTTACTGCTTGAATGTAGAGAAACTAGTGCGTGATAGAAATATGAGATAGGTTTCTCAATAGCTTGTGGTACAGAAAAAGCGATTTCCAAAGGTGTCAACTCGTCGAGTGATCTGAGGGGTTTTGGCAGGGATTGGACAAAGGCAGTAAGTTGATGATGTTTCCACTGGTCCATGAAGGAGCTGGGAGCAGCTGTGAGCAAAGTGGACAGTGGGAGTATGGAGGAGTATGGAGGAGGCAACCTGATGCAAGAGGGTTTTCGACCCTAGGTACCAATTTTGGATGCTGGATACCAGGTTACCCGGGGGAAAGTAGTTGTGTCCCAGTAGGGGGAGTAAAGGGGAATTGTAACCCCCCCCCCCCCCCTGAGTTTTGCACAGAGAGTCCCACACCATGAGGGAAAACCGGGAGAGTGGAGAGGTGGTGGGGGATAAGGTCCTGAACTTTTTCGGTATCCACATGTGTGTTGAAAGAGCTGAACCACATAGATACGTTTCCAATGATACCCACAGTTTGGTGTCCTTAGAGTATTTCCAGTCAGAGAGCCTGGCCATTATAATAGCACGATAGTATAAGCTAAAGTCCGGTAGAGCGAGACCACCATCCCTTTTTTACCTGATAAGGAGGGACCTTGGGAGCCTGGGTTTTTTCCTACTGCAAACATATCTAGTCATTAAAAAGGTTAAGATTGAGAAAAACCCAATTGGGATGTTATATGGAATCATTTGCAGCATAAACAGTACCCTGGGCAGTAGGTTCATTTTGATCACCCCAATTCGTCCCAACCAAGAGTGTGCAAGCTGTGACCATTTCTGTATATCTGAGCGGAGCGTGTTGAGCAATTGTATAAAATTTGTGCGGAAGAGGGCAGCTGGGTTAGGTGTAAGATGGATGCCCAGGTACTTCATATGTTTTGCCTGCCAGGTGAAGGGGAAGGATTGCTTGAGGTGAGTGACAGCGGGGGGGGGGGGGGGGGGGGCGGACAAGTTCAAAATCTCCGACTTTGCCATATTAATTTTAAAATTGGAGATCTCACCAAACACTGTGAACTCGGACATAAGGTTAGGAAGGGTTATGAGGGGCTGTCGGATATAAAATAGGATGTCCTCCGCGTACGCAGCGTATTAATGTTCCGTATGGCCGACCACTATACCATGTATGCTGGGATTCTGTCTAATCTTGGATAGGAAGGGTTCCAGTGAGAGCGCGAATAGAATAGGGGAGAGGGGGCACCCTTGGCGAGTGCCATTGTGTAGCGTGAATGAGTCGCTGAGCGTTCCATTTATGCGCAGTTGGGCTGTCGGACCTTTGTAAAGAGCCTCTATTTGATGAAGGGGAGGGTTAATATCGAGGTGCGCCAATGTTGCCATAAGGAACTCCCAGTCCACCCGATCAAACGCTTTCTCGGCGTCGGTGGAGAGCAAAAGGGTCGGCTGGGAGTCCCCACGGGCATGTGATATTAGGGATAGGGTGCAAAGGGAGTTCTCGGGCTTCCCTCCCTGGTATAAAACCAGTCTGGTCCTGTGACACCCATTTAGGAATCAGAGGGAGCAGGCGATTTGCAATGGCTTTGGCATAAATCTTGGCAGCTATATTCAAAAGTGAGATAGGGCGGTAGCTCCCACAACAAGTTGGGTCTTTCCCACTTTTGGGGATGACTGTGATATGAGCGTGGATGGTCTCAGGGCGGAGGGTACTACCGTCAGCAGTCAAGTTGGCATAGTTGGTTAAACGGGGGATTAAAATGTCTGCGTATGCACGGTAGTAGGCCACCGAGAATCCGTCAGGTCCTGGAGCCTTACCATTTGCCGTGGCCTTCAGAGCTCGATGAAACTCAGCCGGGGTAAGCTCACCCTCTAACGTTGATAGTCTCTGGGGGGAGGCTAGGTAAGTTGGAGCTGAGCAAATAGTCCCTGATGCGTTGTGTTTTGGTAACCTTGTCAGTCATGGAGTGCTGAACATGGTAAAGGAAGTTGGTAAAATTCTCTGAATTCCTTGGCAATTTTTGGAGTATCATGTACCATAGTTGCCGCGGAGTTCTTGATTCTAGCTATAAACGATCGATCGACCTAAGGGTAATGTTGATGATAGATTTAGGTGGTCTTTTTTTACATCTTACTCTACCCAACACAGAGAAATTAAAAAGATCATGAGTAGGCACTGGAACGTCCTACGTAGTGACAAGATTCTAGGACCCGCCCTGCCAGACAAAGCTATAGTCATCTTTAGGGGTGCCCGTTCTATTCAGGGCGAAATAGCTACCAAAGTTTTGGATCCCCCCAGCGCCTTTTCTTTCTTTAAAGACAGCAAGGGGTATTTCCCTTGCAGGAAGTGTAGGGTGTGCAGTTACAATGTCTGTGGCAGAAGAAAATCCACAGAGTTTGTGTCTGCAGTCACACAATTGAGCTATAAGATGAAGCACTTTACAACTTGTGCTTCCAAATATATTGTATATCTTTTGACGTGTCCCTGCAAAAAGCAATACGTGGGGAGAACCATTAGGACCTTCTCAATAAGGGTGAACGAACATATCTCAAAAATAATAAAGGGATGTGTCAAACATACCGTTCCCCGGCACTATAGGGAGCATCATAATAGAGACCCTACTGGAACCACCTTTCAAATTATTGATAAATTTGTCCCCCATTGGCGAGGTGAATCCTGTCTCAGGGGGGTGTCCCGCCTTGAGACATACTGGATACATGAACTTAAATGTTACTCGCCGCATGGTATCAATCTAGAGTGGGACATTAATAGTTTTATCAATAGAGCTTAATGTCATCAACCTAACAACATACCCCTTTATTAATGTCCCCTTTTTTCGCTTCAGATTTTATCTCATATCCTATTTTGGTGGACCGCTTTTTGGTCCTATGTATTGATACTTTAATAGGTATCCCCTAGATATGGATATTCTAGTACATTTGTCCATATCCTTTGTTTAATAGCAATTAGATGGTGTTGGTTTAGTATCACTGCTATTTTATGCTTATTTCTTTGTTGATTGTATTGTTGCACTAATTGTGCGTATTTTGCATTTCCCTTCGTTCTATGGACATGCAGTCGGGTGTGTAGATGTCCATTCCCCAATTATTATGGGATAGATGGATATCCATATACACCGACCCACATTTATGCATACATGTTTGCGTTCATTTATTTGGAACATATTGCCCTTTACGTATCAAATGGCTTGATGTATTTTTTCCAGCATTTTTTGCTGGATGACGCTTATTTCCATCTATAAGTACACCTATGCCAAAATCATCATCTTTTATTGGTTCGTTGACATGGGGACCTGCTGGGGGATAGGAGGAGTGCAGACCACATGACCCGCCTGCCATGACGTCTTATTGGCCATTGTTACAGCACCTAGCCGGCGGTGTGAATGCGCTCCAGCCCGCTGAGGTGTGCGGGCAGCGAGGCTTGGAGCGCATGGAGGCGGAAGCGACGTCACGTTCTGGGCGGAAGTGACGTTCCGCTCCAGTTGGGGATGACGTTCCGCCATACACCAATTGGCGTAGGTGGTGTCTTCACACTCTGGTTACTACGGAGCGACAGAGATGGTTAATGCGCTTACACCCTCCGTTCGGATAGGAGGTGTGGAGCGCAAGTAAGCCCTGCATTTCCTCCCGGCCTCGGCCGTTCACCTCTTCCCTTATCCAATGGACGGCTTACAACCCGCCATTAGTGTCATACCATTTGACACAGTATATAGTTTCAGTAGAGTTATGTTGGATTAGGGATATTTTCCAATTATGAACGCTATTCATGTTTTGTTATTGTTTACACCAACCCTTATGACCACTTCCTGTTTGTGACCACTTCCTGTTTGTGACCACTTCCTGTTTGTGAAGTGGTTCACCACAGAGAGGCTTGGTTAGTAAGCCTTGTGACCACTTCCTGTTTGTGACCACTTCCTGTTTGTGACCACTTCCTGTTTGTGACCACTTCCTGTTTGTGATCACTTCCTGTTTGTGAAATTTTGGCGCCAATTTTTCCAGTGAACACAGTATAAAGCCAGTAGCAGTATGAGCCATCAAATGATGCCCCAGTAGAATACCTATTGGTCGAAACGCGTCGGGATTTGCTGATTTTGAGACCCTTATACTGCTTTTACTCTGTTTTTTATTTTTGATTTTATCAGTATATGCTCTGTACTGCTTGGGTGAATTCCCCTGTTTGTACCATTATTTATACCCCATACCCAATAAATTAGTGGTGGAATCACACTATTGGAGTTCCTTTTTCCTTTTTCCGTTTCCTGCTTCCTGGTTTGTTCCTGGTGTCGTGCCCCACATGTGTGTCGTTTTGGAAGATTACGGAATATCCAGCCGAGAGTCCATCCCAGACCTGGAGGAGTGCTGCCAGAATCCAGCTTTCATCCCTTGGGCGCTGCCCACAGGAGTTACCATAAGCCTTACTGACCCACTGCCGTATGGTAGGTGGGTCCAACATCGCTGGTAAGCGTATGCATTCCATAACCATTGGAGGGTTTATATACTCGTCTATACACATTAGCATCTGTGTTTGCAGAGTTTCTCCATATACATCATGTGCAAGGATGATCTATGCCATATGATTAATTTTCTTTAACAAAGGACTTTATCATTGTTTCACTATATTATATTGCACTGGACTTTCTTTCACTTTGAGTCTATTGGCTCTATTTTTTGTTAGCGCTACACATTGTGGTTATTAGCTATAAACAAAGCTGCTTTACGCTGCTGAAGTGAGCGAGCAAGAAGCTTGCTGGGCTTATCGGAAATGGGTGATGTTTCCACTGCGGAGTTAACTAAGAGGGGGAGGTGTTGGTGGTCAATTAGAATAAGGTCAATTCTGGAGTAGGTTTGGTGTACAGAGGAATAGTGCGTGAAGTCACGTTCCCGTGGTTGCATAATCCTCCAAGCTCCATAAGTTGAGAATCATGAAATTGCTTGCGAATATATTTTAATCTCCTATGCCGACCCACCTCTGGAAGTATCCAGGGTCGGTTCCAAGGGCGTGTTGAAGTCGCCTGCAAGGAGAATGCACCCGCCGGAGAAGTCGCGCAGTTTCCTAAGTGTAGCAGCTATGAAGTTAGCTTGACCCTTGTTGGGCGAATATAGGTTGGCCAGTGTACAGGGCATACTGCCAGGGTACCTCTCAAGAACAAAAAGCGCTCCCAACAGGGTCACTTAGCATAGATTCCAGAGTGAACGTGGTTCCCCTGCGGAGCCCAATGGCCACTCCCTTGGTTTTATGTAAATCAGACAGGCTATAGTACCATGTAGGGTACTGGTGGGAGAATAGTTTGACTGAGGTGGTATGAGTGAGGTGGGTCTCCTGCAGGAAGACCACGTCACCTTTCCAACGGTCAAGTTCCCTGTACAGGGAATGTCTCTTCCCAGGGGCATGCAGTCCTTTAACATTGAATGGGATTAATTTTACCCGGGCCATAGTGACTCTGAGGGGTGAACCGCGCTCACAGCAAAACACACATGTGGACCATATGGAAATTGTATTCAGGCAGAACCGTGGGTAAATAAGGCAGGGGGGGGGAGAGGGGTAGTTAGAAAAAAGAAAGGCAGAAGAGTCAGAGGGAGAGTGAAAATAGACATAGCAAAAAAGGCACACTAAAGACCATACAACTAAAATAGCCGGGTAGGCACGCAGAACTGTGCAGTGCAAAAGCAGAGTACACATCCCGCACGGCACCACCACATCCCCTGCTTCCGGGGGGTCAGGGGGGTGAAGGTGCCGCGCCAGACGGACACTGAAATAGGGGGGGGTGGGGGAACCAGCACATCGGGACACAGACCACCTAAATGGGTAGAGTAGTGTCCCGGTGCCGACGATAGTCAGCAGACCTGTGGAGAAAAAACACACATACATGTTGCTCCATTACAACAACCTTGGTGAGGAGTTTGCGGAGGAGGCAAACATGGTAGCTACATAGTGAGAACATAACGGCATCAAAACTTGGCCTAACATAGTTTAAGGTTTAACATACGGCTTAAGGCCCGGGCCTACCACATCACTAGGTATGAGAGTCCAACGCTGGGATCACAACAAGCACGGCCGCGCTGTGGCAGTTAGTAATAGGGGCCTCCATAAAGCTCCATTTCCATGGCTCGGAGGGTAGGCCGAGGTCAAGAGAAAGCTGCCGCATAATCTAGCAAAAGGCAAAAATTAAGATTAAAAAATGAACGGAAAAACTTTGTGGTAGCCAACCCGTTGGGGTATCAAATATAAAAGGCTTGTGAGGAGAAAGCCGGGGCCCCGGCATCATCCGAAGGAGAGGGTAGTAGGAGCTGAGAGGTTAACCCCGGGCTCAGTCAGGGAGAGCGGAGGAGCTGGGGGGAGAAGGCCAACGTTTTCGCTCCACTTTGTGCCATTGTGGCTCGGAGTTAGCAGGGAGAGGTGGCAGCACGTCTTGCCAGCCAGGGAGATCCGGCGGGGGTATATTCAAGTCTTAGCAGAATTTCTCGAGGTCCTCGGGGAACCGTAGGACTGCTGTTTTACCGTCCGCTTGAGCAATCAGTGTGGCCGGGAAGCCCCATCTGTATCTAATGGAGGCCGAGCGGAGGGCTTCTGTGAGCGGGCGCAGGGCCCTGCGTCTATCCAGGGTTTCTTTGGCAAGATCCGGGTAGAAGGAGAGCGTGGCGCCATCAAAGTCCGGCGGGGCCGCGTCCCTTGCTTTCTGCATAATCAGCTCCTTCTCCGGGAAATGGTGGACCCTGCAGATAACATCTCTCGGCATATCTGAAGTAGCAGCTCGAGGTCGCAGGGCCCTGTGGGCTCTATCAATTTTCAGGGGGGCCTCGGCCGAGCAGGCCGTTGAAAATACCTCGGACGGAGGGAAGGAGGTCGTCATCACCCGTAGCTTCGGGTAGGCCGCGGATCCTGACGTTATTGCACCTGTTCCGGTTCTCCTGGTCCTCCAACTTGTAGAGGGCCATCCTGTGTGCAATCGCGAGTTGGCGGGTGGTAGATTGCAGGGCTCTGATGGCCGTTGCGTGGTGGTCGAGGTGTTGTTTAGACTCCTCCACGCAGAGGAGGACTTGGGATAAGTCGGAGCGTACCGCCGAAACTTCCTTCGAGGCCCAGCAGCATAGAAGCCAGGTCCGCTTTGGTCGGTAAGTCTCCTACCAGGGAAGCGATGCCCGAATGCCTGAGAGAGTGTTCCTCTCCGTCTGAGCCCGCAGATGAGGCAGGTGAGAGATGTCTGCGGTCGGGCCTGCTCCGGGAGGCCGAGCCTGAGGCTGGAAGCGCGCCACGTGGAGAGCGGCCTAGGCCATCCTGCTCCTCCAACTCCGGTGGTTCCGCCTGCATAAACCGCTTAATTAAACTGTTGGAGGGTCCCTTTTTGGGTAGGGACTTGCTCGTTCTCCTCTTCATCCTTAGGGGGGTGCTCAAAAGAGGTCTGCGTGCTAATTAAATGCGATAAATCGGTGTCGGCGCTGGAGCTCAAGGGAAACACGTCTGCTCTAGTGCATAGCCAAGACCACGCCCTGTAGGAGCTGATTATATAGGAGTTCCCCCTTCTGGAGTGCCTCAGTTCTACTGTGGATTGACACAAGTGAGAGGGGAGGGTCTTCCTCGGTTATCAAAAAGACATATAACGACTGATCAGGAGCAGGATCCTCAATGCCACTTAGCCCTATATATAGAGAGGAGGGGCTCTGCTGAGGAATCGGAGGAAACATGGAAACTTTTCCTCCCTGAAAAGCATTGCACTTTAGTGGTAGCTCTGCACAATAAAGATGTTGCACAATAAACATGGACATTTGGGCATAGAAAGGACTTTCCGCCTAGTCAGAGATAGGTTCTATTGGCCAGAAATGAGAAGGGAGATAAAGAGCTATTGCGGTTCCTGTTTACCATGCATTCAGAGAGAAACTCTCACAGTATGAGCTGCTCCTATGGGACATCTGCAGAGTCAGGGGCCTATGGAGTTTGTGTGTATTGACTTCCTGTGCCTGGAACCGGATACAGGTGGACGTAATATTCTTATGGTGACTGACCATTTCACTCGGTATGCCCAGGCTTACCCTACCAAAGATCAACTGTCTACCAATGTGGCAAAGGTTCTTGTAGAAAAATTCTTCAAAACGGGCTATCAGGATTCATTCTGATCATGGAAGAGATTTCCAAAGTCGGCTCATACATCAATTGTGGCAGTTACTGGGCATCAAAGTCCCAAATTACCACATACCATCCACACCTTGAAAGGTTTAATCAGACTTTACTGAACATGCTGGGAACTTTACCCACTGAAAAGAAACAACATTGGGGAAACTATATTGCCACAGTCGTACATGCGTACAACAGTACAGTGAGTGATACCACCGGATTCCCACCATACAGACTTATGTTTGGGAGAGAAGCTCGACTTTCGATCTGGTTTTTGGAACATCTGCAGATGATACTACTTTAACTTCCCATAGGGGGTATGTAGAACGTTTACGAAAAATTTTTAAACAAGCTTATGAGAGAGCTATGGAACATACTGCCACCTGTGATTTGAGAAATAAGAAGAATTTTGACCTCAAGGTGAAAGTGCAAGATTTACAGCCTGGGTACCAAGTGCTGCTAAAAAACTTGGGCCTGCCAGGAAAACATAAATTGGCTGATCACTGGAGGCCTCAACAGTATGTCATCTGTAAGCAGATTCCAGGATTACCAGTTTACCAAATCAAACCTAAAAGGAAACTACGGCCTCTCAAAATGTGGCATCGCAACCATCTGCTTCCTTTATCAGATGCTGTTCGAGTGCCTCCTGTTTCTTCTCCACCTCCCCTGGAACCAAGACCACCCAGAACTTGTTCTCATCGAAGACTTCTAAGTCGCCCTGTGGTGCCAATACCAGAAGAGAGTGAGGATGAGGAGATGGTGCCTTGCTGGTTGTCGTCCCCAATTCTTGTTGAAGCAGGAGTCCGTAACTGGACCAAAAGGAGATCAACAAGAGGTGGAAAAGTCACCTGGTCAGGAAATGAATGCTTCATTATAACCTAGGGGAATAAAGGCTCCTAAAACTGAAAATACTGGACCAATTCTGAACTCAACTGAAGGAGACTTGATTAGCTTTACTGATGAATATTTACCTGTAACGACGTTCATAAATCACACGGAAAAGGAGGCATCATTGTTAGGAGGAAGAAGGTGGAAGCAATGTACTGAACTTCAATACCATTGATGAGGCTGGTGTTACCATCCTCAAATCAGGGCCCTCTACTCCACGCCCAGATTTATTAACGGGGACTCATGACCTTACCCATGAAAAGTTCCGAAAAGAGCTTTACTTCCGTAAAAAAGTCCTGAGAGGAATTCTACTCCTGTAAAAAAAAAAAAGTCCTGAAAGAAATCTTACTCCAAAGCCAGAAGCTCATTCTCCTGTCAGATTGAGAAATATGCCCACCTCCTAAAAGACTTACCTATGATTCGCTGGGGGAGAACTCTGACAAGTTGATTTCTACTATTCAAAGGCCAGTCCCTACGCTTGACCCTGATACCATCAATTTGGTAGAAGGTGGCCTTGATGTGACCTCTGACACAACTGGGTGGGACATGGCTATTGCCCTGGCCTGTCAGAAGACTGATTATGAGTCCACTAAAAGTGTGTTCAAATGGTTTAGGCAAAATCCTGATGTTTATCAATATTTGTTGAATTTGAATACTGGTTACAGTTGACTAACCTTTTTTTTTTTTTTTTCTAGCAAAAGTTGAAAATCCTTGCCTCTTTGGGGACCAAAGATTTTAAGTGTCCAAATGCATCCATTGTGCCCAAATGCAGCCACTTGCCCGTCAAATGCAGCCATTGTGCCCATCAAATGCAGCCATTGTGCCCATCATATGCAGCCATTGTGCCCATCAAATGCAGCCACTGTGCCCATCAAATGCAGCCACTTGCCCGTCAAATGCAGCCATTGTGCCCATCAAATGCAGCCACCTGTGCCCATCAAATGCAGCCACTTGTGCCCATCAAACGCAGCCACTTGTGCCCATCAAACGCAGCCACTTGTGCCCATCATATGCAGCCACTTGTGCCCATCAAACGCAGCCATTGTGCCCATCAAACGCAGCCACGTGTGCACAAAGGCAGCCACTTGTGCCCATCAAACGCATCCATTATGCAGCCACTTGTGCACAAATGCAGTCACCTCTGCCCATCAAATGCAGCCACTTGTGACCAATCAAACGCATCCATTGTGCCCATCAAATGCAACCACTGTGCATATCAAATGCATCAAACGCAGCCATTGTGCCCATCAAATGCAGCCACTGTGCCCATCAAACGCAGCCACTGTGCCCATCAAATGCAGCCACTGTGCCCAACATATGCAGCCACTTGTGCCCATCAAACACAGCCATCGTGCCCATCAAACGCATCCCCTGTGCCCATCAAACGCATCCCCTGTGCCCATCAAATGCAGCCACTTGTGCCCATCAAATGCAGCCACCTGTGTCCATCAAATTCAGCCAGTATAATCTAGAAGTCCTCCTCCTTTTCCACCACTACCAAACCTGATAACACATCCAATATACAGTTGGAGGCATTCCCAGTCCACTAAAAATGTGTTCAAATGGTTTAAGCAAAATCCTGATGTTTATCAATATTTGTTGAATTTGAATACTGGTTACAGTTGACTAACCTTTTTTTTTGCAAAAGTTGAAAATCCTTGGCTCTTTGGGGACCAAAGATTTTAAGTGTCCAAATGCATCCATTGTGCCCAAATGCAGCCACTTGCCCGTCAAATGCAGCCATTGTGCCCATCGAATGCAGCCACCTGTGCCCATCAAATGCAGCCACCTGTGCCCATCAAATGCAGCCACTTGTGCCCATCAAACGCAGCCACTGTGCATATCAAATGCAGCCACTTGTGCCCATCATATGCAGCCACTTGTGACCATCAAACGCAGCCATTGTGCCCATCAAACACAGCCACTTGTGCCCATCAAACGCAGCCACGTGTGCACAAAGGCAGCCACTTGTGCCCATCAAACGCATCCATTATGCAGCTACTTGTGCACAAATGCAGTCACCTCTGCCCATCAAATGCAGCCACTTGTGACCATCAAACTCATCTATTGTGCCCATCAAATGCAGCCACTGTGCATATCAAATGCAGCCACTTGCCCATCAAACGCAGCCATTGTGCCCATCAAACGCAACCACTTATGCCCTTCAAACGCAGCCACTTGTGCCCTTCAAACGCAGCCACTTGTGCCCTTCAAACGCAGCCACTTGTGCCCTTCAAATGCAGCCACTGTGCCCATCAAATGCAGCCACCTGTGCCCATCAAATGCAGCCACCTGTGCCCATCAAATGCAGCCACCTGTGCCAATCAAAAGCAACCACTTGTGCCCATCAAACGCAACCACTTGTGCCCATCATATGCAGCCACTTGTGCCCATCAAACGCAGCCATCATGCCCATCAAACGCAGCCACCTGTGCCCATCAAACGCAGCCACCTGTGCCCATCAAACGCAGCCACCTGTGCCCATCAAACGCAGCCACTTGTGTCCATCAAATGCAGCCAGTGTAATCTAGAAGTCCTCCGTTTCCACCACTACCAAACCTGATAACACATCCAATATACAGTTGGAGGCATCCCATGGTCCCAATTCACTTAGTGACCCCGGGACCATCGATCTACCCTCTTCCACTCTAGATGATGATTTTTTAAATAAGCACCCCCTATCCAGCATTATAAAAAGAAAACACGTAGGAGAGGAAGAAGAGGGGGCTTACCCAGGATCCATTACCCGAATACACTTGTGAAGCCACGGGATTAGCCAATAAGACTTTTGAATGAAATCATCTCCAAAACTGCAATTCTGATTCTTGCAGCCTTTGGTACAGGACCTCCCATTGTATATAAGAAATGGTACACATCTACTGGAGATGCTCTCCTTCTATAGGCTGGGGACCCACATATCTGTGGGTGTCACTAGACGTCATGTCCCCTTTTATACGTCGATCCCCCATGAGGTAGGCCTCATGGCAGTCGAGCATTTCCTCTCTGTGGACCCACTCATCAATCCTAGGCATGCTCATTTCATACTGGAAGCCACACAATTTTTCCTAAAACATAATTATTTTGAATTTGAGGACTACTACGATCTACAAACCCAAGGCACAGCTATGGGGGCAAATTTTGCCCCAATTATGCAATCTCACCGTGGGCTATTGTGAACTGCAGCATATCTTACACAATAATCCCTTCTCAGCCAACATAATTTTTTATGGGTGCTATATCAATGATTTAGTCATCATTTGGGATGGCACCATAGACAGCCTGGCACAGTTTGTATCACATTGCAACAACAATAACTTGAGGCTAACTTTCACCCATGTGGTTGACCCCGACAGACTGGCTTTCTTGGACCTGGAACTGTACCACAGTGATTCACGTATAGAGGCCACCAATTATGTAAAACCCACTGCTGGAAATTCATTTATCCATTATCAGAGTTGTCGTCATCATCCTAGGTGGATCAAGAATATCCCCAGAGCCAGTTTCATAGGACCAGCCGTAACTGTACCCAGGACTAGGACTACCAGACCCAAGGCCAACTCCTCACCCACAAATTCCTAGACAAGGGTTATCCCCCTAATCTTTTGGAAGATGCCTTCCAACAGTCCAAATTCAAGCCTCTTTCCAAGCCCACCACATCACATGAACCCCAACCAATACGGTTTACTACACAATTTCATGATTGCTACAGAAAAATGGAAAATATCCTTACCAAACATTGGCCAATTTTGTTGGAAGACCCCCCTCTTGGGTGCGTCCCTCGCACAGAAACCCAAAGTCTCCTATCGCAGGGGCAAAAACATCAAAAGCCAACTAGTAAACAGTAGACTTTGTAAGTCCCAGCCCACCCCCACCATTCACACTCCCCTCATTCCACTGACAGGCATGTTCCAATGCCGGAAAAAATGATGTCTTGTGCAAATTTGTTCAAAACATTTTCACAACTAAAGAAAAGACATATGCAGGGCCAGATTAACCACTTCCCGACCGCCCCCTGTATATTTACGTCGGCAGAATGGCACGTACAGGCAGAATCACGTACCTGTACGTGACATTCTTCCGGCGGTTGGGGGGTCCGATCGGACCCCCCTCCGCCGGCGGGGACGGTCGGGATCGCTTCAGGAGCGATCCGGGACGAGGGGACGGCCAGTGGTTTCTGGCCACCCCCCTCGCGATCGCTCCTGGCCAATGAGAAACTTCCCCTTCCTGTCTATTGTATAGACAGGAAGGCGGAAGTGATGTCACGCTCGGTGCGCCGGTCTATGTGACCGGAGACGCCGAGCGGCGAACATGTACAGGTTAGTGCACAACACTACACTGACACCAGTACAGTTAGGCACATATTCCACCCCCCTGTCACCCCCTGATCACCCCCAGATCACCCCCTCCCCCCCCAGTCACAGTGTCACTAATTGCAGTGATCATTTATTTACTGATCACTGCATTTAGTGTCAGTGTGACTGTAATAACTGTCCGGGCAGTTAGTTTTAGGTCCAAGGTAGCCCCCTACCCCCCCCTAATAAAGGTTTAACCCCTTGATTGCCCCCCAGGTAACCCTTTCACCCCCTTTTGCCAGTGTCACTAAGCGATCGTTTTTCTGATCGCTGTATTAGTGTCACTGCTGTCGCTAGGTAACCATTTTTTTTTTTTAGGTAACCGCCATGTTTATATAGGTTCATAAATAGGTTTATAGGTCAGGTACCCCCATATTACAACCTAAATAAAGGTTTTAACCCCCTGATTGCCCCTAGAGTTAACCCTTTCACCAGTGATCACTGTATAACTGTCACTGGTGACGCTGGTTAGCCAGTTAGTTATTTCGTTATTTAGGTTCCCCGTCAGGTTTTTATATAGCGTCAGGTACCCCCATATATTACCTAATAAAGGTTTTAACCCCCTGATTGCCCCTAGTTAACCCTTTCACCCCCTTTTGCCAGTGTCACTAAGCGATCGTTTTTCTGATCGCTGCATTAGTGTCGCTAGGTAACCATTTTTTTTTTTTAGGTAACCGCCATGTTTATATAGGTTCATAAATAGGTTTATAGGTCAGGTACCCCCATATTACAACCTAAATAAAGGTTTTAACCCCCTGATTGCCCCTAGAGTTAACCCTTTCACCAGTGATCACTGTATAACTGTCACTGGTGACGCTGGTTAGCCAGTTAGTTATTTCGTTATTTAGGTTCCCCGTCAGGTTTTTATATAGCGTCAGGTACCCCCATATATTACCTAATAAAGGTTTAACCCCCTGATTGCCCCTAGTTAACCCTTTCACCCCCTTTTGCCAGTGTCACTAAGCGATCGTTTTTCTGATCGCTGCATTAGTGTCGCTAGGTAACCAGTTTTTTTTTGTATTACTGTTACGGGTGACGCTGGTTAGTTAGCTTGTTTTTTATACTGTCAGGGCACCCGCCATTTATTACCCAATAACGGTTTAACCCCCTGATCGCCCGGCGGGTGATATCAATTAGGTTTTAGGGTCAAATAAGGTCTGCGTCGCCCCAGGTTAGTGCCAGTACCGCAAACACCCACGCGCAAAGCATACACCTCCCTTAGTGGCACAGTATCTGAACAGATCGATATCTGATCTGATCAGATCTATACTAGCGTCCCAGCAGTTTAGGGTTCCAAAAAAAACCGCATTGTTAGCGGGATCAGCCCAGATACCTGCTAGCACCTGCGTTTTTCCCCCTCCGCCCAGCCCAGCCCACCCAAGTGCAGTATCGATCGATCACTGTCACTTACAAAACACTAAGCACACATAACTGCAGCGTTCGCAGAGTCAGGCCTGATCCCTGCGATCGCTAACAGTTTTTTTGTGGTAGCGTTTTGATTCAGTCGCTTCAGTCAGGAGCTTTTTTACCTGTGAATCTCAAAAAAATAAAAAAAAATAAAATAGTTGTCGTTTTATTGTTCTCTCTCTCACTCTATTCTCTCTCTATTGTTGCTCTTTTTTTTACTCCATTCTATTCTGCAATGTTTTATTATGTTTTATCATGTTTTATCACGCTTGCTTTTCAGGTATGTAATTTTGTTTACTGTGTTTTAGTGTTGAGCATTTTTTTGTTTTCAGGTGCGCCATTCAGTTGCAACGCGGATTTATTTATCTTGACAGCAACAGCGTTTGCTCCCACGATACATAAAGCCGCGACTCCAACGCTGTAGGAGGTGATTTCACCACCACAGTTAAAAAAAAGAGCATATATGCCGAAGCATGGGGGCAGCAGGGGGGGGAGGAGCGATTGGCTCCTAATGCCACGTACATACGGTCGAAATTCCGACCGTGTGTACACGGCATAACTTTTGCGGGAGGATGCCCCCATGCATCGGCATATATAAATGGTGCATGTATGCCCATCATTAGAAGTGGGTGGATGAAGGGAGGTATTCTAATGGTGGGCATACCCACCAATCAATCTCTTTTTTTCGTTCAGCCAAGAGGCTGCATGAAAAAAAAAAGATTACAATATATGTCCAGTATGTTGCTGGACTTTGAATGGTTATACCAGAATGATGCCTGCAGGTTTAGGTATCATCTTGGTATCATTCTTTTCAGCCAGTGATCGGCTTTCATGTAAAAGAAATTCTAGCGGGTAATTAGCCTCTAGACTGCTTTTACAAGCAGTGGGAGGGAATGTCCCCCCTCCCGGATATAAACCGCGCCATTGGGAAATTGGGAAAGCATTTTATCACACCAATCTTGGTGTGGTCAGATGCTTTGAGGGCAGAGGAAAGATCTAGGGTCTAATAGACCCCAATTTTTTCAAAAAAAAAGAGTACCTGTCACTGCCTATTGCTATCATAGGGGATATTTACATTCCCTGAGATAACAATAAAAATCATAAAAAAGAAAAAAAATGGAAGTAACAGTTTAAAAATAAAATAAAAAAGCTAAATAAATAAAAAAAAAAAAACAAAAAAAAAAAAAAAAAGCACCCCTGCCCCCCCTTCTCTTGCGCAAAGGCGTACACAAGCGTTGGTCTGGCGTCATATGTAAACAGCAATTGCACCATGCATGTGAGGTATCACCGCGAAGGTCAGATCGAGGGCAGTAATTTTAGCAGTAGACCTCCTCCGTGAATCTAATGTGGTATCATGTAAAGGCTTTTAAAGGCTTTTAAAAATGTATGTAGTTTGTCGCCACTGCGTGTTTGTGCGCAATTTTAAAGCATGTCGTGTTTGGTATCCATGTACTCGGCCTAAGATCATATTTTTTATTTCATCAAAAATTTGAGCAATATAGTGTGTTTTAGTGCATTAAAATAAAAAAAAGTGTATTTTTTCCACAAAAAATGCGTTTGAAAAATCGCTGCGCAAATACTGTGTGGAAAAAAAAAATGCAACACCCACCATTTTAATCTGTAGGGCCTTTGCTTTAACAATATATATAGTGTTTGGGGGTTCAACGTAATTTTCTTGCAAAAAAAAAATATGTTTTCATGTAAACAAAAAGTGTCAGAAAGGGCTTTGTCTACAAGTGGTTAGAAGAGTGGGTGACGTGTGACATAGGCTTCTAAATGTTGTGCATAAAATGCCAGGACAGTTCAAACCCCCCCCCCCCCAAATGACCCCATTTTGGAAAGTAGACACCCCAAGCTATTTGATGAGAGCAATGTTGAGCCCATTAAATATTTTTTTTTTTTTGTCCCAAGAGATTGAATAATGAAAAAAAAAAAATATATATATTTTTTTTACAAAAAGTTGTCACTAAATGATATATTGCTCAAACATGTCATGGGCATATGTGGAAATACACCCCAAAATACATTCTGTTGCTTCTCCTGAGTACGGGGATACCACATGTGTGGGACTTTTTGGGAGCCTAGCTGCGTACGGAACCCCAAAAACCAATCACCGCCTTCAGGCTTTCTAAGGGTGTAATTTTTTTATTTCACTTCTCACTGCCAATCACAGTTTCGGAGGCCATGGAATGCCCAGATGGCATAAAACCCCCCAAAATGACCCCATTTTGGAAAGTAGACACCCCAAGCGATTTGCTGAGAGGTATTGTGAGTATTTTGCAGATGTCGCTTTTTGTCACAAAGTTTTGAAAATTGAAAAAAAAAAAGAAAAAAAATTTTTTTTTTTTCTTTACTTTCTTCATTTTCAAAAACAAATGAGATCTTTAAAATACTCACCCTGCCTCTCAACAAATAGCTTGGGGTGTCAACTTTCCAAAATGGGGTCATTTGGGGGGGTTTTGTGCTATTTTGGCATTTTATAGCCTTCGAAACGGTGATAGGTAGTGAGGAGTGAAATCAAAAATTTGCACCCTTAGAAATCCTGAAGGCGGTGCTTGGGTTTCGGGGCCCCGTATGCGGCTAGGCTCCCAAAAAGTCCCACACATGTGGTATCCCCATACTCAGGAGAAGCAGCAAAATGTATTTTGGGGTGCAATTCCACATATAACTATGGCATGTGTGAGCAATATATCATTTAGTGACAACTTTTTGAAAAAAAAAAAAAATCTTTTTTATTTTTGTCTTTATTCAATCACTTGGGACTAAAAAAAAAATATTCAATGGGCTCAACATGCCTCTCAGCAAATAGCTTGGGGTGTCTACTTTCCAAAATGGGGTCATTTGGGGGGGTTTTGTACTTCTCTGCCATTTTAGCACCTCAAGAAATGAAATAGGCAGTCATAAATTAAAAGCGGTGTAAATTCCAGAAAATGTACTCTAGTTTGTAGACGCTATAACTTTTGCGCAAACCAATAAATATACGCTTATTGGCATTTTTTTTACTAAAGACATGTGGCTGAATACATTTTGGCCCAAATGTTTGACTAAAATTGAGTTTATTAGATTTTTTTTTTTATAACAAAAAGTAGAAAATCTCTTTTTTTTTCAAAATTTTCGCTCTTTTTCCGTTTATATCTCAAAAAATAAAAATCACAGAGGCAATCAAATACCATCAAAAGAAAGCTCTATTTGTGGGAAGAAAAGGACGCAAATTTCGTTTGGTTACAAAATTGCATGACCGCGCAATTACCAGTTAAAGTAGTGCAGTGCGAAATTGAAAAAAGACCTCTGGTCCTTTGGCTGCCAAATGGTCCGGGGCTGAAGTGGTTAAGAACACCATGGGCCTGGTGCTGAGGATTTTGTTGGGGCCTATTATAAACAATAAATAAATAAAAATGCAAACAATTTTTTGTTATAACAAATTAAATTAGAGAGAGAGAGAGAGAGAGAGAGAGAGGGGATAAAAGAGGTGTTAGGGGTAAGGAAGGGAGTATGAGAGAGAAAGGGGGGATGAGAGAAAGAGGATGCACATGAGCATGCGTGGGAATGACATCAACGCAGCCCGGCCAAGGCAAGTGACCGAAGGCCTTGAACCCAGAAGTAAGACCAGGTGAAGATGGAAGCACCCGGGCCCCACCAGATCACAGCACAGCACTGGAGGGCTCAGTCTAACAATTTAAGTGTACCCTAATGTGCTAATATGCTGTGCATACTTGTACATTATGGCATAACCTACCTCAGGGCCTCTAAAAAATAGTAATGTTAGAAAAGTTTACTACCACTTTAATATCACAGGAGCCTCTCATGGGGCTCCCTACTGACCTGCATAGTTGCCAACATTTCAAAAATATTTTCAGGGACACTTTTTTTTTTTTTTTTTTTATTATTTTCAGGGACACTTTTTTACAAGTGCTATATTTAGAGTAGTTGACATCCCCTATGTTCCTCTATACATCACAATAGTGATCACAAAATTAAATAAGTACTAATAATGGGGCAGAACAAATATGAGGACTGAGATTTCCTTTAGTTGAACTAACAAAAGTGTGCCCATTATAGAGCTGGTAACATTGAGGATATTCAGTATAATTTTAAAGAACTGTTTTTGTGGGTAAGAGGCATAGGGAAGGAGAATGGATGGTATAAAAGTGGGAAGTATGTGCAGGTGAGGGAGAGGAATGTGGAGGGTCTAACAGTGGGCACTATGTACATGAGAGGATTGCAGAGGGTATGGCAGAAGGCACTATGTACAGGATAGGAGTGTGATGAGTATGACAGTGAGCAGTATGCACAGCAGAGGAGTGTGGAGGGTATGACAGTGAGCAGTATGTACAGGAGAGGAGTGTGGAATGTACGACAGTGGGCACTATGTATAGGAGAGGAGTGTGGAGGATATGACAGCGGGCGCTATGTATAGGAGAGAAGTGTGGAGGGTATGACAGTGAGCAGTATGTACAGGAGAGAAGTGTGGAGAGTATGACAATGGGCAATATGTATAGGAGAGGAGGATGAAGGAATCTGGGAAGGAAAAATGTAAAGATTTGTGGAAGGATGTTTAGGGACTGTGTAGTGGTTAAGCGGGCCATACATGGATTGAAATTACACCAATTAAGCAGAGACCAGCCATAGTCGATCTATGTATGGGCTACCTGGTTTTATACAAGTCAACCTATTAACCTACTTGAGTACAACCAGCCTGTCAGGTTTTCCCCAAAATAATCAGTGCTGCCAGCTATAGTTAGCAACACTAATCATTGTATTCACTGGCAGAACACAATAACACTGCAGGAGTGATTCCCCCATCCACAGGTCAGCAGGTGAGAGGGTGTGTGGGGACAGGCTGGGGAGAGATACTAGTCAGTGGCTGGGTAGGCACTGGTTAGTATCAGAGCCAGATACACACAGGTTACATATGCCATGATCGTTATAGTAAGAACAATAATTCTAGCACTAGACCTCCTCTGTAACTCTAAACATGTAACCTGTAAAAAAAATTTAAAGCATCGCTTAGTACACAAAAAAAATCTTGCTAACTTTAGTGGTTTTTTTTAATGAATGAAAAATTGCTGTGCAAATATCGTGTAACATAAAAAGTTGCAAAGACCACCATTTTATTTCATAGGGTGTCTGCTAAAACAACATATATAATGCTTGAGGCTTCTGAGTAATTTTCTATCAAAAAAAAAAAAATGATTTTTACATGTAGGAGAGAAGTGTCAGAATTGGCCTGGGTGGCAAGGGGGTAATTATAAGTAATATACAAATAAATATTATAAGCCCTGTGAGTTCATCCTCTCAGTCTGCTGCAGAGTGTTCCAGCTTGTATTTATACTGGCCGCTCTGTATGTAGCTTCTGACAGGCTGCACAAGCAGCCCTGTATCTCCGGAACTATAGATGACAGCAGCCCCACATTTTAACCAGTGCTGGAGTGGGTATTTAGCTATCTACCCCCAAATGTGGGGTCTATATGACTCCTGGTCGCAGAGCTAGAACCCTCGAAGTTAATCTTTTTTTATTTTTTATTTTATTTTTTGAATATTTTTTTTTTTTTTTTTTTGGGGCAAATGGGCCTGTTCTTGAGAAAGGGGCCTGGAGCTGCAGCTCCAATAGCCCCTATGTTAATCCGGCCCTGGACATATGCCATTAAGGAGTTCCACAATTGCTCTAGTGAATATGTCATATATTGTTCTTGTGGTCTCTTGCATGTAGGGGGGACCATCCGTCCCGTACGCCAACGATTTGGTAAACACAGACACAAACACAGACACTTTCTAACGGAACATAAAAAATCCAATGTGGGTTTACAGGTTTGGGCCATTTCCAGAGATCTTCCTGCTGCAGAGCATTTTAAACGGTTGTGTCAGCAGGAGACCTTCTGGATAAACTCTTTAGGTACCCTTTCGCCAGGAGAGCTCAACGAAGAGATTGAGGTACATACTTTGTTATAATACATACACGCATAGACTAGCTTTTTTAATATTTTTCCATTTTTTACAGTGGACCTGTACGGTTATCATCTCCCATCTGGATATCGATGTGCTCTTAGTCTGCAGTTGGGGGGTGGTGAGATCATAAGCAACCATCTTTCATATGCACATTGGTATGTAGCTGCATATATGTGGTCATGCAGTACACACTTATATACATCATGACACCCCCATTACATTAATTCTGTACAACATCAATTTTGCACTTCACTATTAGGTATACATACTTTTAACAATCTCCGTTTTTATAGCTCATATAAACATATAAATAAATAAATATATATATATATATATTTTTTTTTTTTTTTTTTTTTTACTTTTTTGACATCCAGACATTGTGTGTTTTTTGTTAGATTTTTTTTTTTATCTGTTCTCAACATGTGCTCTGTTTTACATTAGTTGCTAATCCACCCCAGTCCCACAACAATTAAAAAAAAAAAAGCTTTTTGCAATAAAAAAAATTTTCATTCTCCCATTTTTTGTGTTTTGGGTCCGCTGGCCGTTGTAGTCCCACGGACGCAGACATCATGCTCACGAGAGAGTATATATAAATGTTGCTCTCCTCCAGGAAACAATAGGCCAGTAGAAGGAGCTGTGAGCTACAAGCACATAGCCTTCCTTTCACAGAGAGTCCTGACCCCTTCCTCCAGCTCCGAGCTGGTGATGTAATTTCTGCTTCCGCGGTTCAAGCTGGTCAGCATGGAGCCGACCACTTCCTGGTTCTAGTGAAGCACAGCTTCTCAACAACTACACCTACCAGACGCCTTCCCAGCTACCCAAATTGTGTGTGGAGATCGTGGGACGCACTGAAATCGCCAGGACTGCATTATAATGATGAGCATGAACTTCGCTTTCATTCTGTAAGAGTTCCTAATCTTACTGAGGACGGACCATGTCCACCTTTGCCTGTGGACACATACACTGCTGGCCCCCTCACAGTGCCATATTCTCTGCTGGCCCCCATCACAATTGCTTATTCACAAAATGTTATACAGATGTTATACAGATGTGGAAATGTTCACAGGGATGTACTTTTAATCAATGGAAAGTGCTGTTTGGTGCACTTTAACTTGAGTACTCACTACACAGACAAACTCCACTGATACACTATAATATACTGCAGTAAAACTGCACTGACACACTGCAATATATCACGTCAAACGTGCAGTAACTCAAAAATATACTGTGTTAAACATGCACTAACGCACTGAACTATACAGCATTAAACTTGCAGTAACGCACTGAAATACACTGAGTTAAGCGTGCACTAATGCAAAGAAATGTACTACGTTTAACAGTACACAACACACTGAAGAGAGGAGGCTTATCAGTCTGCTTTTGATAAGAACAAAGTCAAAAGAGAAGTATGGGTTTCACAAAAAAAAATAAAAAATTACACTCCTTTTAGGTGGATGCAGCATCAGTTCCCCAAGCACCAATCGCTCAGTTCACGGTGACTATCTTGATCTGCCCCTCAGCATTCACTGAAGTGCAGGGGTGGGAGGGGGGACTCCGAGAGGCTGAGCCAGCTGCCATTCCAGGAATGTTGGTGGATTCCGACAATATGGTCAAGATCTTTCCTTAGCCTGGACCAGCTCTATGATGCCAGCTGACAGCAGGCTTTTGCGTGCTGTCGGCTGAAAATGGGTCACAGAAGTGCAGAACAAACTGCACTCCTGTGATCCATTGGAGAAGTACAGCCAAAAATGCTTATGTACACAAATAAGCATGTTTGGGCTACACATGTCCAAAAATATCGACCATATTATAGGTATCACTGCACACACCAATGTGAGAGCAATAATTCTAGGGCCATCATTTACAGTTAATCCCAAATTAATGAGCTTTTAAAGCGTCACCTATAAATCATTTCAACTACTGAAGTTTGTTGCAGTTTCATGAGCGGACACAATGACATTCGGTATCTATCTACTTAATGCAACCTTGTTTTCCATATTTTCCCAAAAAATTGTATTTTGTTTTGTGTGCACTAAAATTAATTTGAGCATTTTTATATATTTTTAATTTTTTTACTTAAACTGCATTTAATAAACAGCTGTGCTAATACTGTGTGACATAAAACATTGTAACTGACACCCTTTCATCCCCCCGATTTCAGAAACGATATAAGCTTTGGGAGTTTTGAGTATTTTCAGCCTAAAATGCGCTTTAAACATATGTGCAAAATGAACAAAAAAGACTTGGGCAATGAAAGGGTTAAACAGGCTAGCAAAGCACAGTACAGATCGGGTGCAGTTAGCTTTCTCGGAACAGTGTTTGGAGATGTGATCCTGTAGCGCCACCTATCTATGTTATACTATAGTTGGGTGCAGTGAATGCAGCAGGTTATTCACAGCGCCATCTGTTGGTTGTTCAGCAGCAGCCGCACACATGTGGTCTGAATCCAGTGAGCCCTCTGTTGGTTTTAAAATGCATTGCAGACCAGGCATCGCAGGCTGTAATCATGTAGTTAGTAGATGCATTGCGCCATCTATTGGTTGTAAACTCTTGCAACAAACGCACACTGTGTCACAAAGCACAACGCTATCTGTTGGTAGCATTTTGTATTGCAGCATGCTCTGGTTTCTGAAATAATGCACAGTGCCATCTATTGGTATAATCAGCAGAGTGAACACATGATGAATATTACACATCTCCATCTATTGGTTGTGTTCTGTATTGCAGAAGTGTGTAAGTTAGCTGAAGCATTCACAGCGCCATCTGTCGGGTTGTTCTCTTTATCGCAGCACTGTGTAGTTTCGAATCAACGCAGCACCATCTTTTTTTTCTTTTTACTATATATATATATATATATATATATATATATATATCTATCTATATATATATATATATATATATAGATATATATATATATATAAAAATAGATATATATATATATATATAATATATATAAAATCTATATATATATATATATATATATATATATATATATATATATATATATATATATATGGACTGTAGTGAGCACAGCGCCATCTGGCGGCTGTAGGTTAGCTTTCAGATTTACTTTGAAAAAAAAAAAGTTTTCCTTTTTGCGCCACGAAAAACCTAGTTTTCTATATTATATTATATTGTATTATTGTATTTATACATAAAAAATATATATATATATATATATATATATATATATATATATATATATATGTTGAAGTACAATCCACCCCATACTGCATCACAGCACCAGAATATACCACCTTTCACACTCCATTTATACAATAAATTACATAGCACTAGGAGTTCAGATACATAAATTCAATAAACATATATCGAAAAGACTTGTGAAAATTCTAATTTTTTCCATCAAAAATGCAACATAAAAATAAAGTGCTCAAATTATCAGTGTAATAAATAGGGTGTTACAGAAAATATTAATTTCTTCTAACAATTGAGTAAATGTATAGTCCGCAAATAATGCATATGTGTGATAAAACAGAAAACAAGTGCTTCAAAGAAATCTGTGGACCAGAAACTCACCACAGTAAATGGTGCACCCAATTCATAAGTCACACTGCAGCTCCTTACCAGGTAACATTGACCCATGTGTTTAACCACTTCAGCCCTGGAAGGTTTTACCCCCTTAATGACCAGAGCATTTTTTGCGATACGACACTGCGTCGCTTTAACTGACAATTGCACGGTCGTGCGATGCTGTACCCGAACAAAATTAACATCCTTTTTCCCCACAAATAGAGCTTTCTTTTGGTGGTATTTGATCACCTCCTGTGGTTTTTATTTTTTGCGCTATAAACAAACAAAAGCAGTAATTTTGAAAAAAATAAACTTTTTTTTTTTTTTTTACTTTCTGCTATAATGCATATTAAAAAATATATATATAAAAATTAATTTATTCATGAGTTTAGGCCGATATATATTCTTATACATATTTTGGTTAAAAAAATTGATTGGTTTGCGCAAAAGTTATTGCATCTACAAACTACAAGAAAGATTTAGGGACTTTTTTTTTTTTTTTTTTCTTGTTTTAACTGGTAATGACAGCGATCTGCGATTTTTAGCGAGACTGCGACATTATGGCCGACAAATCTGATCCCAAATGACACTTTTTGGGGACCAGTGACATTATTACATTGATCAGTGCTGTAAAAATGCACTGATCAATGTAAAAATGACACTTGCAGGAAAGGGTTAATACTAGGGGTTGATCAAGGGGTTAAGTGTGTTCCCTCAGTGTGTTCTAACTGTAGGGGGGGTGGGCTCACTGGGACATGAAAGAGATCACTGTTCCTGATCACTGGGAGCAGTAGATTCCTGTCATGTCACTAGGCAGAACAGGGAAATGCCTTGTTTACATAGGCAGTTCCTCGTTCTGCTTCTCCTCACCGTGATCGCGGGCTGCCAGTGGACATCGAGCCCACGGGCACGCTCTCTGCGGTGGCGCGCGTTCGCTATCCTGCTTTTAAGGACTGACGTACAGGTACGTCAGTTTGCGCAGGAGAGCAATTCTGATGACGTATATTGGCGCGAGCGGTCGGCAAGTGGTTAAAGAGCTCATCTCCCACGTGACAACACCTAAGAAGAAACGCGTAGGGTTGGGCTTATGACAGTGACGTCATCACGCATTAGAAGTCAGGATGGCAGCAACCCATACTTTATTACATGCTTGAGAAGTTGGCTGCTTTTTAAATATGTAAATAAATATTGAAGTGCCTCAAAAACAATGAATCAAAAAAGTGTCCATAATGTGTAAAGTCATAAGAAAAATAAAAATGAAAATAAAAGTCTGATCAGCAGTGAAAAAAAGTCCAATCAAATTCAAAAGCAGGTGTCAGTGTCCGTCAACTTTCCCTGTAACCATATTTGAAGGAGGAAAGGTCAGTGAGTGGGGGTACTTACCAGAGCAAGTGGACTACTTTACGAGCGGAGTCGCAAGCACGAGCAGATACAGCCCTCTGCGAGGACAGATGGATCCCTAGTGTCACGAGCTCCACTGGTAGCTTCCGAAGATGGACAAGGAGACACAGCAGCGGAGGGGGGTACAGGGATGAACCAACAGACAGACTCGCCAATCTCTGCTGGGTCCGGCATCTTCCCGAAGATAGACAGAGGATCGCTCCAGCGAGGGGCGGTAACCAAAAACTACCCGGCCAGTGGATCAGCCAATCAAAAGAGACCGCAAATGGAGAACGCCGGCTCATTGGGACAGGTGAGGCCTGGGAGCCCGTAGGAATACTTCTCCCCACCTGGGCAGACAAGAATGAAGGGGCTCCAAGTGAGAGTGAGAAAATAAGGACAAACCTAATTGTGGAGTTGAAGCACCATTGGGGACATAGACATAATTATTTCCAATTGGTTTCAATTATGATGAAAGGTAATGCTAAAAGTAGTCTGCAATTTTTTACCCAGCGGCTGAGCAGCTCAGCGGGATGAGTGGCTCATCCCTCCACATGTGAGGAACACTGTGCAGAAACTGTGGGTAAAAAATTGCAGGCTACTCTTGGTTGCAAATCATACACCTCTTTACACCTTGGGGACGTGTTTTAAAAGTTTATACTCACATTACCTTTCATCATAATTGATAAACTAATCTTATGTAGTGTACTCATGTGTAGGGATGAGCCCGGTGTTCGATTCAAACCCATGTTCGAATCGAACATCGGCTGTTCGTCCGTTCGTCGAAACCAGAACTTTGTGGGCCGTTCGCATCAAATTCGTGTGATACGAACAGCCCACAATGCACTGCGCCATTCGCAGTGCATTGCTGGCTGATGATTGGCCAAGCATGCACTGTGACCCCGCATGCTTGGCCAATCACAGCGCCGGTAGCGAGGAGAGCCATAATTGGCCACAGACAGGATGCCTGTGGCCAATTATAGCTCAGGGGGGGGTTAGTACACGCCCCACACTATATAAGGCCGCCAGTGCATATAGTGTCTCTTCATATATCTCTTAATAGAGAGCAGGATAGGCAGGGACAGTGTCAGCTGTGCTTTGCTTCCTAACCTAGCGCTGTTACAGTGGGTGTAGTGTGCCTCCTGCACACTGCACAGCATACACCTGAATCTACCCCCTCATTGCTGGTGTTGTGTAGTTGATTTGTGCAACACAGGCATCTGCCTAATATTCAGTCATGTCATTTACACAGGAATCAGTGCATTTAAAAATGTGTCAAAAATGTCCGATGTGTCCGCCATAATGTTGCAGTCACAATAAAAATCGCTGATCGCCGCCATTACTAGTAAAAAAAAATATTAATAAAAATGCTATAAAACTATCCCCTATTTTGTAAACGCTATAACTTTTGCGCAAACCAATCAATAAACGCTAATTGCGATTTTTTTTTTTTTTTTTTTTTTTTTTTACCAAAAATATGTAGAAGAATACATATCGGCCTAAACTGAGGAAAAAAAAATGTTTTTTTTTTATATATTTTTTTGGGGATATTTATTATAGCAAAAAGTAAAAATATTGCATTTTTTTTTTCAAAATTGTCGCTCTATTTTTGTTTATAGCGCAATAAAAAAAACGCAGAGGTGATCTGTGACAGAACCCACTGTCACTGTGTGTTTTGGAGGGGGTTGTGGGCTCGTCTCCTACCCACAGACTATGTCCCAGCAGAGAACATTAGGTTTGGAGGGCTATTTGCCATCTCCCACCACCTGGAGAAGATACCAAGTCAAGTCAGTCAGTAGGCCAACACAGCACTGCAGTGGCGGCTGGTGCTCAAAAATTTTTGGGGGGGGCGCAAATAAACTCAAAAATTCTGAAAAAAAAGCCCATCAAATGCAGCCACTGTGCCCATCAAAATGCAGCCACTGTGCCCATCAAAACGCAGCCACTGTGCCCATCAAAACGCAGCCACTGTGCCCATCAAAACGCAGCCACTTTGCCCATCAAAATGCAGCCACTGTGCCCATCAAAACGCAGCCACTTTGCCCATCAAAACGCAGGAGCGCCATGTTGGCACCTCTTAAGGCTTAGTTTGCACCTATGCAGGTGTGACAGCATGAATGGGCCATTAATTTCAATAGGCTGCCCTACGCATGACAAATTGCAGAAAAGAATTGCAAACAGTTTTTTATTTTTTTTTATTTTAAATTTGCACCACACTGAAACAAGTGGCACTTTTGTTAACATGCTGATGGAGGACTGCCCTACCCATCCAATCCAGTATTCCAACTGCCACAGGGCAGTTGGGCAGTGCAAAGGATGCACCCTTTGCATCCTTTGCTGCAGATCTCCTCCAGCCTCTTTGCATCCACTTCTTGTTTACATTCATTATTGACCACACCATCTGTGCGCTGTGACAAGGGTGGACTGTGTGTGTGTGCAGGAACAGTAGCACGATTGATAGATCGGTGGGATTGTCACTTTGTATTTAAAAAAAAAAAACTGTTATACTATCTCCTCTCCTCTCCTCTCCTCCCCTCCCCTTCCCTTCCTCCGCTCTTCCCAGCAACCACAGGAAATACACCTGTTACTGTTACCTGCAAGATGACATGTCTTGGAGCCCCCCCCCCCCGCCCTGCACTTACCTTGTCTCGGGTGACGGCGGCATCGTGTCCTCCATTTCCTCTCCTGCCGGCTCCTCCTCTCATCCTCTCATCCTCTGCTATGATTGGACGCCTGATAGGCGCCCAATCACAGCATCTGTCGTTTCAGCCAATCAGGGCACAGGTCACACAGACAGGGGGCAGTACAATGTTAGCAAACCGAATTCCTTCGGTTTGCTAACATCAGTGCTGAGTGACAAGGAACGCACAGCGTTGCGCCCGCTTGTCACCTTTTTGGACGCCTATTAGCGCCTACGGCGCTAATCAGGTGTTTCCAAAAAACACCCCCACCGCTGTAATTCAGGCGCCCGGTGACCAAAAAGGGGCCGGACACCTGAATAGGGGGTGTCAGCAGCGACCATAGATAGATTCATGCAATGCATGAATCTATCTATGGTATATAGAGAGTGACAGGAGAGGGGGGGCGGCGCTCCTGCGCCCTTTATGGACGCACCGCCCCTGCAGCACTGTATAAAGCTCATTATCTAACATTGTACAGCAGCAATTATCTTGCCTTATAAACGCTCTGACTCTCAGCTCGCCCTATCCACTCCAACATTCACTAACAAAGGGCTAATGGGAGCGATAGGACGCGGCTACCAAACTTACAAACCCCCCCCCCCATTATTGGCCATACTCAGCTACCTAACCACAGTTTACAGTTCATGAAAAGCATCATGGTTATTGGGTTTAGCGTAGTGGCAAACTGTCATTCATTGACCATTTTCCCAAATAGGAGACATGCAAAAGTCAAACTCTACCCCAACGCAAATCTTATCCCCAACGCAAAAACTCCTGACCCATGTGTAACATACTTCTGACCTCTAAATTCTGCCTTACATGCAACTGATCTCTACACTAGACATGTGCAATTTGTTTAATTCCGAATTAGTTTTTTAACAAATTTTGACAAGTTTGTTAATTAGGAATTTTCCAAAAAATCTGAAATAATAACTAACTAATAATAACTTAACTATTATTAACTATTAATAACTATTAAATTATAGGTATTGGAATTTCCTTTCAAATTTGGCTGTTAGTGAACTTAATGAACACAAATTTATCCGAAGTTACGAATTATCCGAAATAACGAATGCTGTATCTAAACTAATGGAACGTAGCAAATTAATAATAATAATAAATAACAATAGTAATAATAAAAACATATTATTATTAACTAGTTCCGTTCCATTTGTTTAGATGCGGCATTCGTTATTTCGGGTTAATTCGTAACTTTGGATAAATCCGGACTCACTAAGAGCCAAATTTGAATTGAAATTCCAATACCTATAATTTAATAGTTAATTATTATTAGTTATTCTTTCAGATTTTCTTTTCTTATTTTTGTATTTACAAATTGCGATCATAACAAATGACCCAAAAAATGAAGAAAAAAAAAAAATGAAGAAAATTAACAATTTTTTCCGGCAGTGCACATGTCTACTCTACACTGTGGGTTAGATACTACTGACCCTATGTTACTTACTCCAAACCTCTAAACTCTGCTTTACTTACTATTGACCTTGGAAACTTGCTTTACTTACTTTTGACCCATGCACTCTGTGCTAAACAATACCGACCTCTAAATTCCAACATACTCTTCTGTGTCGCACACACTATTGACCTGTGAACTATTTTTTGATTGAAAATGTATACTTTATTTTGCAAGAAAATATACAAAAAACAAATACTTTGAACAGGGTACATTCATCATCAAGCATACATTAAATTACATTCATCCTGCGGTATGATGCCTGATGTGTTGTGCAGAGTACTGGTACCCCGAACCATCACATCATGCATGACGCCGCATTACCCTGTAAGCATTACATCAATGACATTTAACGTTTTTCTTCGTCTGTTGTCTTCTGTCAATGGCAATTCAATAGGCAACTGGTGTGATGTGAGGGGGTAGGGGTGGGGGGGGGTGGTGAGGGGGAAAAGAGTTCACAGGCCCGAAGCTTTATTTGAACTGCCCATGGGTACATAGAGTGGGAGAGGGTGGGGGGGAAGGGGGGAAGATCTTCAGTCTTCCTCTTCCTCCTTGAAGTCCATCAAGTTATAGTCTCTGAGCAGGCTGTGAACCAGTCTGCGACAGTCCTCGATGGACATCCTCTCCCGCTGGTGGATGAGGCGCTTTCTGGCGCACCAAACAGCGTCCTTTAAGCAACACAGCACCCGCCAGGCACTGTCAATGTCCTCCTGTGAGTGAGTCCCACAGAATAGTCCGTTCAACACACCAAAGTGTGTGATTGCCGTCTGAGGTACAAAGTCTTTGAGATCAGGTTCCAGGAACCTCAACAGGCCCTGTGCAAAGGGACACTCCCAGAAAACATGCAAAGCAGTTTCCTCCTGGATGATGCAAAAGGGGCAGTGTCTGTATCTGCACAGGTTTCTGGCATGCATAAATGTCCTGAGTGGCAACCCCCCTTGGATTGCCATCCATGCCAGATCTTTGTGCCTGTTGGTGAGTCTCTTTGAAGAAACGTTCCTCCAGACCACTTTGCAAGTGGCTGAAGGGAGGCCTGGAATGGTCTCGACGATGTCCGATGCTCTGATCAACTTGTGGATAGTTTTTGGCTTCCACAAGTCGGGCTTCACTCCATGTAGCCCCAGCTCCTTAATGAACTTGAACGTGTCCAAGTAGTACCAAGGAGTGTCCCAGTTGTAGGGGACGGAGCTGTCCCATTTGTCCCATCCAAGGGTCCTCCAGAGAGGCAGGAGGAAAAAACGGGACATGGAGTTACCGCCAGAGTCTACAGTTCTGTCAATCAATGTTCTGCGGATGCAGTTACATGCAAAGAAAACCCTCAGTAAAGTGGCGATGTCAGGCACGCCTTTACCGCCCTTGAGAGGCTCCTTGAACATAACCACACGCTTCACTCTGTCCATTTTGGAGCTCCAGATGAAGTGAAACACCGCCCTGGTGATGGCCTTGCAGGTGTTAACCCGGGGGGGGGCAGGCCTGGGCGAGGTACTGCAACACAGGGAGAATCTCGCTGCGGAGTACCAGTGTTTTTCCTTCGATGGTGAGTTCTCTGAGGCTCCAAAGTCCAATCTTTTGTCTCATTTTGGCCAGTCGTTCTTCCCAGGACTTCAGGGCTGCTCCCTCGGCTCCAAACCAGACTCCAAGTATTTTGATGAAGTCCGCCTTGATGCCGAAGGGCATTGGTGCAGAAGAAGGCAGGAACCACTTTCCGAAGAGCATGACTTCCGACTTCCCGCAGTTGACTTTTGCCCCTGAAGCTTGGCCGAAGTCCTCACAGGTCTGGGCGAGTGTGTCGATGGAGCGCCGATCGGCACAGAACACCGTCACATCATCCATGTAGAGCGAGCACTTGACCTCCCGTTTGTCTGGTCCTGGTGCGGTGATCCCTCTGATCTCTGGGTTCCGTCTGATGCTTTGGGCGAAGAGCTCTATACAACAGACAAAAAGCAGAGGTGAGAGAGGGCAGCCTTGTCTGACCCCAGACCGAACTGGAAAGGGGTCAGTTTTCCAACCATTCACCAACACCAAGCTACAAATGTCACTGTACATCACATTCACATACGAACAAAACATCTCCCCGAGACCCAACCTGCGCAGAGTTCTGCACATAAACTCGTGGGAGACACGGTCAAAGGCCTTCTCCTGGTCAAGACTGACCAGGGCCGCGTGCACACGGCGGCCATGAATGTACTGGACCGTGTCCCGGACAAGCGCAAGGCTGTCCGCAATCCTTCTTCCAGGAATGCCACAAGTTTGATCCGGGTGGATGATCTGTCCGATGACAGATTTCAGCCTGTTGGCCAAAACCTTGGCGAGGATCTTGTAGTCCACGTTCAAAAGAGAGATCGGACGCCAATTTTTCAGATCCGATCTCTCCCCTTTGCGCTTATACAAGATCGTAATCATCCCCTCCCTCAGTGACGGAGGCATTCTGCCCTCCACCTCCATCTCCTCGTACAGCTCGAGCAAGTCCGGACCGACGAGGTCCCACAGCTTAACGTAAAGCTCAACTGGGAGACCATCGCAGCCCGGGGTCTTGCCCTGCCTAAAGGATTTAGCGGCAGAGTGCAGCTCCTCCAGCACCAAGGGGGCGTTCACGGCCGATGAACCTGCAGGATCAATAGAGTTAGTGATACCTGACAGGAACCTGTCGGCTGCCTGTGTGTCTGTTGTTTTCGGGGAGTAGAGGTTGGTGTAGTAGTCACTGACCACTTGCATCACAGCCTCCTTTCCCTTCTGGAGCGTTCCGGTCTCGTCACGCAGTTCAGACAAGGGAGTGTATCCTGAGTGGAGTTTCCTGAAAAAGAAAGAGTTACACTTCTCACCTTTCTCAAGGTTCTCCACCTTGGCACGGAAGACAATGTGCCTGGATTCTTCCTCAAAGTGCCCTTTCAGGCTCTTCTTGGTGTCCTCCAGGTCCTGCCTAACGTCCCAGCCGCAGTGATGAAGGTCCTGCAGGGACTGCAACTCGCGTTGCAATCTCCTGAGTTCCTTCTTCCTGGCACACACTTGCTGGCGTCCCCTTGCCTGAAAGAAGCTGCGTAGCTTGACTTTCACAAACTCCCACCAGTCACTTGCCTTACCAAAGAATCGCTTGTCCTCCGTCCAGGTGGCATAGGCCTCCCGGAGTTCCCCCATCAATTCCTCATATTCCAGCAGGGTGCTATTCAGCTTCCAGGAGCCTGGTCCGCGGGCAAAGCCCTCGCCCAGGTTGCCCCGAAAGTGGATAGCCCTGTGGTCAGAGAAAAAGCAGGGGACCATGGAGAACTCACGATGCTTGACTGCTCTTGAAGTGAGCACGAAGTCAATCCTTGAAAGCACTGATCCATCGGGTCGGCACCATGAGTAATTCACGGTACCTTGCCCTATGGTTCCTACGGCATCCTGTAAGGATGCCTCCGAGATCATCTCCTTGAGCAGTCTAGAGGTAACATCCAGTTTTGCGTACATGCTGGAGCTGCGCCCATCCTCCTCGATCGGACAGTTGAAATCACCGCCGATCACTACTGCTCTGGTGGTGACGAGCTGGGTCCGCAGGGTCTGGAAAAGTTCCAGTCGCTCATTCTTATCTGGGGGGGGCGTACACGTTGATGAGCCTAATTGGCTCTTCCATCCACGAACCGTCTACGACCAGAAGGCGGCCGCAGACTAGCTCATGGATAGAGTCAACCGTGAAGCGCCCACCCCTGACAAGGATGGCTACCCCTGCAGACTTACAATCGCCACCCCCGGACCAGTAGGAGGGACCAAGGGTCCACTGGGAGGTCAGGTGGGTGTACCTCCTCCGTGGAGGAAGAGCGCACTCCTGAAGCATGTAGACATCGCTCTGTTGCATGGAAAAAAAAGCCAGCGCTTCTTGCCTTCTGGAAGTATCCCTGATACTCCTCACATTAATGGAAAAGATTGAGATCTCGGCCATAATGAAAAGGTGTATGGGGGTCCAGTTAGCGAGAGGCTGAACTTACCTCCCCGGAGGGGGGGGGTGATTCCTCCAATGCTTTCCCTTCTTCTGTGTTCTGGGTTATGCCCCGAATCTCCAGGGCTGCCTCCATCATCTCTTCTTGGGTGGGGTCGAGGGTGAAGTCAGGCTCGGTGTCGGCCATGACTTCCTCCTCTTCCCCCTCCGACTCGAGGTCCTCCACCATTGGTTCGGGTCCATCGCTGTCGCGCTGGATCCTGTTGAGCCGTTTGGTGGAGGTGGCGGGTTCTTCTTCCGACCTTGGGCTCTCAAGGTTCTGTTTCCGGTTGCCTTTTGGGCCGATGGTGGAAGAGGGGGTGGGAAGGGGGAGGATGGGGAACTCCTCCAGGGAGGAGAGGTCAGGGGTGGATGGGGAGGGGGGTGGGGAGGGTCTCCTCCAGCACAGAGGGGGTGGGGGGGGTGTGTTGGAGGTTGGGGCAGGGGCCGGGGCTGTGGCTGGGGCCGGGGCTGTGGCCGTGGCTGTGACTGGGGCAGGGGCCATGGCTGTGACTGGGGCAGGGGCCGTGGCTGTGACTGGGGCCGGGGTGGACTTACCTGGGGCATTTCGGGGCCCCTGTGTCTTCATCACCTCAGGGTTCCTTCCGGTGCTGACGGCTGGCTTGCCCTGACTCAGGACACCAGCGTAGCTCCGGTTCCTCTTGGGGCAGTGCACAAAGACGTGCCCTGCTGAACCACAGAGGTTGCAGGTTTTGGACCTCGGGCAATCCTTGGTCTCGTGGCCTGCAACCCTACAGTACCTGCAAGAGGTTTCTGTACAGGCCCTGCTCTGGTGCCCGGGATGCCCACATCTGTGACAGTTGTTGGGCATGCCGGGGTAGAACAGGATCCCTGCGGTTGTTCCCAGGGAGAAGCACGGTTGAAGGTGCTCCAGGTCCCCCGTAGGTTCCTTCCAAAGCTTGCAGAGCATAGACCACCTACCTATCCAGAAGCCGTTTGCATCGAGTATTCGGACCGGGTCCTTAAACACGGTGCAGAACCTCTGGAGATAGGTGACTATGTCCCTCGGGTTGGTATGGGGGCTCCTCATGGCCACCGTCACCCACTTTTCGTCCCGTGTTATGGGGCAGTTCGCCGTGAACTTACGGAAAGGGGATTCAGGACCACTGGACTTCACCTGCGCCCAGTAACGTCTGCAGACCTGGAATGAAATGAAAGTTATATAAAATATACCTCCCATAAATGCCTGGACTGACAGCGTCTCGGCTTTGCTGAACCCTTGCTCCAGGATCATCTTCCTTCCGAAGATCTCCGGGGTCATGTCGGGGACTCTTCCGTCCACCTCTTTCAGCCGGAGCACGACCGTCTGCTTCATCCAGGGCTCCATTGCTGGGAGCCCGTCGGCGGACAGGTACGGCCTGGCTGGTCTCGGTCGGCTGGTGCCGGCCGAGGTAGAGGCAGGGGTTGAGGCAGCGGCATTTCCCTGGTCTCCGGAGGAAGTGGCTGGGGCATGGTTCTTCTTTGTCTTCACTTTTCCGGTCTTCAGCACATTCTTCCCCATCTTCAAGGCCGAGGAGGTCGCTTCAGGTGTTTTTGGGCGGCCTCCTTCTGGATTCTTGAAGTCTTCGCTCTTAAGCCTTTAAAAAGGCTTCTTGCATCTACTGCCCGGAGGTAGTAATGCGGAAGAGGGGGGGAGAAGGGAAGACCGCAATCTCGTTCCTTGTGGGGACTAAGCCTCTGTCCGATAGCAGCAGGTAGGTGAAGCTGAACTGAATCAACGATCCTACAAGGCAGAACAGAGGGTACCCCACAAGGACCAATTGGCTTGGATAGATGCAAGTGGTTCTCAACGTCCTAGCACTGAAGCCTAGACACCCCTAAGGGCTATAGTCGATACTACACTTGATCTTAGCCAAAAGGCAGAGAAGCGACCTGTGAACTATGCTTAACTTACTCCTTGCACTGTGCATTACATACTATTGACCTCTGCACACCTCATTAGATATTACTGACCCCTGACCTCTGCGTTACTACTGACCTGAATCTCGGGGAGAAAAGGCTTTTTTTTTTTCTAACAGGCGAATATAATGTCGTCGGGCACATATGTGAGATGAGCCACATGATGTTGTGTGTTCCATCTCGTGCAGGCGCAGTGGCACTATATTGCACGGATTTCAAAATGGTGATGTGGGAGCGAAGGCACAGGCAGCAGAGCGGCAAAATGAAAAAGAGAAGGAAAGACAGTATGGAGGTAGAGAAGTGTACCTATTTATGTTTTAGGACCTCTTCGTGATGTTTTCTTTAAAAAGGGTGCACATTTTTGTGTACTGCATTTTCAAGGTTCACTTGTTTTGCTCAGAAGGTTTTTATTTTTATTTTATTTTTTTTATTTTTTTACAGAGCTATCAAAAAAAAAAATGGGGTAGGGGAGTACTCTTTAATACTGATCCATAAACTCTGCATTACTTACTACTGACCTCTGCACTCTAACATTCATCTATTGGTTGTGTAATTTATTGTAGGACTAGGAGTGTAATTGAGCAGGTTTCTCTTATTATAAACTGCTAAAGGAATATTGCAACGCCATCTGCCGGATATTTTAGTGTTTTGCTTTAATTACTGCATAAGCAAAAATCTGAGCAGCTGGGAGTTTAGGAAACATTCCTAACAATTCACTCAGCAATTGTGTGTTATTTACTATCAGCACAGTTTATTTCCCTCTTTGTTTTGTATTCGTTCTTATTACAAATAATATAATGATCATAATTCTATATGTGAGCAAACCTTGTTACTGGCGCTTAATAGAGAGTCACAAGGAGTGCAGCGCCATCTATTGGTTATAATAAAGAATTCAACCATACTGCACCACCTATTGGATATATTTGCAATTGCGGCTAATTAAATTAGCTCAGCGCCATCTATTGGATGTATTTATCATTCCAGCTAAATACATTAGATCATTGCCATCTATCGCATGTAGTTGTTATTGCAGTTAACTATTATAGATCATCGCCATCTATTGGATGTAATTGTTATTGCAGTTAACTATAGTAATCTTATCGCCATCTGGTGGATGTAGTTGTCATTGTAGTTAACTATTGTAGATCATCGCCATCTATTGGATGTAGTCAATCATTGTAGTTAACTATTATAGATCATCGCCATCTATTGGATGTAGTCTATCATTGTATGTAATTGTTAATGCAATTAACTATTATAGATCATCGCCATCTATTGGATGTAATTGTTATTGCAGAAAACTATTATAGTTCCCACCATCTATTGGATATAGTTGTAATTGCAGTTAACTATAGTATCTTATCGCCATCTGGTGGATGTAGTTGTCACTGTAGTTAACTATTGTAGATCATCGCCATCTATTGGATGTAGTCTATCATTGTAGTTAACTATTATAGATCATCGCCATCTATTGGATGTAATTGTTATTGCAGTAAACTATTATAGATCCCGTCATCTATTGGATGTAGTTGTAATTGCAGTTAACTATAGTATCTTATCGCCATCTGGTGGATATAGTTGTCATTGTAGTTAACTATTGTAGATCATTGCCATCTATTGGATGTATATAGAAAGAACTGGAAAGGGGGTATGTTTATGGTGCCACAAATATGACCATAATTTGATATATATAAATATATATATATATATAGAAAAAGGAGTAATCAAATGTTGACTCTCATAAACAGACAAACATATATAAAATGATCACAGCATGATAACAATATAATGCATAGCTGATAAAGCTATATAAATGCCTATTGGCTCAACATGTGTGGGAATTTCAGAGACTTGGTTCAACAGCTCTCATAATAGGTTGGAAACCATTCAAGGGTATTCCCTTTATCGTAAGAATAGGGAGGGTCAAAAAAGGGGAGGGGTATGCCTGTATATCAAGAAAAATGTACAAATGAATGTGAGAGATGACATCAGTAAGGGCGCTAGGGAGGAGGTGGAATCTTTATGGGTAGAGATCCAAATGGATGAGACTAAAGGGAAAGTAATACTGGGAGTATTTTTAGGCCCCCTAACCTGAGGGAGGAGGGGGAGACGGACCTCCTATCACAAATTGGATTAGTGGCAAGGATGGGAAGTGTCATCATAATGGGGAATTTTAGTTATCCAGACATAGACTGGGTGGAAGGAACAGCGCATTCGTTTAAGACTCGCCAGTTCCTAAATGTCTTGCAGGACAATTTCATGGGTCAGATGGTAGACGCACCAAGCATTACTAGACCTACTGATTACCAACAATACAGACCTGATCACGGATGTGGATATAAGGGGCAATTTAGGAAACAGTGATCACAGGTCAATTAGCTTCAGTATAAATCACAAAAATAAGGGGAAACATAAGGGGAATACAAAGACACTGAATTTCAAAAGAGCCAACTTGCCTAAACTACGAACCTTGCTAGAAGATATAAATTGGGATAAAATCTTAGGAACAAAGAACACAGAGGAGAAATGGGTTTGCTTTAAGAGCATACTAAATAAGGGCATTAGCCAGTGCATCCCATTGGGAGACATATTTAAAAGAGCGAACAGAAGTCCTGGATGGCTTAACTCCAATGTAAAAATGCATATAAAAGCAATGGAGAAGGCCTTAAAAAATACTGAGGGATCATCATCAGCATTCAGACTTTACAAAGAATGCAACAAGAAATGTAAGGGTGCAATTAGAGTGGCTAAGATAGAACATGAAAGACACATAACAGAGAACTAAAAAAAAACAAGAAATTCTTTAAGTATATAAGCTGTAAAAGAGGGAGGACAGACCATATTGGCCACAAGAATGAGGAAAAGAATCTGGTTACAAAGGATGGTGAGATGGCGAAGGTATTGAATTTATTCTTTTCCTCAATCTTCACAAGGGAATTGGGGGGGCTTCAGTAACCAAAACTGCAATGTTTATCCTCATGACACATCACAGGAAGCACCCTCATGGCTAACAGAGGACAGAATTAGAAATAGACTTGAAAAACTTAACATTAATAAGGCCCCTTTCACACTGGGACGCTTTGCAGGCGCTACAGCTCTAAAAATAGCACCTGCAAATCGCCCTGAAACAGCCGCTGCTGTGTCTCCAGCGTGAAAGCCCAGAGGGCTTTCGCACTGCAGCGGTGCGCTTGCAGGATGGTCAAAAACGTCCTGCAAGCCGCATCTTTGGAGCATTGTAGGAGCGGTGTATCTACCGCTACTAAAGCGTCCCCTTCCCATTGAAACCAATGGGGCAGTGCTGCAAACCTGCCTGCAAAGCGCCGCTTTGCGGGTGGTTTCAACCCTTTTTCACCCGCTAGCGGGGGCTAAATATAGCGCTGCTTTACCGCCAGCGCCCGCAACGCTTCAGTGTAAAAGTCACCAGGACCAGATGGCTTGCACCCGAGGGTCCTTGGGGTACTCAGTCAAGTAATTGCCAGTTCCTAATTTCTACTGACAGTCTACTGACTGGAATGGTACCATCTGATTGGAGAAAAGCCAATGTAGCACCAATATTTAAAAAAGGGCTAAAAAATACATCCCATGGAAATACAGACCAGTTAGCCTAACATCAATTGTATGCAAGCTCTTGGAGGGGATGATAAGGGACTGGGTATAAAAAGTGCGGCGCTTTAAATGTTCAAAAGTTAGAAATATTGAACATTCACATAAAGAAGTGCACAAATAGGTACGTGCATACAAAATCTATGACCAGTGTGTGCGTTATACACACTCAAGTGTATAGTGACTGTAAACTAAATATTTAACACTAAATAAACCTCACACTGTGACCATGATAAAAACAAATGTATTCATAAAGTGGTGATGAGACAACTACTCTATAAATAAAATCTCTGTTACAAACTAGAAAACATAATTTCGTATATACATCTCTAATAAACACATAAAGATATATATTAATTAATCATATAAATGATTCAAAGTGAATTTGTGACTAAAAACAAATACACCAAATACGTGACAAATATAAGTGTGTTGAAACAACATATAAGTGACTTGTGTAGCTTGTCTGAAGGGGTCCGTCACCGGTTGGAATAAGGCTTACCAAATGTTGTGGACTCAGATAGGCTTACGCCGTATGACTAAAAATAAATACACCAAATACGTGACAAAAATAAGTGTGTTGAAACAACATAAAGCACACGGCAACCACAGACAAGGTCTTTAACTGGATGGTCCAGAGGAACTCAAGGACAAGATGGCAGGCGGTATATGGTATGATTCATCCCAAGTATACCTCCTCTGCTGCCACTTCCAGCAACATCTCCTCTCTACTTCCAACCGTCTTCCTCTCGGCCTTTTGGCTGCGATCAATGCGGGGCAACTCGTGCTGATCGGTGGAAGAGAAGCTCTGGTGTTCCCTTTGGGGGACCTGGAGCACGTTTGAGGTTCGTTTCGGAAAATGGCGAGACGGATGCTACCTAAATCTTTTTGGATACTGGTGGAGCCAGCAGTAAGACGCCCGATTACGGTGAAGAAAATTATCGAGGATTATCTGATGGAAGACCTTAATCTAGCGGTGAGTGATATATATGCTTTGCAAGATTTTCCAACGACTGGCCAATACGATGTTTCCTTTTATTCTGAGGATACATGCTTAAGAGCATACGAAGACTATCGTGAAAAAGCAGGTACTGGGATATGGGAGAAGGTGGAGGTGGAACCCCTATTTGACGCCGACAAGAGAGATGTGGTGGTGCACCTCTATAACCCCTTTTTGGAGCAAGAGGTGGTAAGGATTTTCTTGCTTAAATACTGTTCCTTTGTGGATAATGGGGTGAAAATTAGAAATTCGTATGGGATGTATCGCAGTAAGATAAAATTTAAAGTGAAGTTCAATAGGGATGGTAAGGACGCTTACACTTTTCCCCCACCGTTTTTTTCTGTTGCAGGGGAAAGGTGCTCCTTATTTTTTTCAGGGCAGCCCCCCTTTTGTAGCACTTGTTTTCAGTATGGGCATGGGAAGGAGGATTGCAATGTGTTAATGAAATGTAGGCAGTGTGGGGGAGAAGATCATATTGCCAAGGATTGTAAACAAGGAAGAAAATGTGATTTATGTGACGAAACAAACCATTTAGCAAGAGATTGTCCCACAAAAGATTGAACTGGCTGCAGGATTTTTTCTTTTGCGGATGTGGTGAGGGGGGGGAGAGCAAGAGGGCCGGTTATATCCCCACAGGTGCGGGAGGCGGCCGCAAAATTTGAGGAGCAAGCCGCGGCTAAGGATAAGGCTCTTAAGCTTATCTTAGAGTGCGGAGTGAAAGATATGGAGGATCAGATGGAGGAGGAGGTAGATGTGGGTATGGAGACTCGTCCCGCTGTGTCTGAACCTGCCGCGAGTGGAGGGGAATATGGCGCTGGGACGCCGATGGTGGGCGGGGAAGTGGGCGGAGATGTGGGCGTGGCCGCGGTCGCCTCGTGTTCAGGAGCGGGAGAGAGACAGAGCGGCGTGGTGAATAGGGAGTTGATGGGTGATGGTGGAGGGGGTGTAAGCGGGGCGGCGATTATGCAAATGCAAACCCTACAAGCTAGTTTGGCTAAAGAATTGGAGCTAAAAAGAAGTTTAAATGCGGAGGGAAATAAAAATAAAGGGAGGACAGGAGAGGAAGGCTGTATACCGGATATTGAAATGGAAGGAAGTGTGGGGGAAATTAACCCTGTTACTGCCGGTTTAGAGGAGACTGGATGGGGGGCAAGGATGGACTTGGAGGAAAGTGGTTCATTGCCCTTAGGACAGAGAATAAAAGAAGATAATGATGATGATGATGAGAGTATTAAAAAGATATGCAAAAAACCTAGGACAGAGGTGGATCTGTTCATGGGTGTAGTGTCCTCATCAGATGAAGGGGAGTCCCCTAATTCTCCGGAGGTGGCAGCCAGGAGAAGTAGGATTGGTGACGGATTTGGAAGGTTGACTTGAAAATGTGTTTTTTTGGTTGTTTGAATAGAAAATTTGTCGCACTTAATTACAAATCATGACTGTAAGAATAACATCCCTAAATGTGAGGTCTATCTGCTCTACAAGCAGGAGAGCAGTTATTTTTGATTTTTTAAGCAAATTAAAATTTGATTTAATATGCCTACAAGAGTGCGGGATAAAATACCCACCAGGACGGTTGGAATGGTGCGGGAATGCAATATGGTCCGTTGCATGCGAAAATAAAAATAGTGGTATTGATATCCTGGTTAAAAATAATGAAGTTAAATTATTGGACCACGAGGTACTTGTCCTGGGTAGGTGCTTGATAGGAACCTTTATGTTTGGGAACTTTAAGTTTAAGGTCTGTAACGTGTATGCTCCTGCGAATAGACCGGAACGTATAGTTTTTTTCCAAAATTTACAGCTATTTTTAGTTGGGAAGATACCCACTTTCTTAATAGGTGATTTTAATACAGTCAGAGTAACATCGGATAGAGTGGGAGGAAGTGGTGGGGGCTTGGATGCTTCATCAACCCTCTTAAATAATTTGGTGAACGACTTGGGATTTTTGGACATTGGAAAAGAACTGGATTTGGATAAGGAACAGTTTACTTTTTGTTCTGAGGCTGGGAAAATTAAGTCTAGGATAGACTTTGTTTTTTGTTCAAAAAACCTTAAATGTAAGCAATTTAGGAAATTTGAGGCATTTTTTAGTGATCATTTGGGGATCCAGGCTGATTTTGTTTTGGAAGAGGGGATCCTTTTTGGCAGAGGGGTATGGAAGTTAAATACCCTACTGCTGGAGGAAGAAAATGTGCGGAAAGATTTTGAAAGTTTTTTTAAACATCTATTAGAGAAGAAATGTTGCTTTTCATGCCTGTTGGAGTGGTGGGACTGGGTAAAGAATAGACTCGGTAATTTCTTTAGAGTGTGGGGAAGGAAGAAGGCATATGAGGAGAAGAAAGCCTACGAAGATTTGGGTGCCAGATTGAAAACACTGCATTTGTTTAAAGAAATAGGACTGGAGGTGGAGGAAGATATATGTTTGGTTAAAGAGGAAAGGAGGAAGTATATTCAAGAAAAAGGAAAAAAGATTGTGTTCCAGGCCAAGGTTCGACATATGGAGCTAAACAAAAAATGCACCAGATATTTCTTTAAAAAAATGTGTGGGAAGAAAGATGTTCTGAGGTACCTAAATAAAGATGGTGGAAAGGTGGAAGGTGAAGAGGTGGTAAAAGAGGCTAGAGCCTTTTTCCAGCAACAGTTTAAGGGGTACGAAAATGAAAACAGAGAGGATATGAAGTCCTATTGTGAAGTATTGGACGTAAGATTGGAAAAGGAGGACCAGGAGTGGTTGGAGAGAGAGGTGAGTGAGGTAGAGGTTAACCACTACACATCCGGCCGTAGCCGAATGACGGCCACAGCGCGGATGTGAAATCCTGGGAGGCCGTCATATGACGGCCTCCCCTTTTCCTCGTTCCCTGTGCGCGCTCACGAGCACGCAGCTGGGAAATTCTGTGTTGGCCGTGTCCCTCGGACACGGCCAATCACAGATCGCTGTAAACTGCCAATAACAGCGGCCGTTTACTGCACGATCGCCCTGGCCAATGAGAGATGATCTCATATGTAAACATATGAGATCATCTCTCAGCGCCGCTCCTCCTCCTCCTCACACAGAGACAGCGTGTGAGGAGGGGGAGGAGAACGGCTGCAGCGCCGTAAGTTTTAAAAATTAAAATAAAATGAAATGCCATCTGTGCCCACTGCCACCACTGCAATCTGTCCCCCATGCCATCTGTGCCCAGTGACATCGCCAGTGCCATCTGCCAGTGCCATCTGCCAGTGCCATCCCCAGTGCCATCTGCCAGTGCCATCCCCAGTGCCATCCCCAGTGCCATCTGCCAGTGCCATCTGTAGTCAGTGCCATCTGCCAGTGCCATCTGTCATCAGTGCCACATAGTGCCATCTGTCATCAGTGCCACATATTAGTGCCATCTGTCATCAGTGTCACGCATTAGTGCCATCTGTCATCAGTGCCACCTGTCAGTGTCACGTGCCATCTGTTATCAGTGTCACCTGTCATCAATGCCACGTATCAGTGCCATCTGTCATCAGTGTCATGTGTCATCAGTGCCACATATTAGTGCCGTCTGTCATCAGTGCCACGTATTAGTGCCATCTCTCATCAGTGCCACATATTAGTGCCACGTGATATCAGTGCCATGTATGAGTGCCATCTCTCATCAGTGTCACATATTAGTGCCATCTGTCATCAGTGTCACGTGTCATTAGTGCCCCGTATTAGTACCATCTGTCATCAGTTCCACGTCAGTGTCACGTGTCATTGTCCTGGTGCTCCAGGGCCTTCAAAAGTGTACTAGGTAGTCAACAATTTAGATGTGTAATTTATGCTCCTAGAACACGTGATGGCGCTTCCTGCATGTTGGGCCTCTCTATGTGGCCAGGCTGTGTAAAAGTCCCACATATGTGGTATCGTAATAATCAGGAGGAGTAGCAGAATTTATTTTGGGGTGTCATTTGTGGTATACACATGCCATGTGAGAGAAATAACCTATTACAATGACAATTTTGTATAAAAAATTTTTTTGCAAAGAATTGTGGGAAAAAATTACAACATCAAAAAGCTCACCATGCCTCTTACTAATACCTTGGAATGTCTGCTTTCAAAAAAGGGGTCATTTGGGGGATATTTGTACTTTCCTGGCTTGTTCGGGTCACAAGAAATGAGATCGGCCACCAGTACATCAGATGTGATCAATTTTGTATAATTCGCACCACAGATTGTAGAGTCTGTAACTTTCACAAAGACCAAATAATTTCCACTAATTTGGGTTATTTTTACCAAAGATATGTGGCAGTATAAATTGTGGCCAAAATGTATGAAGAAAAATTAATAATTTCCTAAATTGTATCACAGAAACAAAAAAAATGCGTTTTTTTTTTCAAAATTTTCGGTCTTTTTTCAATTATAGCGCAAAAAATAAAAAACCCAGAGGTGATCAAATACCACCAAAAGAAAGCTCTATTTGTGGGAAAAAAGGACAAAAAATTAATTTGGGTACAGTGTTGCATGACTGAGTAATTGTCAGTCAAAGCGTGAGAGCACCGAAAGCTGAAAATTGGTCTGGAAGGGAGGGGGGTTTAAGTGCCTGGTAGGCAAGTGGTTAAAGAGGCTTTTTTTGATATGGCTAAAAATAAAACGCCAGGATGTGACGGCCTCTCGGCAGAATTCTACGTGTCATTTTGGAGTACAATCGGACCTGAGGTCTGTAAAGTTATGAAGGAAATCTTTTCATCCAAGGAAACATCGGAATCAATGAAAGAAGGCGTCATTACTCTGATTTTTAAGAAGGGTGACAGAGGAGACTTGAGGAATTGGAGACCAATAACGCTATTAAATACAGACTACAAAGCTGCAGCAAAGATTGTCTCTAACAGACTGAGGGAAGTTCTGGGGAAGGTGATTGGACCGTGGCAGACATGTGCCCTACCTGGAAGGAGAATCTCTGACAATTTAATCTTGTTAAGGGATATGGTAACCTATGTTGGCCAAAATAAAAGGCCATTGGTTGTAGAATCCTTGGACCTGGAGAAGGCCTATGATCGTGTGTCCCATATTTTTATGTTTTTAGTTTTGGAATGCTTGGGAGTTCCTGAAGGTTTGCGGAAAGTTGTAGAGGGTTTTTATGATGGAATGAAAAGTCGGATTTTGGTTAATGGGTTCTTAAGTGAGGCTATTGATGTTAAAACTGGGGTAAGACAGGGGTGTCCTTTATCCCCGTTGGCCTTTATTTGTGTTATTGAACCTTTGCTAAAGAGTGTTCAAAAAGAAAAGGTATGTAAAGGTTTTGTGGTGCCTGGAGGTGGTGGTACGATAGTCAAGTCCATGGCGTACATGGACGATGTCGTCTTTATAGCAACATCACAGAGGGAAATTGATAGAATTAGTCTGTTAACGGAAATGTACTGTATGACCACGAAGATGGGTGTAAATTGGAATAAGAGGTGTATGTGTAAGCTTGGAAATGAGGTACAAATTTCAGAAAATAAACTGGAAGTCAAAGAAGAGGTCAAAATTCTTGGGCTATGGTTTGACAAAACAGTTAAAGGAAAGACGAGCTATGAAGAACTGTCTGTGAAAATACAGAGGAAGTTAGAGTTCTGGAAAACTCGTGAATTGTCCCCGAGAGGCAAAATTTTGGTTCTGAAAGCTGTTATCCTTCCATTGATACTATACACGGCTGTAGTTTTGCCTATGGGGAAGGTGTGGGCAATGAAGACTAATAAAATGATGTACACTTTTTTGTGGGGAACCAAAATGGAAAGGATTGCCAGGGACATTGTTAAGAAACATTATGCTTTGGGAGGTTTGGAGTTTCCAGACTTAATGAAATTTACAGATATGTTTTTTTGGTTAACAATCTTTAGATTGGCTAAGTTGGACGGGAGAGCGTCTGATATGGTTCGATATATGGGTGGATGGCTGTTTAGAAAATGGAAGTGGAGGAAGGTGGAATTGGGGAAACCTGTTTCTTTTTTTCTGTCACGACATTATAAGAAATTGGAGAGGATTGGTTCGGATTATGGATTGATGGAATTGGGGGTGGATGGAGGTGATAAAGTAAAGATAAGAAAATTGATGTACAAGGACGAAATTGTCTGCAATATCGGAGGTTTAAGATCTGTGGAAGCAGGAAGTGCTTGGTGTGGTGTGGGTGAAAAGGGTTTGTCAAATAGGCAACACGATATAACATGGCTAGCCCTACAGAATAGTTTGTCAACTAGAGAATTTTTGAAGGGGCGTGATATTGTGAATTTCCGACAGATGTCCGGGAATGGGATGTGGTGGAGTGGAAAGTGTACATCATGTTTTCTGGGAGTGCGAGTACGCCAAAAATGTTAGGAAATGTTTTGAGGTATTTGTGAAAGAGATTTGTGGTGGTGAGATCACTTATAAGGGTTTGTTAACCAGTGTTGGTTTAGGTAGAATGGAAAATAGAAGGATTGGGTGGATTTTTTGCTGTGCGCTTAAAGAGGTGTTGTGGGATGCTCGGAATAATTTGGTGGTAAGGAAGGAAGATGTTAAGGCAGAATGGTGTTGTCGTATGTTGTTGTCAAAACTGCATACGGCCTTCCTGTTAGATGTGAAGGAGATGGGGGAGGAAAAGAGTCTGAGGATGTGGAAAAGAAATTTTTGGAACAATTTTGTGAAAGTAGGTGTGGGTTGAGGTGTGTGTGTTTAGGATAGGTGGAATGTGGTAAATGAATGAGATTGGATGGAAAATGTTGTGTGTTGTAGTCAGGATAGGGAAAAGGGTATTAGGTTTGTTTGCGTATAAATCGGTGAATGTGAGTTTTGGGAGGTGGGATTAAAGATATGCCTTATGTTTCTGTGTGTATGTGGTAGTGTAGGATTAGTTGCTTTGTTTTATAGCTGAGTTTTATGTGTGAAAGTTGGTAAAAAAGAATGTGTGGAACTAAGATGATGAAAGGAATGGTACTGATGGAAGTCTTGTGGTAAGACGCTTTAATGTCGAGTACCTGTTCCGTTTCTGAGTAGTTAAAAAAAAAATCTGTTCTTATCAGTTGCCAGGAGGTGGCGCTTGCTTCCGTCCCTGTTCTACGGCGAGGTGGAGCAGGGTTGGCGGTTGCTATGCAAAAGCCTGCTGGCGTAAAGGTGACCTGGAGCAGTTCGTAGCCGAAAGGGAAGCCTTCTCTGATGGGGATGGTGAACCACTGGGTCCGGCTGAAGGGTCGGGTCCCTGGCCTTCTGGCCTAGATTCGGTGCAACTCTGGACCTGCCAGTTTTTTGAGAGGGAAGGTCGGCCCCTTCATTAGGAGGGGTCAGAATTTTGGCTAGTACCTCTCGAATATAATTAGGTGGGAGTTATGGTGGAGAGGGGCGAGCCTCTCTGCCGGGGCTCTCTCTAAGCTGTCAGAAGCTCCATGCCTTCCTGGTGGGAAAGGGGGGCTTCCGTCCCTTGCAGTCTTTCGGTTGGGAAAGCTGGCCCCTTTTTGGTGTTATTGAGGGGTTTTGGCCGTTACCGCCGAATATAATTAGGTGGGATCACTGTGACCTATGGGAGAGTTTGCCAATTCCCTCTCCTATATGGCGCTCATGATGTTCTGATACCTTCCTGTCTGGGATGGGGCTGCATCGGCCTAGGCTGCGGTCCAGGGCTGCAAGTTGAAAAGCCAGTGGTGATGTGCCCCTGAAGTGGCAGTTCAGGGGTGCCAATATCTCACCTGCTGGCGTATCTCACCCTTTGATTTATGGCACCATGGTCACTTCACCACTACACACGTTTTTCACACCTGCCTCTAGGGCCGAGCCTTTTGGCTAGGACCAGGGGAAATTTTTATTCCTGGCCGGAGGGCCGGCCATTGTATTGCACAATGGTCACTTTCCACTCACTCTCCCATCTTCCTTCTCCCCACTTTCTTTTTATTTATCCCCGTGTTTGTCACTTTTTTGTATCCTTTTGTTTGATGTATACACGTTTTGTCACTGTGCGATAAGTAGGGTGTAGGTCCTCGGGCAGTTGGCGCTTGCTTCCGTCCCTGTTCTACGGCGAGGTGGAGCAGGGGTGGCGGTTGCTATGCAAAAGCCTGCTGGCGTAAAGGTGACCTGGAGCGGTTCGTAGCCGAAAGGGAAACCTTCTGATGGGGATGGAGAACCACTGGGTTGGCGCTAAAGGGCCGAGTCTCTGGCCTTCTGGCCTGGATTGTGGCAGCTCTAGCTCCGGACAGTTATTCGGGAGAGAATACTTAGTCCCCCTTCCCACCGGGGGATTGGTTAGTATCTCCCGAATGTAATTAGGAGGGAGTGACGGGACGATGGTGGAGCCTAGTTGGCGGGGCTCTCACCTGATTTCCAGATCTCCATTCCTTCCTGCCTGGGGTGGGGGCTGTTGTGGTCTTGGCTGTGGGTCAGGGTTGCACGTTGAAAAGCCAGTGGTGATTGTGCCCCTGAAGTGGCAGTTCAGGGGTGTCGTATACTCACTGTGGGTAACCACTTTGATTTATGGCACCATGGTCACTTTCACCACTACACACGTTTTTCACACCTGCCTCTAGGGCCGAGCCTTTTGGCTAGGACCAGGGGAAATTTTTTATTCCTGGCTGGAGGGCCGGCCATTGTATTGCACAATGGTCACTTTCTACTCACTCTCCCACCTTCCTTCTCCCCGCTTTCTTTTTATTTATCCCCTGTTTGTCACTTTTATGTATTTTTTGTTTGGTGTTCACAGTTTTGTCAGTGTGGTGAGTAGGGTGTTTGTTCCTCGGGCCAACCCTGAAAGTCTTGGGAGGAGGTGGACATGGCCTTTTGGCTTGGTTAGCCTTCTCTCATGGGGTCCCTCTTCGGGAGAGCCCCACCAAGTACTTGGGTGGGTTTGTTTCGGCAGACCCTCCAGAGAAAGGGGTCTGTCTGGTTTCGGCCAGATGGACCATGTGAAAGTACCTCAGTCCCCGTCTGGAGCCTAACGCCCCGGGGGATCAGGGTAAAGGTCCATCCCTAGGGAGGACAATTGTAACACCCGTTGCACGTTTTGTGTCACTCTTTATTAGGGATGAGCCGAACACCCCCGGGTTCGGTTCGAACCAGAACCTTCGAACGGACCGAAAGTTCGCGCGAATTTTCGAACCCTATACGTTATAATGGACGCGAACGTTCGAAATCAAAAGTGCTAATTACAACGGCCAATATGCATGTTAATGTCATAAAACAGGTTTGGGGACCCGGGTCCTGCCCCAGGGGACATATATCAATGCAAAAAGAACTTTTAAAAACTAACGTTTTTTTCGGGAGCAGTCATTTTAATGATGCATAAAGTGAAAAAAAAAAAGTGACATTTTCCTTTAAATATGGTACCTGGGGGGGTGTCCAAAGTATGCCTGTGAAGTGGCATGTGTTTCCCGTGTTTAGAACTGTCCTTGCACAAAATGACATTTGTAAAGGAAAAAAAGAAGCCATTTAAAACCACTTGCGGCTTTAGGTTTGATCTTAAGTAGAATCTGAACAGGTACATTATGAAGTGTAGCTCCATCCCAAAAAAATCTATTTTTAAGCTTTTTGGAGAACATAGGGAGGGGTTATCACCCCTGTAACATTTGCTGTCTTTGCACATCTGTTCAGAACATGTCACCTCACTTTCCGTCCCAATGACAAATGTTTTTGGAAAAGTGGGGTTTTAATTGAAACAAGGATTGGTGATAAAGTATCAGTAGAGAGGAGATACCTTTTTCCCAAATTAAATCTAACAGGATAGAATTTCCCTTCCTAGGGGTAGATTTCCTCTCACTTCCTGTTTTCTCTTTCCATTTGCAAGTAGGAGTCGTTTGTAAGTTGGATGTTTGAAAGTAGGGGCCTGGCGTATATACTCTGCAGAAATTTGCCCTATTAGATGTTGGTGTAGCCACAAGACTGGTGGGCACAGGAATGGGCCCTGCTGTGAGTTAATAGATCAAGATTTGTAATTGCATGCACCTGTTGAACAGGGCAGAAAAATTGGGGGTGGTGGTGGTGGTGGTGGTGGACGGTTTTGCCACAAGACTGTAAGCTCTCACAGTTACTCTTGGTGGGCGCAGGAATGGGCCCTGCTGTGAGTTATTAGATCAAGATTTGTAATTGCAAGCACCTGATGAACAGGGCAGAAAAATTGGGCCTTTGGCGGTGGTGGTGGACGGTGTTGCCACAAGACTGTAGGCCCTCATAGTTACTCTTGGTGGGCGCAGGAATGGGCCCTGCTGTGAGTTATTAGATCAAGATTTGTAATTGCAAGCACCTGATGAACAGGGCAGAAAAATTGGGCCTTTGGCGGTGGTGGTGGACGGTGTTGCCACAAGACTGCAGGCCCTCATAGTTACTCTTGGTGGGCGCAGGAATGGGCCCTGCTGTGAACTATTAGATCAAGATTTGTAATTACCCGCCCCTGTTAAACAGGGGCTGAAAAATTGTGCCTTAGGCACTGGTGCTGGTGCCACAACACTGCAACCCCTCACAGAGACTGTACTTGGAGCACAGCAGTCACACGTGTTGCGAAGCATTTTTTTAAAAAATTGTAAGTACACGCCCCTGTTAAACAGGGGCTGAAAAATTGTGCCTTAGGCACTGGTGCTGGTGCCACAACACTGCAACACGGCCCTCACAGAGACTGTACTTGGAGCACAGCAGTCACACGTGTTGCGAAGCATTTTTTAAAAAAATTGTAAGTACACGCCCCTGTTAAACAGGGGCTGAAAAATTGTGCCTTAGGCACTGGTGCTGGTGCCACAACACTGCAACACGGCCCTCACAGAGACTGTACTTGGAGCACAGCAGTCACACGTGTTGCGAAGCATTTTTTAAAAAAATTGTAAGTACACGCCCCTGTTAAACAGGGGCTGAAAAATTGTGCCTTAGGCACTGGTGCTGGTGCCACAACACTGCAACACGGCCCTCACAGAGACTGTACTTGGAGCACAGCAGTCACACGTGTTGCGAAGCATTTTTTTTAAAAATTGTAAGTACACGCCCCTGTTAAACAGGGGCTGAAAAATTGTGCCTTAGGCACTGGTGCTGTGGCATGGATCATTGAGGAGGAGGAAGAGGATAGTCAGTGAACATAAGAGGACAGTCACTCAGCATCAGCATAGGCAGTCTTGAAGGGATGTGACATTAAAAATTATTCGGTTATATCCGCCTCAGGTGCCTGGTAGCTGGTGGTGATCCAAGACTGATTCATTTTGATGAATGTCAGTCGATCAACCGAGGCGGTGGACAGGCGCACCCTATGATCAGTCACAAATCCTCCAGCAGCACTGAATGTGCGTTCGGAAAGAACGCTGGAGGCAGGACAGGCCAGTAGCTCAATTGCATACTGTGCAAGCTCTGGCCAGTGATCCATCCTCAGGACCCAGTAAGCCAGAGGATTTTCGGTGGGAAAGGTGTCCAAGTCTGACCTTGCCCCAAGGTATTCCTGCACCATGTATATCAGACGCTGGCGATGGTTGCTGGAACCGATCATACCTTGGGGCTGCGGACTAAAAAATTGTCTGAACGCATCGGTCAGACGTCCACCTTCCCCACCGCTCCTTCTGCCACTGACCGAAGCCTCAGCAACTCGTCGCCCAGGACCAGGAGTTTGTAGCCTCCCAGTTTCTGGGAACGCGTTGCACAGACCTTTCTGCAAGGCCTCCCTGAGATGTCTCATCCTCTGCTCCCTCTGCGACGGCAAGATAAGGTCCGCAACCTTACCCTTGTACCGCGGATCAAGGAGAGTGGCCAGCCAGTAATGGTCCCTCTCCTTGATCCGAAGAACACGAGGATCCTTCCGCAGGCTTTGCAGGATCAGGGAGGCCATGCAGCGTAGGTTAGCTGAGGCATTCGGTCCGGAGTCTTCTGGGTCACTGAGGATGACATGATCGCCAGCCACCTCCTCCCAGCCACGTACAAGTCCACTGGCTTGTTGGGACTGTACATCATCCCTAAAAGACTGCTGCTGCTGATGCTGAGTGCCAGGCTCCACCTCCATGCTCACACAATCCTCCTCCTCCTCCTCCTCCTCCTCCTCCTCATCCTCTTCCTGTGTGATGGGTGGGACAGAAGGAACACTGTCCGGATAAAGGGGGCCTTGAGAGGCAAGGAAGTCCTCCTCTTCCTGCCTCTGTTCTGCCTCAAGTGCCCTGTCCATTATCCCACGCAGCGTATGCTCCAACAGGTGGACAAGAGGGACAGTGTCACTGATGCATGCACTGTCACTGCTCACCATCCTCGTGGCCTCCTCAAATGGTGAGAGGACAGTGCATGCATCCCTGATCATGCTCCACTGACGTGGGGAAAAAAAACCAAGCTCCCCTGACCCTGTCCTGGTGCCGTAGTCGCAAAGGTACTCATTGATGGCCCTCTGCTGCGTGTGCAGTCGCTGCAGCATGGCCAACGTTGAGTTCCACCTGGTGGGCATGTCAGATATTAGGCGGTTCTTGGGCAGGTTCAGCTCCTTTTGCAGCTCAGTCAGCCGAGCACTGGCATTATAAGATCGGCGGAAATGCACACAGACTTTCCTGGCCTGCCTCAGGACATCCTGTAAGCCTGGGAACCTGCCCAAGAACCGCTGCACCACCAGGTTGAGGACGTGAGCCATGCAGGGCACATGGGTGAGCTGCCCCTGTCGCAGGGCGGAGAGGAGGTTGGTGCCATTGTCAGAAACGACCATTCCTGGCTTAAGCTGACGTGGCGTCAACCACCTCTCGGCCTGCCCCTGCAGAGCTGCCAGAACCTCTGGCCCAGTGTGGCTCCTGTCCCCCAAACACACCAGCGCAAGCACGGCATGGCATCTTTTTGCCTGCGTACTTGCGTAGCCCCTTGTACGCCTACGGAGCACCGCTGGTTCCAAGGACAGAGCACTGGAGGAAGAAGAAGAGGAGGGGGTGGAGGAGAGAGGTGTGTCACAACCAGTAGCAGTAGTCGCGTTTTGGAGGCGTGGTGGCGGAACAACCTCCAACACTACTGCACCTTGTCCTGCATCCCTCCCAGCTGCCAATAGAGTGACCCAATGGGCCGTGAAAGAAAGGTACCGTCCCTGTCCATGCCTGCTGGACCATGAGTCAGCGGTAATATGCACCTTACCGCTGACCGCCCTGTCCAGCGAGGCATGGACATTGCCCTCCACATGCCGGTAGAGAGACGGAATCGCCTTCCGCGAGAAAAAGTGGCGTTTGGGAACCTGCCACTGAGGAACCGCACATTGAACAAACTCACGGAAGGGGGCCGAGTCTACCAACTGAAAAGGCAGCAGTTGAAGTGCTAGCAATTTAGCAAGGCTAGCATTCAACCGCTGGGCATGTGGATGGCTGGGAGTGTACTTCTTTCTACGGTCCAGCAGCTGGGGCAGGGAAATTTGCCTGCTGCATTCGGACGTCGGTGTACTGCAAGTACTTGGTTGTGACACACCGAATTCTACACCTTCAGTCCTCTCAGAGCAGCTTTCAGAGAGGACTGAAGGTGTAGTAGGGATGGAGATCCCAGCTGAGGAGGAGCAAGGAGAGGTCCGCTTAGTTCTTTGGTGTGGGTCTTTTATGTGTGCCTGCCAACGAGCTGCATGGCAGGTCGCCATATGTCTGGTCATGCTTGTCGTGCCCAAGCGGCTGATGTTTTGGCCACGCGAGATACGCTTGAGACAAATATTGCAAATAGCAGTGGTGCGATCTGCTGCACTCGTCTCAAAAAAGGCCCACACCAAAGAACTTTTCTGATAACGTGCAGAGGCAGCGCCCTGCACAGGCGGAGCTCTGCGGTGTTGTACAGTTGCTGTGCTGGCCTCTACCTGGCCTCCAGGGGGCATCCTGCCTCGTTGGACATGTGACGCCGCATCCTCCTCCTCCTCGTCCTCCTCCTCATCCTCTCTCCCTTGAGGCACCCACGTGGAGTCAGTGACCTCATCATCCCCTCCCTCTTCACCACTAGAGCAAACCTGGCAGTAAGCTGCAGCTGGTGGAACTGTACTGCCAGATTCCTCAAGCTGGGTATCGTCATCCGAGCCTTCGAATCGTTGGGCATCCTCCTGGAGCATGTACCCAACACTGTGCTCAAAGAGTTCGGGGGACTCCTCAGGAGGACATGGTGGGTCTAGGGAAGGGGTGGCTGATGATGCTCTGTCAGTACCCTGAGCCTGGGTGAGAGAGGATGAGGAGGATGAGGAGGGCTTGGTCATCCATTCTACCAAGCCTTCAGCATGATGCGGCTCCACATGTCCAGCTGCCGAAAACAAAGACGCGCGTGTCCCATGGCCACGTGCTGATGACGATGCACGACCACGTCCACGTCCACGGCCACGTCCACTAGAAAAACAGAGCCTGCCTGCCCTGTGTTCTTGGCTCTGCACGCTCTGCCTCCCCTTGGCGGTCTTCCAGCCATTGTAGTCGGTAGTCCTGTGGGTGCTGCTGAGAAGAAAATATAGGAGCTCTGTGTGATGCCACTAACACACTAGAAGTCCTATGGGTGCTTCTGCAAAGAAAATAGAGGAGCTCTGTGTGATGCCACTAACACACTAGAAGTCCTATGGGTGCTTCTGCAAAGAAAATAGAGGAGCTCTGTGTGATGCCACTAACACACTAGAAGTCCTGTGGTGCTTATGCAAAGAAAATAGAGGAGCTCTGTGTGATGCCACTAACACACTAGAAGTCCTGTGGGTGCTTATGCAAAGAAAATAGAGGAGCTCTGTGTGATGCCACTAACACACTAGAAGTCCTGTGGGTGCTGCTGAGAAGAATATATAGGAGCTCTGTGTGATGCCACTAACACACTAGAAGTCCTATGGGTGCTTCTGCAAAGAAAATAGAGGAGCTCTGTGTGATGCCACTAACACACTAGAAGTCCTGTGGGTGCTGCTGAGAAGAATATATAGGAGCTCTGTGTGATGCCACTAACACACTAGAAGTCCTATGGGTGCTTCTGCAAAGAAAATAGAGGAGCTCTGTGTGATGCCACTAACACACTAGAAGTCCTGTGGGTGCTTCTGCAAAGAAAATAGAGGAGCTCTGTGTGATGCCACTAACACACTAGAAGTCCTGTGGGTGCTTATGCAAAGAAAATAGAGGAGCTCTGTGTGATGCCACTAACACACTAGAAGTCCTGTGGGTGCTGCTGAGAAGAATATATAGGAGCTCTGTGTGATGCCACTAACACACTAGAAGTCCTATGGGTGCTTCTGCAAAGAAAATAGAGGAGCTCTGTGTGATGCCACTAACACACTAGAAGTCCTGTGGGTGCTGCTGAGAAGAATATATAGGAGCTCTGTGTGATGCCACTAACACACTAGAAGTCCTATGGGTGCTTCTGCAAAGAAAATAGAGGAGCTCTGTGTGATGCCACTAACACACTAGAAGTCCTGTGGGTGCTTCTGCAAAGAAAATAGAGGAGCTCTGTGTGATGCCACTAACACACTAGAAGTCCTGTGGGTGCTTATGCAAAGAAAATAGAGGAGCTCTGTGTGATGCCACTAACACACTAGAAGTCCTGTGGGTGCTTATGCAAAGAAAATAGAGGAGCTCTGTGTGATGCCACTAACACACTAGAAGTCCTGTGGGTGCTTATGCAAAGAAAATAGAGGAGCTCTGTGTGATGCCACTAACACACTAGAAGTCCTGTGGGTGCTGCTGAGAAGAATATATAGGAGCTCTGTGTGATGCCACTAACACACTAGAAGTCCTATGGGTGCTTCTGCAAAGAAAATAGAGGAGCTCTGTGTGATGCCACTAACACACTAGAAGTCCTGTGGGTGCTGCTGAGAAGAATATATAGGAGCTCTGTGTGATGCCACTAACACACTAGAAGTCCTGTGGGTGCTTATGCAAAGAAAATAGAGGAGCTCTGTGTGATGGGACTAACACACTTCAAGTCCTATAGGTGCTTCTGGGAAGAAAATATAGCTCTGTGTGTGTGATGGGACTAACACACTTCAAGTCCTATAGGTGCTTCTGGGAAGAAAATATAGCTCTGTGTGTGTAATGGGACTAACACACTTCAAGTCCTATAGGTGCTTCTGGGAACAAAATATAGCTCTGTGTGTGTAATGGGACTAACACACTTCAAGTCCTATAGGTGCTTCTGGGAACAAATATAGCTCTGTGTGTGTGATGGGACTAACACACTTCAAGTCCTATAGGTGCTTCTGGAAGAAAATATAGCTCTGTGTGTGTAATGGGACTAACACACTTCAAGTCCTATAGGTGCTTCTGGGAAGAAAATATAGCTCTGTGTGTGTGATGGGACTAACACACTTCAAGTCCTATAGGTGCTTCTGGGAAGAAAATATAGCTCTGTGTGTGTAATGGGACTAACACACTTCAAGTCCTATAGGTGCTTCTGGGAACAAAATATAGCTCTGTGTGTGTAATGGGACTAACACACTTCAAGTCCTATAGGTGCTTCTGGGAACAAAATATAGCTCTGTGTGTGTGATGGGACTAACACACTTCAAGTCCTATAGGTGCTTCTGGGAAGAAAATATAGCTCTGTGTGTGTAATGGGACTAACACACTTCAAGTCCTATAGGTGCTTCTGGGAACAAAAATATAGCTCTGTGTGTGTAATGGGACTAACACACTTCAAGTCCTATAGGTGCTTCTGGGAAGAAAATATAGCTCTGTGTGTGTGATGGGACTAACACACTTCAAGTCCTATAGGTGCTTCTGGGAACAAAGTATAGCTCTTTGTGTGTGATGGGACTAACACACTTCAAGTCCTATAGGTGCTTCTGGGAAGAAAATATAGCTCTGTGTGTGTAATGGGACTAACACACTTCAAGTCCTATAGGTGCTTCTGGGAACAAAATATAGCTCTGTGTGTGTAATGGGACTAACACACTTCAAGTCCTATAGGTGCTTCTGGGAACAAAATATAGCTCTGTGTGTGTGATGGGACTAACACACTTCAAGTCCTATAGGTGCTTCTGGGAAGAAAATATAGCTCTGTGTGTGTAATGGGACTAACACACTTCAAGTCCTATAGGTGCTTCTGGGAAGAAAATATAGCTCTGTGTGTGTGATGGGACTAACACACTTCAAGTCCTATAGGTGCTTCTGGGAAGAAAATATAGCTCTGTGTGTGTAATGGGACTAACACACTTCAAGTCCTATAGGTGCTTCTGGGAACAAAATATAGCTCTGTGTGTGTAATGGGACTAACACACTTCAAGTCCTATAGGTGCTTCTGGGAAGAAAATATAGCTCTGTGTGTGTGATGGGACTAACACACTTCAAGTCCTATAGGTGCTTCTGGGAAGAAAATATAGCTCTGTGTGTGTAATGGGACTAACACACTTCAAGTCCTATAGGTGCTTCTGGGAACAAAATATAGCTCTGTGTGTGTAATGGGACTAACACACTTCAAGTCCTATAGGTGCTTCTGGGAAGAAAATATAGCTCTGTGTGTGTAATGGGACTAACACACTTCAAGTCCTATAGGTGCTTCTGGGAAGAAAATATAGCTCTGTGTGTGTGATGGGACTAACACACTTCAAGTCCTATAGGTGCTTCTGGGAACAAAATATAGCTCTGTGTGTGTAATGGGACTAACACACTTCAAGTCCTATAGGTGCTTCTGGGAACAAAATATAGCTCTGTGTGTGTGATGGGACTAACACACTTCAAGTCCTATAGGTGCTTCTGGGAAGAAAATATAGCTCTGTGTGTGTAATGGGACTAACACACTTCAAGTCCTATAGGTGCTTCTGGGAAGAAAATATAGCTCTGTGTGTGTAATGGGACTAACACACTTCAAGTCCTATAGGTGCCTCTGGGAACAAAATATAGGAGCTCTGCCTGCCTGCCACGAACACACTACAAGTCCTATAGGTGCTTCTGGTAACAAAATATAGGAGCTCTGCCTGCCTGCCACTAACACACTACAAGTCCTATAGGTGCTTCTGGGAAGAAAATATAGCTCTGTGTGTGTAATGGGACTAACACACTTCAAGTCCTATAGGTGCTTCTGGGAACAAAGTATAGCTCTTTGTGTGTAATGGGACTAACACACTTCAAGTCCTATAGGTGCTTCTGGGAAGAAAATATAGCTCTGTGTGTGTAATGGGACTAACACACTTCAAGTCCTATAGGTGCTTCTGGGAACAAAATATAGCTCTGTGTGTGTAATGGGACTAACACACTTCAAGTCCTATAGGTGCTTCTGGGAACAAAATATAGCTCTGTGTGTGTGATGGGACTAACACACTTCAAGTCCTATAGGTGCTTCTGGGAAGAAAATATAGCTCTGTGTGTGTAATGGGACTAACACACTTCAAGTCCTATAGGTGCTTCTGGGAACAAAATATAGCTCTGTGTGTGTGATGGGACTAACACACTTCAAGTCCTATAGGTGCTTCTGGGAAGAAAATATAGCTCTGTGTGTGTAATGGGACTAACACACTTCAAGTCCTATAGGTGCTTCTGGGAAGAAAATATAGCTCTGTGTGTGTAATGGGACTAACACACTTCAAGTCCTATAGGTGCTTCTGGGAAGAAAATATAGCTCTGTGTGTGTAATGGGACTAACACACTTCAAGTCCTATAGGTGCCTCTGGGAACAAAATATAGGAGCTCTGCCTGCCTGCCACGAACACACTACAAGTCCTATAGGTGCTTCTGGTAACAAAATATAGGAGCTCTGCCTGCCTGCCACTAACACACTACAAGTCCTATAGGTGCTTCTGGTAACAAAATATAGGAGCTCTGCCTGCCTGCCACGAACACACTACAAGTCCTATAGGTGCTTCTGGTAACAAAATATAGGAGCTCTGCCTGCCTGCCACTAACACACTACAAGTCCTATAGGTGCTTCTGGTAACAAAATATAGGAGCTCTGCCTGCCTGCCACGAACACACTACAAGTCCTATAGGTGCTTCTGGTAACAAAATATAGGAGCTCTGCCTGCCTGCCACGAACACACTACAAGTTCTATAGGTGCTTCTGGTAACAAAATATAGGAGCTCTGCCTGCCTGCCACGAACACACTACAAGTCCTATAGGTGCTTCTGGTAACAAAATATAGGAGCTCTGCCTGCCTGCCACGAGCACACTACAAGCCCCTCTTTGTCAATCAATCTTTGTAACTGAATCTATCTAACTCAATCTCTGCAAGTGAATCTCTCTATCTATCTAAATGCAGCAGAGTGTCACAGAAACAGCCTGCTCAATCTGCGCCGGAACAGCATGTGACCGGCGCAGACGGCGTGGCGGCGTTTTATAGGGGGGGGCGTGTACTACAGCCCCTGAGCTGTAATTGGCTACAGGCGTCCTGCCTGTAGCCAATTATGGCTCTTCGAGTTTCCGGGGCTGTGATTGGCCAAGCATGCGGGGTCACAGTGCATGCTTGGCCAATCATCAGCCAGCAATGCACTGCGTCGGCCGCGCCGGCCGCAATGCATTGCGGGGCCGCGCGCATCACACGAACGTGATGCGAGCGGCCAAAATAGTTCTGGGCTCGCCGAGCGAGCGAACGCCCGGTGCTCGATGCGAACGTGGGTTCGCATCGAGCACCGGGCCCATCCTTACTCTTTATGTGTGTGCACTTTTTTTGGCACCGGGTGGAGTTTTTGGGTGTGTTTCACACGCCACTGGCTTTTCAAAAAAAATAAAAAATCTGTTCTTATCAGTTTAATATCTGATACGTCCCCTATCTGGGGACCATATATTAAATGGATTTTTAGAACAGGGAGATGGAAGAAGAGCTTGCTCTGTCCACTCCACGCATCGACCTGGTATTGCAGTACCTCCAGGACCGGTGCACCCCTCTTATGCAGTTTCCAAAAACAGAATCAGTTCAACTGAAAACCATCCATCATCCTTTTGCTTGCTTACTCTTTGCAATGTTGCTTTTGCTGCTCACAAGCTCTGTCTGTTTCTTGTTAATTCTTGCAATAAACTTGCATTAAACCCTTGTGTGTACTGTTTTTTTGGCTTCGTGTCACTTTCTTGGACCTTTCTCTCTTCCCTCCCTCCTCTCACTCACTCCATATTTTTTGGCTCGCCGCTTGCTCAGGAAGAAGAAGAAGCAGCAGGTGAAGAAGTGGCAGTTGCAAGAAGCCTGCAAACCTGCTGCTGCTGCTGCTGCTGCTGCTGCTGCTATTAAGTCAGCAAGTCAGTAAGTAGACACATTTCCCCCAGACAGCTAGTGTTCTATAGAACTTTATTCCAAGGCCCAAAATTAAGCCTTTTTTTGCTCAGTTCAGAGAGCACAAGAGTCATTTTGAATAGGGCTGACTTTGCTCCATTACTGCCCATAGCTTCAAACATGTTCAAAATCAGTCATGAAGGCCTGAGACTTCCAGTGTTTATTACGCAGTCTATGTCTCCCTCTAGTGGGTCCATGAATCTCATGTGCCTTCACGTAATCGGGAGGCGGTCTCATGCAAATAATTAGCCCTCGTAGAGCAACAACGAGGAGCACCTGGATCTGTACAATTCGTGCTGCTCTGAACTGCCCAATGGACAATTTCTGCTAATCAAGTTGTTGGACAGGTGCTCAAAAGGTGTGTCTGTCTAGGGCAGCCAGACAGCAGGAAGTGATTAGATTAGGCCACAAGCCCCCGGGCAGCCACCAGGTGTGAAAAGTTGTCTGGCCTTTGTTCCGCAGAGCCTAGGTGGGTGTTGGGGGAAGGGCAGGCATGAGGAGCAGGCACGAGGAGGAGCAGCAGACGGGCACCTGTCTGCGAGCTTTGCCGTGCGACCAGAAAGCCGCTCGCTTGGAAAAGAGAATAATTGGGTTATCGCTTCTCGGCCTTTTGGCTAAGATCCAGTGCAGTCTGACTGTGTGAGACTTAGCCAAGAGGTGCCCGGGGTACCCGACGGTCGGCCTTGGGGGGAGCGTCCCTTTTGCAGAGGGCCCCCCCTTGTTGCTATTGGCCTTAGGCTTAGTCCCCGGGCTACGGGAAGCGATCGCCTCTGTAAGGCGTTGGTTCTGTGGGCGGCTGGTGGAACTGTGGGGGTTTCCCTTGCGGGGCCCCCATAGGGAAGCAGGCAGTTCGGAGGGCAGTGGAAGATGGCGGTCCAGGGCATCAGGGACTCGTTGCGATTCCTGGTGAGGCCAGGTTTTCCCGATGTGACTCTAAGGACGGTGGTCGTGGACCTTTTGATGGGCGTTCTGGACTTGACGGTAAGACAGATATTGTGCTTGCAGGATTTTCCTAAGCAGAGACTCTATGATGTAACTTTCTATTCCTCCGAGGTATGTTGGAACATCTTTGAGAAATTTAAGTTGGTGGAGGAGACTGAGGTCGGGAGGATGTTTACGGTACAACCCCTATTCATGAGAGAAGAGAAAATCATAACAGTGCACCTGTACAATCCCTTTGCAGATATTAATTTGGTGAGAGCTTTTTTAAGCAACTACTGTGATAACATAAGAGGTGGGGATAAGGTGCTGAATAATTTTGAGATCTGGTCGGGAAGTATCGGTTTTTCGGGACCTTTAAAAATGACTCCAGTTGCTTAGGAGGTGTTAGGAGGCCCCCCGCTGTATTTACGATTGGAGAAAGGTGGTTCTTTTACCCCAGACAGCCTAGGTACTGCCGGAAATGTATGCAATACGGGCATGTGAGTAGCGAGTGCGATCAAGAGCTCAAGTGCAGTTTCTGTGGGAAAGATGGACATGCGGCTCGTGACTGCAAGGAAGGGAGGGTTTGTGATATCTGTAAAAAGCCGGGACATATGGCAAAACAATGCCAGGAGTATCAAACGGCAAGAAGGGAGTGGCTGGCGTCTGTTCTGACCCCCGGGAAGGAGCAGAAGGAGAGCAGGCAGCGGAGGCCACAGGGTGGTGCGGGGGGGAGGCAAAGGGTGAGCCTGCTGATGCACGAGCGGACCCTCCTGATGCTCCCCCTGAGTACCCAGCCGGTGAAGCTGCGCCCAATACGCAAACAGGTGATGTGACGGGGCAAGCGACACGGCCGCAGCTGCTGTGAATGAGGTGGCTGGTGCTAGTGTTGGTCCTGAGGTCATTGATGTTATGCCGGGTGAAGATGTCGTTGGTGGATTTCCAGGGCCCGCTGGAAGTGGATTAGAAGAACAGGAGGAAGGGAGGGGTGGAGGCCAGGATGGCAAAGTGGATTTGAAGACAAAGAGGGCGACTGTGGAAGAGTTGCACCTGTCACCATTGTTGGGTGAATTATCGGATAGTGATTTGGAGGAGGAGGACATGGAGAGTGTCAGTAGCATCGAATGCGGTCAAAGAATGGACGATTCCCCAGAAACAACAGCTCCTGACACTGCAGCCAGTAAAAGGTCCAGGGTGGAGGAGGAGGGTGCAGATATCAGTAGTAATGGGGGGTTAGAGCGATGAATCCGCCAGCTCTCCGATCCCTCGGAGGAGACAGAAAAGCCTGCCCGATGTGCCAGAGGCTGTGATGGATTTTTAAACAAGATTTATCATGGCGGTGTTTGTTCTGTTTACTATAATGGCATTTACAATAGGATCTGTGAATGCTAAAAGCATTGTGGCAAGGGATAGGAGGATGGCTGTCTTTGACGAAGTTAACCAACTAAAGTTAGATGTGGTGTGTTTTCAAGAATGTGGTGTCACGAATGACCCTTCAGTAGATTGGTCTTGGGGTCCGTCTGTGTGGGCTCTAGCATGCGTGTCGAAGAGTGAAGGGGTTGGTGTGGCGATTGCAAACCCAAATATTAAAATTATGACACATGAGATCATTATACCTGGACGACTGCAAATTGTGACATTGGACATTATAGGACAAGCCGTGAGGATAATAAATGGTTACGCACCGGCTGAGAAAAAAAGAATTAAGTTTCTAAATATACTAAAAATGTACTTACCTGGGAGAATGCCATCTGTCCTAGTGGGTGACCTTAATTGTGTGAGGAGACGGGAGGACCGACAAGGGACCAGTGGAGATGGTGGGTTGGATGTGTCATTAAGGCTGTTAAATGAAATAATAGACTTTAATATGCAGGATGTGGCGATGGAGGTGGAGGGGAGGAACACGACTTTTACGTACTTATCAGATAGAGGGACGGTGAGGTCTCGGATTGATTTTATTTTTCTGTCACGTTCTTTGAAGGGGGAAGCTTATAAAGTTGTTCTCGGATCATTCCCTAATTTTTTGTTCTGTGGAGGTGGAAGTAGGAGTGGAGGTGGGAAGAGGGGTATGGAAGATGAACATACTCTTGCTGGATGATGAAACAATCTCTAGACGCTTTGTCTCCTTTTTTTCAGACCCTGGAAGAAAGGAAAGGTGATTTTACAGACATACTAGGTTGGTGGGATTGGGTGAAAAAGCAAGTGGCATCCTTCTATAAAAAGGTGGGGGCGGAGAAAGCCAGAGAGAAGAGAGAGGCAGGGAGAAGGGTGCTGGGGAGAATACATTTTTTGTGTCAGTGCAAGAGGCTCGGTTTGGAGGTGGAGGAAGAATTAAAGGAAGCGCAGGAGGAGAGAAGGAAAATGATTAAGGAAAAAGGGAAAGGGATTGTTTTCCGAGCAAAGATTAAGGCGATGGAGGAAGACAAAGTGTTCGCGGTATTTCTTCAAGAAGGCCTTCGGCCCGAAGAAATTAATGAAAGGAGTGCTGGATGGACAAGAGGAAGTAAGTGGGAAGAGGATGAGAGACGTGGTCAGAGGCTTTTATGCGGACCTCTATGGGGGAGAAGATGTGGCTACCAAAGGAGAAGTAAAAGATTATTGTGAGATACTATCAGGAGCCCTGAAGAAAGAGGAAGGCAGTTGGCTGGCAGAGGAGGTAGGAGAGTTGGAGGTGGAGAAGACCCTGAGGAACATGGCCAAAAATAAAATGCCGGGAGGAGACGGGATACCTGTTGAATTTTACCTGAAGTTTTGGGCAATCCTGAAGGATCATTTTCTACAAGTGATGAAATGTTGTATGGTGGAGAAGAGGCTGACGACTTCCATGAAGGAAGGAGTTATTGTTTTACTTTACAAGAAAGGTAACGAGAAGGAGGTCAAAAACTGGCACCTGATCACGCTTTTAAATGTGGACTATAAGGCCTTTGCGAAGATCTTGGCAGACAGAGTGAAGGAGGTGGTTGATGGGATCATTGGAAGTTGGCAGGTCTGTGCCATCCCGGGGAGGAGGATTGCTGGTAACTTGATGCTCCTTTAGAGATTTGGCCTTTTATGCTCAAAACAATAATTTAACCTTAGCCGTTGCGGGTATTGACCTCGAAGGCTTACGATAGGGTGTCTCATCGTTTAATGTTCCAGGTGCTAAGGAAAATGTTTTTTCCTGAAGAGTTTGTGGGTATGGTGAGATGCTTGTACCATGGGGTAAGCAGTAAGGTCCTGATTAATGGGTTCCTAGGCGAGTCTTTTAAAGTTAAATCTGGAGTAAGGCAGGGGTGTCCTTTGTCCCCCTTCCTGTTCATCTGCGTTATGGAGCCTTTATTACAGCATGTTCAACAGGACAAGGCAACAAGGGTTTTTTGTCCTGGGAGGAGGGGGGGAAAAACTGAAGTCCCTATGTTACATGGATGATGCAACCTTTCTATGTAAGTCTCGGAGGGATCTGTCCAGGATAGAGTTGCAGCTGCAGTTGTTCAGCTGTGTGGCTGGGATGAGGGTTAATTGGGACAAAAGCACCCTTTGCTGTAAGGTCACATAGTCCACTGAGCATGCAAACAAGATCAAGAAGGTAGAGACTATTGACATATTAGGGATCCATTTCGAAAGGAATCTGCAAAATCAGGTCAATGCTGAAAGATGTTTTGGAAAGTTGTCCAAAAAACTAAGCCTATGGAAGCTTCGGAGAATGACGGTGACAGGGAAGACTTTAGTCGTTAAGGCTTCCTCTACTCCTGTATTTTGGTACGATTTTTCCCTTTAATCAAAGGTGGATACAAAAATGCACAAGACTGCTTTTTACTTTCTTTTGGGGATCCAAGATGGAGAGGATAACGAGAGCAGTAGTGATGAAGGAAGAGAGGTTTGGAGGTCAAAATTTCCCTAACATAGAGTTGTTTCTTGGAATGCACTCCTGGCTTCTTCACTATAAAGTTTTTTTTTTTTTGGGTGGAGGAAAGGCAATGCACTTCATGCAGTATTTAATGGGATGGTTTGTGGTGGGATGGGGGTGGGGGGTTCGGGATTTGACGAAACCAGTGGCTCTGGTGCCCCCTTCTTTTTACGTGAAACTTAAGAAATGGTATGATGTACATGAACTAAAGAAGCTGGGTGTGGGGGCTATGAGTAAGGACGTGTTGGTTAAATGGTTAAGGAAGGAGGAGGTGGTGTCCAATATGGCAGATCTTAGGACAAAACAGACAGAAGTTTGTTGGGGTAACCTGAATACCGACGGGGTGACGAACGAACAAAGAGAAATTGTTTGGATGTCTTTTCACAAATGTTTGCTAACTATGGTGTTTTTGAAGACAAGAGATTTGGTGAGAAGTGAGAGGTGCGTAAGGGAAGGGTGTGGTGGCACAAACTGTAAGGCATGTTTTTTTTGAGTGTAATTTTGTGAAAAATGTATGGAGGAGGTTGGCGGTTTTTCTAGAGATTGTTTTTGAAATGAAAGATATCACACCGGAATTATGCCTGTATGGTTTAGTTAATGGTGGTCCTGATGTGAGGAGGAGAGGGTGGGTTCTGTCTGCTATCGTGAAAGAGGTGGTGTGGGAGGCAAGGTGTGGTTACAAGAGAGGAAGTTTTGTTTTGTCCGAAGATGAATGTAAGGACTGGGTGCTGAGCAAATTGTATTATGTTTTGTTGTATGATAGGAAGGTGTTGGGTGTGGTGGAGGCAGATAGTTTTTGGAATTTTGGGAGGTGGAGGATAAGATAAGGTGTGGTGGTAGGAGGTGGCGGGGAATGTGTTAATGTTGTTGTTTAATGGTGTTTTTATGTGATTGCCCTTTTAAAAGAGTTTTATGAAAAATACTTACCTGAATGATGAAAGGAACGCTGCTTGATTTCTTGTAAGTTGCTTGAAGAAGTCTTGAGTATGCGATTCATGCTGAAAGGTAAAAAAAGAAAAAAAGAAAAAAATCTGTTCTTATCAGTTTAATATCTGATACGTCCCCTATCTGGGGACCATATATTAAATGGATTTTTAGAACAGGGAGATGGAAGAAGAGCTTGCTCTGTCCACTCCACGCATCAACCTGGTATTGCAGTACCTCCAGGACCGGTGCACCCCTCTTATGCAGTTTCCAAAAACCGAATCAATTCAACTGAAGCTCTTCAGTTCTCACCAACCTTCCTGATCTCCATGCCTTCCTGCCTGGGGTAGGGGCTGCTGTGGTCCGGACCGTTGGCCAGGGCGGTCTTGAAAGCCTATGGAGTATGTGCCAGTGGAGTGGAAGTCCAGGGGTGCCAAACAATCACTGTGTGTGAGGGACACATTGATTTATGGCACCACTATCACGCTTTTTTAGCACCTGCCTCTTGGGCCGGGCCTTTTGGCTGGGACCAGAGGAATTTTTTATTCCTGGCCGGAGGGCCTGGTCATTGTTTTACACAATGGCCACTTCTTTCACTCTCCTCTCCACTATCCCTTCCCCCACTTTATTTTATTTATTACCTCTCTTTGTCACCTTTTTTGTTGGTACACGATTTGAGCACGTGTGATGAGTAGGGTCACAGGTCCCAGGGCCTGTCCTGAAAGTTGGGGAGGGGGTGGACATGGCCTTCTGGCTTAGTTTGCCCTCTCTCATAGGGTTGGGGTCTCCCTTCGGGGGAGCCTCACCTAGTATTTGGGTGGGTCTGTTTCGGCAGACCTTCCAGAGAATGGGGTCTGACTGGTTTCGGCCAGGAAGACCAAGTTTTACGGTCCTTGTCCCTGTCAGGAGCCTAACGCCCCGGGGGATTCAGGACAAGGTCCTCTGATTTTAGAGGTCTTGTGTACCCGTTGCACTTTTTTGTCGCACCTCTTTATGTTGTGCACATTTTTTATGCACCGGGTGAGTTTTTGAGTGTTTTGCACGCCATCGGCTTTCAAAATAAAAAAAATCTCTAAAGGCCCGTACACACGATCTGACTTTTTGACAACAAACATGCAAATTAGCTGTTTTGGACCAACATCTGACCGTGTGTATGCTCCATCGGACCAACTTTTTCAGTTTTCATCAGACTTTTGTTGGCTGTGCGAACGGACCAACTTTCTGCCAACAAAAGTCTGATGGAGCAAAGTCCGACCGTGTGTACACAAAACCATCTGACTTTTGTACAAAGTAGAAACACCAATGCAAAAGATCAGACAACAATACAGAAGTTGACAAAATGTGGCGCAGGAGTATTCGAACGTCCTCTTTTGAAGTGTCGTCAGTACGTTGAAACGTCACTACGTTCATGTTTGTTGCCTAAAAAGTATGATTGTGTGTATGCAATACCAACTTGGGGTCAACGCCCTATGTACAAAAATCCGCGGGGAAAGTTGGTATAAGGTCCGATCGTGTGTATGAGGCTTTACACAATTGATTTTGCAGGTTTGTCGGACACCAATGCTCCCTTGGTGTTGGAGGAGCTGCACTCTGTCACTAAATCCTTTAGGCGGGGCAAGACCCTGGGCTGCGATGGTCTCCCAGCAGAGCTCTATGTAGCGCTGTGGGATCTCATAGACCAGGATCTGCTCAAGCTGTATGAGGAGATGGTGGTGGAGGGCAGAATGCCTCAATCGCTGAGGGAGGGGATGATCACGATTTTATATAAGCAGAAGGGGGAGAGATCAGACCTGAAAAATTGGCGTCCGATCTCTCTCTTGAACGTGGACTACAAAATCCTCGCCAAGGTTTTGGCCAACAAGCTAAAGTCTGTCATCGGACAGATCATCCACCCGGATCAGACTGTCTGGGACACGGTCCAGTACAATCATGGCCCCTGCGTGCATTCGGCCCTGGTTAGTCTTGACCAGAAGAAGGCCTTTGACCATGTCTTCAATGAGTTTATGTGCAGAGCTCTGCGCAGGTTTGGTCTTGGGGAAATGTTTTGTTCGTATGTGATGTATAATGACATTTGTAGTTTGGTGTTGGTAAATGGCTGGAAAACTGACCTCTCTCACCTCCTTATAGAGCTCTTCGCCTGAAGCATCGGATGCAACCCAGAGATCAGAGGGATTACCACACCAGGTCCGGTCAGACGGGAGGTCAAGTGCTCACTCTACATGGACGACGTGACAGTGTTCTGTGCAGATCGGCGCACCATCGACACACTTGTCCAGACCAGTGAGGACTTCGGCAAAGCTTTAGGGGCAAAGGTCAACTGTAGGAAGTCATAAGTCATGCTCTATGTCAAGTGGTTCCTGCCTTCTTCTGCACCCATTCCTTTCAGTGATAAAACTGATTTTCATCAAAATTCTTGGGGTCTGGTTTGGAGCTGAGGGCGTAGCCCATAAGTCCCAAGAGAAGAGACTGGCCAAGATGCGACAGAAGTTTGGACTTTGGACCCTCGGAGAGCTCACCATCGAAGGTAAAACACTGGTACTTCGCAGCGAGATTCTCCCTGTGTTGCAGTACCTCGCCCAAGCATGACCCCCCCCCCCCCCCTTGGGTTAACACCTGCAAGGCCATCACCAGGGCGGTGTTTCACTTCATCTGGGGCTTCAAAATGGGGGGTTGCCACTCAGGACATTCATGCATGCCGGAAACCTGTGCAGATACAGGCACTGCCCTTTTTGTATCATGCAGGAGGAAACTGCTTTGCATGTTTTCTGAGATTGCCCCTTTGCACAGGGCCTGTTGAGGGCCTTGGAACCTGAACTTAAAGACTTTGTGCCACAGACTGCAATCACACACTTTGGTGTGTTGAACAGACTCTTTTGTGGAACTCATTCACAGGAGGACATTGACAGTGCCTGGCAGGTTCTGTGTTGTATGCTTGGAAATGTATTGCTATGTAGTGTATTTATGCGCTGCGTCGCAGTACAGAGTGGAATGTCCCCCGTTGTAGTATTTGTTTTTTGTATATTTTAGTGCAAAATAAAGTATACATTTTCACTCAAAAATATTGTTATCATGCTGTGATAATTGTATATATGTTTGTCTGTTTATGAGAGTCAAAATTTGTTTACTCCTTTATAGATTTTTATATTAATAAAATATTTCACATTTTTTATCAAACTGTTGTCATATTTGTGGCACCATAAAAAAAACCCTTTTCCAGTTCTTTCTATACATTTCTAATTAGGGATGAGGGTGCCTTTGATCTCCTGAATCAGTGAGACTTTTTTAATATATCTATTGGATGTAGTTCTTATTGCAGTTAATTATACTAGATCCCCGCCATCTACTGGATGTAATTGTTATTGAAATTAACTATAGTAAATCATCGCCATCTGGTGGATGTAGTTGTCATTGCAGTCAACTATAGTAGATCATCGCCATCTATTGTATGGAATCACCATTGCAGTTAACTACAGCATATCATTGCCATCGGATGGATGTAGTTGTAATCGCAGTTAACTATAGTATATCATCGCCCTCTGGTGGAATTATTTGTCAATGCAGTCAACTATAGCAGATCATCGCCATCTATTGTATGGAATCACCATTGCAATTAACTACAGGATATCATCGCCATCTGGTGGATATAGTTGTAATCGCAGTTAACTCTAGTATATCATCGCCCTCTGGTGGATGTATTTGTTATGGCAGTCAACTGTATACCGTAGTAGCTCATCTATTGTATGGAATCACCAGCATATAATTGCCATCTGGAGGATGTCGTTGTAATCGCAGTTAACTATAGTATATCATCGCCATCTGGTGGATGTATTTATCATTAGAGTCAACTATAGTAGCTCATCGCCATCTATTGTATGGAATCACCATTGCAATTAACTACAGGATATCATCGCCATCTGGTGGATGTAGTTGTAATCGCAGTTAACTATAGTATATCTTTGCCATCTGGTGGATGCAGTTATCATTGCAGCTAATGACAACTCAGACAAAAAAGGTAAAAATAAAAACATATAAGTCCCCGACTTACGAACGCCCGACCTACGAACATCCATTACTTACGAACCGGGCGCTGCGGGGACCCGCCGCCATTTTCCGCCGTCCTTCGGCTGTTCTGCGCATGCGTGGTCAGACGGAGCCTCGGAAAATGACGGCAAACATCGGAAATGTCCATAATTTGCCGCACATGCGCAGAACGGCATTCGACGGAACATCGGAAATGTCCATAATTGTCGGTCTGTGCATGCGCGGCCGACTTACGAACATTTCCGAGTTAAGAGCAGGCAGGCAGTCCCGATCGAGTTTGTAACTCGGGGACCCCCCTGTACAGTGGAATCTTGGTTAATGAGCAATGCGGTTAATGAGCGCTTTGAAAGACAAGCAACTTTTTTTTTTTTATTCTGACTTGGTTTTCGAGTGTTGTCTCACAAAACGAGAAGAATTCAAGCTAATGTGGTGTGCAGTACCGCATGTGGCCAGAGGTTCAGGGGCGCCGGTGACACGCAGAACGGTTCGGAGTAGTTCGGAAATACTCAAACACTCAGAAATACTCCATTCTCGAGTGTTTGCAAGCCTTTCCGAGGTCAGCCGAGCTGCCCCTGAGTATTATGTAAAAAGTGGAAAAAGTGCAGCGCATCAAAATAAAAATGTATATAAAATTCAGTGCAAATAAATAAATAAGTGGATTGACAAAAGTTCATATCTTGTCAGTGCAAGACAATATAATGAAAATATAAGTGAATAACTGATTGTAGAATAACACCCAGGTGACCGTAGATCATCATTCAAATAATTCTTAAAGTGATGTCCTCCACCGAAAATAGATGAAATACTCTTACCAGATGTGCTACGCACATACGCATGTAACCAATAGGGAATGAAGTATATGGTTCCAAGCCCGGCCGACTCCAATCTCCGACAATGACCCAAAGGTCAAACAAGGCTCATCAGATAGTCAGATAAGGAGTCCTGCTGATGAATAGAAGATGAAAACTGTTTGCCTACCGCTTGCGGATGTCACCTGTACATGAAGCTTAAACCAGTGGTCATCAACCCTGTCCTCAGGGCCCACTAACAGGCAAGGTTTGAAAGATAACTGAAATACGTCAAATGACTGAATTTTATATTAATTTTTGTTTTGATGCGCTGCACTTTTTCCACTTTTTACATTGTACTTTAAAGGATTCGTGATTGGCCTTTTTTGTGTTCAGCTTGCACTAATTATTTATTTTAGTTTTTGTTTGGGTTTGCGCTGATTGCCTCACATATTTCCCCCTGAGTATTGCCAAGGCTCTCCGGCGCCCCCCACCACCACCTCTGGCCACATGCTGTATTGCACGCAATAGAAGTCAATGTGGAACAAATTATCTTAGTTTCCAATGACTTCTATGGGGAAACTCGCTTTGATATGCAAGTGCTTTGGATTACAAGCATTCTCCTGGAACAGATTATGCTCGTAATACAAGGTTTCACTGTATAGATAAAAAAAAGGGTGGACTCGTTGGACAACTTTGGTCTTTTTTCTGCTGTCATGCTTCTGTTTCTATGATTCTCATGACAGTAGATCAGCACCATCTATAAGATTAAAATTGTCATTACAGCTAAGTACACTAGATAATGGCCATTTGTTGGAAAGTAATCGACATTGCAGGTAACGATAGTAGATCATCGCCATCTATTGGATGTATCTGTCATTTTAACTACGTTAGATCAGCGCCATCTATTGGATGTATTTGTCTTAGCAGCTAATCACATTAGGTTATCGCCATCTATTGGCTGTAATTGTCATATCAGCGGAAGAGAATAGCGCCATCTATTGGATGTATTTGTCTTTGCAGCTAATCACATTAGGTTATCGCCATCTATTGGCTGTAATTATCATTTCAGCGGAAGAGAATAGCGCCATCTATTGGATATATTTGTCTTTGCAGCTAATCACATTAGATTATCGCCATCTATTGGCTGTAATTGTCATTCCAGCGGAAGAGAATAGCGCCATCTATTGGATGTATTTGGCTTTGCAGCTAATCACATTAGGTTATCGCCATCTATTGGCTGTAATTGTCATTCCAGCGAAAGAGAATAGCGCCATCTATTGGATGTATTTGGCTTTGCAACTAATCACATTAGATTATCGGCATCTATTGGCTGGAATTTGTTATTCCAAGGGAAGAGAATAGCGCCCTCTATTGGATTTACTAAGTTAGAAGTGAAAGAATTATTAGCTTGCCATCTATTGGTTCAATATATCATTGCAGGTACATACTTAGTACAGCGCCATCTATTAGTTGTACTTTTTATTGCAGCTTATTACAGCGCCATCTATTGGATTTCTTTGTCCTTACTGCTCTGTAAGTAGCACACCGCCATCTATTGGTTATATTTTCCTTGCACGTAAATGGTGCAATCTGTCTTCTATAGGCAGCATTGCGTTCTATTTCCATAATGCGCCAATCTATTCCATTAGGAAGTATACAATTTGTAGACTTGATGATAAATACTTATTATTGTTATTGGCATGTAAAGCTGAACACGTGGTTGGAGACGCACGCCCACCGGCGACATATTTAGAAAGCTTCCTGGTTATTCTTGATTGGCTCACCTCTGTCACATGGTAGGACGACTCCATGTCTATCTTATTGCGATGCAATTCATTCTGCCTATCGTCAAACAGGGAAAGAGATGACAGCCAATCAAGCTTCGGAGAGGAGTGTAGTGGGCGGTAAACTTCCGGGGAAGCACGAGTTGTCACCATGGCAGAGGCGCTGAGCAACCTGGAGGAGATGTTGGTGGAATGGGAGAAGTGAGTACCAACACCTTGTTATTACCCCTTCAGGGATGGGGCTTGCTCCTGAAGTCCCAGCCAATGAGCTGCAGACTCTGCTGAACCCCTTTTATGCTGTCATTCGTTTTCTTTGCTTTCTTCCGGCATTTAAAGGACCGTTGCACATTACCCAATGGGCACCCAGAACCGCCCCTTTCTTCTGGAGGCCCCGCCCCCGGTGCTTGAGCTAAGAGCAGGTGTGAATATGGAGAGCGACGAGTGAGCAGTGATGGGGATCACCATGACTTCAGATGGAAATTAAGGATTTATCCTTTTCGATGCCAAAGCCTTTCTTGCACGCATGTTTAAAAAGAATCACTTTAGGCCTGAAGATTATATAAACCCCAAACATTGTATTAGTTGTGAAAGCGGACACCCTAGAGCAGTGGTCTCCAAACTGTGGTCCTTTGCTTTACCTTATCTGGACCTTAAGACATGATTCTTTCCACTGACTCCAACAACAGGACACCATTCCTTCCACTGACACCAACAACAGGACACTATTTCTTCCACTGACACCAACAACGGGACACTATTCCTTCCACTGACACCAACAACAGGACACTATTTCTTCCACTGACGCCAACAACGGGACACTATTCCTTCCACTGACGCCAACAACGGGACACTATTCCTTCCACTGACGCCAACAACGGGACACTATTCTTTCCACTGACACCAACAACGGGACACTATTCCTTCCACTGACGCCAACAACGGGACACTATTCTTTCCACTGACACCAACAACAGGACACTATTTCTTCCACTGACACCAACAACGGGACACTATTCCTTCCACTGACAAAAACAACGGGACACTATTCCTTCCACTGACGCCAACAACGGGACACTATTCCTTCCACTGACACCAACAACGGGACACTATTCCTTCCACTGACACAAACAACGGGGAACTATTCCTCCCACTGACACCAACAACGGGGAACTATTCCTCCCATTGACACCAACAGGACACTATTCCTCCCACTGACGACAACAACGGGGAACTATTCCTCCCACTAATGCCAACAACGGGACAACATTCCCCCCACTAACACCAAAAACGGGACACTATTTCTTCCACTGACACCAACAACGGGACACTATTCCTTCCACTGACACCAACAACGGGACACTATTGCTTCTACTGACACCAACAACGGGGAACTATTCCTCCCACTGACACCAACAACGGAGAACTACTCCTCCCACTGACACCAACAACGGGACACTATTCCCCCCACTAACACCAACAACGGGGAACTATTCCTCCCACTGACGCCAACAGCGGGACACTATTCCTCCCACTGACGCCAACAGCGGGACACTATTCCTCCCACTGACACCAACAACGGGACACTATTCCTCCCATTGACACCAACAACGGGGGAACTATTCCTCCCACTGACACCAACAACAGGGAACTATTTCTCCCACTGACACCAACGATGTGGAACTATTTCTCTCACTGACACAAACGGTGGGCCACTATTTAATTTCTCTGACACCAGTGAAGTGGCACTATTTTCCCACTGACACCAACAACGGGGCACTGTTCTTCCACCGACACCAATGACAAGGCATTATTTCTCCCACTCACACCAGCAATGGGGCAGTATTCCCCCTGCTGACACTAATGATGGGGCAGTATTCCTCCTGCTGACACTGATGGGGCACTATTCTTCCCACTGATACCAACAATGGAGTACTATTCCTCCCACTGACACCAAAGACGGGACGCTATTCTTTCATTGACACCAATGATGGGGCACTTTTCCTCCCACTGACACCAGTGATGGGGCACTATTATTCCACTGACACCAGTGATGGGGCAGTATCCTTCCACTGACACCAATGACGGGGCAGTATCCTTCCACTGACACCAACGATGGGGCACTATTCTTCTACTGACACCAACAATGGGGCACTATTCCTTGCACTGACACCAACAACAGGACACAATTCCTCCCACTGACACCAACAACAGGGCACTATTCCTCCCACTGACACCAACAACGGGGCACTATTCCTCCCACTGACACCAACAATGGGGCACTATTCTTCCCACTGACACCAACAATGGGGAACTATTCCTCTCACTGAACAGAATATTACAGCGCACACATGCAAAAAATTACATTTAACTCCTGCAAGGCTATTTAAAACACCTGGCTATATGGTGCTTAAGCCCACTTACTGTGAAAAAGTACCCCATTATCAGTGGGTCCTACACTATTCATAGAATGAAAGCTCCTGCTTTTCTGAACCATGGGGAGAAATACACTCCTCTATTAGGGAGAACTAAAGGACGTGCCGACCTGCCGCCATATAATTATGGCGGCTGGTCGGCAAGTGGTTAAAAAAATGTTTTTTCATCACATAGAGGACTTTTTGTCCCCTATGTAAAAAATCCCCTATGTGATACATTTTCTGGTGACAGCTTTCTTTCATGAAGACATCAGGGGTCTAAAAGACCCCTGATGTCTTACCTGTCTTTCAATGAAGCCAATGGAGAGCAGATTGCTTTCCATTAGCTTCTTCCCCTGCTATACTGGTTGGGGAAAGTGACACCAACACCTGGAAGGGACATTTTACACAACACTTCTTGGTCAGTAGCTGATCTCCCTCCCTTCTACCTGGCAGCATCCACCTGCGGGGTGCACACATTGAGGAAAGGCGAATCAACAGGTCACTTCCATCCAACAGTTGGCTTATCAGATTTACACACACTATCAGTGGATGCCGCCACCGGAGTGTGTAGGAACACCACCCCCTCCCCTCCAGCCATGGTCATACCACAATCGGTGGTGGCGGTCAAAGGTTAATCAGCACAAGGGACATAGCTTACAGTCAGTTGGATGTGTGCCCTGTACAGATTCCTCTTCTGTCAGTAGAAATCCTTCTCTGCCCCACCCCCTTCTTCACCAAGCCGCCAAAAGCTTTTGGTGTGGTGGGGATTAATAGAACTAATGGGCCTCCAGAGAGGCCCTCTATGCCTACCCCTTGTTCCCAGCTCCACCATTTATAGAAGGTCTACTACAATTTATTTGAATGCAAAGTGATCTATGAATGGAGGACAGGTATATAATAGACCCCCCCCCCCCCCCCATTCATAGATCCTGCTTCAGTCATAGAAGATGTATTAATGGCTTCTGGGAATGACAGAGATAGGCAGAAAGGATGGGCATAGACAGGCTCTCTTGATGAGAGCCTATATAACAATCCATTAGTTCTGTTACCCCTGCCACACTGGAAGATTGTGGGCACGGGGTGGTTGGGGCAGAGGAGGATTACTACTAAAAGAAGAGGAATCAGCACAAGGGACACATCCTGATGACTGTAAGTTATGTCCCTTGTGCTTATTTTTCTGTTTTTTGTTGTGATTGCACCTATCCTTTAACATTGGGGAAGGTGGAGGTGTCATCTACAACTCAAGCAAATCCATGCTGTTAGCAAAACATGGCCTCCTATGTGCATCTAGGGCACATCAGCTTTACTTTGGCTGCCATTGCCAGTAGGGGCAGCATGGAGTTGAAGCTGCTTCCTCGCCCAGAGGTCTGACATCTGCTACCCTGCCAGCTCCATGGGTGACAACACTGTCTTTTGAGTCCCTGAGTGTACGCATATCTATAACCTAATCCTGAAAGTCAGATCCTGGTCTCAGTGCAGTCATTTCTGTCATAATGCCTGTCCTCAGCTTCCTTTGATCCTTCCCTTCCAGGCAGCAGATGCTTCTGAAGGATCAGTTGATCACCACCAATACGGAGAGCTGGCAGCAGCATGTGGGACTTGATGGACTGGAAAGAGTCGGTGGAGTGGATCTGTCCTACATCAAGAAAGATGACACTGTGGCCTGCGCCTCACTCGTGGTGCTGAGCTACCCCGAGATGGAGGTAATGACGGTCCTCAGGCATCCAGGAAGGGGGAGTAAGAGCCACTGAGGAGGGGGTGTCAAAATTTTCTTCAATGACTGAGCAGCCTATATTAGAGGTGGATTAGAGACCGCAGAGACAGAATTCTATTCCTCATGGGAGGGAGAAGTGGGTGTGGCTGGCTAGATATATATACAAAGGAAAGAAAACGATTGATGATTGTTGGGAACTGACTTTTTTTCCCGCTAGTACAGACTCAAAGAGCTGTCCCTTTAAAGTTGGCGTTCACCCATTACCCACTTCAGCTCTGGAAGTTTTTTTCCCTTTCATGACCGGGGCATTTTTTTTTTTGCTACTTGGCACTGCGCTACTTTAACTGGTAATGGCGCAGTCATGCAACGCTGTACACAAACAAAATTTATATCATTTTTTTCACACAAATAGAGCTTTCTTTTGGAGGTATTTGCGTGATCGCCACTGTGTTTTTATTATATAAACGAAAAAAGACTGAACATTTAAATTAAAATAAAATATAAAAAAATAGAATTTCTTAATAAATTTTCGCCAAAATGTATTCTGCTACATGTCTGTGGTTAAAAAAACGTGTATATTGATTGGTTTGTGTAAAAGTTATAGCGTATACAAACTATGGTGTATATACCGCAACCTTCTTTTTATACTACTAATGGCGGTGATCAGCAACTTATAATGGGACTGTGATAGTGTGGCGGACAATCTGACCCCAACTGACGCTGGGGGGAACTGACTAACTGCCACTGACATCTCCAGTGACACTAATACAGTGATCAGTGCTAATACTATACACCGTCACTGTACTAACGACACTGGCTGGGAAGGGGTTATCATCTAGGTCAATTAAGGGATTAAATGTGTAATGTGTGCTGCTTTTTACTAAAGATCTCTTTGTTTCTTATTCCTGTAAAACAGAGAGATCGTTCACTTTGTATAGAGCCCTGTGTTGATTGTCAACACAGGGCTCTGGGCTGTGATTGGACGCAGCCCATCAGCAGGTCCTGGTCATGAATAATTTTCCAGGACTTGCTGACAGACTCCTAGGAACAAAATATGCTGGACAGCCGCACTCCAATATTCACTTTTTATTGTATAAAAACAAACGTGTTTTACACTTTATTTGGTGCTAGAGTGCTACACATACATACAGGTGTGTATATATACACACACACCAAGATAATCAAGACAAATAGAAAACACCTGTGAACATTAAACTGCAGATATCATCAACCATCAATCAATAAATAAATAAATCATCACAGAGAATTCTCAGAGCTCTCCTTGTGGAGCCAGCTGATCTTAGGAGGGGTGATTGTCTCGGAACGGTGAACTCCCATTGCTGACAGACTCCTGCTGTGTACAATCTAAAAATACGCCATTGTGCTGGTACCCCCAGTGTTGACCCCTGTTCTCTCTGCAGGTGATCCATGAAGATTTTCACATGGTAACTCTGGATGCCCCTTACGTTGCTGGCTTCCTGGCCTTCAGAGAGGTGCCATCGTTGGTGGAGGCAGTGAAGACTTTGCAGGAGAAGAAGCCAGAACTGATGCCTCAGGTGAGATCTTTGCTGGATCTTTCTGTTCTACATTCTATTACCTTACACTTTACAATCTGATTTAAATCTACCAATGGCTGTATAGTGCCAGGGCTTGTCTGATTGGATACCAATTTATTTATTACAGTTATTAATATAGCACAAACATTTGGGACTCAAAGAAACAAAGAAAAAACATCCATCATATGAGTGGGACCCTCAATAAAGTGCAATGTAATAGATATCAAGAATAATTAATACACGTACATTCCAAAGAGCTAGTGCAATAAATAATATGTATAAAACATACATTTTTTTAAATAAAAGTCCAATAAAATTGTGCTATGATAAACTTGTGCAGATCCACTGCAATCTGTTTGCACGACTTTAGGGTAACATCACCAAGACAGAGCACACACCATCTTCTTACCAAAAAATGTGACTTTATATAATTATGAGGTCATGTGTGCTTGTCAACTGCCGGATATTTGCAACCACTTCACTAAAAAAGCAACAATGCAGGTATGATGGCTTTCTCCCAAAAACAGCCTTTCCCCACTCCGTCCAGACCAGTACCAACCACAGGAAACCCCGTATATGCAAAGAGTAAAGCACGCTATAGTGCATTACAGGATGCACTGCTGCTTTATTAACTACTTAAGGACCAAAAGATTTGCCCCCTTCCCGACCAGGCAATTTTTTGCCATACGGCACTGCGTCGCTTTAACTGACAATTGCACGCGACTCTGTACCCAAACAAAATGTATGTCCTTTTTTTTTCCCCACAAATAGAGCTTTCTTTTGGTGGTATTTGATCACCTCTGCGGTTTTTATTTTTTGCGCTGTAAACAAAAAGAGACAGACAATTTTGAAAAAAAAAAAAAATATATATATATTTTGTACTTTTTGCTATAATAAATATCCAAAAAAAAAAAAAATTCTTCATAAGTTTAGGCCGATATGTATTCTTTTACATATTTTTGGTAAAAAAAAAAAAAGCAATAAGCGTATATTGATTGGTTTGCACAAAAGTTATAGGGTCTAAAAAATAGGGGATAGATTTATTGCATTTTTATTATTATTTTTTTTACTAGTAATGGCAGTGATCAGCGACAGATCGGACACTTTTTTGGGACCAGTGACATTTATACATAAAAATTCCACTGATTACTGTATAAATGTCACTGACAGGGAAGAGGTTAACACTAGGGGGGCGATCAAGGGATTAAGTGTTCCCTAGAGAGGTGTTTCTAACTGTGGGGGCAGTGTACTGACAGAATAGAGAAAGATCGCTGTTCCTGATCACTAGGAACAGCAGATCTCTCTCTACTCCCCTGTCAGAGCTGGGATCTGTCTGTTTACAGTGACAGATCCATGTTCTGTCTCTCTGTGGAGCGATTGCGGGTGGCCGGCGGACATCATAACCGCTGGCCATGCGCATCGGCTCCGGTTTCGTGCCGCAGGTGCCACCTATTCCTCTTAAAGCGGCCTCCGTACAATGACGGTGGTTCGCGCAGGGAGCCAACCTGTTTTCATCGGCTCTTGGGTGCTGCCGCTGCCATAGCCTGTGGGGGGCAACTGTCAGTGATGCCTTGCGGCTTCACAGCCAGTTCCCTACTGCGCATGCGCAAAGCCTACTGTGCTGCGCTCTCTAACTGTCCCAGCAACAGGGGAAGGAGGAGGGGGGCAAACTTCTGACAGACTCCGCCGTGGCGAGGTCTGACGGAAGTGGGGACGGGTACCTGTCAAAAACAGGTACCTGCTCCCCCCTGAAGGTGCCAAATGTGGCATCGGATGGGGGGAGGAGACAGATAAGCGGACTTCCACTTTTGGGTGAAACTCTGCTTTAATCTATCCACTGCTATGTGTGCTACAACTTGGGAGACTATAAAAATTAAAGAGTTAGAACCGCAGTATACAGAGGGGCCTAGACGTGGGCACTGCGGCTTACACACACACATACACACACACACACACACACATATATATATATATATATATATATATATATATATGGAAATGTGTGCAACCAAACCATCTGTTTTTAATGTGATTTATTCGACGGGAACAAATTGGTTGTTTTGCAGGTTGACTGGTAAGTGTGCTGGGTAATTTTTGTCTGCTTGTGATGTGCATTGCCCTTTCATGTGCACCTTTCTGCAAAGGTTAGTTACAGGTTGGGGTGGTTGCCACTTCTTGTACTGTTCTATAACGTTAAAGATGTTTCATGCTTCACCAAGCCACTTCTCCAGTTCTGTTGAATGTGAGGAACATACCCCAACATTTATATCCACTCAGGTAGCACAGACAATCTAATTCAATAACCATGGAGTGCGCAGATGTCGATTGTCCAAGAATAAGATTAATGGTGTGAAAGTTGTGGTCTAATTACATAATTGCATCCTTGGTGGCAGATAGTCTACATAGGTGTTAATCCTTCAATTTACATAGCTGAAGGTGTGAACTGTTGTTAAAGTGGTTGTAAACCCTCCAATTCAACTTTATATCTTAGTAATCTACATAGCACAGGCAGCTGATCGCTGCCTGTGAAAGTGTACTCCCTGTTTTAGTTTCCATAGAAATCGCCATGCAATAAAAAGTGACGTCAGGCGTGATTGCGCAGTAGCTATTTTCATTAACGGTACACTGTGTGTGCTGTTTCTATCTCCCCTGCATGAACGGCACAGAGGGAAGTCTCGCGATGCTGCTCTGATCATCTCCTTCCTGCTTCTCCCCCTTGTGACAGAATAAGACATCACACAGGGGAGTGAATCAGAGCAGCATTGAGATAGAGGCTTGGTTTTGGCGCTACGGCGCATGCGCAAGATTTCCAAAGGGAAACACAGTAAGGTCGGAAGTGATGTCCAGAAAAGATTCACGAAACAGTAGAAATAATGGCGCGGCCAGTACCCGGAAATGGAGATCTAATAAAGACGAAAAATAAGGTATTTCCCAACCTCGTTTTATGGCGATTTTAATGTCTTAACATGTGTAATTAGCTATAGTATTTAGAAATTTTAAAAATAAGAAAATCGCCCGGGGTTTACTTCCTCTTTAAAAGAGTGTTATATGTGGAAGACATGGTGTAACGTAATGGTTTATTTCAGTTCAGCATAGATGAGCCTTTTGTAAACATGTTGTCCTCTTTGTCCAAAAAATGCACTTCAATGTTCTCCCTTTTCCTTAAGGTATAGGAAGACTACTGGGTCTTGGCCCGTAGAATTCACCCTCCTAAGTTGGGTCATCTGTTAGTTGAGAGATTGGTTCTGTCCTTTCAATGTATAGCTCTTTTGCATCCCTGACTACATTGCACTGCATATACCAAATTACTTTGGATGTTGTGTCTCTTGGATGTACAAGCTTCTGTCTAATGCCCCGTACACACAGTCGGACATTCCGACCACAAAATCCGCCAGATTTTTTCCGACGTATTTTGTCCGAAACTTGTGTTGCCCACACATGGTCAGGCAAAGTTGTCGGAAAATCAGATTGTTACGAACGAGGTGGCGTATAAAACGTACGACGGGACTACGAAGAGGCCAGTAGCCAATAGCTTTCGTCTGCAAATTTCTTCTGAGCATGCGTGGCACTTTGTGCGTCGGAATTCTCTACACACGATCAGAAAAAGTCTGATCGGATTTTGTTGTCGAAAAATATTAGATCCTGCTCTCAAATATTTTTTCCGTCAAAAGTTTCAACGGAAAAAGCCTACTAGAGCCCACACACGATCGGATTTTCCGACAACCTAATCCAATCAGACTTTTTCCATCAGAATATCCGACCGTGTGTACGGGGCATTAGTGCATTGCTCGACTTGAAGAACACAGGAATGCAATGTTAACAATCCTTCTGGGTTTTGTTGACACTCCAGTTACATATAGGAGGACTATATTGCTCCATGTGTTCTGCTTCTCTCCTTTGTTCTGGGTGTATCTTCTTGACATTCATTGGAAGTGAAAAAGTGGATTGGAGAAACTATAAAACGTCTTCAACATTACAAAACAAGTCCAGTTGATAGTAACTAAATAGTACTAGTTATGCCAGTGGTCTCCAAACTTCGGCCCAGGGGCCAGATGTGGTCTTTTGCTTGCTTTTAACTGGCCTTGAGACACTATATCAACCACTGATACCAACAATTGGACATTATTCCCCTCACTGATACCAATAAAGGAGCACAATGTCCCCCAATAACACCAGTAATGAGACAATCACACTAAGGCCAGGTTCACATATCTCTGGCTGCGGTTCCCAGCATGGGGTCCAGTGCATCCCTGTTCACCAGGTGTGATTCAGGTTACACATTTTTACCTGAATTCACACCTGAACTGGACTCAAAGATGCAGAGGACCCTACGGCAATTTTGACCGCCTTTCCAGTGTATCCAAAACAGTAACAACAAAATAGATGCAATTTAACCACTTGCTGCACAATTCTGTACTGTATATATACGTGATTGTGATCAAGTGTTTATATCTAGGAAATCTGGTGATTCTCCTACTTGTAGAAGTGATCTGAGCGGCTGCTTAGCGGCAGCAGTTGCATCGGCTGATCATAGAGCTGGTCAAGGACAGGAAGGTCTCCAATAATCTCTATTGCCTATGAGACTGGAAAAATATGTGTTCATTTTCTTTCCACGTTTTCCCGAAAACTTGTTGAAAAAAATGAACCATTGAAAAGGCTCATAATGCCTCGTATAATATACTTTGGGGTGTTTGCTTTCCAAAATGGGGTCATTTTGTGGGCATTTCCATTGTCCTGGTGCTCCAGGGCCTTCAATAGTGTAAGAGGTAGTCAAGAAATGAAAAATGTGTAATTTATGTCCCTAGAACGCCCCATGGTGCTCCCTGCATGTTGGGCCTCTGTATGTGGCCAGGCTGTGTAAAAGTCTCACATGTGGTATTGCCATACTCAGGACGAGCAGTATTTTGGGGTGTAGTTGCAAGTATGCATATGCTGTGTGTGAGAAATAACCTGTTAATATAACAAGTTTATGTAAAAAATAAATAAATAAAATAAATAAAAAATGTCTTAATTTTCCCAAGAATTGTGGGAAAAAATACAACTTAAAAAAACTCACCATGCCTCTTACTAAATACCTTGGACTGTCTACTTTTCATAAATGGGTAATTTGGGGGTATTTGTACTTTCCTGGCTTGTTAGTGTCTCAAGAAATGAGATAGATAGATAGGCCGTCAGTGATTGGCACCATAGCTTGTATACTCTATAACTTTCACACAGACTAAACAATATCCACTATTTTGGGTTATTTTTACCAAAGACATGTAGCAGTATAAATTGTGGCCCAAATTTATAAAAAAAATACTTATTTGAAAAAAAAAAAAAAAACACAGCAGTGATTTATATACCAACAACAGAAAGCTCTATTTGTGAGAAAAAAATGATAAAAATGTTGTTTGGATAGCATGAATGAGTAATTGTCATTGAAAGTGTGAGAGCACTGAAAGATGAAAATTGGTTTGGGCAGGAAGGTGTATAAGTGCCCTGTATTGAAGTGGTTAAAGTACACCAGTCACAGGAGAAATATGGTCTCCTAAAAATGTAATTCCTTATCACTTAGTTAGAGATTCAGAAAGTATTAAAGGAGAAGTGCAGGTATTGAAAACAATAAATACACATACTGACCTACCTGCTGCAGCATCCATCTGATGATGCAAGCTGTCCCCTGTCTCCTCTAAGTCCCCGAACTGAGCAATCATGTGGTCTTTAATCACTCAGTTCTCAGATGACACTACTACACTCATTGGAGCATTGGGCTGTGGATGGGGTGGGAACAGCTGACTCAGGCTCTCAGTTGTGCACCCCTCCTGAATGCAGTCCAGGAATGTGATGGCCAGCTTCACAGACCATCATGGAGGCTTATAAGGCAGGAGTGGGCGGGCCAACATTGCGACTTACTTGCTGAAATCAGTATTTGTTTTAGCAGAACCACTGGGGTAGTTGTTGGGAAAAGTAGAGGCTGTTTGCCTGTGTCAAATTTGTATAATATAGAAATAATTCTTCTTATGTCTCATAAAAGGAATACCTAACAAGGGTGTTTTTTATTTTCCAGGTGCTGCTTGTGGATGGTAATGGTATCCTCCACCATCGGGGTAAGTCTTCATAATTTGATATTCTTGCATGATTTTTTGGGGTGTGGTACACTGGAGTGTCTCTGCACATCGTATACAGTATAGCCACTCCTTCTTGGGCATTGAATATGAACCACGTGAGCATTTTGAACATAAGAGATATGTCCTAAAAAAAAACTTCAGCAATGTTTTTAGGACGCATCTCTTATGTCCTGCTATTTTTTAAAACAAACATGTCTATACTTACCTGCTCTGTGCAGTTGAATTGCACAGAGCGGCTGCAAACCTCCTTTTTCGGATCCCTTGCCGACACTCCTGGCCCCTCCCCCCTGTCCAGTGTCCCCATGGGAAGCTGCAGTATAATGTAACAGTGGTGGGAACCTCTTGCCTCAAAAACAAATGCTTATTAACCACTTCCCGACCGCCCCATGTAGATATACGTCGGCAGAATGGCACGTACAGGCAGAATCACGTACCTGTACGTGACATTCTTCCGGCGGTTGGGGGGTCCGATCGGACCCCCCTCCGCCGGCGGGGACGGTCGGGATCGTGTCAGGAGCGATCCGGGACGAGGGGACGGCCAGTGGTTTCTGGCCACCCCCTCGCGATCGCTCCTGGCCAATGAAAAGCTTCCCCTTCCTGTCTATTGTATAGACAGGAAGGCGGAAGTGATGTCACGCTCGGTGCGCCGGTCTATGTGACCGGAGACGCCGAGCGGTGAACATGTAAAGGTTAGTGCACAACAGTACACTGACACCAGTACAGTTAGGCACATATTCCACCCCCCTGTCACCCCCTGATCACCCCCCAGATCACCCCCTCCCCCCCCAGTCACAGTGTCACTAATTGCAGTGATCATTTTTTTACTGATCACTGCATTTAGTGTCAGTGTGACTGTAATAACTGTCAGGGCAGTTAGTTTTAGGTCCAAGGTAGCCCCCTACCCCCCCCTAATAAAGGTTTAACCCCTTGATTGCCCCCCAGGTAACCCTTTCACCCCCTTTTGCCAGTGTCACTAAGCGATCGTTTTTCTGATCGCTGTATTAGTGTCACTGCTGTCGCTAGGTAACCATTTTTTTTTTTTAGGTAACCGCCATGTTTATATAGGTTCATAAATAGTTTTATAGGTCAGGTACCCCCATATTACAACCTAAATAAAGGTTTTAACCCCTTGATTGCCCCTAGAGTTAACCCTTTCACCAGTGATCACTGTATAACTGTCACTGGTGACGCTGGGTAGCCAGTTAGTTATTTCGTTATTTAGGTTCCCCGTCAGGTTTTTATATAGCGTCAGGTACCCCCATATATTACCTAATAAAGGTTTTAACCCCCTGATTGCCCCTAGTTAACCCTTTCACCCCCTTTTGCCAGTGTCACTAAGCGATCGTTTTTCTGATCGCTGCATTAGTGTCGCTAGGTAACCATTTTTTTTTTTTAGGTAACCGCCATGTTTATATAGGTTCATAAATAGGTTTATAGGTCAGGTACCCCCATATTACAACCTAAATAAAGGTTTTAACCCCCTGATTGCCCCTAGAGTTAACCCTTTCACCAGTGATCACTGTATAACTGTCACTGGTGACGCTGGTTAGCCAGTTAGTTATTTCGTTATTTAGGTTCCCCGTCAGGTTTTTATATAGCGTCAGGTACCCCCATATATTACCTAATAAAGGTTTAACCCCCTGATTGCCCCTAGTTAACCCTTTCACCCCCCTTTTGCCAGTGTCACTAAGCGATCGTTTTTCTGATCGCTGCATTAGTGTCGCTAGGTAACCAGTTTTTTTTTGTATTACTGTTACGGGTGACGCTGGTTAGTTAGCTTGTTTTTTATACTGTCAGGGCACCCGCCATTTATTACCCAATAACGGTTTAACCCCCTGATCGCCCGGCGGGTGATATCAATTAGGTTTTAGGGTCAAATAAGGTCTGCGTCGCCCCAGGTTAGTGCCAGTACCGCAAACACCCACGCACAAAGCATACACCTCCCTTAGTGGCACAGTATCTGAACAGATCAATATCTGATCTGATCAGATCTATACTAGCGTCCCAGCAGTTTAGGGTTCCAAAAAAAACCGCATTGTTAGCGGGATCAGCCCAGATACCTGCTAGCACCTGCGTTTTCCCCCTCCGCCCAGCCCAGCCCACCCAAGTGCAGTATCGATCGATCACTGTCACTTACAAAACACTAAGCACACATAACTGCAGCGTTCGCAGAGTCAGGCCTGATCCCTGCGATCGCTAACAGTTTTTTTTTTTTGTGGTAGCGTTTTGATTCAGTCGCTTCAGTCAGGAGCTTTTTTACCTGTGAATCTCAAAAAAATAAAAAAAAATAAAATAGTTGTCGTTTTATTGTTCTCTCTCTCACTCTATTCTCTCTCTATTGTTGCTCTTTTTTTACTCCATTCTATTCTGCAATGTTTTATTATGTTTTATCATGTTTTATCATGCTTGCTTTTCAGGTATGTAATTTTGTTTACTGTGTTTTAGTGTTAAGCATTTTTTTGTTTTCAGGTGCGCCATTCAGTTGCAACGCGGATTTATTTATCTTGACAGCAACAGCGTTTGCTCCCACGATACATAAAGACGCGACTCCAACACTGTAGGAGGTGATTTCACCACCACAGTTAAAAAAAAGAGCATATATGCCGAAGCATGGGGGCAGCAGGGGGGGGGGAGGAGCGATTGGCTCCTAATGCCACGTACATACGGTCGAAATTCCGACCGTGTGTACACGGCATAACTTTTGCGGGAGGATGCCCCCATGCATCGGCATATATAAATGGTGCATGTATGCCCATCATTAGAAGTGGGTGGATGAAGGGAGGTATTCTAATGGTGGGCATACCCACCAATCAATCTCTTTTTTTCGTTCAGCCAAGAGGCTGCATGAAAAAAAAGATTACAATATATGTCCAGTATGTTGCTGGACTTTGAATGGTTATACCAGAATGATGCCTGCAGGTTTAGGTATCATCTTGGTATCATTCTTTTCAGCCAGTGATCGGCTTTCATGTAAAAGCAATTCTAGCGGGTAATTAGCCTCTAGACTGCTTTTACAAGCAGTGGGAGGGAATGTCCCCCCTCCCGGATATAAACCGCGCCATTGGGAAATTGGGAAAGCATTTTATCACACCAATCTTGGTGTGGTCAGATGCTTTGAGGGCAGAGGAAAGATCTAGGGTCTAATAGACCCCAATTTTTTCAAAAAAAGAGTACCTGTCACTGCCTATTGCTATCATAGGGGATATTTACATTCCCTGAGATAACAATAAAAATCATAACAAAGAAAAAAAATGGAAGGAACAGTTTAAAAATAAAATAAAAAAGCTAAATAAATAAAAAAAAAACCAAAAAAAAAAAAAAAAAGCACCCCTGCCCCCCTTCTCTTGCGCAAAGGCGTACACAAGCGTTGGTCTGGCGTCATATGTAAACAGCAATTGCACCATGCATGTGAGGTATCACCGCGAAGGTCAGATCGAGGGCAGTAATTTTAGCAGTAGACCTCCTCCGTGAATCTAATGTGGTATCATGTAAAGGCTTTTAAAGGCTTTTAAAAATGTATGTAGTTTGTCGCCACTGCGTGTTTGTGCGCAATTTTAAAGCATGTCGTGTTTGGTATCCATGTACTCGGCCTAAGATCATATTTTTTATTTCATCAAAAATTTGAGCAATTTTTATTTTAATGCACTAAAACACACTATATTGCTCAAATATAGTGTGTTTTAGTGCATTAAAATAAAAAAAAAGTGTATTTTTTCCACAAAAAATGCGTTTGAAAAATCGCTGCGCAAATACTGTGTGGAAAAAAAAAATGCAACACCCACCATTTTAATCTGTAGGGCCTTTGCTTTAACATTATATATAGTGTTTGGGGGTTCAACGTAATTTTCTTGCAAAAAAAAAATATGTTTTCATGTAAACAAAAAGTGTCAGAAAGGGCTTTGTCTACAAGTGGTTAGAAGAGTGGGTGACGTGTGACATAGGCTTCTAAATGTTGTGCATAAAATGCCAGGACAGTTCAAACCCCCCCCCAAATGACCCCATTTTGGAAAGTAGACACCCCAAGCTATTTGATGAGAGCAATGTTGAGCCCATTAAATATTTTTTTTTTTTGTCCCAAGAGATTGAATAATGAAAAAAAAAAAAAATATATATATTTTTTTTACAAAAAGTTGTCACTAAATGATATATTGCTCAAACATGTCATGGGCATATGTAGAAATACACCCCAAAATACATTCTGTTGCTTCTCCTGAGTACGGGGATACCACATGTGTGGGACTTTTTGGGAGCCTAGCTGCGTACGGAACCCCAAAAACCAATCACCGCCTTCAGGCTTTCTAAGGGTGTAATTTTTTTATTTCACTTCTCACTGCCAATCACAGTTTCGGAGGCCATGGAATGCCCAGATGGCATAAAACCCCCCAAAATGACCCCATTTTGGAAAGTAGACACCCCAAGCTATTTGCTGAGAGGTATTGTGAGTATTTTGCAGATGTCGCTTTTTGTCACAAAGTTTTGAAAATTGAAAAAAGAAAAAAAAAAATTTTTTTTCTTTACTTTCTTCATTTTCAAAAACAAATGAGAGCTGTAAAATACTCACCATGCCTCTCAACAAATAGCTTGGGGTGTCTACTTTCCAAAATGGGGTCATTTGGGGGGGTTTTGTGCTATTTTGGCATTTTATGGCCTTCGAAACTGTGATAGGTAGTGAGGAGTGAAATCAAAAATTTGCACCCTTAGAAATCCTGAAGGCGGTGCTTGGGTTTCGGGGCCCCGTACGCGGCTAGGCTCCCAAAAAGTCCCACACATGTGGTATCCCCATACTCAGGAGAAGCAGCAAAATGTATTTTGGGGTGCAATTCCACATATAACTATGGCATGTGTGAGCAATATATCATTTAGTGACAACTTTTTGAAAAAAAAAAAAAATCTTTTTTATTTTTGTCTTTATTCAATCACTTGGGACTAAAAAAAAAAATATTCAATGGGCTCAACATGCCTCTCAGCAAATAGCTTGGGGTGTCTACTTTCCAAAATGGGGTCATTTGGGGGGGGTTTTGTACTTCTCTGCCATTTTAGCACCTCAAGAAATGAAATAGGCAGTCATAAATTAAAAGCGGTGTAAATTCCAGAAAATGTACTCTAGTTTGTAGACGCTATAACTTTTGCGCAAACCAATAAATATACGCTTATTGGCATTTTTTTTACTAAAGACATGTGGCTGAATACATTTTGGCCCAAATGTTTGACTAAAATTGAGTTTATTAGATTTTTTTTATAACAAAAAGTAGAAAATCTCTTTTTTTTTCAAAATTTTCGCTCTTTTTCCGTTTATATCGCAAAAAAATAAAAATCACAGAGGCAATCAAATACCATCAAAAGAAAGCTCTATTTGTGGGAAGAAAAGGACGCAAATTTCGTTTGGTTACAAAATTGCATGACCGCGCAATTACCAGTTAAAGTAGTGCAGTGCGAAATTGAAAAAAGACCTCTGGTCCTTTGGCTGCCAAATGGTCCGGGGCTGAAGTGGTTAATCAGTAATGCAGTTACAATAATGGTGGAAACCCCTCACTATACCAAATTAAAGGATTCTACACAAAATAATAGTGGAGCAGTGGTGGGAACACCTTGGCTCAAAAGACTTTGCCAATGTGATACTATAACCAAACAAATATATTAAGTAAATAGTCCAACGTAAATGTCCAATATTGAATGTATCCACAGTGAATCCCGACTCCAAGAATGCCACTTGATCTGTCACCAGTCAATTTACTGCTTACACCTAGACCTGCCCCAATGTGCCTTCCCCTTTCAGGGGTCTTTTGCTTTGACTCCAGTAAGGATGAGCTCAGGCGTGTTCGCAAGCCGCATGTGCCGAGCCCGCCAGGAAGTCGGCACTGCACAGCACTAATCACAAGCAGTGAGACATTGTTCCGATGTGCGGCTGCAGAGATCAGGAAATGTCTCACTGCTTGTGATTAGCGATGTGTAGTGCCGACTTCCTGGCGGGCTCGGCACATGCAGCTTGCAAACACACCTGAGCTGATCCTAATGCCCCGTACACACGGTCGGATTTTCTGACGGAAAATGTTCGATGGGAGCTTTTTGTTGGAAATTCCGACCGTGTGTATGCTCCATCAGACATTTTCCATCGGAATTTCTGACACACAAAATTTGAGATCAGGATCTTAAATTTTCCAACAACAACATCCGTGACCGGAAATTCCGATCGTGTGCACGCAAGTTCCACGCATGCTCGGAATCAAGCAGAAGAGCCGCACTGGCTATTGAACTTCATTTTTCTCGGCTCGTCGTACGCGTTGTACGTCACCGCGTTCTTGGTGTTCAGAATTTCCGACAAGATTTGTGTGTATGCAAGACAAGTTTGAGCCAACATCCATGGATTTTGTTGTCGGATTGTCCGATCGTGTGTACAGGGCATGTACAGGGCATTACTCTCCAGATCCTCCAGCACTGCACCACTGGAGACAAGATCACTGCTCTTCAATGTGCAAATTTTGGCTCAAAATTAATATAAAAAGTACATCATTAATGTTACCGTTTAAAAGCTACAGGTTTTTTTTTTTACCACTTGCCAACAGGACACTTATACCCCCTTCCTGCCGAGGCCAATTTTCAGGTTTCAGTGCTGTCACACTTTGAATGACAATTGAGGGGTCATGCAACACTGTACCCAAATGAAACCTGGAAGCTGGTTCTATGCAGAGCTGCACCAGATTTTGAGCTTTCCAGTTTCAGTAAATCAACCACAGTGTGACTTTTCATCTTATTTTTTGGTGCCCCTGGAATGAGTTTAGCTTATTTAACCCTTTGGGGAAATGCCAGGAGTGTGTGTAAATCTGACAAGCCAACTGTGGCTAAGTAATTCAGGGTGGTGCCTACGCATGAAAACATAGTTAAGACCCCTGATGTCTCATAAAAAAAATGCATAACATTGGAGACTTTGTGGTTTTGTCGTCACTGCCAGTGAGCAGGTAGTTCCAACATAAAGCTGGACCATCTAGCATGGGTCAGTAGATCAATTTACTGGGAATTTAGAAAGAGGCCACCATGTCTTGGTTTTTCTAAATGCATCAAGGGTGTCTGAGCAATGGCCCTGGTTTCCTCCAGTTTAGCTGCATGATCAACGTAGGCATATTACTTAGCCAAGGTGAGGGGGCTGTTTTGCCAATGTGGCCACTAGATGGAGTGGATGATTAATATAGGGAATAATTATTTATTTCCTATGATCGTCACCATCTAGTGGCCATAATGCTGTATATTTCTGATTCACCCTACACCGTATGAATAAAAAAGTATTTGACCTGGAGGTAAAAAAATACTTAATAACATTCAATTTTGTCTCACTGAACAAATGTACGTGAAGTTTCACAATAGAAACAGCTCTACAATTTTATATATATATAGCCCATTGTGTATTGAACTATTTTGCCTGCTAAAGGATTTGAAATTTTGATAAGCCATTCTTATGATGCAGAGAGCCCTGTCCGTATTGCTTATTGATTCAGCCATTGTCCCTTAAAGTGGTTGTAAAGGCTAAAGGTTTTTTACTTTCATGCATGAAGGTGCAGCTCCCCCAGCCCCCCCTAATACTTACCTGAGCCTGATCCAGCGATGTGCAAGAGTGCTCTCCCGGTCTCCCCCTCCTCATTGGCTAAGACACGGCAGCGGGAGCCACGGCAGCGGGAGACAGAACTGAGCCACGCTCTGTGTGTCCCATAGACACACAGAGCTGGCTCAGGAGCAAGCAAGCACTAGTGCCCCCATAGAAGGCAGCTTGCTCTGGGGGCGCTTGGCAAGGGTAAGGGCCCACAAGCGTGGGCAGGGGACCCGAGAAGGAGGATAGGGACTGTTCTGGGCAAAACCATTGTACCTTGTATTGTCCTGTGAGGCCTTAAAGACAGCGCTCTTTGACACACTGTTGTCTATGTACTTGTGCAAATTTTTCAATGAAAAGAATTGTATATATAAAAAAACATTGCACAGAACAGGTAAGTATGACATTGTTTGTTATTTTATTTTTTTTTAAAACTGAAGCTTTAGAAGTGGTTATAAACCTGATATCCATCTATCCCTATTAACATTTTTATTAAACAAAAATCGCAGTGTACTTACCTCAAAATTTTCACATTTTAATCTGCAAATGCCCTTGGAAAAAGCTTTTGTCTGTGGGAGTGCCTTGACATCACAAGACCCACCTCCCAGCTGCACGCATCCTCATAAAATAGACTAGCGCCGACTTAGCAGCGCGAATGGCACTCGCAAGGCACACACACGTAACAGCAACCCGGCGGCTGTTTATATTTGAATTTCTGGCACCAGCAGCCTTTGAAAGCTCATTCCATGCTGTGCTCTCAGGAATCAGTAATGGTGAACATTGCTCTGATACCAGTTAATCAAAACTGTGGTTAGCTCCAGTTGGCTCCCATGTTCTCGGCCCTAGTCAGTGGCGGTGACTGCGTCCATTCTCTCTTCTACCCTGGACACGTCACCTGACTAGCTCGAGTGTCCCAGATGGGGTATCTCGGTGGAACCTCCAAATGTAGTGGTACCCCCGTGAGGGCTGCTAATAGACTTTGTACCCCACTGATTACCTCGACTCGGCAAATCCTCCATTACCTCTGACCCCCTGGTTCAGTCATATTACCAACTGTATTAGTAAATAGAGACTCAGACAGCATTAAATAAACAGTTCAAGTATGTTTACTGAATTAGTGAGAACACAAAAATAGGTATATCTCAACATTGTCAGATAGTAAGAAAACACCCCTACAAACAGATATCTATAATGGTGCAAAGTTCCTTTAACTGTAACTGAACACGGATATTAACCCAATCACAGAAACCTATGTGAACAAGTTAACAGGAGGCATTAAATCTTGCATAATATAAAAGAAATATATATACATACTATTATATTCAAATTGGCTGGCTCCCTTTAGATCAGGGATATGCAATTAGCGGACCTCCAGCTGTTGCAGAACTACAAGTCCCATGAGGCATAGCAAGACTCTGACAGCCACAAGCATGACACCCAGAGGCAGAGGCTTGATGGGACTTCTAGTTTTGCAACAGCTGGAGGTCCGCTAATTGCATATCCCTGCTTTAGATGAAGTCCAATGCAATTAAAGCAGATGAGGGAAAGGGATAACAAAAGGTAAAAGGGTATTCCTTGAAGTCCAGATGTCTTCAGCTAGCCTTGTTGTGTTGTAGCTAAAGTAATCCTTGATAACAGGGTATAGCAAATTTGGCAGAACTCCTTGTTGTATTGTAACTTTCTTTGATATGATCCTAATGGTGTTATCCAGTATAGCTACTAGAATCAATAATGTGAACTGGGCATAGACTTCTGCTTTCAGTGTTCGTTATAAAATAAGAACTGACTTTGGTGGAACTACAAGTAGCACCAGCTGAACTGTGTAAATGATATCTGAAAGCAGTGTCTTTAACAATAAGATGGGCTTTGCCCGCTCACCCCTCTGGAACTTAGATACACTTGGCAACGATATGGATGATAAGACTCTAACAGGAACTCTCTGTGTATCCTGGCTCTGGGATCTAAAGTGCAGACATCTCTGGATGACCTGGAACACCCTCTGGTCCGTTGCAGGGAAGAAGCGATGCTGTCCGCAGAGGTACCTCTGGGTATAGGTGTCCAGCTCCCCTCTGTGTAGGCCTCAAATCAACAGCAGCTCACTGTCACACAGACCTCCTGCTGGCAGAGTCAAACAGCATCCCTTTTTATATCCTTCCCCAGCAATCCGTTCTGTCCACTCAGCATTCTGTTAATTGTAGTTCAGATCAGTCCCGCTGGCATAGTCACTTCAGCATTCTGAACTACACATCTCATGATGCTTTGCTCTAAATCCTATCACAGGAAAAAGGAAATTGACACATAGATTCCAGAAAACACTAGAGGGAGCCAACCCTACAATAATAACACAGAAAATGTCTCTGGATTGCAGACATAGGAGCCAGCTCCTTGCTACATACTGTATATATAATATATTTAAAACTATCCATTATTTCCCATGTTCCTGTTTCCAGGGTTTGGAGTGGCCTGCCATCTTGGAATCCTCACTGATCTCCCAACGATAGGAGTGGCCAAGAATTTGCTCCAGGTGGACGGACTGGAAAATAATGAGGCGCACAAGGAACAGGTAATATCGACAAATTCATGATCAGCTACAGAGCTCCCCTATCAAAGTGTCAGCTGAACTCTCAAATAATCAGTCTGTGTACTGCATCATGTTAGAGAAAATGTGCAGTCTGTGTCGAATTCACTTGGTTATACTGTACCTGAGATATATTATTATTATTATACAGGATTTATATAGCGCCAACAGTTTGCGCAGCGCTTTACAACATCGGGGAAGACAGTACAATTACAATACAATTCGATACAGGAGGGATCAGAGGGCCCTGCTCATTAGATCTTACAATCTAGAAGGGAGGGTCAAGTGGAACAAAGGGTAGTAGCAGTGGGGGATGATCAGATGGACAAAATGAAAATACAGTTGTTAGGTGTGGGTAGGATAGGCTTCTCTGAAGAGGAGGGTTTTCAGGGATCGTCTAAAAGCTAATAGAGTAGGAGATAGACAGACAGACAGACAGACAGACAGACAGACAGACGGGGGTAAGGAGTTCTATAGGCTTGGAGAGGCTCTGGAAAAGTCCTGGAGACGAGCATGGGAGGAGGTGATGAGAGAGCTAGAGAGCAGGAGGTCTTGAGAAGAACAAAGAGAACAATTAGGTTGGAATTTTGAGACTAGGTCAGTGATGTAGCTGGGGGCAGAGTTGTGGATGGCTTTGTAGGTAGTTGTTAGTATTTTGAATTTAATTTGTTGGGTGAGCGGAAGCCAGTGGAGGGATTGACAGAGAGGAGTAGCAGAGACAGAGCGGTTGGTAAGGTGGATGAGTCTGGCGGCAGCATTCATGATGGACTGAAGAGGGGATAGAGTATGCAGAGGTAAGCCAATGAGGAGGGAGTTGCAGTAAGCGAGGCGAGAGATGACCAGGGAGTGAATTAAGAGCTTTGTTGTGTCATTGGTTAGAAAGGGGCGTATTTTGGAGATTTTGCAGAGGTTGAGGCGGCAAGATTTGGACAGTGATTGGACGTGGGGCTTAAAGGAGAATTTAGAGTCCAGGACTACTCCTAGTACCTTGGCATGTGGGGATGGGCTGATAGTTGTGCCATCGATTTTGACAGAGAGATCAGGGGAAGAGGCACGTGGGGGAGAAAAAATTATAAATTTGGTTTTGGATAGATTAGGTTTGAGGAAGTGGTGCGACATCCAGACTAATATATCTGATAGTAAATTAGTGATACGTGAGGAGACTGAAGGAGTGAGTTGAGGGGTAGAAAAATTGATTTGGGTTGTCATCAGCGTAGAGATGGTATTGGAAGCAGTGGGAGGCTATCAGCTGACCCAGGGAGGAGGTGTAGATTGAAAATAGGAGAGGTCCAAGAACAGAACCTTGGGGGACCCCAACGGAGAAAGGAAGAGGAGAGGAGGAAGTAGAATTTTAAAGTGGAGCTCCACCCTAAAGTGGGACTTCCGCTCATCGAATTCCTCCCCCCTTCCGGTGTCACAATTGGCACCTTTCGGGGGAGGGGGGACAGGATACCTGTCCTCCCACTTCCGGAAGTCCGACCGCGGCCGTGATGCAGCCGTGACATCACTGCATGGCTCCCTTATAGGAGAGAGGAGCGGGGCCTCGCGCATGCTCAGTAGGGTTCCCGGTGTGAAGCCGAAAGGCTAGCTAATGGAGACATCAGCTGCGATGCCGACATCGAGGGACTGCAGGACAGGTAAGTGTCCATTTATTAAAAGCCAGCAGCTGCAGTATGTGCAGCTGCTGGCTTTTAATTTTTTTTTTCCCGGAACACCCCTTTAAGTAACGCTAAAGGTGCAGTTGGATAGGTAGGTAGAGAACCAGCGAAGAGTACAGTCACGAAGACCAAAGGCGTGGAGTTTTTTGAGGAGGAGGGGGTAGTCAACCATATAAAAGGCAGCAGAGCGGTCCAGGAGTAGGATTACAGAATGGCGTCCTTAGTTTTGGCCGTTAGTAATTCGTTTGTTAGTTTTAGGAGAGCAGTTTCTGTGGAATGTTGAGGATGAAATCCAGACTGAAGGGGATCAAGAAGGCTATTTAAAGTGGTTGTAAACCCTTACATATACCCAGTGAAGTGACTGGCCTCAGGTTATACACAGAGATGAATCAAATCCTCCTATACCTGTTTATCTCTAGTCTTCTCTTCTTTACATCCATTCAAACTCCAGAATTTATAAAACTCATCTGAGCTCATAGAAAAAAGGAGGCAGAGAGCTGAAGTTATCTGCAGAGCTCAGCGAGAAGAGCTGTAAGAGCTGATTGGAGGGAAGGGACACCCCCCCCCCCTTCACACAGCTCACAGGAACAGAGCTGAGGCTGTCAATCAGCTGGAGCTGCCTCCACTGTCACCATTTATTTCTTGGTGTAAGGAAAAACTGTCAGAAGTGATGGTTGCTGATAGCAGAGGAACGAAGCAGCGGACATAAATTACCCTTACTGCTCTTAATTGAGACAGGTACACACTATAGAGCAGACCCCCAAAATTCCAATCGCCCGCTTGCATTTTGCGAGTGGATTTTGAGGGCTGGCGAGAAGGGCTGACTGGGAGCGAGGGGGGGGGGGGGGGGCGAGCACCTCACAGAGGGGAAGGGAAGAGAGCCATTGGCTGGATGATCAGAGCAGGGAACATCAGAGCTTTCATTTCAATAGCTGTGTGTTCCCCCACCATGCGCCGTCACATACAGCCCCTCCTCTTTTCCCAGGATTTTGATAGACAGATCACCCGTCCAATCCTCGGACGGGTGACGTGTATCAAAGTTCCCAGGACAAGAGGAGGGGCTTATGCGACAACACACGGCGAGGGAACACACAGCTATTGAAATGAATGTTCCCTGCTCAGATCATCCAGCGGCATTTCCCGTCTCTTTCCCTCCACAGGTAGGCTGCATGGTGGGCACAGGCTGCATTGCACACAGGCTACATGGTGGGCACAGGCTGCATTGCACACAGGCTGCATGGTGGGCACAGGCTGCATGGGATACAGGCTTCATGGGACACAGGCTGCATTGGGCACAGGCTGCATTGGACACAGGTTGCATTGTGGACACAGGCTGCATGGTGGGCACAGGCTGCATGGTGGTCACAGACTGCATGGGCACAGGCTGCATGGGACACAGGCTCCATGGTGGGCACAGGCTGCATGATAGGCACAGGCTGTAAGATACTATAACTTTTGCGCAAACCAATCAATATACGCTTATTGCGATTTTTTCTTTTTACCAAAAATATGTAGGAGAATACATATTGGCTTAAACTGATTGATTCAAAAATATTTTTTTTTGAAAAAAAAAAATGTGGGATATTTATAGCGCAAAAAATAAAAAACGCAGAGGTGATCAAATACCACTAAAAGAAATCTCTATTTGTGGGGAAAAAAGGACGTAAATTTGATTTTGGTACAGCGTCGCGCGACCGCGCATTTGTCAGTTAAAGCGACGCAGTGCCATATCGCAAAAAATGGCCTGGTCATTGAGCAGACAAATTTTCTGGGGCTGAAGTGGTTAAAGTGAATAAATCAACACCAAGTTCACAATATGGACCACTTATGTATTTGTACATGTTGATCATATCCCCCCTTAATCTCCTCTTTTCAAGAGGGAATAGATTCAGTTCCTCTAATCTTTCCTCATAGCTGAGCTCCTCCATGCCTCTTATCAGTTTGGTTGCCCTTCTCTGCACTTTCTCCAGTTCCACAATATCCTTTTTGAGAACTGGTGCCCAAAACTGAACTGCATATTCCAGATGAGGTCTTACTTACTAATTATTTGTACAGGGGCAAAATTATATCTCTCTCTCTGGAGTCAATGCGTCTCTTAATACAAGAAAGGACTGTTCACTTTGGAAACCACAGCTTGGCATTGCAAGCTATTATTGAGCTTATGATCTACCCTGTCTCAACTTTTTTGAGACTTGTTGCAGCCAACAACTTCAAAATCACCTTAATTTTTCTTAAAATGGTACATTTTTACAGTTTATTAATTTAATGTTTTCTATTTTCTATAAAACACTTTACCCAGCGTCCCAACATTTTTGGAATTAGGTTTGTATAAAGAAACATTAGCTTATAAGCACCTAAAAATCATGTAATCCTTAGTAAAATGTATAATAATTACTTTTGTTTATCACTCTTTGTATTATGTTACAAAATTTTGTGTTTAGTTCCATTTTATGCAAAGTAAATTGTTACTACTTGGTCATCTTAGTCTTTATTTATTTATATGAATGTCTATTAATTTAATTGTGTGATAATTCTTTTCCAGGCAAAACAGTTAGAGGACGGAGGAGATTATTTTCACCTGAAGGGCAGCACTGGCCATATCCTGGGTGCAGTGAGTATTTTGGCATTTGGTTCTTACCACACCAGCCTAGGAAATACCTCTACATGAGAGCAACATACTAGCCATGGGGAAGGGGGTTGGCTTTTGGCTTCGCACTATTTAGATGTGTTTCATAGACACAGGGACTGCCACCCTCAAGCACACTTTTCTTTTTTTTCACTTTTGGTCAGCCTGACCAAATTTATGGCAGTGGAGCTTTATTATGGAGTAATGTAAATGTTTGAGGAGAGCAATGCTCCTGTGTAGAGGTTAGATCCCTTTTAATTGCCCATTTTATGTCTGTGGCTCTTAGGGCCAACTTGGTCCAGGAGAAAAGAAAGCTGGTTGCAGTTAGCAAGATTCAACGCTGGAAACTTTATTGACCCAGACAAACAGACAAGGAATTCCTGCCTGGGACCGCCTGCTCTAATGCATTCCTCCCTTTTCCTTTCCTTTTCCCCTTTCTGCCTCATTTATTTTTCATGAATAGCAATATTTCCTTCTAGATTTTTACATATGTATACATGTCTTTTTATTTTAACTATTTTCCTGCCCAAGGACTTCATATGACGTCCTGGACTTTGAGTGGGACAGCAGCAGGCATCATTCAGATATTTTTTTTTTTTCAGCAGGTGATTCCCTGCAAAGTAAAAGCCATCATACTGGCTGTTTAGTTGCTAGATGGCTTTTACAGGCGGCTCCACCGGCCTCAGGTGCTTCTCCCAGCGCCATAGGTATGCGCAGGGGGTGTGCCACGTGTGCCTGGGCACACCCTAATCACAATGTGTGGTGCTGTTTCCCCAACTGCCAAGGATTCCCCTGTGTTGCCCCCGCCCTGTGGTGCTGCTGGCTTCCCACCTCTCCCCTTCCCTGGCTGCTGCAGGGATGTTTCAGGATGGACAGGGGGGGGAGGGGCTAATAAATATGTAATTTACCGGCCCCTTCCTTTTCTAAATCAACACAGTAAACGCACTCACTGTGTTCATTCATAACTGAAGCATGGTAAACAGTGTTTACCATGCTTCAGTTTGTGAATGAACAGGAAGCTGCTCAGCACAGAGCACTTCCCATTCATTCACTGTCCTGTGCAGCTGAGGCTGCAGAGAAAGACATGTGTGTTTTAACTTTGGGGTGCACACCCTAATGCAATAGGCTGCAAACACCTATGCCCGGCTTGCCTGTTGCGATCCGTGGGCCGGAGAATGAACCCGCCGCCACCGGCGGTTTACCATAGAGCTGACAGCAGACCTGATGATCCCTGGCCACCTCTATGACCCTCGGAAGCCCGGAAGTGATGTCATGACAGATGGGAACACTGCTGTTTTCTTTGCTGGGAAGCCTGAGATTGATTTTTTCTCTTATTTTTTCGATCTCAGGCTTTCCAGCATAGAGGATAGATCTGGGGACTTAAAGACTCCAAATCTCTCTGTAAAGAGGACCTGTCGTGCCTCATTTCCATTACAAGGGATGTTTACATTCCTTGTAATAGGAATAAAAGTGATCAAAAAAAAAAAAAATCTAAAGGGTATGTTTAAAAATAAAAAATAAAAATAAAAAAACAATAAAAAAATGAAAGGGGCCCCCATCCCCTCGCGCTCACACGCAGAAGCAAATACATACCTAGGTTTTTAACCACTTCATCCCCCGGAAGGTTTCACCCCCTTCATGACCAGGCCAGTTTTTGTGATACGGCACTGCGTTGATTTAACTGACAATTGCGCGTTCATGTGACGTTGTACTTAACCAAAATGTATGTCCTTTTTTTCCCACAAATAGAGCTTTCTTTTGGTGGTATTTGATCACCTCTGCGGTTTTTATTTTCTGCGCTATCAACAAAAAAAGACCAACAATTTTGAAAAGGAAACCCAATATTTTTTACTTTTTGCTATAAAACACATCCAATAAAAAATAAATAAAAAAAATAAAAGTTCTTCATCAATTTAGGCCAATATGTATTCTGCTACATATTTTTGGTAAAAAAAGTATCAATGAGCATATATTTTAATTGTTTGCGCAAAAGTTATCGCAACTACAAACTATGGGATATTTCTACAGCCTTTTTATTTTTACTAGTAACGGCGGCGATTTTTAGCGGGATTGCGGCGGTTTAATTGGACACTAAGTGACACTTTTATGGGACCCGTGACACTAATACAGGGATCAGTGCTAAAAAAATGCACTGTCACTGTATAAATGACACTGGCAGGGAAGGGGTTAACATCATGGGCGATCAAAGGGTTAAGTGTGCTCCTAGGGAGTGACTTTTAACTGTGTGGGGGATGGGTTACCTGGAGGAAGAGAGAGATCTGCGTTCCCGATTAGCGGGAACAGAAGATATCGCTCTTCTTCTCTGACAAAACGGTGGTCTGCCTTGTTTACATCCAGTTAACAATTGGCGGGTCCCGGTGGCAATCGCGGGACCCAGACCCCAAAGAGGAAACAACGTACAGGTACATTGTTTCGCCCAGCCGGGCCACCCTGCCACAGTAAATGTGCGGTGGGTGGTCCGAAAGCGGTTAAATACAAAAGTTTGGCGCCGTTCCACGAGTGTGCGCAATTTTAAAGTGTGACATGTTCAGTATCTATTTCCTCTGCATTACATCATCTTTAACATTATATAATAAAATTGGGCTAACTTTAATTTTTTTTTTTTTTTTAATTCATGAAAGTGTTTTTTTTTTTCCAATTGTTTGAAAAATTGCTGCGCAAATACAGTGTGACATAAAAAATTGCAACAACCGCCATTTTATTCCCTAGGGTCTCTGATAAAAAAATATATATAATGTTTGGGGGTTCTCAGTAGCTTTCTAGCAAAATTTTTTTTTTTAGATTTTTACATGTAGGAGAGTGTGCCCTGGTCATTCCTTGTGACACTGACATTGGAAATAACACTACTTTCAGCACTTTGTTACCCAGATTTAAATGTAACTGCTGTCCCATGTCTCTAAGTTACCAGGCAGTTTACGGCAGTCATAAATCCTGTTGAGGACAGAGGTCCGTCACGGACCTCTGTCCTCAACAGGATTTATGACTTCCGTAAATGCTTCTTCTGACTGGTACCACACGATCCAAAACACCAAGACCCTTTAGCCCACCAGTCACTAGCCGTAACTCAGTGTAGGGTGAAAAACATAAAAATTGTTTATTCATACACATGTAACAACAGATAAGCTCAGGGACAATGCCCCCTCCCCTCTGATTCAGGGTGGGATAAACTGTCCATTCAGCAATAAGGGACACACAGGTAAATCAAACATTTGAACAATAGACCACCTTATCAGCAGGGAGGGATGTTGGAGGAATCCCCCCTCCCCTCTCTGCCCTGCCCCCATTCTTCCTGCAAGATACACATAATATAAACAATACAAAGGAGCTGGGTGTGGTAACAATGGTGGCCGAAAATGGTTCCATAAGCCTGGCTGGGAGAAGTGTGACTGCCTGGTAACTTAGAGACATGGGACAGCAGTCACATTTAAATCTGGGTAACAAAGTGCTGAAAGTAGTGTTATTTCCAATGTCAGTGTCACAAGGAATGACCAGGGCACATCAGGCAAATATACCCATAAATAGTCCCATGCAAGCACATTACAAACCCCCACCCCGCCCCAAACTATCTAGCAAGGGTCTGTGAAAGAGTCAGTCTTAAAGGTGAAGGATATTGCTCACAAACATTGATGTCCCAAGTGAAAAGAGCTCCTACACTTTTTCAGCACAAACCACACACGCAGAATCCATGACAGCAGTGTCAAAAGGAAATGCTGAGTCCTGTGTGGTTGTACGGTGAATTTGGTTAGGCAGACCAAACTGGAGTTCTCAGTCACCCTGTGCCCCGAATGGACACAGGGTCACTTACACATAGAAGGGGCCAAGGGAGCTGGACCAGGAGCTTCTAGAGCTCTCCAAGGTAAGCTGGGTTCCGCAAGCCCCCCCACCCAAAGTGACTCCTGTCACAGAGAGGAATGCCAGAATAGGCCTGGGCTGGAAGTGGTTAATTATGTCATATTTTACATGTTTTACCTGACTTAGTCTGCGAGTAGTAAAAGTTCTTTTAGCAAATATCTTTATCCTACCTCTCTTTTTTTAACACTTGAGGTTAATATATAGTCCATAGCAGGAGAGATGGTTTACTAATACTAATTTTTTTAAGTAATGGCACTAGATAGAATATGTGTGTGTTTATGTCTGTATTCATTTCATCAATTTGTATAAATATCTCTCCACTCCTGCTCCTCCTATGATTAAGCCCAGTCTTCTGTGTGAAACGTGTTAGTAGAGGATGTCCTAGGTAGGGTCTCCTTTTTTTGTTTGTCTGGATCAATAGCGTTATCAGCATTAAATCTTGCTGAGTGCTGCCACATTTCTTGTCTTCTAGACACATGTGGTCTGCGGGGATGGGACCCTCCCTGGCATTCGCCACCCAGTCTCTTTGGTGGATGACCAGATTTTTAATGCGAATGTTCCTACTTTGTTCCTCATGGTTGGTGTTCTAGGTCTAACCCATTGCTATTTTCCTAATAAAAATGAAGCGCCCACTACAATCTTCGAGTATTAAAATGGACTTTCCCCCCTGCACCCCTACCCAATTCCAAATCGTAAAGAAAAAAAAAAATATATATATATTTTTTTTAAAGTTTCTCTACTTCGGCCCCTCCCTGCCGCCATTTTTGTCTAGGCAAGAATGATATGTCTCTGCTTCCACGGTCTCCTGGGATATCTAATTGATGAAGCCTGCTCCAACCTTCATACACAGCCCAGAGCGATGACACTACATAGACAGTACCCAGTCTTACGGGGGTAAGATACGTCCTGTAAAGTACTTTGAGCATTAATTCCCAGTGGTTTACGCAATGGGAGTATCTGTAATATGATTGTAAGGCTTGTTGCCATTCTTGGTGGGTAAATGTAATTCCCAGTTCCTTTTCCCAGTTGAGCATATTCGTGGACTTCTGGAATATTTTGTTGTATTGTAGCTTCCCGTAGAACCAAGACAGTCCTTTTGTGCTGTCCTGATCCGACCGCAAGCGTGACCAAGATTCCCTATGCAGAGGATAAGATAGGTCAGGGTTATTCCTTTGGAAATGGTTTATTTGTATGTGAGCGAATGATGCCGGATGTGGATATTTAAGTGCTAGTTCTTTATACGTTTGTATGCCTTCCTTTGTCCATTGGTGGATTTTGAGGTTTGGTATGGTATGTGCATATACTACCAGTGGCAAGTCTGTACACCTGTCCATTGTGTCTAGTGGTACTGTGTGATGTAGGTATGACCATGCTACGAGAGTAGCCTCTATAGCAGGAAGGTACTGGCAGGGTGTCACTTTCCCCGTCAAGGTCGCTAAGAGCAGAGCGGGGAGGCCACTATTCCCCACCACGCTCTTCTCGATTTCCACCCACAGCTTCTTTGGGCCCTTTTCTGCCCATGCCATAGCTTGATCTAAACGTGCTGCGTAATAGTAGTGTTTTATGTTTGGTAGAGTAGTAGTTAGCCTTAAATCTTTTCAATGAAGTGATGTGGTCTTCTAGGAGAATTTGCCTTATTTTGGTATCTATAGTTGGATATTTCCTGGGTGATGGATGGGGAGGGTGTCTGTTTATTTTGTGTTTCGAGTCCTCTCATTTTAGCAATGAGAGTAGTTAATTTGGAAGCCTTTTGCCTCTTTTCCCTTGCTGCTGCTTGGATCAACAAACCTCTACTATATGCCTTATGGGCACACCACAGTGACATTACATTGGTATCAGCATTATCGTTAATTTGAAAAAATTCTACAAGTTTAGCCCTTAAATGTTCCTTAAATGATTCTTTTGCCAGTAATTGTGTGTTGTTCCTCCACAAATAAGCCGGAGTATGCGAGTGTTGTTCTTCCAATATGATGGAGACGGGGGCGTGATCAGACCATGTAATATCATGGATTTTGGCTTCCACCGAGCGCTGCAAGAGGGACATATCAGTTACAATCAAGTCAATCCTAGAGTAGGAATTATGAGGGGCTGAGAAGTGCGTATAGTCCCTTTCAGATGCATTTAAACATCTCCACGCATCAAACAAATTGAGTTCCTGTAGGAGTGACTTGATTTCATACCTGTGGGTTCCTCTGCTAGATGAACAGTCTATGTTCCTGTCCAGCACACAGTTGAAGTCCCCGCACATAAGTATGGCTCCTTTACCATGTTTCAGGATTTTTTGGTGGAGGGACTTCAGAAAGGAGGCCTGTCCGGAATTGGGTGCGTACAGGTTAACTACTGTATACAGAAGGTTATTTAGTTCGCAGATTAGGATGATATATCTTCCTTTGGGGTCTGTTACAACCTCATGCTGGGTGAAAGCGACATTTTTGTGCACTGCAATCAGTGTGCCTCTTTTTTTGGACGTGGTGCAGGCTTGAAAAATGTAGGGGAATGCCTTGTCTGTGCATTTGGGCTGGTTGTGTCTTGAAAAATGGGTTTCCTGGACGCATAGGATGTCCCCTTTTAGTTTTTTAGCTTCTTGCCACATAGCCCGCCTCTTGAATGGGCTGTTGAGACCATTGGCATTAATAGAAACCAATTTGATGGTCATTGTAGGTGTATGCAGTTATTGATGTATGAGTAGGTAATTGGCTTTAAAGGTGATGCAATATGGATTTTTACCTTTAGGTGGCGATGATGGTTCCTGGCAAAGAAAGGATGCTTGGTAACATGACTGATTCCTGCTTGACTGGTGTTCCGAAGGACTGCATTGCTTGGTGGTACAAAAAGAGAAGTAAAAACTAAAAAAAGAAAGTGAACAAAAAAACAGGTTGAACATTTAGGACAACGTAACAAGTGCGGAAACTTTCCGCTTCTGTGCATCAGGGGGTCCCTTGCTCCCTCTATCCAGCATCTCCCCCAATCCAGTTATTAATGTCCAGTAAGCAAATTAATTTCTTTGCATATAACCTTTTATTATAGGTGTCATTTAACTTTTTGCCATTCTTGGGGTAGTTTGTGAGCAGGTGCTGAGGCGTGGGGTAGTTCTTCTTCAGGCAGAAGCTGCCATTTCCTGGCTAATTTCAGGCCGTTATCTAAGTTGTTGATAGCGTAGGTTTTACTTTCCCTTGTGATCAGGATCTTTGTTGGGAATCCCCATGTGTATGGGATTTTGTGGGATTGCAGCAGCTTAGTCAGAGGTGCCAGGCTCCTGCGTGCCTGCTGAGTTCTTCTTCTTTAAGTTCTTTTCAGCTACAGCATGTGTGCTTGATGAAGCCTGCTCCAACCTTCATACACAGCCCAGAGCGATGACACTACATAGACAGTACCCAGAAATTGGTCCCTAACTACATCCCGCTAATCCTGTCCATATTGAAGAAAAAATACTAATTTCAAGATTTAAAAACATGTTTTTTTTTTTTTCCTCCTCCTCTCCCATTAGGCATTAAAAAGCTGCAAAAAAAGCTCCAAACCCATCTATGTCTCAGTCGGCCACAAGATAAGTTTGGAGACAGCAGTCAATGTGGTCCGTTCCTGCTGCAAGTTTCGAGTTCCTGAGCCCACCAGACAGGTAGGGTGTATAGTGAAGGGGTCTTGTACACATACTGTGCTTGTGGAAGAAAGGTCTCAGTGCAGAATAATAGGTTAAATGATTTTAAATAGCACATGTATTTTGACCATTCGAAACAAAATTACTGGTTTAGCTTGTGCAGATCTTCAAAACAACTCTGTTTAATGATGACGTATGAATGAAATGTTCCTTGTAAAGAAGATAGTACATACTTACCTCTCTAAGTGCCTATGGAGTCACTGTAATGAAGGGAAATCGCTGCATGAATACTCTTTAGATACCAACACTTACAGGAGTGTCATTCTCCTGGTCCCCCAATGGACTCTGTGGTTTCTCTCACCAGATGTCACTACTGTGTCCTGCAGTTGTGTTGAGATTGACGGGAGAAACAATAGAATGTGGCGATAGACCATGGGATTGACACTCCTGGAAGTGCAATATCTGAAGTGTCTTCAAGCAGTGTTTTGCTCTATAGGCAGTGATAGAGTGATTAAGGAAAAAGGAACACTTTTAGTCACACTTTGATTTTAGCAAAGAAGTCACTTTTAGAGCATTTAACTTTATTGCTTCCCCAGCTGAAACCATTGTTGGCGCTTGGAGATGTCTTGGTTTTTTTAGACCACCGATGCTCCCCTGGCTTTCCACAATGCAGCACTTAGTGCCTTGGCAGCGATTCACTAAGTCTGAGCATTGTCTTGAATGGGAAAAGTACAGGTCCACTTTAATTGGAAACTGTCATCAAGTAACACTTTCCAGGCTGCTCACATACAGTATATAACATAGTATTGATGCTTTTCAGGCCTTTTGAGATAAAGTGTAGTATCTGTTCTAATCAGTGACCCAGTAGGAGTGCTGTGCTGTCATTCTGGCCTGACCAAGGAATGTCTGGCTATGTAACCATGCTGGAGTGATGGGGGCTTGGAAGGTTAGTACCGGCTGGGACAGAAATCGGGGGAACCCACAGGCAGATGGGGCACAAGAGTAATTCCCCCGGGAAAGCTGGAAGAGCCCTGATTTGAGTGGATCTACCTTGTCTGGCCATGGGCTGAAAAGGCAGAGAGTGTGCAGTGTCTGTGCCCCCTGGGAGTGGTTGTCTTAGGGGTGCTCTTAGTAACACTTGGGTTGGACCCCACTGTGTGAATGAGCACATGGTCACAGCCACCCAAGCTTACTGTCTGCACTGCGCCTATTAGGGCTGGGCATTTTGGCTCCAGTCCAGGGAAATTTTTTGTCTTCCAGGCCTCAGGGCCCAACCAGTTGCTCGACCACTTATTTTCTTTTTCTCCCACTGTTTGTCACTGCTTTCACTTTTGTATGTGTTTTCTCACGGATGAAGGGTGTGAGTCCTCGGGCTTGCCCAGACGTCTAGGGGGATGATGTGTGTCCCTCAGGTTCCTTCCTCCCCTGGGGGGGTCTCCTTTCAGGATAGCTCTTTGAACCAAGTATGCGATGGTCTGCTTCGACTGACCAAACAAAACGGGGTCTGCCAGGCCATGGAAACCCTTTGTCCCTGTCAGGAGCCTTGTGCCCCAGGGGATCAGGGTAGAGGCCCTACCCCTTCAGGGGGCTGACTAAAGCACACCCTTTTTAATGTGCGTTTCACATGCATGTTTTTTAATTCACGTAATAGCTTTTCCGTTTCAGGTTTTTTCACCACTGCAAAAAAATAAATATGTTATTGATGCTGCCCCTGTTGTAGCAATTCATTTATGATTTTTGTCAAAAATAGCCCTATAGTTTTCAACTTTTTGTTATTTCTAGGAGGGTCAGAGGCTTTCAGTAGACACCGATCTCGCTCTCCCCATCCTGGCCCACCAAGGTGTCCTACAACTGAAAGTTAGTGCTGCGCAACTATTTCACTGCTTATTAAAACAAGCATGGTTGGGTGCTCGGCAACACTTCATCAAATGCAGCCATTGCAATCTATAGTGAAGCCTTTTTCAAACTATTGGAATTTTTTGAAATAAGTGAAATCTTTGAAATCGTTTTTAGGTCTCGCAGAGCTCCTGTTCAAACCAATTAATTTGCGGTTAGTGGGAAAAATGCCCTTACATTCTGGCCAGTGGAAAGAATACCCCCTTACAATAGTGATCCTATGTCCTTTAGATCTACCATAAACTATGTAGTGAAAAGGCCTGCCTGAATTGATATTGAATGAATGGATACTTAAAATTTGTCCTCATATTACATTGTTTTGGTAAATCTAAAGGAGATTGTAAAGAGATTGTACATTTTTTTTTTCTATAAATGGGCCTCCTGCAAGTTTATGGCATGATGTGCACTGCATACTAGCACATTATGACAGTCTTATCTGTCAAAGGATGCCCTCTAGTGCTGCGCTGTCAATGCTTTGGTGCTTCCATCTTCTCGCTGTCTTTTTTCTGGATTCGCTCTGTTCAGCCGCCTGCACACAAGAGTCACTTCATCAAGGCGCAGAGCAAGCGCTGTAAATGTACTCCCAGCTGTGCATGTGCGGTTCAGTTTTTAATGTAGCCTTTAATACTGCTTTAAAGTGGTTGTAAATCCTTACAGACCACTTTTTACTACAGGTAAGCCTATAATAAGTCTTACCTGTAGCTACCTCAGATATCTTCTAAACCTACACGGTTTAGGAGATATCCCCTGTATCAGCATGTGCAGACGTCATCGGCACATGCACACTGAAGCAATGGCACATTCGTTCCGGTGGTTCAGCCAGTGTGCCATCACCAGCGGCTCCCACGCGTATGCGCGGGAGTATCGTTATCGTGACTCCGGCCAATCACAGCGCCGGAGCCCGCGACTTTATCCTTTAAAGTCAAACTCTGGTCAAAACCTTTTTTTTTGGGAAAGAAGCTTTAAATCTTTTCTCAGTTTGGGGAGATTTCCTCTCAATTCCTGTTCTGGAGACAGCCTGACAAGATGTCACTGGAACAAGAAGTAGAGTGAGATCCCCCAACATTGTCACAGACAACAATACATGATCTAGCAGAGGGGATAATGTAAGCATGAGCCAGAAGAAGAACAGAAAGTAACTCAGGAGCGATGTCCTCAGCCTGAGCTGTGTACTGAGGCCGCTGCGGGGGCTTCGATCTAAGGTGAGTTTTTTATAATGAGCTAGTATGCATACTAGCTCACCTTTGTCTTGCAGGGTTTTATTTTTTTTATTTTAGTGGGTTTACAACCACTTTAAGGAGAATATCAGTGTGTTTACGCATGCAAAGCCAAATCCCATGATTAAGGTCCAAAGGGGACCCTTGTCTGCAACCTAAAAATCTATAAAACCTCCCTTTCCAGGAGCAAATGTCTCAGGTCCCCATCCATTCATGGTGGAAACACCTTTTCAGTGTCATGAAAATAAAAAAAACAGACATATCTACTGAATGTGTTTAATTGATACAGAGTTCTGGGCTTCACAATAGTGGTCACCATCCCTAAACTTCATAGAGTGGATGCGGGGAGCTCGGACCTCACAAACCTGGAGGACAGCAGACCCAGAGGTAAGTGTGTCATAATGTGCAAGTAAGCTGTGCATACTCACAGATTATGGCAAATTCTGGCTGCTCCCACTTCACTTTACTTCTGCTGTAAGCGAGTATAGTTTGTTATGTACACTTCACTATATGTGACATTTTAATCGATCTTCCTATAGCCTAAGAGAAAATTAGTAAAGGTCATAAAACCCTAAAATGCTGTTGTTCATGTGTTAGAAGTTAGTAATCACATCCTTTAAATATTCCTCTATCTTTTCTATGAAACTCTGATCATTATATTATTTAGCTACTGTATACACAGAATTACCATACTGCTATTTCTGATAAGTGGTGTAGTATTTCTTTGAATTAGGTAGGTACAGCCCTCTGTTGATGTAATGTGCCCCTATGCAGAAATATTCTATCTAGGATGGCCCTGTTCTTCTTCTGGCTCATGCTTACATTATCCCCTCTGCTAGATCATGTATTGTTGTCTGTGACAATGTTGGGGGATCTCACTCTACTTCTTGTTCCAGTGACATCTTGTCAGGCTGTCTCCAGAACAGGAATTGAGAGGAAATCTCCCCAAACTGAGAAAAGATTTAAAGCTTCTTTCCCAAAAAAAAAGGTTTTGACCAGAGTTTGACTTTAAAGGATAAGTGCAGTTTCCTCTTTCCTCTGATATAACCCACCCTTCACATATGCATACTTACCTTCATTTGATGCCTGTGGCCTCTGTGTTTGTTTACATTCAGCACTGCAAGACTTTTAGTCCTAGATGCGCCTGTGCATTACGTTAGACTTCTTTTGTGTGTCCTAAAGCCACAGTTGAAAAGATGGCCCCATCTCGGCCTGTGGCCTGGAGGGGGTGGGTTGGGTTAGGTCAGGGTAAAGAGGCAATAGGGACAAGTGCACTTTTTTTCAAGTGTACCTGTCCTGTAATATGTTCTGCTTTGCACTGGATGGTGTGTTTCTTAAAGCAGGGGTGTAAAATATTTACCTTTTTTTGCCTGCTTTAATTGGAACCTTCACAATCTGACCTCCTTGTTTAATTTGTTTTGTATTTCAGGCTGACATACGCTCCAGAGAATTTTGCAATAAGATCACGAATAAAGCCAAAACAGAAACCACAAAACCTCAAGATAGACCTAGAAGAAAAACATGACAACTTTTTTTTTGGTTTTAGCTGTCTTTACTCGAAATGTCACTTCACATAATATGGAGTTTGGTAGTTCCTGGACAGTTACACGAGCTAATGGATTTTTTTTATTTTTTATTTCCCGAGGACTCTATTGGTGAGATCTCTGCGCAGAGTTCCTGAGTCGGCACACTGGTTGTGCCCATTATTAGTCACAACAATAATAGATTGGTGCGAGCCCCCCGAAATGTTTTGTTCAGTGCCAGGAAATGGCATGGAGATCTCAGAGTTGGAATCCACTACAGATACAGGAAGATTTGGCACACCAGGCTCCTCTTGTAAATGAATCATCCCCTTTTGGGGACACTTCTGTTCTGGAGAGGCCCATTGTACCAATGCAGTCGCAAAGTGGAATTGGGATTGGTTGTTCAGTTATATTGACCATTTAGAAGTAATAACAGGTGACAGTGTAGGGTGAAGTAAGATGGCAGTGGATGATCCCAGAAGGACGCTATTGGTGTTTATTGAAACTGGAAAATGAAAGAGAGCATCTGTTTAGGCACTAGGCACTGTAATTTGTTTCCCCTAAGTGCTTATTTTGCAGTCTTTGTTTTCCTTCAGTATAGCGTAACCATTTTATAACAAAAACTCATTCATCACCACATGGCAGGTTCACATTCAGGTGATGCAGCTTAGCTCAGTTATACCTATAAATGCTAAAAAAAAGGTCCCCTAGTTGTGGGCAACACGGCATATGTGTTATTTACTGTGTGGAAGCACATTTGGGGCCCTTTAGATGTTAAGAGAGCACATGCTGTATTTTTTTCAATTCCAGGCTATTACCAAATCGTTAACATTGCCCCCTCCAGTCGCTACTGGATCTCACACTTGTTTTTTAGAAGATGAAATAACAGAATAATACTTGCCTTAATCCATGGTTCTGTGTTCTTCTGCTCCACCAGCTCTGCTTCTTCAAAACTACTCTTGTTGATGGTCTTTAAGTTGTCTGATTACCACCCCTCTCCCTGACATCATCATGCCAGTGCAGGACCAGCAGCCAACATTGGTCCTGCATCATGCGTAATGATGTAGGCGTACCCACCTATATTCGAGGGCTGGAAAGAAAAGGACTCTTATAGGTTTAGGTCAAAGTAGGGTTATATCAATGTATAGATAAAACAAGCAGTAAATCCTTTCACAGCTGGGAGAGGGGTTGAGTCCATTTTTTTATAATCTTAAAACTGCCCCGATCTCAGCATTGAGCAGGCCCATGGAAATGAATGGTACGCACACAAGAAGGCTTGTATCATGCAGTTGTGTTTTTAAAGGATCAGCACAAAATGAAAGTGTTGAGCTACTGACTGAACTCATCTCTCTGTCCCAAACACATCATTAATGAAGTGGGGAAACAGAGAGTGAAGGGATATTCTGGGGTGTGAGTCCCCCATCAGGTTCTGGGATGTTCCTCCTAACTTAGCTCTCCTAATGCTCCTGATCCAGCTCCTCATCGCCAGTCATCTATAGGTTGGGAAAATCACTGCCACTCCCAGACCTCATCTACACAGGCATTTATCCTGCTTGTAAGCCTAAACCTGTGCCCCACTGCTGACCCAATGGGGCCTTGGCCCAGTATAGGACTACTACCTCTATCCCCTACCAGCAGCTATGGCTACATGCATGCAAACCCTTCTACAGGGATGAATGTTAACACATGTAAAATATTCCTAAAAGCCCATGCACTGCAACTGCACCACATAGAAAATACAGAGGGGTAATTGAGCCTTATAGCTGAACTTCAGCAAGCAGCTAAATATACAGACAGAATACATATATAGGAGCTGATTTGCCTGCCAAATGATTTGCATTTCTGTCTAGCCAGTCCTGAGATTTACACAGTTCTGTTACACAGCACAGCAGGACAGGATAACCAATTTTCTTTGCTGTAGGTAAGTAAAATTTACAGACTGATGAGTTCATCTCTCTGTCACTTTGCTCTCTAGTTTTATCAGTATATTACTTGTTAGCACTGTGCCACAACTAATTGGCTCCTTGTGCTGCTTCTTCCCCTGCTTGAATTTAAAAAAATACTTGTATTGGTTTGTTAATGAATACAGATCTGCAATGTTTTATATCTACCTGGAGTTCAGCTTTAATCTGTCACTTCTCTTCATTCATTTACATTGTTACCAATGGGTTATTATGCCACCTGCAAGAGTAGGACGCTAGGTGCAACAACAACAACACATCCTAGAAGCTGTTCCTGCTGGTGGTCAAACCTCCATCTGTAATACACAGCTCACGTCTACAAAGAATTGGCGGTGCTGCTCTTGCAGATTCTAGTTTTGTCTGCAAGGCTTTGCAGGCAGCGATCTGGGATTTGCTGGGGTGTGATTCTTTAATGTTTGGATGTTTAACACTGAGACCATCCTCTTTTTTTTCTGGCAGTGCTTTGGCACATCCCATTGGTCACAATCTAAATATCTGGCTGTGTCCTTCAATGAATGGAAGAGAAAATTGGATTTTTGTACTCACTATAAAATGCCTTTCTCTCCATGGCTGGAAAGACAGCACCCACCCCGTGTGTTTTTTCTGTCTCACTTGTTGGTTCCTATTTACTGCTGTCTACTAACTGAGCTGTGTGTTGCAAATGGGGTTTGGCCAACAGAAAGGGCCGGTCCTGGGGTGTGATCCTTTTTGTTGTGCCCAGCTTCCTACTCCTGCAGGTGGCGTAATAACCCATTGGTCACAATCTAAAGATTTGACTGTGTCTTTCAATGAATGCAGAGAAAAAGATTTTACAGTGAGTACAAAAATAGTTTTGTTTATTTGGGGAAGATAAGTATCAGTGGGTTAGAAAGTGGGCCAACAAAAGAATTCTTTAAATTGACCATACACAGTGCGAACTGATTGTACAGTCTCCCCAGATGATAGATTTGCCAAGAACTAAGTAGGTGGACTTGGCTATAAAATAAATGTAGGTCCTTACGTTATATGGTTTAGGAAAGTCTGAAAGAGATTGTACAACCAAATTGTTTATGGCCAGCTTATGGCAGTGAACAATGACAAAGCAGAGGTGTCTATGCCTTACACTTATTATTTTACTGGTATAAAGCCAAAAAGCAAGTCATAGAAAGGAAGGTCTCCTCCTGTGTCGTTTTAGAAGTAGTAGGCAAAATGACTTTTATCATTGAAAAAAAAAAATCAGAGTTTTCTATATTTTTATATAAAAAGGGTTATTTAAAATCTTGCATCCGATTGTTAATACTATTGTTTTTTACAGCTTTCTTTTGCACTTTAAAAAAGCATTGTGACTTTACCTTCTAAGCTTTTTTAGCCTGAATACAGTGTGAGGAGCAAAGTGTTGTGGACCTCTAGCAAGAATTTCTACTCTTTCCCACACTACAAAGAGCAGTGGTGTTTCTTTTGTTCCTATTTCCTGTCTTCAGTGAATGCAATCACTTGGACAGAAAGTGAGAGGAAAGCCCCTCTAATGGGTCACAGGCAGCCATTAAAGCCTTTGAATTAACAAACTGTGCTAGACTATCTCCAATGGCCAAAGGTGGCGGTGTCAAAAGGTCAGAACAAGCCATAATGCAAAACCAGCATATTTTACTTTAATTCCACAAAAGCTGGCATATCAGAGACATGCAGGTCTCCTATATCAAGGTCAAACATAGAAAATGCATGTATGCAAGACATACAGTATACACTCATATATATCAATGATCAACAAGGTCGAAGTGGGACCATTTCACCCACCCATGCATCAGAAACACTCAGGGTTATGTAGTGATGGGGTAATGGTACACAGCAAAAAAAAACCCTATAGACAGGAGGTACAACGACCTGCCTTAACCAGGGCCCCATAGTAAAAAGTTCTACTCTTGGTGAGAGGAATTCTGATTGGTTGCTTTTCTGCACTTGGTTTTCTCATTTGTTTGAGTTCCTGCACTGAAGAATCAGCACACTGCTTCTTGTACTCTATTGAATACATATATTTATACATACTGTACATTATTTTTATACGATAAATACATTAAAATTCTTATATTTAAAGAAAATACTTTTATAGCTTTCTTTTACTGTTTTATCCTGTTTCAATTTTCTCATGGGTTTTGGTGGCCACTACAGCTATACAATCTCTGTGCAGAATGGGGAAGAAAAATATGTTAAAGTCTAGTTGAACTTATATTTTAAATCAGATTTTAAAAAAAATATATATTTTTGCATCTTACCCTCCTAGTGCTTCAGGCGGGGTCTGGGCGTGGCGATCCTGACAGTGGAGGTGTACAAGGGAGGGAAATGTTTTCAGTTAGAAACCTGCTTTCACAAGGGCTTCAGGTGATCATCCGTAGAACACAGTATGGGGGGTTTCACAGTACTTGAGGTGGCATCCATGGCTGGCATTAGATTCAGGGATTCCAGCTTGGTTTTGGCTTCATCAGGAGTCTGAATGAGACTGTCCCTGATTCATGAACATTAGCTTAAAAGGGAAACCGTTTTCCGTTGTCATCTTTTCTGAATGGCGATCGGTGCCAGATCTGCAAACAGCTCGTATGGGTGCCCCTAGAAGGAGAGATCTGGTTTGTCTCAAGCAGCCTGGAGAGATTCCTTGGTGTGATAATAGGTAAACTAAAATGATGTCCCGTGGTGGTCTATCAGGGTAGGAGACAGTTCTTGGAATAATGCAGTTGCTGTGGAATTCTGGTCTACGATGCATTTCGGGAGAACTCTCAGGCGTAGACTGTCACTGAGTTATCTATTTTCAAAATCCTTCAGACTCAGCAGAGCCTGTGACAGTTCTCCATTAAAGTCAGCTAGATCCTGTTGTTTGCTCTCGGTCACTGTGAGCTGCAGAGTCCATCTTGTCCTCCAGTGCATTAGATTTCTGAGAAGGGAAGCAAGTTTACTGGTAGCAGCTGAGAGTTCCATTTGCAGCATGATCTTGAAGCGGGCTAAGAGATTAGCATGTCAAAGGAAAGGAGCTTTCTGAGCTTCTGGGAAGTCAGCTGCACTATCAACGTTTGAGAAGGGCTCTGAGTCTCCCACGACTGGGGGGTTTTCAGACTTGAGCCCACAGCTTCCTATATGTTATCAGGGGAGCCGGCCTTGTCTGGTGGTGGACCAGCATTTTGGGTGGTAACCACATGGGTGGCTGGAGTTTTTTCCCCATGGCGTGCTTTAGATGTTCAGTAGAGGGGAGTAACAAAATGAAGCAGGAAAGGACTCCCCAAAGGATAAATGTTAGCTGATATGCCTGGGGGGTTTGGGAGCAAGATTACCACGAGGCCACCTCCATTTGCTGCTCACAAGTAGCCTGCCCCCACCCTGTTAAAACTTTCAAATCTTTCCCTAATCTATTAGACAACTACAAAAACATAATGAGCAAAGGCTCCTGGGAATCTTAGGCCAGCCATACACGGTTCGAAATTTTGGCTGGTTCAGCAGAACCTGGCCAAGATTTGAACTGTTAATGAGCAGGCTGAATGTACCAAGTTGATCAATCGATCAACTTGGATACAACCAGCCTGCCAGATCTTCTTAAGATTATCGCTAGCGCCTGCTAGCAATAATCACTGTCTTCTACCGGCGGGGACGGCTTCCCTTCCCTGCTGGGAGAAGATAATTGGTGATTTGCCTCTCAACATGGTCTGTGTTGATTGGGGAATCGTGCAAATTTCTTTCCTGCAATCTGTGGTTGCAGGAAAGAAATTTGCAACATGTTTGGCCAGCCTTACACTGGCACATTGAAACATTGGAGCTGGCATATTGGAACATTCCCCATCATTCGTGATTGGCCTTTCCAAGCCATCTGACCATACTGTATTCTACCAACATGGGAAATTTGAATGATGTATGTAAGTCATGCCCACTTTTGCATTAGTTCGGTACAATCCTCGTATTATATATCCATATATACTGTGTGTGTGTGTGTGTGTGTGTGTATATATATATATATATATATATATATATATATATATATATATATATATATACACAGTATCTCACTAAAGTGAGTTGTTTTATTATATCTTTTCATGTGACAACACTGAAGAAATTACGGAGGGGGCGTGGCGACCGAGCTCCGAGATGGCGGCGTGATCCGGAGCTCCGCTCGCCCACAGAGAACAATCGTCAGCGGACACATTTAAACGGCGGGGAGACGACCCCAATCAGAAGGTACTTACCTGCATTCTCCGGGGGCACATTCGGGTGATGGCCAGACACCGCAAGAATCCCCAGCAGCCGCAGAAAATGTCGGGATATTATGCCGCGAACGGCGCGTCTCAAAATGGCGGCGGCGGGAGTGACGCTAGTACCTCACAGAGCTCACAGGCACAAGCGGCAGACGCTAAAGAGCCTCAGGTACCTCATACTCCTCCTCAACGGGGCCACAGTGATTCCTCCTCTGGGCCTACAACCCCCACCACCCGGATGGATGAGGGAGAAAACTTCGCGCATGCTATATGGAGTAGAAGGTAAGTAATGTCAAGGTCCTGGGCAGCTGACAAACCAAAGTGAATGACCAGGACCGAGAGATAGCACTAAGTAAGGGAAATAAAGTGCAATGGAGTGCAACTAGCATGAAAAGTGGACAAGTGCTGAGAAATAAATAATTAACCAGTATCTTCAATAAATATTGAGTGACTGGATAATAGTGATATATATGTGCATGCACATCAAGAAAGTGCTAAGAATATAAACTCAATCCTATGAACCAATCAATAATGTGCAAATAAAGTGCAAATAAAGTGCAAAAACTAGCATCAAAAGTGAACTAGTGATAAGCATAGATAATCAATCAATTCCTTCAATGAATAATGACGTAACTAAATAAATAGCATTAATAATACATAAATGGGTGCATATATATCAATAGGTGCTAAAATATATAAAATATATAAAATCAATCCTGTGTTGAAAATCAATATGTGATAAAAATCAATGGATGATAAAAATGTGATTGAAAAGTGGTGGTTAGTAGACAAAGTCCATAGGGTGAAAATCCATAAGGTATATGTATATTGAAGATCTATACGGTCCTTTTACCCTCTCTGGATCACCTCTTTTATGTTCTTTAATAGGTTGCACCACTGTTCCTGCACCCTATTTTTAATCATCTTTTAACACTTTGAATGATAATTTTAATGTGATGTTAATACTATAATATTTAGGTGCCTACTCGCGTTCTATTCTGCGTTTAGTACCACCATACCAATTATATCCTCCATATTTTTATTTTTTATGATTTGAGGCATTAGGCCCTATATGCATATAGAGGTATACTCCATCTGGAGCCTATATAATATATAATATATATTATATTTATTTTTAAATATATTTTAAATATATTTTATCTAATTATCAGCTTTATTTTATCTACATTATAGCTATGCTTTTGCTAACATACTGGCTATAGGTATTTTATTTATATTTTTTTAAATAGTGGCTGGGCTGTCATTTAATGGCTACATATAGTAGCCATATATACAGATCCTCTTTATTATTTCTATCTTATATTCTTAGCGATTACCTTACGGAAGTTAAATACAACAGAAGTGGCATTGCACACAAGCCCCGTATCTAACCGCTAATATGGCGGCGCGCTGTACCAGCCGTCTTCCGCTATAACACATTTACCACCAGTAACATGGCCGCGGTCTATCAACTAATAGACCACAACCAAGATGGCCGCTAGATGACTTCCGGTTTCTCCGCTATGAAAGTCAGTACTGCCTGTCCAATCCGGTTCCCCAGATGAAGACACGTGACCGTGTCGTAACGCGTAGGGAGTGGCCGTAGGCAGACCCACACAGAGGAGGACGCGAGGAGGCGTTCCGGACGCCTTTGGTGATTAGTTCTGCTCGTTTTTGCTTGTTTTTTATGTACGTTGCCATTTGTCACAATAAATTGCTTATTATAGTTCAACATACTACACTAGTGGAGTCCCCCCTCCTTTTTTCTCTCCCGTTCCCCGATCCTGTCACACTGCTGTGTGGAGACACGCAGCAGCCCTTTAGGTCTGGAGAAGGAGAGTGAGAAGGGATTAATCTGGACCCCAGAAGGGATTAATCTGGACCCCATAAGAGAGCATCTTGTACTCCTGTTACCCTATTTGGGGAGCATAGTGATACCCCCACAAAGCTGTTTTACAACTGCCTAGAGGTAAGAGTCCTGGGAGACCAAAGAAGGAGTCACCTTATAAATTTAACACTATCAGCGTGGATACTGCTACACAGTAACAATATAGAAAAGATACATCCCAACATCCAGAATTATCTATGGAATTTCCACTCTACTAAGAGACACTTGTTACTTTCCAGGATACCACACATCAATTATCATTCCCCACCTGGACTTCCACCATTTGTTTACATTAGTCACGTGATTTTAACACGTCTTTTTATTATATCTTCAATATACATATACCTTATGGATTTTCACCCTATGGACTTTGTCTACTAACCACCACTTTTCAATCACATTTTTATCATCCATTGATTTTTATCACATATTGATTTTCAACACAGGATTGATTTTATATATTTTAGCACCTATTGATATATATGCACCCATTTATGTATTATTAATGCTATTTATTTAGTTACGTCATTATTCATTGAAGGAATTGATTGATTATCTATGCTTATCACTAGTTCACTTTTGATGCTAGTTTTTACACTTTATTTGCACTTTATTTGCACATTATTGATTGGTTCATAGGATTGAGTTTATATTCTTAGCACTTTCTTGATGTGCATGCACATATATATCACTATTATCCAGTCACTCAATATTTATTGAAGATACTGGTTAATTATTTATTTCTCAGCACTTGTCCACTTTTCATGCTAGTTGCACTCCATTGCACTTTATTTCCCTTACTTAGTGCTATCTCTCGGTCCTGGTCATTCACTTTGGTTTGTCAGCTGCCCAGGACCTTGACATTACTTACCTTCTACTCCATATAGCATGCGCGAAGTTTTCTCCCTCATCCATCCCTTTTAAGTGTTTTATGTGATCACTAGTCACTTTGCTGCATGCACCTTTCTGCGATCTCGTTGACCTCCCTATTTTACTCATAGTAGCGCGAGAGCACTCCACATTTACTACCCACCACCCGGAGCCCGGTCAAATCTAAGCCGAGGATGGAATCCCCTTACAGGCCACAACAGCCTCTGGAGATGGAGGTAAGCAGCGGAGCCATGGCGGCGGCCTTCCCTCACACTCAGGCAGGAGACCCAATTGCAGACTTCCCCACTAATAACAAGCCAGTGTCAGACACAGTTCTAAAGGACATGTTGCTGTCATTACGCTCGTCCTTACAGGCTGATGTAGTCAGGGAACTTGCTGTATGTAGGAGAGATGTTGATTCACTGGGCATGAGAGTGGATAGAGTGGAAAATAAAATGGAGGAATTTACCTCATCATACAATGTAATGGTGGACTCTAATAATGCTCAAGGGACTGAAATTGGATGGATAAAAGACAAATTAGCAGACCTCGAGGACCGCTCTAGGAGAAACAATCTAAAACTAAGAGGGGTACCTGAAGATATACCCCCAAATCAATTACTAGCTTATGCGCAAGCCCTTTTCTCCACCATATTGCCTCAAGCTTCCACTCAGGACTTACTTATTGATAGGATTCATAGAATCCCCAAGCCTTCTTTCCTTCCTGCTGAAATACCTAGAGATGTATTATTACGGGTACATTATTTTCATGTAAAAGACCAAATTCTACAGACCTACAGGAGACTGGAAAATGCCCCTCCACAATTTACCAATGTACGGCTGCTACCAGACTTATCCAGGCACACATTGCAACGCCGACGCAATCTTCTTACTGTGACAAAAGCATTAAGAAACCATAATATTCCTCATAAATGGAAATACCCTGCTACCCTGTCCATCACCTACAATGGTACTAATGCAATGATATCCTCTTTAGAGGATGGCTTGAAAATGCTCCGCACATGGAATATTTTGCCCACCATGGATACACAATATGCCACTCAAGCTGGGCCTTCTTCTATACAAAAAGAATGGCAGGTCGTACCTAAAAGTAGACATACCAAATAACCCGCCGGTGGACTCTAACTAATCTATGATTGTCTCTAAGGGAGAGTTTATATAATCTCTTCTCTTCCCCCCTACTTACCATCAGCAGTTATAACTGCTCTTGGATCAGTTTATGGATCCATTTCTTATGTTTTACATATGTATCTTAATAATTTTTCTTTCTTCCCTTTAAGTTTTTTTTTCTTTGATATGCACGATCTGAATTACCTCATCAACTGGATGCCTTTTCCATGGAATGCTCTATACAAAATACATAGTGCCTTCTTGATCGCAGTGAGTTTTATTTTGCTTCTTTTCATCTCAGTACCACATAATTTTTTCATGCTTGATCCATGACGATATCCTGTTTGTCTATTAATGCACATGGACTAAACCATCCAACCAAGCGTTTCTCTCTATGGAAGGAGGCTTACAATCATAGAGCTGATATCCTTTGTGTTCAAGAAACGCACTTTCAAACTGACAAAAATCCACAATGTTCTCACAAAGATTATCCACATATCTATTTGGCTTGCAACCCAAGGAAAAAAGCTGGTGGTGTCCTCTTAGCGATTAAGAACACTCTCTCATTTCAACAAAAGGACTCCTTCATAAACACTGAGGGCAGGTTTATTATTTTAACAGGTGACATTAATTCTCAACCATTTACTTTAGTTACCCTATACGCCCCAAATAGGCATCAACTGCGCTTCTTTAAAAAAGTTTTACGCAAGCTTGATTCTTTAAAATATGGCAGAATACTTATATGTGGAGATTTCAATATTACCTCGGATCCCAAAGTGGACACATCTTCAGTAAAATCTGACCAGTCACCAGCGCTTCAAGAAGTTCTACACAGTGAAGAACTATTTGACGTCTGGAGATGTCTCCATGCGAATGAACGAGACTTCACTTTTTTCTCTAACAGACACAAATCCTACTCTCGTATTGATATGTTTCTCACTGATAGAATGCTATTGCAAGATATTGATGTGGCTACTATACATGACATTACGTGGTCTGACCACGCAGCAATATCGATACGTATAGTAGAGAGGGGTGTCTCCTCTTCACCTCCCATCTGGCGTTGTAATAATAGGCTGATTCAGGAATCTTCCTCAAGTAAAATATTGTCGCAACACCTTACAAATTTTTTCCAAGACAACTTTGGCTCAGTTACCGACCCCCATATTTTATGGAACTCCCATAAAGCATATATGCGGGGAATATTCATACAAATGGGCGCCAGATTAAAAAAACAAAGATCTCAGCAACTATCTAATATCCTTGCTGATATTAAAAAACTTTGAATCTCAGAATAAATTGCCATCTACCACATTAATATCGGATAAACTGACCTCTCTTAGAGAACAACTTGGAACACTTCTTTCCCAACAGTTTGATAAACACCTTAGACGTTTAAAATTAAATCACTATAATAATGCTAACAAACCTGGTAGACACCTTGCCAATAGGTTAAAAGCTGCAAATGCCAAAACACGGATCGCTTTTCTTAGACATGCTACCCTATCTCATAAAATTATTCACCCAAAAGAAATAGCTAACCAATTTGCAGAATACTATAGTTCCCTTTACAATCTGAAAGATGATCCGCATACACACCAACCATCAGAGGAAGCTATCCAGTCATTCCTGCATAATATACAATTGCCATGTCTTTCTACACAACACCTAGAAACTTTAAATGCACCATTCACGATCCGAGAAATTGAAAAAAACATCGATTCACTTCCAACTGGTAAATCCCCAGGCCCTGACGGGTTTTCTAATGAATATCTCAAATCATTCAAACACATTATATCGCCTCATCTGGTTAATTCTTTTAATACAGCTGCTGAGTCTGCCTGCTTCCCCCCTGATATGCTAAAAGCCTTCATTATTACATTACCTAAACCTGGTAAAGACCCAGATACTCCGGCCAACTTTAGACCGATATCCCTCTTGAATTGTGACACTAAGGTATATGCCAAATCATTGGCCATTCGCCTATCACATATCATTCCTTCTCTTATTAAAAACGACCAGATGGGATTCGTGAAGGGGAGACAAACTTCTGATGCAACTAGACGAATTGTGAATATTTTACACTATGCTAAATTGCATAGAACGCCTTCTCTGCTGTTATCTATTGACGCAGAGAAGGCGTTCGATAGGGTCCACTGGAGGTACATGCGCATGACCTTAGAAAAATTCGTTTTTCAAGGACGTATTTTGCAAGCTATTATGGCGCTCTATTCATGCCCTACAGCTCAGGTGTACACGAATAACACTTTATCTAATATGTTTAGTATTGGCAATGGAACTAGACAGGGTTGCCCTTTGTCTCCTTCCATTTTTAATATAATGATTGAACCTTTGGCTGAAAAAATTAGGACGCACCCTTCTATCAGAGGCTTCCGGTTTGGCACACAGGAACATACTATTAATCTGTTTGCGGATGATATTATACTATTAATGACTGACCCACTTACTTCTTTACCTGGAGCTCATACTGTTCTTCAGGCGTTTGGTAAAATTTCTTATTATAAGATAAATTTCTCCAAATCTTTGATACTTGATATAAATATTAAGTCCAAACAGAAACTTGATCTTCAGGCTTGGTTTCCATATACGTGGAGTAACAGTGGTGTGCCTTATCTGGGGATTATCCTGAAGCCCAAGATTTCTGACCTTGCAAGGGCTAATATGATTCCACTTATTGCCAAACTGGAAGCTCAACTGAAATCTTTTTCGATGAAAGAGGTGTCCTGGTATGGAAGGATGGCGGCATACAAAATGTTGATTTTGCCTCAAATTCTGTATATTTTTCGATCTTTACCGATCCATATTCCTCAACATTTTCTCTCCAAATTAGCTAACATGGGAAGGAAATATATATGGAATGGCAAAAAAGCTAGGTGTTCCAGGTGCAACCTTACTTCTCACAAAAAAATTGGTGAGGCTGGCTTGGTAGATATACATGATTATTACTGGGCTGTTCGATTAGACCAAATCAAACACTGGTTCCAGACTGTCAATGCACCTTCATGGGTGTCTATGGAGAATTCAATAGTACCCTTGCAAGAAGCTTCTACTTTTTTACTTACAGATAGTTGGCTTAAATGGGATTTAAAAACTTTAGCCCCCACTATTAACATTTCTTTGGAGGCATATCATAGATAACGTTCATAGAGAAAACAATGATGTTCCCTATGATGTACCTCTATATATACTTGAGAAATACCTTCCATCACTCACAGTCGATGACTTGATCACTAAAGGAATTACTACAGCATCAGAACTATATAATGATGGTCAACTTAAATCCATGGACACTTTATTGTTGCAATATAACTTTAATGAAGATGAGATTCTTAAATGCTATAACATAATACAATTTTTTGAGTCGAAACCGATTCCGTTAATTAGAATTCCATTTAAACTTTGGCAATTCTATTTTACGGAAAAACGTGATGCGAAAGGTATATCGTATTTTTATAACATCTTTGGGAATAAAATTACATTTGTTAAAACTTCAGCTATGCTCAAGTGGGATGACGATATAGATTCGGAATTTTCGGAATTCCAATGGCGGCAAGCCTTCTCGGAAATACACACGGCCTCTCACTGTGCTAAACACTGGGAACTGACTATTAAATTAACTAACAGATGGCACTACACTCCGTATAGAGTAGCATCCTTTTTCCCGGGTACATCACCACATTGTTGGAGGGGATGTGGACAAATAGGAAATCTAATGCATATGCTTTGGCATTGTCCTACAATCAAAAGTTTATGGAACAGTATATTCCGATTAATATCCTCTATCACTGGTGTATTGACCTCTCCAGATCCTGCTTTGGGTATCCTTCACTTAAACATTGACAAGTTTGATAAAAATTTCAGACCAGTAATAACTCATATCCTGTTGGAAACACGGCTGCTGATTCTTTGCAACTGGAAATCCTCTGTTGCTGTGAATTTGTCTGATGTCACCTCAGCTGTGAGTAGAAATCATTCTTTTGAGCGTTTATTAGCCATTAATAACATGAAATGTTCACGGTTTGATTCACAATGGTCTATTTGGCCTATAGCTATTGCATAAATTATCCTTAGTATATGTAAGAATGTTATCCTTACTATTGATGACTCAGATATTATTGTGCATATCTTTGTATGTTATTTTTTGATTTCTTTTTCCTTGTACCCTGTATTTATTTATGTTCTATGAAATACTCAATAAAAACATTAATGATTAAAAAAAACACTGAAGAAATTACTTTGCTACAATGAAAAGTAGTGAGTGTACAGCTTGTATAACAGTGTAAATTTGCTGTACCCTCAAGATAGCTCAACACACAGCCATTAATGTCTAAACCCCTGGCAACAAAAGTGAGTACACCCCTAAGTGAAAATGTCCAAATTGGGCCCAAAATGTCAATACAGTATTTTGCGTGGCCACCATTATTTTTCAGCACTGCCTTAACCCTCTTGGGCATGGAGTTCACCAGAGCTTCACAGGTTGCCACTGGAGTCCCCTTCCACCCCTCCATGACAACATCACAGAGCTGGTAGATGTTAGAGACCTTGCGCTCCTCCACCGTCCATTTGAGAATGCCCCACAGATGCTCAATAGGGTTTAGGTCTGGAGACATGCTTGGCCAGTCCATCACCTTTACATTCAGCTTCTTTAGCAAGGCAGTTATTTACAAAAAATGTGAGGGGTGTGCTCACTTTTGTGAGATACTGTATATACAGTATCTCACAAAAGTGAGTACACCCCTCACATTTTTGTAAATATTTTATTATATCTTTTAATGTGAAAACACTGAAGAAATTACACTTTTCTACAATGTAATGTAGTGAGTGTACAGCTTGTATAACAGTGTCAATTTGCTGTCCCCTCAACATAACTCAACACACAGCCATTAATGTCTAAACCCATAAGTGAAAATGTCCAAATTTGGCCCAATTAGCCATTTTCCCTCTCCGGTGTCATGTGACTCCTTAGTGTTGCAAAGTCTCAGGTGTGAATGAGGAGCAGGTGTGTTAAATTTGGTGTTATGGTTCTCACTCTCTCATACTGGTCACTGGAAGTTCAACGTGGCCCCTTATGGCACAGAACTCTGAGGATCTGAAAAAAAGAATTTTCGCTCTAAATAAAGATGGCCTAGGCTATAAGAATATTGCCAGGACACTGAAACTGAGCTGCAGCATGGTGGCCAAGACCATACAGCAGTTTAACAGGACAGGTTCCACTCAGAACAGGCCTCGCCATGGTCGACTAATGAAGTTGAGTGCTCAGCGTCATGTCCAGAGGTTGCCTTTGGGAAATAGACATATGAGTGCTGCCAGCATTGCGGCAGAGGTTGAAGAGGTGGGGGTTCAGCCTGTCAGGGCTCAGACCATATGCCACACACTGCATTAAACTGGTCTGCATTGCTGACGTCCCAGAAGGAAGCCTCTTCTAAAGATGATGCACACGAAAGCCCGCAAACAGTTTGCTGAAGACAAGCAGACTAAGGACATGGATTACTGGAACCATGTCCTGTGGTCTGATGAGACCAAGATAAACTTATTTGGTTCTGATGGAGTCAATCGTGCGTGGCGGCAACCAAGTGAGGAGTACAAAGACAAGTGTGTCTTGTCTACAGTCAAGCATGGTGGTGGGAGTGTCATGGTCTGGGGCTGCATGAGTGCTGCCGGCACTGGGGAGCTACAGTTTATTACTGTGACATACTAAAGCAGAGCATGATACTCTCCCTTCGGAGACTAGGCCGCAGGGCAGTATTCCAACATGAAAACGACCCCAAACACACCTCCAAGACGACCACTACCTTGCTAAAGAAGCTGAGGGTAAAGGTGATGGACTGGCCAAGCATGTCTCCAGACCTAAACCCTATTGAGCATCTGTTGGGCATCCTCAAGGATAGAGGAGCGCAAGGTCTCTAACATCCACCAGCTACGTGATGTCATCATGGAGGAGTGGAAGAGAACTCCAGTGGCAACCTCTGAAGCTCTGGTGAACTCCATGCCCAAGAGGCAGTGCTGAAAAATAATGCTGGCCACACAAAATATTAACACTTTGGGCCCAATTTGGACATTTTCACTTAGGGGTGTATTCAATTTTGTTGCCAGCAGTTTAGACATTAATGGCTGTGTGTTGAGTTATTTTGAGGGGACAGCAAATTTATACATTTATACAAGCTGTACACTCACTACTTTACATTGTAGCAAAGTGTAATTTCTTCAGTGTTCACTGGCATTTGTTTTGTCTACATTCTGCTGACAACAGGGAATCCCTTTGACAGCAGATGAGTCGTGGTTGTTAAGGACACAGCAGCCGCCCACTGCTTAGCAACCTGCTCCTCAATGCATACGAATGCATTCTGAATTTCTTTATAACTTTTTTTCGGATTTGTTCAGATTTGTTACTATGTCCATTTGGAAATTTGGATATATCCAAATCTCCAAAAATGGAATTCTCATCGAAAAAACTAATCTGAACGAACTGAATCGCACATGACCAATAATAGTTCCCCTGCCTCCCTGTTAGTAAAACACCATTATTTTAAATATTACTTATTTATATCAGATCCCTATACATTTTTTATGCATTTCATAATTTTTAGAATATCCCCTGCATTTAAATCCAACGCACATAATGTGCTTTCTTTGTATACTGGAAAGCAGTGAATTCAGAAAACACATTTGACAATACACACATAATGCTGAACATTGTTTATTACCCGCTTCCCGATCAGCCGCCGCAGTTTTACTGCGGCAGAATGGCATAGTTGGGCGAATCTCCGTCATGTTACGTTGGGCGTGCCACGATCGGATTAGATCCAGAACTGATCAATCCTCAGGCCCAGGCCAATGATATCTGGCCTGGACCTAGTGATTGCTCCTTCCCCTGCATGTGTAAACACTGCAGGGGAAGTGATGTCATCTCTCCTCGTGGAAGTCTTTTAGTTCCAGAGAGAGGAGAGATAACATCTAACCGTGAGTTGGTTGGAAGGGGAGTTGGTTGGAAGATGGAGTGCTGAGTAGACTGTCGGTGGCCTAGGAGGGGGCCCCTAAGTCTGGGGTCCTCCCAGGCTGGCTTGGGAGGCTCCTGACAGCAGTGCGGTTTGAAAGGAATCTTGACTAAGGAGCAGCAGTGATCAAGGAGGATGGCGTGAGTACATCAGCACACCAAGGGATTCACCAGGGGAGAGACTGTTACATGTAGCAAACCTTTCTGGAGGACAGTGTTGTGCTTAATCCTTCCTGTCCCTTGCCCTGGGAGATCTTCAACCAGGTGGGCTGGTGGAGAAGCAGCCAGGTGGGCTGGTAGCCCTGCAGACAGTTGAGCTGGGATCAGAATCTACAGTGGAGTGGGACTTTCTAAAGGACTGAGATTCCCTAGTCCTTAGGAGGCTTTTGCATGTCACCTTAAGAGACCGACAGTGTCCCAAAAGGGAGGAGAGTTCAAGATCTTGTACACAGGGAGGAAGTTGTCCCTGATTATTTGTTTCAGTCAAGCTGACCATCACTTAATTCCTATTCCCCATCCAAGTTATTACCCCTAATAAACAACAAAAAACAAGCTCAAAGGCTGTTCCTTGTGGCTGGATGATAGTGGAAAATGCTTGTTGCCTGACTGTGCAGGAGTGGGAAAACCAGTCATTTGCAGCCCCTTTGAGGATAGTGCTACGCAGCTGTCCAAAGTTGCCTCCTGTTCTCCCTCATCCAGAGTGGGGGCACTCTAATGTGGCGTACACACGCTCGGACTTTCCGGCGGGATTGTCCGCCGGACCTAGTCCAGCGGACAAACCACCGGACTTTACCGCGGAGGTCCGCCGGACTTTCCGAGCGTCTGGACTTGCCCACACACGCCCGTATTTTTCCGGCAGACAATCCGCGGGAAAAAGTCTGCGGGACTTTTGGAAATGAACGGACTTGCCGACACACGATCGGAAAGTCCGTTCATTTAGAACGTAACTGCAGGTAGACGGGACTAGCAAAGGCAGTGAATGCCGCAGCACTAGCCCCGTCACCTGGTAGGGATTTAAAGGGAATCCCTACACCGAAAAAAACGCGTGGGGGCCCCCCCCAAATCCATCTCAGACCCTTATCCTAGCACGCAGCCCGGCCGGCCAGGAAAGGGGTGGGGAAGAGCGAGCGCCCCCCCCCTTCTGAGCTATACCAGGCTGTGTGCCCTCAACATGGGGGGTGCCCTGGGGAAAGGGGGGCCGTGCGCCCCCCCACCCCAAAGCACCTTGTCCCCATGTTGATGAGGACAAGGGCCTCTTCCTGACAACCCTGGCCGTTGGTTGTCGGAGTCTGCGGGTGGGGGCTTATCGGAATCCGGGAGCCCCCTTTAATAAGGGGGCCCCCAGATCCCGGCCCCTCACCCTATGTGAATGAGTATGGGGTACGATGTACCCCTACCCATTCACCTAAGGTGTAAAAATGTAAATAAAAAAACACAATTTTTTTTAAATATTTTATTGCACTGCTCCGGGTGTCTTCTCACCAAACTCCTCCGCTCTCTTACCTAGCTCTTTCACGAGCGGAGGAGCCCGGTCTTCTTCTTCTTCGTCCCAGCATCCTCCAGGACTGTGACATCATAGGGGGCGGGGTCACCATGTGACATGAGCATGTGACCCCGCCCCTTTATAAGTCACAACACCGCGCATCTCTGCCATTCCGGCCAGAGAGAGCGACGAGTCAACATCGGAAGAAAAAGAGGAGGAGGAGGAGAAGAAGAAGAAGAAGAGGAAGACGGCGCAGAAGGCGGCGACAGCGGCAAGAACCGAAGAGACACCGGAAGACCCCCGAAGGCGTAACGAGACCCCCAGACGACGGCGGCGACGACGAAGAAGAAATCTGGGCTCCTCTGCTTGTGAAAGAGCTAGGTAAAAGAGCAGAAGAGAGCGGAGGAGTCTGGCGAGAAGACCCCCCAAGACGGAAGAAGACCCCCGGAGCAGTGCAATAAAATATTTTTTAAAAATTGTGTGGTTTTGTTATTTACACTTTTACACCTTAGGTGAATGGGTAGGGGTACATCGTAAATTTATTAAAACTTATTAAAGGGGGCTCCCGGATTCCGATAAGCCCCCCGCCCGCAGACCCCAACAACCAACGGCCAGGCCCTTGTCCTCATCAACATGGGGACAAGGTGCTTTGGGGTGGGGGCCGCACGGCCCCCCTTTCCCCGGGGCACCCCCCATGTTGAGGGCACGCGGCCTGGTACGGCTCAGGAGGGGGGGGCGCTCGCTCGTCCCCACCCCTTTCCTGGCCGGCCGGGCTGAGTGCTCGGATAAGGGTCTGAGATGGATTTGGGGGGGACACCCACGCCATTTTTTCGGCGTAAGGATTCACTTTAAATCCATACCAGGTGACGGGGCTAGCGCGGCGGCATTTACTGCCTTCGCTAGTCCCGTCTACCTGGAGTCACGTTCTAAATGAACAGACTTTCCGATCTTGTGTCGGCAAGTCCGTTGATTTCCAAAAGTCCCGCGGACTAGCACACAGACCGCGGGATTGTCCGCCGGACTCGCGAGTCCAGCGGACAATTTTAAGTCTGAACTTAAAACTTAGTCCGCTGGACTTTTGGCTGGAAACAGTCTGCCGGCGCCCACACATGGCGCAAACCATTATCTGAAAAGAAAGTATTGATAAAGGAAGGCTTCCTGTTGCTGCGATAAGGAGATGTTTAACAATTCATATTTGGAACAGATAACACCTAAGTTGCTCAATAGTTCAAAGTGTTTAAATTTGTGGATGATTGAAGGCATTGATATATGAGACATTGTAACAGGGAATAAAAGATCATCAGCAAACAAAGGCAGTTCGATGTGCTGAGAGCCTGTAATTGAGAGGTTAAATCAAAACGCATTAGTTATATGTTCCATAGTGAGAACATACATCAGTGGGGATAACGGACTTCGCTGTCCAGTTAAATTACAGATGTAGAGTCTTGAAGATAGAGAGCTATTCACTCAGAACCTTGCAGAGGGTGATGAGTATAATACCATTATTTTAGATACGAGATTAGGGCCTGAAGAGGAGTGGGGCAGAGAAAAGGCCAACTGACCCTATTAAAAGCCTTCTCATGCCCCTGTATAAATCCTACTTGATCCAAGTGTATGGTTTGTCATAAAAGATGTTGTAGTCTAGCTGGTATCATTTTGGCATGTATATTAAGATCCACCCTATTAAAAAGATTGTGAGGTAGTTTGAACATAGAGCAGTGATGGCGAACCTTGGCACCCCAGATGTTTTGGAACTACATTTCCCATGATGCTCAACTACACTGCAGAGTGCAAGAGAATTATGGGAAATGTAGTTCCAAAACATCTGGGGTGCCAAGGTTCGCCATCACTGACATAGAGTATGGTCCTTGTCCGGCTTTGGGATTAGGGAGATGTGGACTTATAATGATTGAGTTGGGTATAAGGTTTTGTAGAATTTAAGTGTCTATGGGTACACACCGAATAGTGGAAAGGATTTCCTCTTCTTTAAAAGAGGAATCAATAACCCTTTGTGGGGAGGTTTTAATTGGGAAATTGCTGTCCTTCATATTTCTGATGGTTTGAATCAGTAGGAGCACAGAGTGAGGAGAAGTCATCCCTGAATGTTTGGAGGATGTGATTGGGAGTGATTTAAGAGCTCTTCTAGGTATATTTGGAGCATGTGTATGGGAGCAATTTGATAATAGCACAGCTGAAGTCAATGGATCCCAGGTGTTTATCTTTGGACATCCTCTTTACTGCAGAAAAATGGACATGAGATATAATGTCCTGAGGTCTGAGCGGATTAGAGCTCCTAGGGCCCAGGATTCTCTGCACCCAGTCTCGAGGTCCACATTATCTGAGGTTCCCAGGATTTTAGCAAATAGGCCTTTCATGGTCAGGAGTAGATCTAAGTCCCTGGTTGCCTTTGAGCTCATCATGGTGTAAAAACGAGCATGAATATACTTTTCCTGTTTAGTGAGCTGCAATTGCTGGGCCCATAAGGTGGCAAAGGAATATGTAGGACTGCCCTAGGTCTGCTGTTTTCTGATAGATGGAGTAGAGCTCTGATCATAGAGATTTTATCTTCCAGCCACTGGACAAAATGTTTCTGACCACATGGGTAGCACTTTATTATGATCTTTTCAGTCTCATGCACTGCCAAATTCCATGGAGGAATGAAATCTGGGTGAGGAAGGAGAAGCTGCTGATTCCAGCGATGGGCACACAGTTATGGTGGGTAACACTGCCAGGAATAGAGGTTGTTGAGCCTCCACTATCTTAGATGTGTCTGGTGTGCAGGGTGCTTGTTCTCCAGCTCCAAAATACTCTGGATTACCCTGAGTTGGAGTTACTACTGGCGTATATGAAGGGTGACAAGAGGTGCTTCTTCCTCTATGGCCCATGGGGAGCTGTGTGATCAAGATAAGGGTAAATCAAATTAAAGATTTTCTCTGGGTTACAGCAGGAGCTCAGTGATCACGCAGCCTTCTCTGCTAAGCACCAGCCACACCCCCTGTAAACTTAGGATTTTAAACCACATTAATTTTGATGTGACTTTAAAATTTTTAAAACTTGCTTTTTCTTATTTTGTTGTTGTATTACATATGGGAATTTGTAGTAGATTTGTAGTAGACACTAGACATAACTCTGTATTTGTCCCAGCCACATTGAACCTGTTGCTTAACAACTGCTGAGAAAAGAGACTTTCCGGCAGACTAGGTCTTGGATGTTTTTTTCAACGGACTTTCGGCGGACTTCCGACAGACTTTCCGAATGAACGGACTTGGACACACACAATCACACCAAAGTCCGATGGAATCTAATGTGATGACGTACGACCGGACTAGAATAAGGAAGTTATAGCCAGTAGCCAATAGCTGTCCTAGCGTCTGTTTTCGTCCGTCGGACTAGCATACAGACGAGCGGATATCTCGATAGGAACTGGTGCCAGCTGAGTTACGGTGGAAAAATTGAAACATGTTCTATTTCTAAAGTCTGTCTGATTTTTGGACAGCAAAGGTCCGATGGAGCCCACACACGATCAAATTGTCGACCTTTGCTGTCGAAAAGTCCGGACGTGTGTACGCGGCATTAGGCTCGGTTCAAACTACTGTGAAGCAATTTTGATCCAATTATCAAGGCAACTTTGTAGTGCAACTTTAATGTGACTTTGTAGCATTTTGGATGTGGGTTGCATATTCTGTGGGGCCAAATTGCACTGTAAATCCCACCATAGTAGGGCAAGAACCTTTTAAAAAATTGTGCTATACAGAGTTGCATTGATATGATCAGATACTATTGAAAATAATGTGATTTTCGCCTTCAATAAATGTAAAAAAAAAGAAAAGAAAAATGGTGCTAACGTAACTAACTTGTGCATAATAATTTCACCTGGTGTGGGGATTACTATGCACAAGTTATAGACATTAATATTTCTATTTTTATGGATGTTTGGTTGTGTTAGCACCATTCCCCCTTATTTATATTTAATTTTGTAAAGCACTAAGCAAACTAGTGGCGCTATGTAAATCCTGTATAATAATAATAATAAAAATGTATATTAAGCTGACCTCTTCTATATGTATGTCATAAATATAAGTGTATCTTTGGTTATGTCTTGAGTCATCAGAAAGTGTAGAAAATAACTGTCACCTGCATTTTCGGTGCCTTGTAATCTGTAATGCGGCGTACACACGGTCGGAATTTCCGATGGAAACAGTCCGATGGGAGCCTTTCATCAGATTTTCCGACCGTGTGTATGGTCAACGGTCTTTTTCTGTCGGAATTTCCGACGGACTTTGAATTGAGAACCTGTTCTCAATTTTTCCGACGGAAAACCTTTCTATCGGATTAGGCAATTCCGGCACGCAAAATTCCGACGCATGCTCGGAAACAATTCGACGCATGCTCGGACACATTAAACTTCCCTTTTATAGTGCAGTCGAACGTGTGTTATGCCGCTGTGTTATTGACCGTCGGAATTTGGTGTGATCGTGTGTAGGCAACACAGCTTGAGCGGAATTTTTTTGTTTTTTCTGACGAGAATTCCGATCGTGTGTACGCGGCATTAGTCTAGGTTCACACCTATGCAGCTGTGTTTGATGTGTTGTGTTTTTCAGGCACGTTTTTTCAGTGCATTTTGCATTTTGTTAATATTGTCAATATTTTTTTGCGCACCTAGTCACTATTGTGATACACATGGTAGGGTAACCTATTATTGCATACTTGTGCACATTTCACATGATTTGGGAATTCTCTGAGCCTCCCGGAGTGAGGTTAACCCATTAATCACTTACCCTTATCTTTTAGTATATATAGATATACGACTTACAATTTACACACTCATGGTAAAGGTAGCGCCACTGACCCCTTTATCATATATCCACTTTCTACACTACTGGAGCTCCTCTAGGGGAAGTCACCTACAAACTATACTACCTAAGCACGGCACTGCATAGTTTTTGACAAAATGCATGAAAACTGCATGCAAAAACGCATAAAAAATGCTGGTTTAAAAATGCACTGAAAAACGTGCCTGAAAAACGCATCAAACGCAGCTGCATAGGTGTGAACCTAGACTTACAGATTACAAGGCACCAAAAATGCTGTCCTCCTGCGATTGGGCAAAATGCATTGAGGTGGAGAGATGAATATACAGCATTTTCAGTGCCTTGTAATCTGTGAGTGCTGTGCGATCTCCCTCCATAGTGGTATTTTCTAATCTGCACTATGCATATTTACCCAGACAAACATTTTTGCGTGGCTTGCACTATGCAGGTAAAGGCACTAGATTACATCACATACATTTCCACTCCCAGATCAGAACAATTTCCAAAAACAAGACACTTCATTTAAAAAAAAAATCTAAATCGGTAAGGGAAATCCACATTTGCCCTATTAAAATATCCTATTTTAAGAGAATCAGTGGATTGGTCACTTTTACGCTGTGCATAGATCTGTTGCATGTTGCATATTGCTGAGAAGTAATGTAATTTACTGCAAGTGCTCGATCTGCATAAATTAATGAAGGAAATTTTATTTTGTCCAAGTGCTGCTATACCAGAGGCTTATATCAAATCAAAATGATGTATTTACACTAGTTGCATTAAAAAACAAATGTGTAGTACAGTACTACATCTGAAAAGTGCTTTATAACATTACATTTGAAATGCAAACTTGCAATCCAGCACCTTATCTTAAAAAATGTGGAAATAGAATGTTCTTGTTTTCTGCAGATGTGACAGTTATTTTCTACACTTTCTGATGACTCAAGACATAACTGAAGATATTGTGATATGACCTATAGGGAATGTACAGTCACTAATATTTATGACATACATATAGAAGAGGTCAGCTTAATATACATTTTTATTATTATAATAATACAGGATTTATATAGCACCACCAGTTTGCTCAGTGCTTTACAAAATTAAATATAAATAATGGGGAATGGTGCTAACACAACCAAACGTCCATAAAAAATAGAAATATTAATGTCTATAAATTGTGCGTAATAATCCCCACACCAGGTGAAATTATTACGCACAAGTTTATTTACTTTTTTTGGGGCATTTGGTTGTTTTCTTTTTTTTTTACATTTTTTGAAGGTGGAAATCACATTATTTTCAATAGTATCTGATCATATCAATGCAACGGTGTACAGCACAATTTTGGAAAAGGTTCTTGCCCTACTATGGTGAGATTTACAGTGCAATTTGGCCCCACAGAATATGCAACCTGCATCCAAAATGCTACAAAGTCGCATTAAAGTTGCACTACAAATTTGCCTTGATAATTGGATCAAAATCGCTTCACAGCAGTTTGAACCATGCCTAAGTTGACCAACACACTAAAAACAATGCTCTCCTTTTGCGGCTGATCTCTTTTCTCAGCAGTTGTTAAGCAACAGGTTCAATGTGGCTAGGACAAATACAGAGTTAAGTCTAGTGTCTACTACAAATCTACTACAAATCCCCATATGTAATACAACAAAATAAGAAAAAGCAAGTTTAAAAAATTTGAAAGTCACATCAAAATTAATGTGGTTTAAAATCCTAAGTTTACAGGGGGCGTGGCTGGTGCTTAGCGGAGAAGGCTGCCTGATCACTGAGCTCCTGCTGTAACCTGGAGAAAATATTTAATTCAATTTACCCTTATCTTGATCACACAGCTCCCCATGGGCCATAGAAGAAGAAGAACCTCTTGTCACCCTCCATATATGCCAGTAGTAACTCCGAATCAGGGTAATCCAGAGTATTTTGGAGCTGGAGAACAAGCACCCTGCACACCAGACACATCCAACATAGTGGAGGCTCAACAACCTCTAATGCCGTGTACACGCGATCGGACTTTCCGGCGGACCATAATCCGGCGGACATTCCGATCGTGTGTGGGCTCCAGCGGGCTTTTTCTACCCAAAAGTCCGCCGGACCTAGATTTAAAACATGTTTTAAATCTTCCCCCCGAAAGTCCGCCGTACCCAGTTCCTGTCAGGAAGTCTGCACGTCTGTATGCAGGGCTGAATGAACGGACTTGCCCACACACCGACTAAAGTCCGTTCATTTTAAACGTGACTCCAGGTACGACGGGACTAGAGAAGGAAGTCAATCTCGCCCCTTTGATCGGCGAGACTGACACCTTGCGAGCCCCGTCGCCTGGTATGGATTTTGAGGGAAGCCATAAAAATGGCATGGGGGTCCCCCCAAAGTCCATACCAGACCATGTCGAGGGCATGCGGCCTGGTACGGCTCTGGAGGGGGGGGGCGGTCGCTCGTCCCCACTCCCTTTCCTGACCGGCCGGGCTGCGTGCTCGGATAAGGGTCTGGTATGGACTTTGGGGGGACCCCCACGCCGTTTTTTCAGCGTAGGGGGTTACTCTCAAAATCCATACCAGGCGACGGGGCTCGCAAGGTGTCAATATCGGCGATCAAAGCGGCGAGATTGACTTCCTTCTCTAGTCTCGTCGTACCTGGAGTCACGTTCAATATGAAAGGACTTTACTCCGTGTGTGGGCAAGTCCGTTTATTTGGAAAGTCCGTTGGACCTCAGTCGGACTTAGTCTGCCGGAAAGTCCGTTCATGTGTGCTTGTGTGTGGGCAAGTCCGCTCGTTCGGAAAGTCCGGCGGACCTCCGCTGGAAAGTCTGGCAGATTGTCCGCCAGAAAGTTTGATCGTGTACAGGGCATAAGACAGACTGAGAGATAAGGCTCCTACTTTCCTATTCCTGGCAGTGTCAACCACCATAACTGTGTGCCCATCGCTGGAATCAGCAGCTTCTCCTTCCTCACACAGATCTCACTCCTCCATGGAATTTGGCAGTGCATGAGAATGTAAAGATCATAATAAAGCGCAACCCATGTGGTCAGAAACATTTTGTCCAGTGGCTGGAAGATAAAATCTCTATGATCAGAGCTCCACTCCATCTATCAGAAAACAGACCTAGGGTAATCCTTCCTATCCCTTTGCCATTATATTTGCCTTATGTGCCCAGCAATTGCAGCTCACTGAACAGGAAAAGTATATTCATGCTCGTTTTTACACCATGATGATCTGAAAGGCAACCAGGGACTTAGATCTGCTCCTGACCATGAAAGGCCTATTTGCTAAAATCCTGGGAACCTCAGATACTGTGGACCTCGAGACAGAGAGGGTGCAGAAAATCCGGGGCCCTAGAAGCTCTGATCCGGCCAGACCTCAGGACATTATATCTCATGTCCATTTTTCTGCAGTAAAGAGGATGTTTAAAGCTAAACACCTGGGATCCATTGACTTCAGCTGTGCTAATATCACATTGCTCCCATACACATGCTTCAAATATTCCTAGAAGAGCTCTTAAACCACTCCCAATCACATCCTCCAATCATTCAGGGATGACTTCTCCTCCCTCTGTGCTCCTACAGATTCAAACCATCAAAAATATGAAGGACAGCAATTTTCCAATTAAAACCTCCACACCAGAGGTTCTTGATTCCTCTTTTAAAGAAGAGGAAATCCTTTCCACTATTCGGTGTATACCCATAAACACCTAAATTCTACAAAACTTTATACCCAACTCAATCATTATAAGTCCACATCTCCCTAATCCCAAAGCCGGACAAGGACCATACTCTTATGTTCATACTTCCTCATAATCTTTTTAATAGGGTGGATCTTAATATACATGCCAAAATGATACCAGCTAGACTACAACATCTTTTATGACAAACCATACACTTGGATCAAGTAGGATTTATACAGGGGCACAAGAAGGCTTTTAATAGGGTCAGTTGCCAAACAACATCTAAAAAAGCCTTCACAGTTCTGGAACAACATCCTATGGACAGATGAGACCAAGATCAACTTGTACCAGAGTGATGGGAAGAGAAGAGTATGGAGAAGGAAAGGAACTGCTCATGATCCAAAGCATACCACCTCATCAGTGAAGCATGGTGGTGGTAGTGTCATGGCATGGGCATGTATGGCTGCCAATGTTACTTGTTCTCTTGTATTTATTGATGATGTGACTGCTGACAAAAGCAGCAGGATGAATTCTGAAGTGTTTTGGGCAATATTATCTGCTCATATTCAGCAAAATGCTTTAGAACTCATTGGACAGCGCTTCACAGTGAAGATAGACAATGACCCAAAGCATACTGTGAAAGCAACCAAAGAGTTTTTAAGGAAAAGAAGTGGAATGTTATGCAATGGCCAAGTCAATCACCTGACCTGAATCCGATTGAGCATGCATTTCACTTGCTGAAGACAAACTGAAGGGAAAATGCTCCAAGAACAAGCAGGAACTGAAGACAGTTGCAGTAGAGGCCCGGCAGAGCATCACCAGGGATGAAACCCAATGTCTGGTGATGTCTGTGCGTTCCAGACTTCAGGCTGTAATTGACTGCAAAGGATTTGCAACCAAGTATTAAATAGTGAAAGTTTGATGGATGATTGTTAATCTGTCCCATTACTTTTGGTCCCTTAAAAAGTGTAATGCCGCATACACACGGTCGGAATTCTCGTTGGCAAAAGCTCTGATGGTTTTCCCGTCGGAATTCCGACGGAAGTTCGCTCAAACTGTCTTGCCTACACACGGTCACACCAAATTCCGACGGTCAATAACACCACGCCTTAAAAAACGTTCGACTGCACTATAAAAGGGAAGTTTAATGCTTCTGAGCATGCGTCAAATTGTTTCCGAGCATGTGTCGGAATTTTGCGTGTTGGAATTGCATACACACGATTGGAAAATCCGATAGAAAGGTTGTCTGTCGGAAAAATTAATAACAGGTTCCAAAGTCCGACGGAAATTCCGACAGAAAAAGGCCGATGGGCATACACACGGTCGGAAAATACGATGAAAAGCTCCCATCGGACTGTTTCCATCGGAAATTCCGACCGTGTGAACGTGGCATAAGGCACATATACAAACTGTTGTAATTCCTACAATGTTCACCTGATTTGGATGTAAATAGCTTCAAATTAAAGCTGAAAGCCTGCAGTTAAAGCACATCTTGTTCGTTTCATTTCAAATCCATTGTGGTGGTGTATAGAGGCAAAAAGATTAGAATTGTGTCAATGTCCCAATATTTATGGACCTGACTGTATGTTCTCCTCTGTGTACATACCTCATTGGAAATAATATACAAAAACCCATTAATATCATTATTTATATTAAGCTGACCTTTTTTATATAGAAAATCAATTAAAAAACTGTCCCTATAATGACATAGGTCATACCACAAACAGAAAGCTTTGGTAATGTCTTGAGTCATCAGAAAGTGTAAAAAATAACTGTCACATCTACAGAAAAAACAGAACTTTCTATTTACACATTTTTTAAGATAAGGTGATGATGGATTTCAATATTGTATGTCAAAGTTAAAGCTGTTAAAGCTAATTATGATTTGATACGAGCCTCCAGTACAGCTGCACTTGGGCAAAATCAAGCATGCTGAATTCACATGTGTAGATTGAGAGGTAAATTAGATTACTTCTCAGCAATATGCTACATGTAACATATCTATGCACAGTGATAAAACTGACCGATCCGCTGATTCTTTAAAAAAAAAAAAAAGGATTTATTTATAGTGAAAAGGTTGATTGCACTTACCTATTTAAATTTTTGGAAGGTTGTTGTTTTTGGAAACTCGTCTTATCTGGGGGTGGAAATGTGATGTAATCTAGTGCCTTTTACCTGCAGTGCATACTAGTGAATACCACAGGCAGCCAGCGTCATGACAAAGTCATTCAGTGCCCAGGGTGAAGATGCCAAAATGCTCCTCCCCCCAACACCAACTGGGGGGAGTAGGGTGTGGAATGCAGCACATAGCACTGAAACATGTACCATTATATCCCTCAGTAAAATATGGGGCCTGTGTGTGGGATCATAAGTTGGGCCATGAAAAAGAAAGTGTGGGGCGCGCAGCATGCCACTGCAAAAATTGGGTGTGTTTTTTTTTTTTTACACAGAATATTGGCCACGGTTAAAATAGACACAGAGTGTATGACTTCATCACTAATGCGTACACACGCTCGGACAAACCGCCGGACTTTCCAGCGGAGGTCCGCCGGACTTTCCGAGCGTGTTGACTTGCCCACACACGCCTGGACTTTTCCGGCGGACAATCCGCGGGAAAAAGTCCGCGGGACTTTTGGAAATGAACGGACTTGCTGACACACGATCGGAAAGTCCGTTCATTTAGAACGTAACTGCAGGTAGACGGGACTAGCGAAGGCAGTGAATGCCGCCGCGCTAGCCCCGTCACCTGGTATGGATTTAAAGGGAATCCCTACGCCGAAAAGACGGCATGAGGGTCCCCCCAAATCCATCTCAGACCCTTATCCGAGCACGCAGCCCGGCCGGCCAGGAAAGGGGGTGGGGTCGAGCGAGCGCCCCCCCCTCCTGAGCCGTACCAGGCGCGTGCCCTCAACATGGGGGGTGCCCTGGGGAAAGGGGGGCCGTGCGCCCCCCCCACCCCAAAGCACCTTGTCCCCATGTTGATGAGGACAAGGGCCTGTGCCGACAACCCTGGCCGTTGGTTGTCGGGTCTGCGGGGGGGGCTTATCGGAATCCGGGAGCCCCCTTTAATAAGGGGGCCCCCAGATCCCGGCCCACCACCCTATGTGAATGAGTATGGGGTACGATGTACCCCTACCCATTCACCTAAGGTGTAAAAGTGTAAATAAAAAAAAAACACAATTTTTCTAAAATATTTTATTGCACAGCTCCGGGGGTCTTCTTCCGTCTTGGGGGGTCTTCTCTCCGGACTCCTCCGCTCTCTTCTGCTTGAGTTAGAAAAATATTGTCAATTTATATTCTGGCCATTTGGAAGGAAATCCACTATCAATATACTTTCAATCCTATAAAAACAAAGGCCACACTTTTGCAGCTGACCATACAGACATGGCTTTCTAGGGAGGTGGGGAATGTGATTCTTCCACCGTTTTGATTGTTGTTTGTACTTTGTACAATGGTTACAAAACTGTCCATGAAGTTTGTGGAATGTTCTGCCCTCTGGTGATGAGGCTAAGAACTTTTCAATTCACCTTTGTACCTTGGAATGTCTACTTTCCAAAAATGAGTAATTTGAGCAGTGGCGACTGGTGCTCCAATTTTTTGGGGGAGGGGGCAAATAAACCGCCAGCCCACCAGCCCCGCTCACTATCCCCGCACTTACCCCATCCAGGTCGCGGCCGGCTTCTGCTCTCAGCCAATTCGCTTCTCCTCCTCGCCGGTTCGGTCTTAGGACCCGCTTCCTGTCCTGATTGACTAATGTCACAAGTGTTAAAAAGAGGGGGATAGGTTGGGACTTTATATGAAGCACACTACTGGAAAATAGGTATGCAAAAAAATGTTTAATGATTCTTATAGTATATTCACTACATTGTACAAATAGAATAAATAACAATAAATGGCACCTTGATAATTCATGTGTATACAGTTCATACTGTATCTCACAAAAGTGAGTACACCCCTTACATTTTTGTAAATATTTTATAATTTTGAAGATGTGAAGACACTGAAGAAATTACACTTTGCTAAAATAAGTAATGAGCGTACATCACAATAACTCGACACGCAGCCATTAATGTCTAAACCGCTGGCAACAAAAGTCCAAATTGGGCCCAATTAGCCATTCTCCCTCCCTGGTGTCATGTGACTCATTAGTGTTACAAGGTCTCAGGTGTAAATGGGGAGCAGGTGTGTTAAATTTGGTGTTATTGCTCTCACTCATACTGGTCACTGGAAGTTCAACATTGCACCTCATGGCAAAGAAATCTGAGGATCTGAAAAAAAGAATTGTTGCTCTAAATAAAGAAAGCATAGGACAAGACCCTGAAACTGAGCTACAGCATGGCAGCCAAAACCATACAGCGATTTAACAGAACAGGTTGCACTCAGAACAGGCCTCGCCATGGCCGACCAAAGAGGTTGAGTGCACGTGTTCAGCAGAGGTTGTCTTTGGGAAATAGACATATGAGTGCTGCCAGCATTGCTGCAGAGGTTGAAGGGGTGAGGGTCAGCCTGTCAGTGCTCAGACCATACGCCGCACACTGCATCAAATTGGTCTGCATGGCTGTCGTCCCAGAAGTAAGCCTCTTCTAAAGATGATGCACAAGGAAGCCCGCAAACAGTTTGCTGAAAACAAGCAGACTAAGGACATGGATTACTGGAACCATGTCCTGTGGTCTGATGAGACCAAGATAAACTTATTTGGTTCAGATGTTGTCAAGCGTGTGTGGTTAAAACCAGGTGAGGAGTACAAAGACAAGTGTGTCTTGCCTACAGTCAAGCATGGTGGTGGGAGTGTAATGATCTGGCGTTGCATGAGTGCTCAGTAAAAAATGTAGCAAAACACCGCGCTAGTAAATGCAAAAATATTGAAATGCCCCAATACAGCAAATATTAGGGCTAAAAAGTGACATAAAATGAAGTGTACATAGGTAGCAGCAGCAAAAAAATGTGGATACACACATAAACAAGATAAAACAGTAAATAAAGCCGCGCTAATTAAACAAATAGGTGATAGGTGACCTATACCTTGGTGTAAAATAAATCCTCAAGCAACAATGTGATAAATGCAAAGGAAAAACAACAAATTGTATATCAAACAATATGTGTGCACATTTCCCAATACACCCAAACAATAAAGTCCAGTGACATAAAAGATGAATATAAAATGAAAAAAGTGAAACAAATTTGTGATAAATAAAAAAATAGTTCATAAATGTGATGATGTGAACTTGGACTTCTGGTGACAATAAAAATCGAAAACACCGTGATCCACCACCAATATAAGATTGCGCTTACCAGAAGGCAAGCTTAAAAAAGCCTGTAGTGTGATGTAAACGGGACAGATATGGACCTTCGGACATCAGCAGCAATCTGGATCTCCTCAGACAAGTTAGACCAGGGATAGAGATTCCAATGATGTTTTACCGCTTGGATCAATCAGAAATGGACACACTCTCCAAACAAAGGCATCGACCCCAGAGTCATTCAGCAGCCAATATGGAATACAGGAAGAAAAGGGGATGCTCCCATAGTGTGATACCAAATATTACGTTTATTAAAAGAAAAAGGAATCCTACTTACACAAAACGAAAAGCATATAAGCAGGACAAGTAAAATACGCCGGCCGGCTTGCAATACACCCGCTCACAACGCGGAACGCGATGACGTCAGTGCGTCAGCCTCCCTACGTCCGTTTCGACCAATAGTCGTCTTCTGGGGAACGGGCGACGCACTGAATCATCGCAGCTATATAGACAGTGGTAAACACAACCTGGTGAGAACCTTCAATGGCGGGAAAAACTAAATTGACCTTGAGTTTAACCCTATATGTATATAATTTAAAAACTAAAAATTGCACTAAAAAAGGGCCCCATCTTGTGGACAAATAACAGAACACAGCTAGATGAACTAACCATGTGATAAGTTACAAGTGGAAAATTACCACAGCTCGCTCCACAAAATGGAGCTCTAACAGTGGCAAATAGCCCAATGAGAATGTATATGTAATATCTCAACTGATAAATTAAAAATTAAATGATAAGCATATTGGGAGATGTAAATATGATCAAACACATTATACATCAATAGTTGCAGAAAAAGAGAAGAAAAAGACCCCCAAAAAAAACTCTCTTTCCTTACAAAGTAAATGGGTAACAAAAACAAAAATTCAGAAAAGATCAAAAATCACAAAATGGCCATTGATGTTTCTCACCTCACATTATTATACATCACAATATATATAGTGTGAGCATAAATCGTATGTCTTAATTTTAAAATTACATCGTAAGGGTGGTACAGCAATTAAACTCCCATAATGACCATACGGGTCCCCAAATTGGAACTAGGAGACTCAGGAATTGTCAATGAAAGCGTTGACATCAATGTCAACGTTTAACCCAAACGGGGTATAACTTTTAATCTTATGTATCCATGACATCTCCAATCTGGAGATGCCGCGCACAAGAGAACCCCCTCTCCACGGTGCCGTATATTTGTCGATCCCCAGAAAGATTGTCTTTGAGGGGTTCTTCATATGGGCCTCTAAATAATGTCGGGAAACTGGATGTTTAGGGAACCCACCCAGGATATTGGTGACATGTTCGTTTAGCCTCACCTTCAGGGGGCGCTTTGTCCTACCGACATATTGGAGCCCACATGGGCACTGGAGTAGATAGACCACCCTCTCGGTGGCACAGGTGATGAAAGGTTTAATTTCGAATTCCACACCTGTACTTGTAGAAGTGAATTTATGTGTCCTCCTATGGCTACAGCCACTAAGAGAGCAGATCCTACACTTCCTACATTGATAAAAACCCGTGAGGTTATCAAAGAAACATGTTTTAGCAGTGGGCGGATCTAAGACATTAGGTGCTATTCTGTCTTTCAGCGAAGGGACTCCCTTAAATACAATCTGAGGTGTCTGTGGAAGAACTGCATTAAGGGTAGTGTCACTGGTGAGAATGTGCCAGTGTTTTTTGATCATTTTACCTATGTTCCTATGTTGAATGGAATAGGAAGTGATAAAAGGGACCATAGCTAAACCCCTATCTTTAGCAGGCTTCTCTTTGAGTAGATCTGCTCTATCAGTACTAGACACCTCATGGAGCACAGCCATAAGGGAGGAGATGTTATAGCCCTTCTCAAGGAACCGCTTGGTAAGAATATCCGCCTGAGAAGAAAATTCAGTAGAATCTGAACAATTCCTTTTTAATCTCAGGTATTGGCTCTTGGGTACGGACTTGAGCCAAGATTCATGGTGGCAACTTCCTATGGGGATGTATGAGTTGCGGTCTGTATCCTTAAAATGGGTTGCAGTGGTAATTATGCCGCTGTTAACCCTTATCACCAGATCTAAAAAGTTAATGGAGCTTTGACTGGCCTCATAATTAAGGGCAATACCCCTCTGGTTAACGTTTAACTCAGCAAGGAAGGTATCTAGATCTTCCTTGTTGCCATCCCACAGGAGGAGGATGTCGTCTATATATCTTGCCCATAGAACCACCTGTGGTCTATGTTGGGCATAGACGACATCCTCCTCCCATAGGGCCATGAAGAGATTTGCTAAGCTAGGGGCATATTTTGCCCCCATAGCAACTCCACGGTCTTGTCGATAGAAGGTACCCCCAAACCAAAAATAGCTGCTGGACGCAGCAAATTTTAGTAGTTGTAAGATAAAAAATATCTGTTCGTCAAATAAACCAGAGTCACGCCTAAGATAATGTTCCACTGCTAATATACCCAGATGATGGGGTATGACCGTATATAGTGAGGTGACGTCTGCTGTCACCAACCATAGACCGGATATGGGAGTAATTGCACCCAACATGTTGATAACAGAGCGAGAATCTTTGACGTAGGATGGCATATTTTTAACAAGGGGCTGAAGAAAATAATCAATATATCTGCCCACCCGGGACGTGACAGAGTCGATGCCACTGACTATAGGGCGTCCCGGGGGGCAGGTAGGATGTTTGTGAATCTTGGGCAAATAATATATAGTGGGTGTGCGGGGAGACCTGGGAACTAAATACAGTGACTCCTTTTTGTTCAAAATCCCACATTCCAACCCACTCTGAACAAGCAACCTCAATTCAGATAGATATTGTGACTTAGGGTCACCACGAAGGGGTATGTATGTTTCAGAGTCGCCCAATATCCTATACATTTCTGCTAGGTAATCTTTCTTGTCAAGGATGATAATTCCACCACCCTTGTCTGCAGGCCTAATTATTAAGTTTTTATTTTGACATAAAGAATTTAGACCATTAACAAGCTCCTTATCAGTCTTCACCCTCTTAACCAGTATTTGGTCCAAATCAGACAACACCAAATCTCTAAAGACTTTTAGGGCTGGTGCCAAAGCACCCGGAGGATTAAAAAGTGAGGCGTTTGAAAGCCCCGAATGTTGAAAACCAGTGGTCACAATCCCATTAACACTAATCGGGTTGATGGCCATATGTCGTTTAATGTTGACTTTACGAACAAACTTATGTACATCCATATATGTTTGAAATTTGTTGAGCCCCCGAGGAGGCGCAAATTTCAAGCCTTTATTTAAAACCATTTTTTCAGAGTCATTTAAGGTAACAGAACTTAAATTAAAAATCCCGCTACCATCTAGGATCTTTTTCTTTTTAGCTCTACATTTCCTCCCCCCTCTGGTTCCTCTTTTCGGTCTATGGGCCTTTTTACCCCTTGATTGGGTCTGAAAAAACCCCAATGTTGGTTAGACGGACCAGGACTCGGGTTTGGGTATTGCATGGAATTACCCACTCCTCTAATAGTGTCCTCATAGTCTTTGGGGGGCCCTTCTAAATCCTGAAGAGGATAGAAGTTGTTGTGTGTACTCACATTGTAGCCACCATCCAACCCAGTGTTGTAGGCACTTACAGTATCGAAATGTTGAAACGCCAATGGTGGCTGCTTGTAATGGTCCATCCTATAATTCGGATTGGGACCATACCCCCCTATGGGGTTGGCATTATGGGGGGGTCCAAAATAGGGTGAATAATCTCCATATTGGTTAGACTGGCCATGGGGTCTCTGGTTAGAGGGTGGGGGAAAACCATAAGTGTTATTAATGTTACCCCGACCTCTTCCACTCCTATTCTGGATGTTAGATCCCCGAGATCGTCGTGGAAAAGATGGAATATGATTAGGTGGGAAATCATTTCTCAACTGACCACCAGATCTAGAAGGTGATTGGTAAAAACTTTGTCTCCCCGACTGAAATGAGTCTGGGGGTTTACCACCACCTCGTATGGATTTGTTCTGTGCAGGTTTGGCAGTGGTGGAAACCGGGTTATCGGTACTGGAACCCACTTCCATGTTGGTATTACCCGTATTGGCCTGCTCATTTAACAACTTTTTTTGCCATTCAAATACTATACCACCCTGATAGTCATTAAGGTCTCGATTATATTTCTTTTTCTTTTTTAGTTTTTGTTCTCTGTCTTCCTTTTCCAGGATTTTGAGTAATGTAGCGGACCTATCCTTATATTCATTCGTGTCCTTAAGGGGATTGAGTTTTTCCTTTATGCTCTTAATCTCCTCGTCCAATCTGGTAAGTTTGGACGTCTTCCTTTCAACAAGAAATTTTAAAAAACTGACACCAGCCGTATTAAAATACTTGAACCAGTCCTCGAGTTCTATATCTCCCTTCTGGGGATTGATTTCCCATCTAAGGCTTCTGGGTACCATGTTACTCCTAATGTACGTCTCTAAGTATGCAATATCCCATTGCGTATGCATCTCTGAGACAGTAAGGTTTTTTAGTCTCATAAAGAGGCCACCTAGATCCCCCTCCTCATCTTTGTATGATTCAAATACCCCCTCAACATTGACCACTCTCGTGGCCCTATAGTCGAAGATATCCATAATGAATAAACCTTCAAGATAGCCAAAAGGGTGATAAAGGGGACGGAAACCTAATGATGCAACCAATATATGCGAAGTGATATGAATCACATAAAAAAGAAGAAAGCTGCAGTGTGGGTATATCAAAGTAAACAGTAAAAAATGTAGCAAAACACCGCGCTAGTAAATGCAAAAATATTGAAATGCCCCAATACAGCAAATATTAGGGCTAAAAAGTGACATAAAATGAAGTGTACATAGGTAGCAGCAGCAAAAAAATGTGGATACACACATAAACAAGATAAAACAGTAAATAAAGCCGCGCTAATTAAACAAATAGGTGATAGGTGACCTATACCTTGGTGTAAAATAAATCCTCAAGCAACAATGTGATAAATGCAAAGGAAAAACAACAAATTGTATATCAAACAATATGTGTGCACATTTCCCAATACACCCAAACAATAAAGTCCAGTGACATAAAAGATGAATATAAAATGAAAAAAGTGAAACAAATTTGTGATAAATAAAAAAATAGTTCATAAATGTGATGATGTGAACTTGGACTTCTGGTGACAATAAAAATCGAAAACACCGTGATCCACCACCAATATAAGATTGCGCTTACCAGAAGGCAAGCTTAAAAAAGCCTGTAGTGTGATGTAAACGGGACAGATATGGACCTTCGGACATCAGCAGCAATCTGGATCTCCTCAGACAAGTTAGACCAGGGATAGAGATTCCAATGATGTTTTACCGCTTGGATCAATCAGAAATGGACACACTCTCCAAACAAAGGCATCGACCCCAGAGTCATTCAGCAGCCAATATGGAATACAGGAAGAAAAGGGGATGCTCCCATAGTGTGATACCAAATATTACGTTTATTAAAAGAAAAAGGAATCCTACTTACACAAAACGAAAAGCATATAAGCAGGACAAGTAAAATACGCCGGCCGGCTTGCAATACACCCGCTCACAACGCGGAACGCGATGACGTCAGTGCGTCAGCCTCCCTACGTCCGTTTCGACCAATAGTCGTCTTCTGGGGAACGGGCGACGCACTGAATCATCGCAGCTATATAGACAGTGGTAAACACAACCTGGTGAGAACCTTCAATGGCGGGAAAAACTAAATTGACCTTGAGTTTAACCCTATATGTATATAATTTAAAAACTAAAAATTGCACTAAAAAAGGGCCCCATCTTGTGGACAAATAACAGAACACAGCTATATGAACTAACCATGTGATAAGTTACAAGTGGAAAATTACCACAGCTCGCTCCACAAAATGGAGCTCTAACAGTGGCAAATAGCCCAATGAGAATGTATATGTAATATCTCAACTGATAAATTAAAAATTAAATGATAAGCATATTGGGAGATGTAAATATGATCAAACACATTATACATCAATAGTTGCAGAAAAAGAGAAGAAAAAGACCCCCAAAAAAAACTCTCTTTCCTTACAAAGTAAATGGGTAACAAAAACAAAAATTCAGAAAAGATCAAAAATCACAAAATGGCCATTGATGTTTCTCACCTCACATTATTATACATCACAATATATATAGTGTGAGCATAAATCGTATGTCTTAATTTTAAAATTACATCGTAAGGGTGGTACAGCAATTAAACTCCCATAATGACCATACGGGTCCCCAAATTGGAACTAGGAGACTCAGGAATTGTCAATGAAAGCGTTGACATCAATGTCAACGTTTAACCCAAACGGGGTATAACTTTTAATCTTATGTATCCATGACATCTCCAATCTGGAGATGCCGCGCACAAGAGAACCCCCTCTCCACGGTGCCGTATATTTGTCGATCCCCAGAAAGATTGTCTTTGAGGGGTTCTTCATATGGGCCTCTAAATAATGTCGGGAAACTGGATGTTTAGGGAACCCACCCAGGATATTGGTGACATGTTCGTTTAGCCTCACCTTCAGGGGGCGCTTTGTCCTACCGACATATTGGAGCCCACATGGGCACTGGAGTAGATAGACCACCCTCTCGGTGGCACAGGTGATGAAAGGTTTAATTTCGAATTCCACACCTGTACTTGTAGAAGTGAATTTATGTGTCCTCCTATGGCTACAGCCACTAAGAGAGCAGATCCTACACTTCCTACATTGATAAAAACCCGTGAGGTTATCAAAGAAACATGTTTTAGCAGTGGGCGGATCTAAGACATTAGGTGCTATTCTGTCTTTCAGCGAAGGGACTCCCTTAAATACAATCTGAGGTGTCTGTGGAAGAACTGCATTAAGGGTAGTGTCACTGGTGAGAATGTGCCAGTGTTTTTTGATCATTTTACCTATGTTCCTATGTTGAATGGAATAGGAAGTGATAAAAGGGACCATAGCTAAACCCCTATCTTTAGCAGGCTTCTCTTTGAGTAGATCTGCTCTATCAGTACTAGACACCTCATGGAGCACAGCCATAAGGGAGGAGATGTTATAGCCCTTCTCAAGGAACCGCTTGGTAAGAATATCCGCCTGAGAAGAAAATTCAGTAGAATCTGAACAATTCCTTTTTAATCTCAGGTATTGGCTCTTGGGTACGGACTTGAGCCAAGATTCATGGTGGCAACTTCCTATGGGGATGTATGAGTTGCGGTCTGTATCCTTAAAATGGGTTGCAGTGGTAATTATGCCGCTGTTAACCCTTATCACCAGATCTAAAAAGTTAATGGAGCTTTGACTGGCCTCATAATTAAGGGCAATACCCCTCTGGTTAACGTTTAACTCAGCAAGGAAGGTATCTAGATCTTCCTTGTTGCCATCCCACAGGAGGAGGATGTCGTCTATATATCTTGCCCATAGAACCACCTGTGGTCTATGTTGGGCATAGACGACATCCTCCTCCCATAGGGCCATGAAGAGATTTGCCATCCTACGTCAAAGATTCTCGCTCTGTTATCAACATGTTGGGTGCAATTACTCCCATATCCGGTCTATGGTTGGTGACAGCAGACGTCACCTCACTATATACGGTCATACCCCATCATCTGGGTATATTAGCAGTGGAACATTATCTTAGGCGTGACTCTGGTTTATTTGACGAACAGATATTTTTTATCTTACAACTACTAAAATTTGCTGCGTCCAGCAGCTATTTTTGGTTTGGGGGTACCTTCTATCGACAAGACCGTGGAGTTGCTATGGGGGCAAAATATGCCCCTAGCTTAGCAAATCTCTTCATGGCCCTATGGGAGGAGGATGTCGTCTGTGCCCAACATAGACCACAGGTGGTTCTATGGGCAAGATATATAGACGACATCCTCCTCCTGTGGGATGGCAACAAGGAAGATCTAGATACCTTCCTTGCTGAGTTAAACGTTAACCAGAGGGGTATTGCCCTTAATTATGAGGCCAGTCAAAGCTCCATTAACTTTTTAGATCTGGTGATAAGGGTTAACAGCGGCATAATTACCACTGCAACCCATTTTAAGGATACAGACCGCAACTCATACATCCCCATAGGAAGTTGCCACCATGAATCTTGGCTCAAGTCCGTACCCAAGAGCCAATACCTGAGATTAAAAAGGAATTGTTCAGATTCTACTGAATTTTCTTCTCAGGCGGATATTCTTACCAAGCGGTTCCTTGAGAAGGGCTATAACATCTCCTCCCTTATGGCTGTGCTCCATGAGGTGTCTAGTACTGATAGAGCAGATCTACTCAAAGAGAAGCCTGCTAAAGATAGGGGTTTAGCTATGGTCCCTTTTATCACTTCCTATTCCATTCAACATAGGAACATAGGTAAAATGATCAAAAAACACTGGCACATTCTCACCAGTGACACTACCCTTAATGCAGTTCTTCCACAGACACCTCAGATTGTATTTAAGGGAGTCCCTTCGCTGAAAGACAGAATAGCACCTAATGTCTTAGATCCGCCCACTGCTAAAACATGTTTCTTTGATAACCTCACGGGTTTTTATCAATGTAGGAAGTGTAGGATCTGCTCTCTTAGTGGCTGTAGCCATAGGAGGACACATAAATTCACTTCTACAAGTACAGGTGTGGAATTCGAAATTAAACCTTTCATCACCTGTGCCACCGAGAGGGTGGTCTATCTACTCCAGTGCCCATGTGGGCTCCAATATGTCGGTAGGACAAAGCGCCCCCTGAAGGTGAGGCTAAACGAACATGTCACCAATATCCTGGGTGGGTTCCCTAAACATCCAGTTTCCCGACATTATTTAGAGGCCCATATGAAGAACCCCTCAAAGACAATCTTTCTGGGGATCGACAAATATACGGCACCGTGGAGAGGGGGTTCTCTTGTGCGCGGCATCTCCAGATTGGAGATGTCATGGATACATAAGATTAAAAGTTATACCCCGTTTGGGTTAAACGTTGACATTGATGTCAACGCTTTCATTGACAATTCCTGAGTCTCCTAGTTCCAATTTGGGGACCCGTATGGTCATTATGGGAGTTTAATTGCTGTACCACCCTTACGATGTAATTTTAAAATTAAGACATACGATTTATGCTCACACTATATATATTGTGATGTATAATAATGTGAGGTGAGAAACATCAATGGCCATTTTGTGATTTTTGATCTTTTCTGAATTTTTGTTTTTGTTACCCATTTACTTTGTAAGGAAAGAGAGTTTTTTTTGGGGGTCTTTTTCTTCTCTTTTTCTGCAACTATTGATGTATAATGTGTTTGATCATATTTACATCTCCCAATATGCTTATCATTTAATTTTTAATTTATCAGTTGAGATATTACATATACATTCTCATTGGGCTATTTGCCACTGTTAGAGCTCCATTTTGTGGAGCGAGCTGTGGTAATTTTCCACTTGTAACTTATCACATGGTTAGTTCATCTAGCTGTGTTCTGTTATTTGTCCACAAGATGGGGCCCTTTTTTAGTGCAATTTTTAGTTTTTAAATTATATACATATAGGGTTAAACTCAAGGTCAATTTAGTTTTTCCCGCCATTGAAGGTTCTCACCAGGTTGTGTTTACCACTGTCTATATAGCTGCGATGATTCAGTGCGTCGCCCGTTCCCCAGAAGACGACTATTGGTCGAAACGGACGTAGGGAGGCTGACGCACTGACGTCATCGCGTTCCGCGTTGTGAGCGGGTGTATTGCAAGCCGGCCGGCGTATTTTACTTGTCCTGCTTATATGCTTTTCGTTTTGTGTAAGTAGGATTCCTTTTTCTTTTAATAAACGTAATATTTGGTATCACACTATGGGAGCATCCCCTTTTCTTCCTGTATTCCATATTGGCTGCTGAATGACTCTGGGGTCGATGCCTTTGTTTGGAGAGTGTGTCCATTTCTGATTGATCCAAGCGGTAAAACATCATTGGAATCTCTATCCCTGGTCTAACTTGTCTGAGGAGATCCAGATTGCTGCTGATGTCCGAAGGTCCATATCTGTCCCGTTTACATCACACTACAGGCTTTTTTAAGCTTGCCTTCTGGTAAGCGCAATCTTATATTGGTGGTGGATCACGGTGTTTTCGATTTTTATTGTCACCAGAAGTCCAAGTTCACATCATCACATTTATGAACTATTTTTTTATTTATCACAAATTTGTTTCACTTTTTTCATTTTATATTCATCTTTTATGTCACTGGACTTTATTGTTTGGGTGTATTGGGAAATGTGCACACATATTGTTTGATATACAATTTGTTGTTTTTCCTTTGCATTTATCACATTGTTGCTTGAGGATTTATTTTACACCAAGGTATAGGTCACCTATCACCTATTTGTTTAATTAGCGCGGCTTTATTTACTGTTTTATCTTGTTTATGTGTGTATCCACATTTTTTTGCTGCTGCTACCTATGTACACTTCATTTTATGTCACTTTTTAGCCCTAATATTTGCTGTATTGGGGCATTTCAATATTTTTGCATTTACTAGCGCGGTGTTTTGCTACATTTTTTACTGTTTACTTTGATATACCCACACTGCAGCTTTCTTCTTTTTTATGTGATTCATATCACTTCGCATATATTGGTTGCATCATTAGGTTTCCGTCCCCTTTATCACCCTTTTGGCTATCTTGAAGGTTTATTCATTATGGATATCTTCGACTATAGGGCCACGAGAGTGGTCAATGTTGAGGGGGTATTTGAATCATACAAAGATGAGGAGGGGGATCTAGGTGGCCTCTTTATGAGACTAAAAAACCTTACTGTCTCAGAGATGCATACGCAATGGGATATTGCATACTTAGAGACGTACATTAGGAGTAACATGGTACCCAGAAGCCTTAGATGGGAAATCAATCCCCAGAAGGGAGATATAGAACTCGAGGACTGGTTCAAGTATTTTAATACGGCTGGTGTCAGTTTTTTAAAATTTCTTGTTGAAAGGAAGACGTCCAAACTTACCAGATTGGACGAGGAGATTAAGAGCATAAAGGAAAAACTCAATCCCCTTAAGGACACGAATGAATATAAGGATAGGTCCGCTACATTACTCAAAATCCTGGAAAAGGAAGACAGAGAACAAAAACTAAAAAAGAAAAAGAAATATAATCGAGACCTTAATGACTATCAGGGTGGTATAGTATTTGAATGGCAAAAAAAGTTGTTAAATGAGCAGGCCAATACGGGTAATACCAACATGGAAGTGGGTTCCAGTACCGATAACCCGGTTTCCACCACTGCCAAACCTGCACAGAACAAATCCATACGAGGTGGTGGTAAACCCCCAGACTCATTTCAGTCGGGGAGACAAAGTTTTTACCAATCACCTTCTAGATCTGGTGGTCAGTTGAGAAATGATTTCCCACCTAATCATATTCCATCTTTTCCACGACGATCTCGGGGATCTAACATCCAGAATAGGAGTGGAAGAGGTCGGGGTAACATTAATAACACTTATGGTTTTCCCCCACCCTCTAACCAGAGACCCCATGGCCAGTCTAACCAATATGGAGATTATTCACCCTATTTTGGACCCCCCCATAATGCCAACCCCATAGGGGGGTATGGTCCCAATCCGAATTATAGGATGGACCATTACAAGCAGCCACCATTGGCGTTTCAACATTTCGATACTGTAAGTGCCTACAACACTGGGTTGGATGGTGGCTACAATGTGAGTACACACAACAACTTCTATCCTCTTCAGGATTTAGAAGGGCCCCCCAAAGACTATGAGGACACTATTAGAGGAGTGGGTAATTCCATGCAATACCCAAACCCGAGTCCTGGTCCGTCTAACCAACATTGGGGTTTTTTCAGACCCAATCAAGGGGTAAAAAGGCCCATAGACCGAAAAGAGGAACCAGAGGGGGGAGGAAATGTAGAGCTAAAAAGAAAAAGATCCTAGATGGTAGCGGGATTTTTAATTTAAGTTCTGTTACCTTAAATGACTCTGAAAAAATGGTTTTAAATAAAGGCTTGAAATTTGCGCCTCCTCGGGGGCTCAACAAATTTCAAACATATATGGATGTACATAAGTTTGTTCGTAAAGTCAACATTAAACGACATATGGCCATCAACCCGATTAGTGTTAATGGGATTGTGACCACTGGTTTTCAACATTCGGGGCTTTCAAACGCCTCACTTTTTAATCCTCCGGGTGCTTTGGCACCAGCCCTAAAAGTCTTTAGAGATTTGGTGTTGTCTGATTTGGACCAAATACTGGTTAAGAGGGTGAAGACTGATAAGGAGCTTGTTAATGGTCTAAATTCTTTATGTCAAAATAAAAACTTAATAATTAGGCCTGCAGACAAGGGTGGTGGAATTATCATCCTTGACAAGAAAGATTACCTAGCAGAAATGTATAGGATATTGGGCGACTCTGAAACATACATACCCCTTCGTGGTGACCCTAAGTCACAATATCTATCTGAATTGAGGTTGCTTGTTCAGAGTGGGTTGGAATGTGGGATTTTGAACAAAAAGGAGTCACTGTATTTAGTTCCCAGGTCTCCCCGCACACCCACTATATATTATTTGCCCAAGATTCACAAACATCCTACCTGCCCCCCGGGACGCCCTATAGTCAGTGGCATCGACTCTGTCACGTCCCGGGTGGGCAGATATATTGATTATTTTCTTCAGCCCCTTGTTAAAAATATGCCATCCTACGTCAAAGATTCTCGCTCTGTTATCAACATGTTGGGTGCAATTACTCCCATATCCGGTCTATGGTTGGTGACAGCAGACGTCACCTCACTATATACGGTCATACCCCATCATCTGGGTATATTAGCAGTGGAACATTATCTTAGGCGTGACTCTGGTTTATTTGACGAACAGATATTTTTTATCTTACAACTACTAAAATTTGCTGCGTCCAGCAGCTATTTTTGGTTTGGGGGTACCTTCTATCGACAAGACCGTGGAGTTGCTATGGGGGCAAAATATGCCCCTAGCTTAGCAAATCTCTTCATGGCCCTATGGGAGGAGGATGTCGTCTATGCCCAACATAGACCACAGGTGGTTCTATGGGCAAGATATATAGACGACATCCTCCTCCTGTGGGATGGCAACAAGGAAGATCTAGATACCTTCCTTGCTGAGTTAAACGTTAACCAGAGGGGTATTGCCCTTAATTATGAGGCCAGTCAAAGCTCCATTAACTTTTTAGATCTGGTGATAAGGGTTAACAGCGGCATAATTACCACTGCAACCCATTTTAAGGATACAGACCGCAACTCATACATCCCCATAGGAAGTTGCCACCATGAATCTTGGCTCAAGTCCGTACCCATGAGCCAATACCTGAGATTAAAAAGGAATTGTTCAGATTCTACTGAATTTTCTTCTCAGGCGGATATTCTTACCAAGCGGTTCCTTGAGAAGGGCTATAACATCTCCTCCCTTATGGCTGTGCTCCATGAGGTGTCTAGTACTGATAGAGCAGATCTACTCAAAGAGAAGCCTGCTAAAGATAGGGGTTTAGCTATGGTCCCTTTTATCACTTCCTATTCCATTCAACATAGGAACATAGGTAAAATGATCAAAAAACACTGGCACATTCTCACCAGTGACACTACCCTTAATGCAGTTCTTCCACAGACACCTCAGATTGTATTTAAGGGAGTCCCTTCGCTGAAAGACAGAATAGCACCTAATGTCTTAGATCCGCCCACTGCTAAAACATGTTTCTTTGATAACCTCACGGGTTTTTATCAATGTAGGAAGTGTAGGATCTGCTCTCTTAGTGGCTGTAGCCATAGGAGGACACATAAATTCACTTCTACAAGTACAGGTGTGGAATTCGAAATTAAACCTTTCATCACCTGTGCCACCGAGAGGGTGGTCTATCTACTCCAGTGCCCATGTGGGCTCCAATATGTCGGTAGGACAAAGCGCCCCCTGAAGGTGAGGCTAAACGAACATGTCACCAATATCCTGGGTGGGTTCCCTAAACATCCAGTTTCCCGACATTATTTAGAGGCCCATATGAAGAACCCCTCAAAGACAATCTTTCTGGGGATCGACAAATATACGGCACCGTGGAGAGGGGGTTCTCTTGTGCGCGGCATCTCCAGATTGGAGATGTCATGGATACATAAGATTAAAAGTTATACCCCGTTTGGGTTAAACGTTGACATTGATGTCAACGCTTTCATTGACAATTCCTGAGTCTCCTAGTTCCAATTTGGGGACCCGTATGGTCATTATGGGAGTTTAATTGCTGTACCACCCTTACGATGTAATTTTAAAATTAAGACATACGATTTATGCTCACACTATATATATTGTGATGTATAATAATGTGAGGTGAGAAACATCAATGGCCATTTTGTGATTTTTGATCTTTTCTGAATTTTTGTTTTTGTTACCCATTTACTTTGTAAGGAAAGAGAGTTTTTTTTGGGGGTCTTTTTCTTCTCTTTTTCTGCAACTATTGATGTATAATGTGTTTGATCATATTTACATCTCCCAATATGCTTATCATTTAATTTTTAATTTATCAGTTGAGATATTACATATACATTCTCATTGGGCTATTTGCCACTGTTAGAGCTCCATTTTGTGGAGCGAGCTGTGGTAATTTTCCACTTGTAACTTATCACATGGTTAGTTCATATAGCTGTGTTCTGTTATTTGTCCACAAGATGGGGCCCTTTTTTAGTGCAATTTTTAGTTTTTAAATTATATACATATAGGGTTAAACTCAAGGTCAATTTAGTTTTTCCCGCCATTGAAGGTTCTCACCAGGTTGTGTTTACCACTGTCTATATAGCTGCGATGATTCAGTGCGTCGCCCGTTCCCCAGAAGACGACTATTGGTCGAAACGGACGTAGGGAGGCTGACGCACTGACGTCATCGCGTTCCGCGTTGTGAGCGGGTGTATTGCAAGCCGGCCGGCGTATTTTACTTGTCCTGCTTATATGCTTTTCGTTTTGTGTAAGTAGGATTCCTTTTTCTTTTAATAAACGTAATATTTGGTATCACACTATGGGAGCATCCCCTTTTCTTCCTGTATTCCATATTGGCTGCTGAATGACTCTGGGGTCGATGCCTTTGTTTGGAGAGTGTGTCCATTTCTGATTGATCCAAGCGGTAAAACATCATTGGAATCTCTATCCCTGGTCTAACTTGTCTGAGGAGATCCAGATTGCTGCTGATGTCCGAAGGTCCATATCTGTCCCGTTTACATCACACTACAGGCTTTTTTAAGCTTGCCTTCTGGTAAGCGCAATCTTATATTGGTGGTGGATCACGGTGTTTTCGATTTTTATTGTCACCAGAAGTCCAAGTTCACATCATCACATTTATGAACTATTTTTTTATTTATCACAAATTTGTTTCACTTTTTTCATTTTATATTCATCTTTTATGTCACTGGACTTTATTGTTTGGGTGTATTGGGAAATGTGCACACATATTGTTTGATATACAATTTGTTGTTTTTCCTTTGCATTTATCACATTGTTGCTTGAGGATTTATTTTACACCAAGGTATAGGTCACCTATCACCTATTTGTTTAATTAGCGCGGCTTTATTTACTGTTGCATGAGTGCTGCCGGAACTGGGGAGCTACAGTTCATTAAGGGGAACCATGAATGCCAAAATGTACTGTGACATACTGAAGCAGAGCATGATTCCCTCCCTTCGGAAACTGGGCCGCAGGGTAGTATTTCATGATAACTAGCCAAAACACACCTCCAAGATGACCACTGCCTTGCTAAAGAAGCTGAGGGTAAAGGTAATGGACTGGACAAGCATGTCTCCAGACCTAAACCCTATTGAGCATCTGTGAGGCATCCTCAAATGGAAGGTGGAGGAGCGCAAGGTCTCTAACATCCACCAGCTTCGTGATGTTGTCATGGAGGAGTGGAAGAGGACTCCAGTGGCAACCTGTGAAGCTCTGGTAAACTCCATGTCCAAGGTGGTTAAGGCAGTGCTGGAAAATAATGGTGGCTATACAAAATATTGACACTTTGAGCCCAATTTGGAAATTTTCACTTATGGGTGTACTCACTTTTGTTGGAAGCAGTTTAGACATTAATGGCTGTGTGTTGAGTTATTTTGAGGGGACAGTAAATTGACACTGTTATACAAGCTGTAAACTCACTACTTTACATTGTAGCAGTGTCATTTCTTCAGTGCTGTCACATGAAAAGATATAATAAAATATTTATAAAAATGTAAGGGGTGTACTCTTGTGAGATACTGTATTCCGACATGATCAATATTATACAATAACAAGGGTACTATAATCTAGCCAATTAATATTATTGATAGTAAACATGGGTTATCTTGAAAATAATAATATAATCCATACATAATACTAAAGAATCTCAAACACAAGATTGCAATGGTGTAGCATATGACAGAAGCTCTACGCGGTTCATGGGTATTCCCACTCATCAGGAGCAAATATGAAATAGATGTATCTATAAGAAAAAATATGAATGAATACAAAATAATCTCATAGTTGGCACAGAGGGGAAAAGAAGGAAGAGGGGGGGAACCAAACAATATTCCCAAACACTCTTACCTGCTGGTAAATTCAATATGCAAGATATAGTGTTGGCAGCTGAAGGCACCATGGGAACAACATCTCCAGGAGGCAGCAATGTCCACGGCCACACAGTGCCACAAACAGCAGTGTATAGAGCATCTATAAAAGTGTAATCCCCAATGGGCAATTGCAAATTTGGAAATTGGTAAATACTGTATAAAATTTCCAGAAGGTTTCTGGGGAAAAAAACAGTGCTCTGTGCCCCGAGCCCAACCTTTTTGAAGCCTCCAGCTCTAATAATGTGCTTAAAAAAAACAAAACCTTGTAGAACAATATGCGTCTGGCACCCCGCATGGAGATTAAGGGCCGGCGCATAGAGATTAGGGGGGTGGCGCCACTGCGCCCCTATGGACCGGCCGCCGCTGAATTTGGGGGGTGCTTGTACTGGCATTTTAGGAACTCATCAAATGAGATATGCAGACAAAATGTCCAGGGTTTGATCAATTTTTAAAAACACTACTGTATACCATGGTATATACAATGCTGTATACCATGGTTTGTTGACTCTATAACTTTCATACAAACTTAATAATATACACCTATTTTTTACCAGAACTGTAGCAGAATGCATTTGGCCTAAATTTATGAGGAAAGAATATTTATTTACAAAGCTTTATAACATAAAATAAGAAAACAGTTTTTGGCCCTTTTTCCTTGTCAGCGGTGATTAAATACATTGGGGAATAAATTGAAAAGAATGTGCTAGCTACCTAAAAAAATATATATAAAATTAATTTGCATGACTAAGTGCTTGTCTCTCAAAGTGTGACAAAACTGAAAAATGGCCTGGACAGGAAGAGGGTTTCACATGCTAGTCTAAGTGGTTAAATATTAAAGCATAGCTCCATGAATACATTTTGTTCTCCTATGCAGTGGGGCTGCTCGTTTTGTCTAGGGGCACAAGGAAAAGCTGTACTTACCTAGACCCTCGATCCTCTGGAAAACCGCGCTCCCCCATGTCCAGCGGTGGACTGTTCCTGTCATCCTCATGTCCAGAGCTGGTCTATGGGTGTGATGACATCAAGAACAGTATATTCACAAGGCCACTAGCATGGTGGTGGGGGAGGGGGAGCTGGGGTGGCGGAGACGGGGCTAAATTAGGGCTGACTAAGCAATAATAGAGGGCTAAATAAGAATACATTAAAAATAATATATGTGAATATAATATGAATGAAATAGTAAATAACATAACAATAGTTACACTGTATTTGTTCATAAACTAGTCTACCTGCAAGTGTCATTCTACAAAAGAACAGCTACATTTTGACAGCTGGCAACTGCCAGTAATGGTGGCAGGCAAACTGTAGCTAGGGGACAGGAGCAGGACATAGGAGTTACATCCTATAAAATTTGTTGAAGCTTTTTAGGGCGTATTTCCTATGGCCAAGGTCTTCAAGTGGTGTAAGGATAATGATGGGCAAAATAAAAAATTACTTATATGATACAGTTTCTAACTAGCAATAATGCTGCAGTTTTTTTTACTTAATTCCCCCTGTAACATAGCTTTATGACCTTTTGATCCTGTGATTAGATGTTATTTTCTAATTCTTACAGCAACCAGAAAAACTGGAAGTTTCAGGAAATCCCAGCAGCTAAATGGTAAGAGTAGCTGTCAATCAAGCAGCAACACTGACTGCAACAGATTTAATGGAAGCACAGAATGCAGGAAGGTGACCACTTTCTAGAAACACCGGTAGCCAAGGGTCACCTTATTTAGGGTTTAGAGAGAGCAGAAACTGGCAGGATCAACAGGTATGTATAAAATACTGGGCTCACACCCAGTGCCAGGACAAGGTCATCCAGTGCCCAGGGTGGAGATGGCAAACTGTGCCCCATGGGTGAAGCAAGGCTAACAACATTGCTTGCAGTGTCAAAATATATGTCATTTTTGTGGCCTATATGCAGTTTATGTTCCCAGGTCTTCATTGTCACTCCACCATTACAGGGAAGCTCCACTCTGCCTGGTGGCATAGATTAGACTAACTATTTCTTCAATAAGGTTGGGTACAATGGCAGGAACCATGGCATGAGAATTATATTCTACATCCTATTTGTATTGGACCTTCTATGGCTTTACAGTATAAATGATTTATGACAAAATTACATTTCCAAAATTGCAGATTTAGTTAGAGGGCAACCAGATGATGGCTAGGACCACTGAGTAGGCAGGTGGTGTACCCTGGGTCAAGGTGAATGCAACACGTTTATGTTAGATTGGATTGTTCCTATACCCTTTTTGTTACTTGAGATATTGTGAACAATTTAACAATGTTACAATTTAAAGCATAAGATGCATGAGTCCAAATATTAGGATTCATCAGCCTTTTGGGTGACATCTGTTCATTTCTGAATCCCATTCTCATCATCTACAACAATGTCCTGGCTCCATTCACATCTGCAGCAGAACATCTTCTTAGTTAATTATATGTCAACATTCAGTCCTGGCCGGAGCTCTTCCAGATTTTTTAGATCTCTTACTACTTCATTTGACATCAAATTGTCACCAATTCTAGAAAAAAAGTGTACAAATGGTCATCAGATCTTAGCAGAATGCTCTCACTATGTTAAGACTACATCAGACTGTAAAACAGGAGATATGTGTAATATGAAACTGGTAATGTGTCCTGTAAGATCTCTTCTGTTTCCCCACAGCCAGCAATCACATTTAAACTTTACTTTTGCCATCATTAATTGAGGTAACCAACAACATAGCTTTTTATACAGTACCACTTACCTACATACAGTATATTAACCTAGAAAAACGGTGACCTGTTCAATACTTATTTTACCCACTGTATATTCAATGGCAATCTGTAATCTTGGTCTAATCTTCTTTTTGGACAGAAAAGACTTTTTCTTGAGACACATCTCATGCAAGTTGGTGCAAACTCTTTATGATTGTAGATGCATGCACTTTGACCCCGACTGTTGCAAGAATTACCTTAACACCCCGTGATGACATTTTGGGGTTATAAGCGACTTCTTTTAGCATTAAGTGGTCAGCTCCAGTGTTGATTTTACTGAAGGCCAGTTCACATCACATGCAGTCCAGTGTGTTTTTTTTCCTGCATCAAAAATGCATGGAAAGTAGGTTATATGGCTTTCAATAGCATAGTTCACACCAGTGCTTGCAGTTCCAGTGCGTTCCAGTTTAAAAAAAAAGTAGAACATGCTGTATTTTTCCTGCACTGGACTGTACTGGAATGCTGTCAAATGCATCAAAAACACACTGGAATGCACATGTCCTTATTTAAGGTTAAGGAAAAAAAGACACTGGAACGCATCAAAAATGCACATGCAGAAAAGCATCTAGAACTCATCCGGACTGCTTTTCTATATGTGTGAACTTGCCACGATATGTTGAAAAAGTCAACGATTTTCATGGGGTATGATTACTTTTTCACATGTCTGTGTGTACAGCCACAGGAAATGTCAGTCAGGGTCGGACTGGCCTACCGGGATACCGGGAAATTTTCCAGTAGGCCGCCTGCCCTGAGGCTGCTTTGAGCTGCGGCTGCAGCTGTGCCCAGGGCTGATCCAAATGCACAGTCCTACTCTCCCTCCCTCCCTCCGTTTGTGTAAATCACAAACAGCGGGTGTCTCCCGCTGTGTTAGTGTCATGCAGCTACAGTCTGAACTGTTCAGTTCAGTGGCATCCACTGTAACAAAGCCCCGCCTCCTCATCTGTGATAGACGGAACACTGATTCAATTTCTCAGCATTGTATCAGTGGTCAGTTGACCATCTATCACGGATGAGGTGGCGGGGCTTTGTTACAGTGGATGGCTGCCAAACAGTTCAGACTGCTGCTGCATGACCCAGTGGGAGACCCCCGTTGTGTGTAATCAAGGTACTGGCGAGACTGCAGATGGGCATAGTCACAGTGAGGTTGCAGATTGGCATAGTCAAAGTGAGGCTGCAGATGGGCACTGATGAGGATACAGATGGGCACAGTGGCACAGTGAGGCTGCAGATGGGCACAGTGAGGCTGCTTTGTTGGCACAGTGAGGCTGCAGATGGGCACTGATGGCACAGATGGGCACAGTGAGGCTGCATTGTTGACACAGTGAGGCTTCAGATGGGCACAGTGAGGCTGCATTGTTGGCACAGTGAGGCTGCAGATGGGCACAGTGAGGCTGCAGATGGGCACTGATGAGGATATAGATGGGCACAGTGAGGCTGCAGTGTTGACATTAATGAGGCAGCAGATGGGCACAGTGAGGCTGAATTGATGGGCACAGTGAGGCTGCATTTATGGCACTGACGAGGCTGCATTGATGGGCACTGACGAGGCTGAATTGTTGGCACAGTGAGGCTGCAGATGGGCACAGTGAGGGTGCATTGTTGGCACTGATGAGGCTGCAAATGGGCACAGTGAGGCTGCATTGAGGGGCACTGATGAGGCTGACAGATGGGCACAGTGAGGCTGCAGATTGGCACAGTGAGGCCGCAGATGGGCACAGTGAGGCTGACGTGTGTGAACTGTGAAGAGGAGAATATAGGATAAAACCAGAGCCACCAAGCTGAAGCCGTCTAACTGCTCCCTGCACGGTGCACCTGAGAGGAGGTCAGTGACAGCGTTGCCAGGCCAGTCTATGGGGGGTCACTGATGTAAGGGGGGGACTGAATACAATAATGTAGGAGGCACTGATATAAAGGTTTCCCCCTTATATCAGTAAACCCACCTCCTTACCTTTGTGTATTATTTCTGTGGAAGGTGCCCCCCCCCACATTCCTGGGGTTCCCCTTAATGATTGCTCCACTTTTAACCAGAATTTGCTTATATATATATAAATATATATATATATATATATATATATACACACACACACACACACACACTTTAAAATGCACAATTTTTCCCTTTTATGAACAAGAAAATAATGACTTTATGCTGTTGGGCTGGTATAAAAATGCTATGGGGCTGGTGTGAAATTTGTTCCAGGGCTGGTTTTTATTCCCAGTCCGGCCCTGATGTCAGTGGAAATGTTTGCAATGAAATGGGATATACTCAAAAGTCATATCTGATAGCTGGGACTTTGGTAAAATGTATCTGATGGTTGATGATTTACAACATGTCTAGCAACAGTTTTAGGGTGACAGAAAATCTCAGATGGGTAAAAGATAAAAGAACAACAGAGTGAAGGAAGATGTCTATAAAATCTGTCAATTACAGTAACTCAATAATATTGTCCTGCCATGAGGAGTTTGTGTTATACATACCGAATTTCATTCAGGCCCTGTGATTTCATTATAAGATCCCGAATGTGGATGGAAGAGGCATTTGAAAATCTGTTATCATTAAGATATAGGCGTGTAAGGCTTTTCATGCCACTCAGTGACACCAGTAATGGTGCATATTCATCTGTCAACTCAGTTCCCCACAGGCTGTTAAAAAAAAAAATATTAGGCTAGGTTATTATTAGGTTAGGCATTTTAACCCTTGAGAGCTGTTTCCAGTGATCAATTACTAACATGGTATACATTTCTGAATAATCACTAAAAATACATTTGCAAACAGTATTTATGGACTGTTGTATTCTATTAAATAAAGCTATTAGTGGTGTATCCCAAGGTTGGGACCCTTACTTTTTAATCTTATTAATAGAGCGTGGCCTCATTCAGATGGGAGCCGACACCTGTACCGGCCAAATGAGTGCTTTGTTTATGTGATTTCAACTGCTAGGTTCTGCATTCAAGAATCCATGGATGTCTATTGGGACACAGCCTCTCATTTCAATTTGACAGCCATGCAAGTGAGTGGCTCTGAACATAAACTGTTTGCATTTGGGGCAGCTCACCAGCTCACCCACATAGCTATCAAATTGGGATAAGAAGCTGTGTCTTTGCAGCCCCTACATCCCAAAAGACAAAAATGGGCTCTTGCATGCAGCATGTGGTGGCTAGAGACACATAAATAATGCACTTGGGAGCCAAAATCATGCATGCATCATACATTCCAGGAGAACAGCTGGGGAGTCAATGGTGGAGAAGCATATGGGTTCTGTTAGATTACAGAATTAAATATGAAATCCAAGCATGGGTATTTTGTACATAGTAACATTGTTTCAGCTTGGATCAATGTACCTATTGTGACAGTGCTAGGCCCTGTTAGGAGTTTAGGAAAAAGACAAACCAGATTCACATTAAAGCAGAGTGTGAAGCTCCAGAGGATTACTTCTGAGTGGAGAAGACAGGTAGGTCAATGTTTTATGGGTTTTCTCATCCCAGATCAGGGTCTGGATCGTGGAGACTTCAAAGAGTTTTGAGTGGACAAAAATCTTCAATCCTATGACCAGGTCTTTCTGGGGGCCTGCAGGTTGTGTGAATATGCAGGTGGGCATACTCATTATAATCTGATCATAGCTCAAGGCTCCTTTGAAGATAGAGTCCTGTCAGGGTGAAGCTGTGTGTCCCTGCCAAGCGACTGCATCCCATGTTGGGGGGATTACTTGCCCACAGACCTTGAGAAAGTCAGAACAACTGGGTGAGTCTGGGGAGACTGAGAAAGCTGTGGTGACTTCAGGGGACTCAAAGTAGTCTGTAAGTTTCAGGAGGTGTGAGAGAGCCCAGGGTGTCAGTAGAACCCCTATCTAGAGACCACGAGTGGGTATTTGCAGCAAGGTCCTGCAACTAAAGGCTGAATGAGCTTGAAGAGCCCATGGTCCTGAGACAAAAGTAGTGGTATGGCTGACAAGAAAACTAGGTGGCTTGGTATTTTTGTCATTGTTTTACCCTGTGTGGGCAACCTCGTGAACTATTCTTTTCGCTTTGTAATAAACGTGGGCCAGAAAGCCCTCAAATACAGTTTGGACTGCCACAACTCATTGAAAAACCCATCTACCACACTTAGCCTAATTACCTTCAAAATCACACTATGTACAGTATATACCATGCCTGGCAGATCCCCCTGAAAGCTGGAAGTCACTAAAGTAGACACTACTACTCCTGTGATCTCCACTTGCTTCCAGATCCTTTGCTGAGCGGCCATGCTGCATTGTGAACACAGGAGGTTGGCCGATCAGCACGGGTGCCATTCAGAGAATGCTTTGCATTTTATGAATGAATGCAAAGCATTCTCTCATCAGAGGAGGTGGAGACATGGGGTGGTGACATCACTCTCTCCACCTTGTCCAGCTAGAGAATGGTTTGCATGCAAAGCATTCTCTGAATCGTACCTGTGCTGAGAAACCAACCTCCTGTATTTAGTAAACATCAGGCTGCTCATACTCAGAGCTTGAATCTACCCTTCGGGGAAGGACCTGGAGAAACCCATGTCCCAGCTCTATGGGTCCCTACTTGTTGCTGCTAGCCCTGAGCTGTCCTCCCTCCGCAGGAAATGGGTGGGGGACATCCTGGAACTGGATGATGATGACTGGAGGGAGATTTGGGACTTTACCTTCTCCCATCTGGTTTCAGCAAGAGATAAACTGGTCCATTACAAAATTCTGCACAGAGCTCACTACACACCCCACAGACTCCACAGGATGTCGACTGAATATTCTCCGTTGTGTTGGAGTTGCTCACACCAGCCCGGAGAGTTTTTTCAAATTTTTTGGAGCTGCCCAGCAATTCAGCATTATTGGCAGGAGGTAATTCAGGTAATTGTACAAGTCTCCAAGACCCATGTTCCTTATGATCCCAAACACTGTCTGCTGGGGTTGGTTGAACAAATGCCAGTGATTAGAGCGTGAAAAGTACTTATATCCCTACTACTGTATTACGCTCGCAAGGCCATCACGATGACCTGGAAACAATCATCCCCCCCTCTGTTAGATTTTGGAAAAGCCTGATAAATGCCAGCTTGCCCTTATACAGGGCCACCTATTTGAACAGAGGCTGCCCACAAAAGTTTGATAAAGTGTGGACATGTTGGCTAGATGATGACACCACAGCAAGTGATGAAGTTAGAAACCTAGATTAGGATTATATTTCAAGTAAATGAACCCAGATATTCTTCTATTTAAGCACCCTGATAACACCAGCTTGAGCACAGATCCCCCTGAACTGGAACCTCTCCCCACTTTGGGGTAGTAGTTAAGCTGTTCATGTTAAGTTGTACATCGTATTAATGTTACGGCACGTTGCTGAGACATGAGACTTGCCCCTGCGTGGGCAATTAATGTTTGGCCTTGCATGGGCTAGTTTTGTTTTGAATGTAAATGAAAACCCAATAAAAAAGATAAAAAAAAAAAAAACACATCAGGCTGCTCATCACAGGACCCGAAAGCAAGAGGAGATAATAGGAGTAGCGGTGTCTACTTCAGTGATTTCCAGTTTCCATGGGCCAGCTATGGTATATACATTAGTCCAAGCTGGATCAATGTAACCATGTATAAAATTGACCATGGCTGGAATTCTTTAATAAGAGCTGAAGTTTCTAAAACAAGCAAAATACTTTCTTGTATTATAGGAGGTATAGACTCATTTTTCCCCTGTACAAATCATTAGTAAGACCTCATCTGGAATATGCAGTTCAGTCTTGGGCATTACAATCCCTTTAATACATGTGAATTATATTTTTAAGCAAGCTGATCTTATTTCTTTTTTTTTTTATTTCATCCTCAAATATGTTAATGTACCCAATCCGAATGTACTTTGTATGAACAGAAATCATAAAAGTAGCTTTATTTGGATGTGTAGCATGCACAGAAAAACTAGGCACACACCATACACATTGAAAAGTAGTGAGTAAAAAAATAGTAATTGCTGGATGCACAATGCAAGCCTAACATAGTGATTTATTTTTGTTCATTTGCTTTGGTAAACTGATCCCAATGGTTTGAAGGCAAATGTGTCCACTTAAAGCATTTTTTGAGTCATTTCTCTTACTTACAGTAATTCCCATATTTCGCTTGCTGTTGTCAGGGCTGCCATCAGATCACCGAAATGAGGACCCGCTAGATTGTTCTTAGACAAATGAAGTTTCTGCAGCTTCTGGTTATTTCTTATTCCAGATGCCAGGTGGGGACAGGAATGGTTTGTCAGGTGATTATTAAAAAAACTGTAGAAGAGATAAATGTTACCAGAACAAAAAAGTTAATTTATCATTCTGGAATTAATTTAATTATTCTCTAAATCAGAGTTCCTCAAACTCTCTAAACACAGGGCCAATTATATGTTCTTCAAAAATTACCTAGCGCCTGTGGTCAGTGGGAGGAGGAATAGTGCCCCATTGTTGGTGTCAGTGGAAGGAATAATACCCCATCAATGGTATAAGTTGGAGAAATTATGACCCATTTTATTTGTTGGAGTTAAGAATATTGCCTCATCCTTTCTGTCAGTGGAAGGAAATGTGCCCCATCATTAGTGTCAATGGGAGTTGTAGTGCTCCATCAGTGGTAGGAATCATTCTCTATTTGTGATGTCAGTGGAATGATTAGTGCTCAATCATTGGTGTCAGTGAAGAGAATAGTACCCCGTTGGTGTTAATGAGAAGAGTAGTGCCTCAAAGTTAGTGTCAATGAAAGGAATATTTCCTCGATGTTGGTGTCGGTGGGAGGAATAGTGCCCCAATGGTTAAAAGCAAGTAAAGGGCCACAGTTTGGAGACCACTACATGATATGAATAAGTAAAATTATTGAAAGCGATTTTCACTGAACATAATATTTTATTTTGGTTCACTTTATTATTCTGTAGAATTTTATTTTTGTTTCCTAATCAGACAAAACTCTAAAATGTTATAAGTAGAAGCTACTACTCCATAAAATATGGACAGATCTCACCACCCCACACTCACACATTTCAGGTTTGGGATGTCTAATCTGCAACAGAGTTGGACCTCAATGTCAATGTGGAAAACTCTCCAATTTGTGTAATCATGACCTAAGCCCATTGATGACAGAAGCAGTAATGATTTAAAAAAAACTGCATTTCTAGAGTGATGTAGTACTAAAACAACTACATTTTCTATCTAGACTAACATTTTGGGGACATTAGGGAATTAAATAAAAAAAAAGGAAGAGAAGCAAAAATAAATATTTTTTTCAAATGGATAAGGCAAGGAAGATGGATCTCCCCGAAAAAGAATATATTGGGAGTCCAATTGCCTGCAGCTTGGAAGTCTTTGTTACAAAGGGTATTGAACTTTGTGCCAAGTGCCCCCTTTAATTATACAAATTCCAAAGTATTTTTATGATTAACTGGCATAGGTGGTACTCAGGATAGCATGAAGATAAGACACTAATAAAAAAAAAGAAAGAGGTTGGTGCTTTGGGTTTAATGTAAATGCAATGTTTCAGGTTGATGATTTGTCAAGTACAGATGTTTGTGAGAAAACCCTGCTTGCAAACGTGTTTTAATTGATCCCAAAGTTCAGTAGGGTTGAGGTCAGGGCTTTAAACGGTTCGCTCAACTTCATCCAAACTAAAATGCTCAATTCATGTCTTTATGGAGCTGGCTTTGGTTACAGGAGCACTGCCATGCTGGACTAGAAAAGGACCTTCCCAAACTGTTATCAGTGTCTAAAATATTTTGTATGTTGTAGTATTAAAATGTAGGTCAAGCCAGAAAAGGATGTTCCCAGGTTGGAAGTTCACAAAGGTCTTTGTTGTAGTGTTAAAATGTACATCGGGAAAACCTTTTCCCAAGGATGTGGAAGGTTCTCATGACAGATGCACACCAGTTGGTCTGGGGAGGAGTCCTAGATGCCTTCGGGGGACTTTGTCAGAGAAAGCCTGGTTTTCCATCAACATTCTACAACTCAGGGCAATTCAATTGTCCCTTCATTCCTAGACCCCTCAGTTGTGAAGTCAGACAAACAAACAATCCCAAGTCCAAGCACTCAAATGGAAGCAGACTTAAAATGTTATTAAACCATCCTTAATTAAAATAACAAACATGTCTATACTTACCTGTAAGGATGAGCCCGGTGTTCGATTCGAACCCATGTTCGAATCGAGCACCGGGTGTTCGCTCGCTCGGCGAGCCCAGAACTATTGGGACCGCTCGCATCAAATTCGTGTGATGCGAGCGGCCCCGCAATGCATTGCGGCCCGCGCAGTGCAATGCTGGCTGATGATTGGCCAAGCATGCACTGTGACCCCGCATGCTTGGCCAATCACAGCGCCGGCAGCGAGGAGAGCCATAATTGGCTACAGGCAGGATGCCTGTAGCCAATTATAGCTCAGGGGCTTTAATACACGCCCCACGGTATAAGAGGCCGCCGCTGCGGCGGCCTCGCATATTATGTTTCACTCACAGTGTCAGCGTGTCAGTGTGCTGCTGACTGCTGACAACAATATGTTCTTTATTTCTGGGGATATGTGTGTGCGTGCTGTTAGAACAGCATTGCAGTATCACATCTGGGGGGTGTCTATAGGTAGCCTGTGAAGGAGGGCAGGTTTCCTGTGCTTAGAACTTTCCCTGCAAAAAAGTGTCATTTTTGCAGGAAGAAAGCTATTTAAATCACTCGCGGCTAATGAATTGATGGCTCCTGTAACACAGAGAGCTGTCATTCATTAATAAAAAACAAAAAAAAAAGCGTAGGGGTCCCCCAAATTCAATAACCAGGCCCTTCAGGTCTGGGATGGATATTAAGGGGGATCCCAGCCAAAAAAAAAAAAAAAAAATGGCGTAGGGTCCCCCTCAAAATCCATACCAGACCCTTGAGGTCTGGTATGGATTTTAAGGGGAACCCTAGCCAAAAAAAATGGCGTGGGGTCCCCCTCAAAATCCATACCAGACCCTTATCCGAGCACGCAACCTGGCAGGCCGCAGGAAAAGAGGGGGGGACGAGAGCGGCCCCCCCTCTCGCCTGAACCGTACCAGGCCACATGCCCTCAACATTGGGAGGATGCTTTGGGGGTCTAAGACCCCAAAAGCACCTTGTCCCCATGTTGATTAGGACAAGGGCCTCTTCCCCACAACCCTGGCCGGTGGTTGTGGGGGTCTGCGGGCGGGGGGCTTATCGGAATCTGGAAGCCCCCTTTAACAAGGGGACCCCCAGATCCCGGCCCCCCCCCTGTGTGAAATGGTAAGGGGGTACAAAAGTACCCCTACCATTTCACCAAAAAAGTGGCAAAAATGGTAAAAAGGACAGGAGACAGTCTTTGACAATTCCTTTATTAAAATCTTCTTTCTTCTTTCTTCATCCTTCGGTTTCTTCATCTTCTCCTTCCTTCATCTTCTTCCATCTTCTTCTTCCATTTTCTTCTTCCTCCGATCCGCTTCTTCTTGCGCTGGTCTTCTCGTCCTTCTCGTCCGGCATCTTCTTCCGTCGGCGTCGGCGTCGGTGTCTCTGTCTCTTCTTGGGCCGCTCCGCGCAATGGGAGGCTCCCGCTGTGTGAGGCTCCGCTCCGTCTGACAGGTCTTTTATAATGGAGGGCACCTGGTGACCCCGCCCCCTCTGACGCACAGGGACGTCATGGGGAATTCCATGATGGCTTTCCCCATGATGTCAGAGGGGGGCGGGGTCACCAGGTGCCCTCCGTTTTAAAAGACCTGTCAGATGGAGCGGAGCCTCACACAGCGGGAGCCTCCCATTGCGCGGAGCGGCCCAAGAAGACACCGACACCGACGCCGACGCCGACGGAAGAAGATGCCGGACGAGAAGGACGAGAAGACCAGCGCAAGAAGAAGCGGATCGGAGGAAGAAGAAAATGGAAGAAGAAGATGGAAGAAGATGAAGGAAGGAGAAGATGAAGAATCCGAAGGATGAAGAGGCCCTTGTCCTAATCAACATGGGGACAAGGTGCTTTTGGGGTGCAATGCTTTTGTCACAGAGCAGACCTCAAGGGTCTGGTATGGATTTTGAGGGGACCCTACGCCATTTTTTTTTTTTTTTTTTGGCTGGGATCCCCCTTAATATCCATCCCAGACCTGAAGGGCCTGGTTATTGAATTTGGGGGGACCCCTACGCTTTTTTTTTTTTTTCCCGCCCCGCCAGCACTCCAGGCCCCTCTACTTCTTTGGTGCCCCGCCAGCACTCCAGGCCCCCATGGAAAGTCGCTTTGATAGGGGATACCCATGCATGCTTGCTCCCAGGCTGCCCTGTCTGCATCTATTGACACAGAGCAGGCGGCTCGGCCCCAACCCCCGCTTCCGTATCACAGCATTTGATTGACAGCGGTTGGAGCCAATGGTTCCCACCGCTATCAATCTGCCCAATGAGGAGCAAGACAGTGGCGAGAGCCACTGCTCTCATGGTCATCGCTGGATCAGATCAAGTATAGGTAAATGGGGGGGGGGGCTGGGGGGGATCTGCAGCTCAGAAGGTTTGTCACCTTAATGCATAGAATGTATTGAGGTGAAAAACTTTAAGACTTTAAAACCAGGTTTTTGTTAGAGCACCCCTCCCCCTCTTCATTACCTCTTATTTAGTGGCCACAAGTGTATAGGGGGAATCCTTTCAGTTCTCCCACATAGAGGAGCCTGGCTCCCATGGTTGAGACGCAGGATCTTTCATTCTATTACTAGGGTAGGACCCACTAATTCGGGGTACTTTGTCGCAGTAAGTGGGCTTAGCACTATATAACCATATAGTGTAACCAAACCCCCGTATTTTTTGAATATGTTTAGGTGTTTTTAACTAGCCCTGCAGGAAACGTCATTCTTGAATGTGTGTGCTGTAATATGTTCGCTTTTGCCCACATCCCATCTCATAAGGATCAGAAATAGTTTTTTTACTGCTGTCTGGCACTCTGTTATCTTGTTGCAGATGTTTCCTCATTTCCTGCCTGGTGAAACCATTGTCACTGGGACAGCAAGCGAGGGAAAATCACTATAATGGAGCCCTGGATAGTTGGATAGTAATGGGATGTAATTTTTCCCCCTTTATAAAAAAAAACAACAAAATCATAGACTTTAAGACTTACATGTCTATTTTATTCTGGTGCCAAAAAGGCATGTGTAGTGGCCATAACCCCTTGAGGAGCGGCCTTGACTTTTGGGCTTACCAGTTACCTCCTCGTGGCTTGTCGGTGAATGTCCAGGGGTTCCTAGGGTTAGTACCCAACAACTTTGGATGCTGACACATAAAAGTCCTTTTTAAGGTTTTTATTCTGCAGTGGTAACATCCAACACAACACAGTCTCAGATAGGAATAAAGGGCACGGGTGAAGAAACTCAGGCACTTTGAACTGCTGACATCCACTGAATGTCTCTAATCAACCCAGAGAGTAGCCACTCGCAGCTGGGCCCTTCAATGCCGGATAGACCTCTAGCCAGTGGTCTAGCAGCCAAACAATGTGATCCGGAAACTTGCAAAAGTCTCTGACACAGAATAAACTTGTAACTGAAGATAGTAAGAACCTTTCTCACAGTACCTGGAACTTTCTCTGTCTCCTTGGCAGTACTGTGAAAGTGTGGATTCTTTAGTGTCCATACAACTCAGCTTCCAGGCTCTTACCGAGATGCCAGCTTGTTGGCCCTCATCCGAAGAGTCCTCCCCTGATCACTTGTATGAGTTGCCGTGTCCCTCCAATACTGAGAGCACACCGGGACGCCTTGAATCCTCCTTCAGTTACTGGGCCTCGGGCTAATCAGCTCCGAGACTCGGGAACAGACGGATCCCCACCCCAGACCATGCGGGTCTATGGGGCTGGTCAGACTGACCATGTTTGCGGGACAGCAAACGCTCCTAGGCCCGGGACCCCTTGTGGGGCTACTGCGGTCCAGAACCAGGAAGCAAGACTGCAGCCGAACCCCGAACATGTGACTTCAGCACCTTAATTACCCCTCCCCAGACTACACAGCAGGGCCAGACGCGCCCACTGATTGGCTCTGGGAAAGATTGGTACCCAACACGTCCAACCAGGCCTGGTTGTCGGCCTGTCATGGGTGCCTCACTGCACCTATGACCAGGCAGAACTCTAATACAGTCCAGCCAAACTGATGCCAAAGTAAACCTGTACAATTAACCCTCAGAACCCCATTACTGTTCTGAGGGAAAAAATGAAATTTCCACTTATAGCGCACACTTGTTAAAGTGTGACCGCTACACATGTAATTATCAATTTATTATAGACGTCTCCAGAAAGATTATTTTGTGCATGTGCAATGGCCAATTTGCCCCTGTTTAACTACTGTTAGGAAGCAAAAGCAACAAGTGCCTCCTTTTTTTCCTTATCAATGATGTGGATGGTAGGCGGATTGAGATGTACAATGGGATAAAATGCCCTATAGCTTTCTTTCTTTGTTATATGCATGGCAACTAGAGTGTCTCCCTGAAGCACACATCTATATAGTAGGATTATAAATTAACTTTTATTATTCTAAAACTACTCTGTCTTCTATCCTGGTTGTTTAATCTGCAAAACTACTTGGTGTCCTAAAAAAAGCTTCAAGGCCACAGTGGGAGCAGGAATGTGAATAATTTAATTTGGGATAATGTAAGGTTCTGCATAATAGAAAAGAAGTTGTCCCAGATGGTGTATATTAACATACATCAATCAGCCATAACAATATAACCACTGCAGTTAAAGTGAATAACATTGATTATCTTGTTATAATGGCCTCTAAAAGTGGATGGGATATATTAAGCAGCAAGTGAACATGTTGTCCCTGAAGTTGATGTGTGGAAAGCAGAAAAAAATGTAAGGATTTGAGTGACTTTGACAAGAGTCGGATTGTGATGGCTAGACAACTGGGTCATAGCAACTCCAAAACTGGAGCCCCTGTGGGGTGTTCCTAGTCTGCCATGGTCAGGAAATGCCAAAAGTATTCCGATCCGATAGAAGAGCTACTGTAGCATAAATTAGTGAAATAGCAATTTCCAATAGAAATGTGTCAGAGCACACAGAGCACTGCAGTTTGTTGCGTATGGCGCTGATTAGCCACAGACCGGTCAGGGTGCCCTTACTTGCCTGTGTTCACAGCCAATAGCACCTACAAAGGGCACATGAGCATAAGAACTGGAATACAGAGCAATGGAAGAAGGTTGCCTGGTCTGACAACGTTTTTTCTTTAACCACTTCAGCCCCGGACCAATTGGCAGCCAAAGGACCAGGCCCCTTTTTGCGATTCGGCACTGCGTCGCTTTAACTGACAATTGCGCGGTCGTGCGACGTGGCTCCCAAACAAAATTGGCGTCCTTTTTTTCCCACAAATAGAGCTTTCTTTTTGTGGTATTTGATCACCCCTGCGGTTTTTATTTTTTGCGCTATAAACAAAAATAGAGCGAGAATTTTGAAAAAAATGCAATATTTTTTACTTTTTGCTATAATAAATATCCCCAAAAAATATATAAAAAAACATTTTTTTTCCTCAGTTTCGGCCGATACGTATTCTTCTACATATTTTTGGTAAAAAAAAATCGCAATTAGCGATTATTGATTGGTTTGCGCAAAAGTTATAGCGTTTACAAAATAGGGGATAGTTTTATAGCATTTTTATTAATATTTTTTTTTTTACTAGTAATGGCGGCGATCAGCGATTTTTATTGTGACTGCGACATTATGGCGAACACATCGGACATTTTTGACACATTTTTGGGACATTTGTCATTTATACAGAAATCAGTGCTATTTAAATAGCACTGATTCCTATGTAAATGACAGTTGTAGTGAAGGGGTTAACCAATAGGGGGCGGGGAGGAGTCAGTGTGACGTGTGTGTGTTTTTTTACAGTAGGGGGGCGTGGCTGTACGTCTGACGTCATTGATCGGCGTTCCCGATGACAGGGAACCGCCGATCACTGACAGTCAGTGTAGGAAGCGCGGGGAGAGGTTTGTTTACACAAACCTCTCCCCGTTCTTCAGCTCCGTAACCCGATCGCGGGACACCAGCGGCGATCGGGTCCGCTGGTCCCGCGGCCGGGGTCACCGAGCTCCCGACCGGGTCGCGAGCGCGCCGCTGGCGGCGCGCGCGCGACCCACAGGCAGGCACATGCACGATCACGTACAGGTACGTGATTTTGCCTGCCCGTGCCATTTTGCCGACGTATATCGGCGTTAGGCGGTCGGGAAGCGGTTAACATCATGTGGATGGCCAGCTATGTAGGGAAGAGATGGCACTAGTATTAACTATGAGAAGAATGATCCATGGAGACCCCACTTAGCATCTTACAAGACTTAAAGGATCTGTGACTGACAGCTTGGTGCCAGATACCACAGCATACCTTCAGAGGTCTAAATGATAGGGTCTTTACCGGGCACATATGACGTCACCACAATACCACGCTAGACCCGGAAGCAACGGGCAGCAACAGAGAGCCGGCCGGCTCAACTTTTTAAACACAAGCATATATACTACTATTCTGTAAGTGTATTCCCTTATTTCTTTTATTAAATGTACTAAGTGATACACTATGGAGGTTCCATGTTTTTATTCTTGCATGGGGTCCGATTGATGGTCCATTTACCGAGGGTATCCTGCTCAATACCAAGTGAAATTCCTTGCACCACCTACAGAGACCCGGGGCTGGGGAAAAATCCAAAAGCTTTATTGATCTCCCTAAACAAGAGATCATAATATTTGGTAAGCGGCAGTCTTTCTCATTGGTGGAGGATTTTGTCTTTCTATACCAATTCACTACTTTCTCTGGTGTTAAGAGAGTGTTGTCACCATTCAAGCACAATTGTAGAGGACCAGTCATTGGATGAATTTGCCTTGTTCTTATGGAACTGCTATTTGATTATTTTGCTTGAGTTATCACGTAAGGATTTTTTTCCTTTGGACACTCTGTATGCATCCCTTTTTTAGGGTGCACATTTTTTTGTTCATTCATATCTGCATTTAATATGTTCACCTATGTTTACCTGTTGAGTTTAGAATCATTCGTTTTAGCTCACTTTTAGCAACGCAGCCATTTCTTTTGTTTATATTTGCTTATTGTGTGTGTCTCACATATATGGTTGCAGCAGCCACTCTTTTTTAATTTTATGATATGACATCTATTTTATTTTTCACTATTTATTATTTAGACAGCGCAGTAATTCCTACCACTACAATTTTGCACATATATCAAACATCCAGTGTATAAACCTATGAAAACGTTATTATCATCAGATGAAAACATTCACAGGCCATGCATTGTTACATATTGTATATTTCTTGCAACAACAGTATGGTATATCTGTGTGTGACACCACATGTTCATCTCATATATCACCAATGTAGTGCCCATGTTTCAAGACTTGCTCTTTCTCAGGGTAGCTATGTAACTATGTAACCCAATGGACAAAGATGGTAGATAGATGATACACATAATATAAGGATTAAATAGCCTGCAATTATAATATAAAATCACGCCACGCCGTGTGTTCCCAAAAGGGAGAAAGCGGGGAGGGAAGCCCGTCAGCACCCGCAGGGATCTTGGAGGTGCTTTATATGGTTGGCAGGAAAACAATCCAGTGGCATGGCCAACTGCAGCTTGTTTTTTAGCTTGTCTAAAGTTGAACTCCAGGCAAATGCACACATGATTTACCTACCAAAGGATCTGTATTTCTGTACATAAAGTTCTTAGATGTACAAACCTGGCCACATTGCAAAGCCCTGCTTTAGAGGAGGCATGGAGTAGGGTGTGCTGACCGAGAGCTCCGCTTGAGATCCATCCTGATTTAAAATCCTGCGTGGGTTTTAAAATCCAATTGCATGTTCTCCCCGTGCCTGCGTGGGTTTCCGGGTACTCCAGTTTCCTCCCACACTCCAAAGACATGCTGGTAGGTTAATTAGATCCTGTCGATAAAATTGGCCAAATATGTGTATGTTGTATGTGTTTGTAAGCGTGTCGGGACCCCACAGGGCAAGGACCGCACTATACCACAGATGGACACCAGTGGTAAAAAGCGCCCTGAGGCGATTCAGTTCGCATAGGTTGCGCTATACAAGTCATTCATTCATTCACCAAGGTAAATACAGGTACTTACTCTGCTTAGCATTTAAAAAAAAAAAAAACTGAAGGATGTATTCATATTTAGAGAAGTAGAGAACTGCCATACTGCATGTATTTTATCTGCCTGGAGCTCTATTTTAATGTTTTATAAGTCTATTCTGATGATATAGAGATCCCGCAACATGCCACAAACAGAAGGCACAACATTGTAATAAGCTTTGTCAGTCAGTCCTGTTATACTCACCATAACTCCTTTATCCAACTTGTTGTCACAGCTGCCATAAGATCTCTAAAATGAGGACCCTCCAGACTGTTTCGAGACAAGTCAAGTTTCCATAATGTCTTGTTTTGTTTTATTCCAAATGCCAGATGGAGGCAGGAACTGTCTGTCAGGTGATTATTATGCAAACTGTAGAAGAAGAGAAAAACAGTAAAATATATTTATATCCAAAACATATTTTTTTAGTTTTGGCTATAGCAGAGACCAGTTAGATACTATGTTCCAGCTAGGGAGATTCATTATCACCATTTGTACAGGTGACCATTGCCACAAAGGAAGAAAGTGATGGGAAACCAAATTCTTGCAGTTGTAGATGGACTTATTAGTGTCAGTGAGAAGAATAATGCCCCATTGTTGGTGTCAGTGGGAGGAATAGTGGCACATTGTTGATGTCAGTGGAAGGGATAGTGCCCCATTGTTGGTGTCAGTGGAAGGGATAGTGCAACAACTTTTGTCTCCATGGAGGAATAATGCCACAACATAAGTAAGTGTCAGTAGAAGGAATAGTGCCCCATCAATGCTGTCAGTGGGTGGACTAGTACCCATCATTGATGTCAGTGGAAGGAATAGTTCCCCACCATATGTGTCAGTGGGATAAAAATTGCCCCATCATTACTGTCAGTGAAAGAAAAAAGTGTCAAATAAATGCTGTCAGTAGAAAGAATAGTGCTCATTATTTGTGTCATTGTGGGGAACAGTGCCCCAATGAGTTGTAAGGTTGAGCAAAGGGCTGCAGCTTAGGGAGCACTGTCTTAGGTATCTCGCTAAAATGGAATTCCTATTGCAGGGGAAAATTCAGAGTTTTGACTGTTGAGAAAAATAATGAGCCATGAAACCCAATGTAGGTAAATAATGCATCGGACATCACTTAGGTGGTGTTCTGAGGGATTGGCGAGCTATGAGCTTAAAAACTATTTAAAAAAATGAGAAGCAAAGACAAAAGAAATTTGAGACAGAAGGGGAAAAAGCAATGAAGTGTAATGAAGAAAGGAAGAAAGAAGGAAGATGAAGGTTAGGGGTTGGTTACCTTCTTCCATATGCCAGTGCCCACCAAGGTACCCACAGAGCTCAAACGTTTACCACCCTTTGGTCTGGTTGGGAGTGGGATATCCATGGGGACAAGATGTTGAGAAATTTCTTGTGGGCATCAAAGGAAATGGCAAATAATCCTTCCTTAGTCATAGTCCAATGCAATCGACAAATAACCTCACTGAAGTATAGCGCTAGGTGGAGATTTTCCTTCACTTCCTGTCCCATAGCCAAACAGGAAGTGAGAGGAAATCCCTGCAAATTAAAGGAATTCCTTTGGGACCCCCAACTCACCAGAACTAGTGTCCCTACTGGAAGATTTTTCCGCTATTACTTTTCTGGAGACAACCCATAATTTGGGATTTTGTTTTATTTTCACTTTCAATGATAATGGTAAATAGGACAAATAGAGAGGTAGAATCTCCCTAACGGTGGCACAGACAGCAATAAAAACTGACAGGGGTTCTAGTCCATCTCCACTATATCCAAAAAAAAAAAAGTTTTGCCTTTAGTTATACTTTAACCTACAAGCCCTGGGGCATGCCCTCTTATATGCAACATCAGGCCCATGTGTACAGGTACAAAAGCAGATGAATACTGGGGTACAAATTTAGCAATTTGGGATGGGGTAAGGTACCGGTGGAAAAGGACTTTGTTTTAACTGAACAAGGCCAAAATGTTGAACAAACCCCTGGCCATAGAAGTCCTTATTTCTGTCCAATCCAGCGGTGTACCCTGTGCAGCAGCACTGCTCCTTTCTTACTGCATTCACAGGAGATTCTGAGGGCAGCAGGGGCCATTGTCTCCCACTGCTGTCAGTAGATCCTGTGAGGAGGGAGTGGGGACAGGCTGAGCCACACAGTGTTTATAGCCCCACTCAGAAGAGCCCTCGCATGAGTGCTCCCCTCAGCAGCCAGATTGCTAAGGGGGCAATTGGAGAAGAGGAAGAGCCGAGAGTGTCGGCGGGGGACTCCAGAAAAGGAGGTAACGTGTTTACTGTGTATAACATGTTTATTATTTTATTGCAAAAAAAGTAAATAAAAAGCTTTACAAACACTTTAATGCATTCCCTGCATTAAAGTGATTGTAAAATCTTGTTTAAAAAAAATTTAAATAACAAACATGTTATACTTAGTTGCTCTGTTAGCCCAGAGCAGCCCAGATCCTCCTCTTCTCGGGTCCCTCTTCGCTGCTCCTGGCCCTTCCCTCCTGTTGAGTGCCCCCACAGCAAGCCCCATATGGGGGCACCCGAGCCAAGCTGTAGCTTTGTGTGTCCATTCAGACACAGTGCTTCCATTCAGCACTGCCCCTCTCTCTCCTGATTGGCTAACTGACGTTAATTGACAGCTGCGTGAGCCAATGGCACCGCTGCTGTGTCTCTGCCAATCAGGAGGAGAGTTCTGGACATCACTGGAGAGAGATGGGGCTCAGGTAAGTATTAGGGGGGGCTGAGGGGGCTGCTGCACACAGAAGGTTTTTTATCTTAAAGCGGAGCTCCACCCTAAAGTGGAACTTCCGCTCATCGGATTCCTCCCCCCTTCCGGTGTCACAATTGGCACCTTTCAGGGGGAAAGGGGACAGGATATCCTTTCCCACTTCCGGAAGTACGCCACGGCGCGATGCGGCTGTGACGTCACCGCGGGGATTCCTCCTTCTCCTCCCTCGGCCACCGGGCTAATAGGAGAGAGGAGCGGGGCCTCGCACATGCGTAGTAGGGTTCCCGGCGTGAAGCCAAAAGGCTACAATGCCGGGTTACCTTACCCGCAATGGCAGCGGCAGCACCTGACAGCTGATGGAGACATCAGCTGCGGTGCCGACATCCAGGGACTGCAGGACAGGTAAGTATCCATTTATTAAAAGCCGGCAGCTGCAGTATGTGTAGCTGCTGGCTTTAAACAAAAATTTTTTCCCCGGAACACCCCTTTAATGCATAGAATGCAATAAAGTGGCGTTCCACTCAAAAGTGGAACTTCCGCTTATCCGTCTCCTCGGAGGGGGGGAACGGTACCTGTTTTTGACAGGTACCGTTCCCCACTTTTGGAGATGGTGCCACAGTGCGTGCGCAGTAGGGAACCGGCTGTGAAGCAGAAAGGCTTCACTGCTGGGTTCCCTTACCAGGAATGATGGCAACTGCATCTGACAGCCAATCTGAAGATCGGCTGGGGTGCTGACATCACAGGCGCTCTGGACAGGTAAGTGTCCTTATATTAAAAGTCAACAGCTGCAGTATTTGTAGCTGCTGACTTTAAATTTTTGGTGGGGGAACTGGACCTCCTCTTTAAAGGAGAAGTGCAGCCAGTGCTTTTTAGGCTGGGCTTCTCCTCTGGGTCACAGGAGTGCAATTTGTTTTGCACTCCTATGATCCGTTTTTAGCAGAGAGCGGTCTGATGTCTGCTCTCCGCTGATGTCACTGCCATCAGTCGAGGCAGCGCGTCATCCTGACTTCCCAAGTCTGGATCCACCAGCTGCCTTGATTGATGGCAGTCTCAGCGAGCCGCTGAGACGGCCGCTCCTTGCTCCTCCACAGCTCAGCGCTCCAATGAGCGTGGAGGATCAGAGCAGGCGAGATGCTGATTGACAGGCAAAATCTCTCTGCTCGGGGGGGAGTGAGAACCGAGCCATCGGCGGTGTTCGTTGGATTGGTCCTCAGTGAAGAGATGCTGGCGGACAGCTGCAGCATCGGTCTGATGCTCCATCCACCGAGGTAAGTATGAATCAAAAATAAACCGAAAACCCATACTTCTCTTTTAAGATAAAAAACCTCTTGTCTTTACAACTCGTTTAAGGTAAAACTCTCCCCAATACCTATTCCACCCACTCCCATTTCTAAACACTTACCTGGCTCCTGTCACCGCTCCAGTGCTGTCTTGGCTACAGCACCTCTCCTCCCACTTTTTGGTCTCACGGGACCACATGCTGTCAATAAAACTCCTGTGAGGAGGGAGTGGGGGGTGTGGCTTACCAGCGCAGTGTGTGTCTATGGACACACACATTTTGGTTTGAGAACGAACGTGTGTGGGTGCCTCCATAGCACCCGGCTCGCTAAGGAGGTACCTGGAAGGAGGAGCAGACAGTGCCAGCAGGGGACTGCCATAGAGAAGGTAGGGACTGCTCTGAGCAGTATAACAACTTTTTGGTTATAATAAAAAAAGTTACCATTTATTATCACTTTAAATTAAAGTTGCTTTAATGAAAAAAAAATGATGTGCAATAAACTTCCATTATTCAGATAACATGGTGTTTATTTATTGTATTACTTGTAAATTTTGGATAGAGGTGTCTCAGAATATTATTTTAGTTAATCCTGTTATACTCACTCCAATTGCTCTATCTGGCTTGTTAGCAGAGCTGTCATCAGATCACTGAAACAAGGACCCTCCAGATTGTTATCAGAAAGATTCAGTATCCTCAGTGTCTGGTTATTTCTTATTGCAGATGCCAGGTGAGGACAGGAGCTGTCTTTCAGGTTGTTACCATTCAAACTGAAAAGGACAAAGTTAAAAGAATGATTTATATCACAAAAGATGTTACATAGTTAGTCTGGTTGAAAAAAAAGACAATGGTTTGGGGCTGTGAGTGGGTGGCAAATCCATCCAGTTCAACCAATAAAAGGAAATAAAATGTATACAATCCTATATACACAATCCTATACCCACAGTTGACCCAGAGGAAGGCAAAAGAAAAAAAACAGCACAAACTAATTAGCTCCAGCAGGGGAAAAAAGTTCTTCCTGACCCCACAAGAGGCGATCGGATATTCCCTTTACCTATAAATATTAGTATCCAGTTATATTATGGGGGTTATTTACGTAAGGCAAATCCACTTTGCACTGCAAGTGCACTTGGAAGTGCAGTCGCTCTAAATCTAAGGGGTAGATCTGAAATGAGTGGAAGCACTGCTGATTTTATCATCCAATCATGTGCAAGCTAAAATTCTGTTTTTTATTTTCCTTGTATGTCCCACTCGGATCTACAGCGACTTTACTTCCAAGTACACTTGCAGTGCAAAGTGGATTTTCCTTTAGTAAATAACCCCCCATTTGTATCTAGGAAAGAATCCAGGCCTTTTGAAAAAACAATCTACAGAGCTGGACAGAACCATCTCTAGAGGGAGTCCTTTCCACATTTGCTCAGCTCTTACTGTGAAGAAGCCTTTCTATATATGGAGATTACATTAATTTTCCTCCAGATGTAAAGCGTGCCCCCCTGTCCTCTGTGATGACTTTAAAGTGAATAACTCAACACCAAGTTTACTATATGGACCACTTAATCTCCTTCTATCCAAAGAGAATAAATTTAGTTCTATTGATTTCTCCTCATAACTAAGCTCCTCTGTGCCTCTTATCAGTTTGGTTGCCCTTTTCTGCATTTTCTCCAGTTCCCCAATATCCTTTTTGTGAACTGGTGCCAAAAACTGTACTGCATATTCCAGATGAGGTCTTACTAATGATTTGTACAGGGGAAAAATGATCTCTCTCTGGAGTCCATACCTCTCTTAATACAAGAAAGGACTTTGCTCGCTTTGGAAACCGCAGCTTGGCATTGCATGCTATTATTGAGCTTATGATCTACCAAAACCCCCAGATCCTTCTCCACCATTGATTCCCCCAGCTCTTCTCCTCCTAGTATGCCCAATGAAACATTGGGGTTGGCTTGTAAGTTGGAGACATCCTGTAAGGACGTTATTCCACTGCATTGCTTGGTGTCATCTGCAAAGACTGAAATGTTACTTTTAATCCCAGACCCTATATCATTTATAAATATATTAAAAAGTAAGGGTCCCAACACTGAACCTTGGGGTACACCACAAATAACCTTAGACCATTCAGAGTAATGCCCCGTACACACGGTCGGAAATTCCGACCACAAAATCCGTCAGATTTTTTCAGACGGATTTTGTCCGACACTGGTGTTGCATACACACGGTCGGACAAAGTTGTCGGAAAATCCGATCATCCTGAACGTGGTGACGTTCGTTGCGTACGACGGGACTACGTAGAGGCTAGTAGCCAATAGCTTTGGTCTTGTAATGTGATCTGAGCATGCGTGGCACTTTGTCCGTCGGAATTCGCTACACACGATCGGAAAAAGTCTGATAGGACTTTGTTGTCGGAAAATTTGAGAGCAGGATCTCAAACGGAAAAAGTCCGATGGAGCCCACACACGGTCGGAATTTCCGACAACATGGTCTGATAGGACATTTTCCGTCGGAAAATCCGACCGTGTGTACGGGGCATTAGAATCACTAGTCACTACACTCTAAACATTGTCTTTTAGCCAGTTTTATATCCATTTATAAACTGGTTTGTTCAAGCCTGTAGACTTAACCTTACACATTAGCTTGAACAATGCTTTTGCAAAATCCAATATACCCCCATCCACAGCCACTCCTTTATCTAATGTTTTACTTACCTCCTCATGAAAAGAAATTGGACAGACATGCTGTCTGTTGCTTCTAGAAATAACTCATCTATGTGGTCTTTTATTAAACTCTCCAGTATATTCACAACTATAGAAGTTAAACTAACAGGTCTAGAAATAATTTATTATGGAGAAGTTAAACTAACAGGTCTAGAAATAATTATAATATAACATTGCAAATAAATGGTTATCAGTGGAAGACTTCTCCAGAAGGCTTACAGGGATGACACCCTGAAAAGGAACACATACTCTTTCCCTCTTCGACAGGTACCTCTCACTCTTTCCCTCTTCGACAGGTACCTCTCACTAATGCTATTCTTACTCCCTATCCAGTGTGACTCTTTCTCTTCCTAACTTGTACACTACAGACACATTAAATGATGCCGAATCCGACTTTGTAAAGACTTCTGTGTCAAAATGGCCGACCCAGACTTGCAAGATTTTGGTATCTAATAAGATAAACTGTTCTACCCAAGATACAGTAGATGCCTACAGTGCATAGCAGGACACAATTTTTCCTTAATGCAACATTACCACCTTCAGATTGGAGGAAATTCCCGCAGTCTTCACCTTGCTACAAATGACTAATATTTTGCACTAGCAGAGTAATTTTGTCAAATTTAGTATAAGATAGCATTTGGCATTTTACTCTGTTCTGTTACAGGTACAGGTACATTTGTGAGAGATCTATTTTGCTAAAAAACTTTGTCCTCCAGAAAGAGAGGTAAATATATTTTAATCAGGATACTTAAGCGGAACTTCAGTATTTTTTTCATCTTTCCATCTATTAAATCTTCTGCCCTTGTTGTTTTAACTTTGGATAGTAAAACAATTCTTTTCAGCCAGTAAACACCTTATACAGCCCACTTCCTGTTTCTTGTCTGGTAAAAAGCCTAGGCTTATGACATCATACACAGCTCTCACTCTCATAAGAGTTTGCCAGGAAGGGAGGGGGGGTGAGTCATAAGAGGGCCAATGAGAGCTTCAGAGCTGGAGGTGTGCCTCTGTGTGTCTGTGTAAATCCAGGAAGTGAACAGGCACATCGCAGTATATATAAAATAACATGCAAAGTGGTTTGAGGGAAGCTTCAGAATGGCAAGGATGTTTTTATTACAAATTATGTGAGCAGACTGCTGTTCCTCTTTAGCAATTTTCTGTACTTTATTTACAGAAAGTTCAAAATCTACAGATACATCCGGTTTTATAAAGGGCATGAGCCCCAATCACTCCAATGTACCTTCTTTCTGCAGAGAATCCAAATCGGCATCCAATTTTTGGTGAACATTGTAATGTACAGGGCAATCTTTTAAAAATGTAAACATTTGTTACATTTATTTTCCAATTCCCACTAGCATTCTTTAGAATTATTACATTGTATATGTTGCTACAAAGAGGTATGCATTCTTCTCCGCTCCATCTAGTGGCCATAATATTTTACTACTGCATATTAATAAAAGAACATTCTTTTCGAAGAGAAAATAGCCTAAAGAATATTTGATTTTGTCCAATTTACACTGAACGAATGTACATGCAGATTCATTGGATGTATGACTATGCACATTCTTTCTAAATAGACCCATAAGAGATGCCTGACTGATTTAGACTTTAATCAGAGATGTTTATAATTACAAAAATGTATGTTCTAGGTAGTGCATATAAGCAAGTAAGAGGTGTGCATATTAAAATATATTATATTCCTATTTCTTCATAAGGTTGGAGCTGGTTTATATGTTGTGGATGTAAACTTGCCAAACAAATTCAGTTCTGTTATACTCACTGTAATTCCTCTATCCGGCTTGTTTTTAGAGCTGTCATCAGATCGCTGAAATGAGGACCCTCCAGATTGTTCGCAGTCAGGATCAGTGTCCTCAGCGTCTGGTTATTTCTTATTCCAGAAGCCAGATATGGGCAGGAAATGTTTATCAGGTTATTATCTTCCAAACTGAAGGAGAGAATGATACCAGAAAATTGTTACATACATTCCACAGAAAATTATTTTATTAATCTCCATTTTGATCTACAGTATAGTTACATAGTAGGTGAGGTTGAAAAAGGACACAAGTCCATCAAGTCCAACCTATGACATTCATTTTAACCACTTCAGCCTCGGAAGGTTTTACCCCCTTCCTGACCAGAGCACTTTTTACAATTTGGCATTGCGTCGCTTTAACTGGTAATTGTGCGGTCATGCAAAGCTGTACCCAAACGAAATTTGAGTCCTTTTTTTTCCCCCAACAAATAGAGCTTTCTTTTGGTGCCATTTGTTCACCTCTGCGGTTTTTATTTTTTGTGCTATACACAAAATAAGAGAGATCATTTTGAAAAAAAACAATATTTTTTTACATCTTGCTTTAATAAATATCCCAAAATGTTTTTAAAAACAAATTTCTTCATCAGTATATTCTTCTACATATTTTTGGTAAATCGCAATAAGCGTATATTGATTGGTTTGCGCAAAAGTTATAGCGTCTTCAAACTATGGGAAAGATTTATGGCATTTTTATTTTTTTATTAGTAATGGCGGTGATCTGCAATTTTTAGCGGTATTGCGACATTGCGGCGGACAGATCGGACACTTTTGACACATTTTTGGGACCATTGACATTTATACAGCAATCAGTGCTATAAAAATGCACTGATTACTATGTAAATGACATTGGTAGGGAAGGGGTTTAACACTAGGGGGCGATCAGGGGGTTAAATGTGTGTTCCCTCAGTGTGTTCTAACTGTATGGGGATAGGACTGAGTAGAAGAGGAGACATTTCACTGTTTCTACTTACTAGGAACAAATAACATGTCTCATCTCCTCTGACAGCACAGGGGTTTGTGTGTTTACACACACAAATCCCCGTTGTGGCGCTCGTGCACGCGATCGCTCGTGCACGCGATCGCTCGTGGCCGGTGGCGGCTACTCTTAAAGGGAATATGGGGTTTCGCGCAGCAGTGTCATTGTGCCACAGTATATGTACGCGAGCCGGTCGGGAACCAATATGACCAATCTGTATTAATATCCACATATAACTAATATGTATTAAATTTCTGCTGCATTTAGCCTAAATTGAGGTGACCTAATCTCTTCAATGATGGTAAAAGTATGGACATTTTCAAGGTGTACACTTTAGGTTGTGTATGTGTTGTTTCTCTATATCACCTAAAGCATTTGTTACCCCAACACTTCATATTCCTGATATGTGCCTGCTGTACCATGCACTTGTATGAGAAACTGGACTATCCTGTCCTCTTTGTATTGTTGGCCTTGTGTGAAATCCCTGGTATTTCTGCCAGTCCCTCTGCTTTCCTATTGGAAAAACTAACCACACTAAGCAGGAGAACACACCATGGTCAGTTCTCTAGCTATGCTCTCCTCCAATAATAAGACTTGTCCTGACCCCCCCCCCCCCAATACAGCCTGTGCTCAGTGTGAATCGTTTATACAAAGTAAATATCAGAATGACAGCAAGTGAAGGCATTTAAATGAAACTATTTTATAGTCTCATTTAAATATATATATATTTTTTTATAGGTTGCAAACCAGTGGAGAGCACATTAATCCTAAAGGGTGGTTACTGGTTATCAAATGTCTGAATTGCAGTGAGCCCCTCAAGATTACACTGGAAGAACACATTGGTGCCTTTATGTAAGGAACAGAGTCCCAGTTGGTTTCTTTGTTCAGTCACAGCACAAGCCACAGCAGAGAACTCAAGTTACCAGGGCAAGGCCATCAATGCTATTTGCATTTAAGATCAACATTCTATAGATTGGTTTCTATTGCCTCTACTCATCTGTTGTTTAGTTTTTAATTTGACAATATATATTTAACAATAAATAATGTTATTACAATAGTGTTATCTGATGTGTTCACATAATTATATATGATGACTGCACAAAATTAACCTTATTTATCTTTACCTCAAGGTCTTGCTTGTGCCTAGAGCTGGTATAAGTTTTTTCAGTGCGTCAATCTGAATATTACATTTACTTAAATGTATTTCTTCTGTCTCTCTGCATGATTGGAGGATAAAAGACAACACAGAGCAGTCCAGAGGACTGAGAGGAACACCAGAAAAGTCAACTTTGTTTGATGCAATACATTGTGACACAAGACATTTATTCCTGCTCTCATAAAGAAAGTAGAGTACATTAAGAAGCTCTCTCTTGTCTGCTATGGATTTGTCAAGACTTTGTTTTTCTGTCGTTTTTTTCTGGATCCAGGTGATGACATCTCTCGCAGCCTGAGTAGACAATTTGCCCACATGAGACTTTAACATGGATCTAGTAGAAGAGTCTGAGAGACCACAGAGGAAACGGACAAATATTTCAGCATGGCCGTCTTTGTAAGATTCAGCCTTATTAAGTGCTTCTTGTAATCCATCAGGATTATAGCTAATAAAATGAACTAAAGCACCAAAAAACTCCTGAAGAGTAAGATGTAGGAAGGTGAAATCCACATCAGGAGGCTGACCGGATTCCATCATGAAACATGAAAAGAGATGCTTATCATTTCTCACACTGAATGAGTCCAGATGACGCTTATCAAATACAATTATGTGATTCATGACTCCATGTTCTGCCATCCACCCAATAGATGTCAGTAGTTCCCGGACAGTGTGACCACCATCTTTATTCTGGTTGTGGTTGGCCAGAAAGTTGGAGACAAAAGTCACAAAGAGTTGTGTCACTGTTTTGGGCAACGGTGCCATCAGCTGGTCAGTGTTTGTTGGTTGGGCTCTGAAGCACATTGATAACACTGTACAGATGATCCAGCAGTATGATGGGATATAACAGAAAGTGTACAGTGTGTCATTTTCTTGCACATGATGAAAAGCCTTTTCTGACAACTCCTTATTTCCAAAGAAATGTTTAAAATAGATCAGTCTGTTTCCGGGGAGAAATCCCATGATTTCAGCAATTCTCTGAAAAACACCAGTATCAACTGATGCCAGTCTTGCTGGGCGGCTGGTTATCAGTACAGAGCAACCCTTAAGAAGATTCTGCTTTACCAAATTAGACACAATAGTGCTAAAATCTCTCCTCCATTTTGGATTGGTGCACAGTGTGCTTGATCTGAAATCCATTTGGAGAACACTTTCATCTAAGCCATCAAATAGAAACAGAAGATTCTCTGGATGTTGTAAAATATTGCCAATCTGACTCCCCAGATATGGATATTTATGAAGAATCATCTCCTCCAAGCTGACCTCTCCAAGTTTATTAAGGTCCCGGAATCGGAAGAAGAAGACAAAAGCAAATCTCTGGTAGTGTTTTCCAGTCACCCAGTCAAAGACAAACTTCTGCATCAGTGTGGTCTTCCCTATTCCCGGAACACCACTCACCATTACTGCATGTGGTACACATTGTGAGTGGTGGTTCCAGCGGAACAGCTTGTTGGGGGAAATGTGTTGCAGTCCAGTTTGTGTTTCCTTCAAGAGTTTCTCAAGTTTTACTCCAGTCTGTATTAGCTCATTCTGTTGACGCTGCCTGAACTGATCAGTGGAGACTACAACCAAGTTCACATAACGCTCATTGATGAGGAATCTTTGTGGCTCCAAGGTAGTTCCTGGGGGTTTATGCTCCTCTAGAGTCTGAGTCTTCTCCATCAGATGTTGTTTGTGCTTTTCCTGAAGATCTGGGAATATATTTGAAAATATTTTATTTTTAGCAGGAGACCTTTGTACAGACATGCATTCATATACTGAAAACCCAGAAGTCATTTTAGAAGAATAAATGAAGGTAACACTAGAAGGAACTACATTTAGGCACATCTTTAAAAAACAGAAATTTTGTATTGGCTGTAAGAAAGTCCAGGATGTTTCCAGGATAGAGAGTCAGAATGACTTGCAACCTGACCCAGAAGTGCTGCCTCTCTCTTGCATATGAGCCAGAAGTGAGCAGTGCAGTGCTATCATCTTAGGAGATGCTGGATAGATGTTTGGGTTTGCCAGCCCTCCCCAATGATGACCTGCCTTAACTAGATCTGAAATTCACTTACACACCAGTATCATGTAAGAACCCTTTCACATGGGCAGACCTCCAGTCTCCTCTATGGAGCGGCGGGTGTCAACGGACATGTGTCTGTTGGCACCCACCAACACGCATACGCCGCTGATGTCAGCGGCTGCATGAAGGGTGAATATCTCCTAAACCATGCAGGTTTAGGAGATATTAATTTTACCTACAGGTAAGTCTTATTATAGGCTTATCTGTAGCTAAAAATTACCAAGAGGCAATACAAAGGCAATATTGAAATAGCAAAACAACTTAACATTTGCAGGAAATAAGCACAGTAATAAACAGCTATAAACAACAACTATCTGTGATTTTAAATCTTTAACTATGCAACTGGCCAATAAAGGGTTAAACACAAAATCCACTGGAATTGGGGCTCTTTTCTCCTGGAGAGTTCTCTCTTTAACAGAGTATTAAATGATAATCCCAAGGAAGGGTGTTTTAAAGTTTCTAAGCCATCTCAGCACTCAATAATAAGGTTTGCAACTAAATGGCAGCAATTGTCAGAGGAGGAAAGGTGGCCGCCTTTCACCACTAATGCTGGTAAAGGCACTCTCTCCGAAGGTCAGGTGAGAGGTCATGCCGCACACACAGGGCTCTCCTCTCAAGTTGGCAACAGCTGGAACTGCCGCCTTCTCCCTCTCTGGAGCTCTCTTTTCAGCTTGGCATAGGATTATAGCAGCTTGTGTCCCTCTACCAGCTGCACTCGGCAGTCTTGATCTTTACAGCTCTTCATTGCACACACCCAGAAGCTTGCTTTTCTCCTGGGCCCTGTTGAGCAGCACAGCACTAGGAAAAGGGTTCACATTCACCACTGTTCAGCGTTCATGTAAAATTTGGGTGTTTGCCTTTAGTGACTGGGAGAACTAAATAGGATGTTCACCCACCCACCAAAGTGAACCTCTGGTTGGAGCTAGAAGTCATTCATTTAGTATAAGTATTACTATTACCACTAAAAGACAACCTTCTGCTGCTGGGACTACATGTTTCTTTGGTTGCTAGAACACAAGTGGCCACCACTTGCACCTTAGCAACTGAGGATACTCTGTGGACCAGTCTTTATTGGTTGCTGGGACCCAGTGGCTATACAGTCAATGGATGTTATGGCACACAATAATAACCTATAACACTGTGCAACAAAAAATTCATACCACCTGCCTAACTGAAAACCATTGATAAAAATATAATTTCACACTGCAAGATTGAGGTTGCATTATGGAATGTGGCCTAACATCCCTGAAAGTTTGGATTTCATCTGAACTCTGAGCATGTAAAATTTGGATCAAACATGGGTTTGATACTCTTTCCTAGACATTAGCATATTTGGTCAATGACATCACTCAGGGCCCCCTGTGGTGTCACTGAACAAATATGGTCTAGGCTGGAAAATGTTATTCATAGTGAGGAGTTTGTTGGTAGTTGACATATTGTTTGATTTTGTTATTGATTGTTGTTTTTTTTTTTCCTAAGGCCGCCTTAAAATCCACACCGATACTAATCAAGGATAATCAAAGTATGTATTTTTTCAAAGCTTTGTTGGTAGTTATAGTGCACCATAACAACCAATGACAGTGTGGCCAATGAGTTCCTAGCAACCAATACTTGCATTGGTAAGTAGGACACAGATAGCCAGCCTTCACAGCACCCTACAGTGTCCCTGCAGGCTAAAGTATGTGGGATTTACCCCTTAAAAATTAAAAGCCAGAATAGGGCAATACAGAAGAAATATCCAAATAGGTTTTTTGGACCAAGAAACATAAACACTTCACAATCTTTCATAATAAAACAGCGGAAAACTTAAAAGTCACAACTATACAACAGATCTCGATTGCCACAAATTTTGACAAGTTCAAGAGACTCAAAGCACATGAATCCTATTGGATCTTTACCACATCATTGGCCATCAGTACCCTACTACTTCAAAATTTGGATCTGGCCAAACCCCAAGCGTTTGAGTGCAACCATCTCCATAGAAAGAACTGCATGGGGACAGATGTATTCCTCACATGTGAGCACACCAGATTGCATTCCACTTTTGGTGTTTCTGGCAACCTCACCAAATGTAAGTTCATGTAATTAGCTTCTACTTTGAGCTAATCTATCTATTACTACATTTTCACTAACCATACTACACTAGAATCACCATGTAATGCATTAGAAAGACTGTGTACGTTCAGGTAATATTAACACTCACAAAGTGTATAATATCGTAAATGCTGCAGATGAAACCTATAACACTACATAAAATACACATATATTGGCCAATAGTTTAAAAAAAACGAAGTACTAAGAACTAAGTAAAAATAATCTTGACCCTTAACCACTTGCCGACTACTTAATTTAGTTTTGTATTTGGTAGGGGGGGGGATTAAAACAGTGATCAGGTCTGTATTGCACCCCCGTTAGGGAGATTCACCCTCTCTATATGTCCTGTTTGCTGTTATCACTGAAAGGGAAAGTAAAAGAAAATCCCACATTTTGGGTTGTCCCCATAACAGCAATAGAGGGGAAATCTTCCAATGGAGACACATGGGATAGGAAGTTTAAGAAAATCCCCCCCCATGGGACACAGATGAAAAAATATAAGGTCAGGTGTTATAAACCTCCCTTACTCTATGCAAAATGAAAATAAAGGTTTTGCCTCCAGTTCTACCTCAAAAAGTCTCTTTATTCACCTCCTTATGGTTACATGTTCCACCATTTCTACTGCCCTTGCGCATGTACGTCTTTTGCTGATGTCTGTACTGTGGATGATTCAGTGTCTTTACATGTGGTTTTTGATACAATGCTGTCCCGGGGTTACAAACAAGATCGGTTCTGTAGGTTTGTTGTTAAGCTGAATTTGTATGTAAATTGGAACAGGTAAATTTTTGAAGTGTAACTTCAGCCAAAAAGATATTTTAATAGTTTTTAATAATATTTTAATAGCATAGGGAAGGCTTAACACCTCTGTAATGCTTGTTTTGCTGTCTGTGTCCCTGTTCAGAAGATTTCACCTCACTTTCAGTCCCTATGATAATTGTATTTTGGGTTGTTGTAGAAACAAGGATCTCTCGTAAAGCTTCAGTGAAGAAACCTTTTTGCCATAATAACTCTTACAGGAGTGAATTTCCCTTCCTAGGAGTAGATTTCTTCTCACTTCCTGTTGTCTCCCTCCGTTTGCAAGTATGAGTAGTTAGTAAGTCGGATGTTTGTAACTGCCTGTATACTCTCTTTGTGAGTGACATTTTTTCTTTGTTTGTGCTTTTTGCATGGGAATACCTACTGGAAGAGTGGAAAGAGACATTTAAAGAACCAGGCACATAGTCAAAAAGGTACATAGATTTGTTTCTGCTCCCACAACCTTAAACAATAAGGTGATAGGTGAGTATCAGTCAAACTCCTATATAATCAATGTATTTACCTTTTAGCTCTGGAGTCAGTGAGTGTCCATACTCATCCAGCAGAATCTTATCCACCAGACCTTCACCTATAGAAAAGAGTAAAAACATAAATCAACCTGAAACTGATCTTTCACATGCACAAAGCCACACATTTTCCTTTCATTGACACAGTTTTTTGGACATATAATAAAATATAACAAAAACATCTGATGTCTCATCTGCTCATTTTTCTCCTTAAACTGTGAATAGCCAGTTGTTAAGAAGCAGGGGGCCTTCGCATCCTTAACAACCAATAAGCCATCAGCTGTCAGCGGGGTTGCCCGCTGACATCTGAATGTAAAAAAAAGAATTGGCCGGAAAAAAAAAAAAAAAAAAGGCGTGGAGGCCAGGATTTTTAATTTCTTTGTCTGCATTTACAGTACTACAGCTTTAAGCAATTGGAGAAACAACGTTTTCCTATTAGGACATGTAATCACAATTTGACCATTATAGGAAACCGATGTCAGTAGAACTAAAAACCCAAACAACAAGTGTAGCTCTTGCCAAACAAAAATATAATTATTCAAATACATAAATCAGAGTTCAATTATGAGGTGAAGATAGAAGTTAAAAAGTCCATGAAATAATCCCACACCTCTTCCTTTGTGGTAAAACACACAAGGCAATCTTCACATACAGTAAATGTGCCCAACAATCTGAACTCCACTCCACCACTGTGCCATACATATAGGCTTACCAGAGAGCCATGACCCCCATTATAGCCATCTTCAAAAATGGCTTCCACCACGTATCCCTTCACAGAGGAGCTCCAGGCTACTTCAGAAAAAATTCTAAGTCAGCAGCTACAAGTACTGTAGCTGCTGACTTTTAATATTAGGGCACCCTAGCTGATTTTTCACCACCATCTCCACTAAGGAAAACCAGCAGTGAAGCCTTGTGGGTTTACAGCCAATTACCTACTGTGCATGCGTGAAGCATGCTGTGCTCTGTGAGTGGGCCGGCTGCGATGTAAAGAGCAAAGGGCAATGAACTTCCATCTCAGTTCGCCGCAGCACACTGAGCCGGAATTGGGAGCAGGTATCTGTGAAAACCAGGTACCCCCCCCCCCTAAAAGGTGCAAGATTTGGCAGCGGAGGGGGGTGGAGGCTGACAAGTGAAGCTTCCCCTTTTGGGTGGAGCTTCACTTCACTTCTGCCAAGATTAATTATAACTTAAAGCGGACCTCTACCCTAAAGGTGCCACAATTGGCACCTTTCAGGGGGGTGCAGATACCTGTATAATCCAGGTATCTGCACCCACTTCCGGGAATAGCTAGCCGCAGATGCCCTGCCCCGCCCCGTTGTGTTTTGGGAAACACACAGTTCCCAGGACACAACGGGGACCAGTGAAGACGTGCAGCGGGACTCGCGCATGTGCAGTAGGGAACCGGGCAGTGAAGCCGCAACGCTTCACTTCCTGATTCCCTGAAAGAGGATGGCGGCGGGGGCAGCCGAGAGACGAGCGATTGCTCGTCATCTGCTGCCGACATCGCTGGACCCTGGAACAGGTAAGTGTCCAATTATTAAAAGTCAGCAGCTGTAGTATTTGTAGCTGCTGACTTTTATTATTTTTTTTTAGGTGCCACTTTTTTTTTTTTTTAACTATCACTCAACAGCCACTTCCCCGTGTGTGACATTTTATATGGGTTGTTGGCTGTAGATTGCTAGTGCTAGTTGTCCTGAAAGTGAGACAACATAACACAGCTTCTTTGATCAGACACTGACCTGTCCATGTCATGGCAGTTAATTCATTTTGAGTGGTCTGCTACACAACACACAGTAAACCACAGCTGTCCCTTTTTTGGGAATGCATTGCACACTGTAGCAGAGCGTCCCAGAGAGAGTCGGGAGAAGTCTTGTTCAGGGTTTATACATCTCCCAGGCTCCTCTCATACACATTCAGAGGTCTCTGATACATGATCCAGTTTGGATCTTAGTCCTCCTCTCCAGGCTAATTTAAACTCACCTGAGCAAACAGCCTTTGCTCTCTGCCTGGGACACACAAACAGGGATGGCTTGTGAGGAGCCAAAAGGTTGGTAAAACCCTTTAAACCTCTTTACAGAAAACTGACAAGCGGTAGGCTTGCTCAGCCTGATAGTTAGAGACGGTGTATGTTATAGTTAGAGCGAGACACGGCTAGGACTTTAGTTTGGTTATTTCTGTTTTGATGTGTTTTCTGGAAGACTGTGCAGCACCTGTGTATGGACTTGTATTTAAATCAAATAAACCCAGCACTGTTTTCACTACCTCAAGTGGATTTGGTATCTGTGCCTAACTCAACAGCTCATCCCAGGGAGCTTTGTACCTGATACCTGTCCCCCAGGTTACAACACCTATGCATTAACATGTGCATTTGTGTATGAGTTACAACACCAAAAATGAACTAGGCAGGGAGGGTAGAGAGGATGGCTTTTTACAGGTGGGATAATTCTGCTAATGACACTTATTGAACTTCCCCCAATATTCCCCATCTTTTACTGTCAAGCTAAATACTGGGAGGGTGCGTGTGAGGGACCTGAGCTCTTTCAGGCCCTGTCTGTCTGAAGAGGCCCATTTGGAATGGATACTAGATTTGCCCTCCCGGGGAAGCCTGTAAAGAAAGCAATTTAAAGCTGTTCCTGTGGATTGTGGACCAAGATGGAAGTCCCAGGTAAAACTGGTAGATTCTCCTGAAGATAATAGTGATGATTGCTAAGAGAATACTTACACTGGAGTTTTAGGATGGAAAAGGAAAGGGCTTCCTTATATATCTCAATGTACAGTGCCAGAGTTCTACCTTAAGTGTGAGACATACCCATTTTCTCCCTGGTCTGTGAGTAATACATTTGTTCATTTTTATCTAAAAGTGACTGATATCCTTCTTTCTTTGACCCTCTTCCACAATAGATGCCAAGAATCTACCCAAGACACTGAATGTCAGCTTGTAGGTGTAGCACAGGCTTGCTGCATGCAGAGGAAGGGAACTCACATGGAGACTGGTTGATGCAGCAAAGTATATTGATGTAGTAATGATGAGAGAGAACAAACTCTGCTGACACAGCCACACCGGTCCTGAACACTTACAATGAACCAGACAGGGAGTATGATGCACACTGGAAACACCTGACAGCATCTAGCAGGGCAAGCAGCTGGAAGGTATAATGACAACTGGGCCCCAAAACAGGAAGGCTACTGATGGTACACAGCAACACTCCCTGATCTGTCCCTCCACCACAGGAACCTAAACCTATACTACTCTGACTGCCCCTAGCAAGTGGGAGATCTGTCCATTGTCTGCTAGATCAACAGAGGAAGTCAAGCTTGTCCAACGGCACAGCTTCTAGGAGGCAGATACCATTCCAAGGGAACCTCCTGGATGGGAGGAATATCCATGACATTTACATCCTCACAATTTGTGACAGGTCTGCTGAACACACAGTGCCTTAGGAGATTTTGATGGAGGCATTTTCTGTCACCTTTGGGGCCCTTACACACCAACAAACCGACATCAGCTCCAGCTTGCCTCCCCTTTCGAATTTTGGGTTTTGCACTAACACCCAGTCCTGTTCCCTCACTGGGACCTGCCAGTACCCACTAGCTAAGTACAAGGTGGTAAGGTAACAAGCCTAGCCTAGTGTCATCAGCGACTCCTCTACCCTAGGCAACGCGTAGGAGTCTCAGTGGGTAAAGATTTTGAGCTTACGGTAGTCTACATAGAAGCACAGACTGCCATCCTTTTTGTGTACCAGAACAATAGGGCAGCCACATGGACTATGGCTCTCCTTGATCACTTCACTCTGCAGCAAATTGTGGATCAAGTCCTTGACCTCCTGACAGAGAGCAGGAGTGATATGCCGATATCTCTACCAAAAAGGGTGTATCCATGTAGCTATGGCTTTGGTGCAACCATAATTTTCAGGACTAGCCGCAAAGACTAACAGGTGCTTTTCTGATAGAGGAGGCACTGTTGGAATAGGGAATATTCCTAGAAGGGGATGGCCAATTGGTCCAGGTACTGCTCAACATCTAGGGAAGTCATGAAGGCCTTCAGCGGGGCACAGATAGCTTTGACTGCTGGCTGGGCCCCTGTAATACAGTGCTTGGATACCACATAGAGGACTGAGGATCATGCTGTTCAGAAGATGTACAAATGGTGTGAGACGTTGTCTATTTCTATAGCAAGTGGAGTGACGGATACCCAGGTAACGGTAAAGGTACAATATATAATACTATTGCTGGGTTGTTTCTTGCTATTGGGTTTCACACCAACACTATTATGCAGCTGTGTCAAGTGGGTTGAGCTAAATATCTTTGGGGGTGGAGAAGCAGAGTACAGGCCCAATTAATTACCAGCAGCTCCTTCTGGAGTAAGTACTACAAATACTAAAAGACATACCATGGCTGCCAGAGATATTGGAGGAGGATGGATATTGTCGAGGATGGAAAGTAACCATGGAATGATATCTGTCAGCTGGGGTAGTAGAAAGTAGCTAGGAGTGATACATGTCAGCTGGAGGTGTGAAGTTACCAGGGAGTGATGTAAGCTGGAGGAAGTTGGGGCTGATTAGTGGCCATATGGTGATGTGTGCCAGCTTGGAATGGAGGAGAGAAGTGGCCATGGAGTGATAGTCTTGGTGCAAGGTGGAGTAATTGTCACGAATCTGTAGTAATACTTTCATGCCCTGTCTGTCTGCTTACCTCTGGTCTTTATATCAGCCTCTCTCACCTGCATGGTTTAGTAATCTTCCCTCAGCATAGCTCCACCCTAGCCTCTACAGGATACAGTATTTAACACTGTGCTGTTCAAGCCTGCCTTGCTGATCAATATTGTGTGTTTGGCTTCCTGTGTGTGTGTCTTGCTGTGTGCTCCACGTCTGATTATGTTTACCATCCTTGGCTTGTTCTTTGACTATCCCTGCCTGCTTGATACCCTGACCTTTGGCATGTTCTCTGCCTATCCTTGTCTGCTAGTTGCCCCAAACTTTGGCTTATCTTCTGACTATCCCTTGTTGTCCTGGACTGCTGCTTCCTCTCTATCCTCCAGTAGCCTACCGTGAGTGTGAGCTGGGAGACCCTGGGGGCCTGGAGCCAGTTGCAGCACAGTCCATCCTCGCCACTAGAGGCTCTGGTGAACACCTGCTGGCGCCCTGGGGAATCTGATGCTCTAGCTCCCAGTGTGATCTGTATCGGTGCTCCAGAGGACCTGCTTTCCTGAACCACCCAGGGCCCCATCCACGGCAGTCAGCCGTAAGGTCCACTACCTTAGCGGTGCACTCCTGACACCAACGTTGTGCATCTGTCACCTGGACTCGGATGACCTTACAGTAATGAAATGGCAAGTATGTACTGGAGAGAGATGTTTGTTAGCTGGGGAGGGAGTGTATGAGTAATTAATGTGCCCCTTAGTTCCAGGACTGCAACAGCCACTGGACATGTGCATGGCATAGAGAAAGCAATTGAAGTTGGCTGCAGCAGAACACAGTACCAGTGTCTGCCACCTGCCTGCAGGCTCAGTTAGCTCCCCCGCACAATCACCCAATCTCCAGCAGTACAGATATTACACCTCTAGGTTTTGCAGCCAGCACTCGAAATTAGAGTTTACAGTGCACTGAGCATTGCATGACAGACTTGGGCAGTTGTGCAGGTTGGAACTCAGGAGATGGAGCAGATACATCTTTTCTTCCATCCTCTCTCTATTTCTTCATGCTGACCTAGGGAGAGTTCCGGTGGCAGTTCGGGGCGGATATAGGGGAGGGGAGTTCAGGCTAGACAGTGTACATATTTAATAGCATGTACAAGGACACTGCAGTTCAAAACCCGGGACATAGACCAGAACACAGCCCCTGCAGGACAGCTGGCAAGTATGCAATTCCACTACATAAGGTAGGAGATGTGTTTTGTCATTCAAAGAGGTTGCAGGTGGGACCAGAAACTGGGTACCCAAAGAGACAAGACAACACGCAGTGTCCAGAACAAGGTTCAACGATTCTTGTATTATAGAGTTGTAGGTGAACAGTCAACATAACGACAGTAACTTGAAATTACTAGCACTAGTACAATTGCTATTGCACACACTTGAGATAACATTTCGAAACAATACGGTATCCACAAACACAACGACACTGGCAACACGGCTGAGAAGCTCGTGTAGCGGTGACACTTTTACAAGGTGTCCGCTATATGTGAAAATTATTTTTTTTCCTCAGAACAATAGTGGGGTTCTGAGGGTTAATTGTGCAGGTTAACTTTGGCATCAGTTTGGCTGGGCTGTACTAGGGTTCTGCCTGGTCATGGGTACAGTGAGGTACACATGACAGGCCCAGAACCAGGCCTGGTTGGACGTTTTGAGTATCAGTCTTCCCCGGAGCCGATCAGTGGGTGTGTCTGGCCCCGCTGTGTAGTCTGGAGAAGGGTACAGTGGGTGCTGAAGTCACGTGTTCGGCCGTAGCTGCCTGTTCCTGAATCTGGACCGGGGTAGCCCCGCAAGGGGTCCCGGGCCCGGGAGCAATTGCCGTCCCGCAACATGGTCGGTTTGACTATCCCCATAGACCCGCATGGTCTGGGGCAAGGATCTATCTGTTCTAGAGTCTCGGAACCGGCTGGTCCGAGGCGCAGTAACTGAGGGAGGATTCAAGGCATCCGGGTGTGCTCTCAATCTTGGAGGGGCACCGCAGTTCATGTAAGCGACCGGGGGAGGACTCTTCAGAGGAGGGCCAACAAGCTGGCATCTCAAGAAGAGCCTGGTTGCTGGGTTGTTATGGACACCAACAAATCCACAGTTTCGCAGTACTGCCAAGGAGACAGAGAAAGTTCCAGGTACTGAGAAAAGGTTCCTATTCACTTTCGGTTGAAAGTTTATTTTGTGTCAGGGACTTTACAAGTTTCCGGATCAAAGTGTTGACTGCCATAATCTCTGGCTAGAGATTTGTTCAGCATTAAAGTGCCCAGCTGCGAGTGGCTACTCTCTGGGTTTTTGTTAGAGACATTTCAATTGTCAGCAGTTAAAGGTGCCTGAGTTTCTTCACCCTTGCCCTCAGTTTCAGTAGCAGTTGTTATAGTCTAAGTCAGGGGTCAGCAACCTTTTTCCACTTAAGGGCCAGATTAAATCTATGTGAATGCATGGAGGGCCGCATTCACCTGCTAATAAATGAAGATAATAATAATCCTAACACAGTAATAATAACAGTACAGGTTTACCTCACTTTGAGGTGCTTAATACAAAGCCAGTTCACCCTAAGGGAGCATGTGGCTGGGGATTTGGATTTTACTGCCCCCTCTCTCATCCTGGCACCCAAGGGTGGCTGACACCAGCCCTGCCAGCCAGCATGGTCTGGAGATGGGGTTCCTGTCCACAGGGGAGAAAGGATCCCTGTCCACAGGGGAGATGGGGTCCCTCTCCCCGATTGTAGTGTCCTCTGTACCCCCCATAGGGTCCTCTGTCCCCACCATAGTATCCTCTGTACCCCCCATAGTGTCCTCTGTCCCCACCATAGTGTCCTCTGTACCCCCCATAGTGTCCTCTGTACCCCCTCATAGTGTCCTCTGTACCCCCTCATAGTGTCCTCTGTACCTCCCATAATGTCCTCTGTACCCCTCCATAGTGCCCTCTGTACCCCTCATAGTGCCCTCTGTACCCCTCATAGTGTCCTCTGTACCCCACCATAGTGTCCTCTGTACCCCACCATTGTGTCCTCTGTCCCCACCATAGTGTCCTCTGCCCCCACCATAGTGTCCTCTGTCCCCACCATAGTGTCCTCTGCCCCCTCCACCCCCACACACACACTGTGTATGTAGAACTCTCCTACCTTACACAGGTGTACAGCGAGCCGAGCAGAGATCAATATCACAGGGCTGGATGGGGACGAGAACTGCTGGTTAACTTTTCACATTAACAGGCCGGTGGTTGGTTCCTAGGATTGCCTGGCAACCAATCACCTGCTGTGTAATGTAAAAAGTTAACTCCAGCGGTTCCTGCCCCCATCCAGCCCCGTGATACCGATGCTCGCCGCTGTCCAATGAAGAGGACAGCGGCAAAAATGTCTGCTGCCCTGAATTAATCATGGGCACTGATGGGCCAGACATCTAGCGGTGGCGGGCCGGGTGCGGTTGCCGACCCTGGTCTAATGTATTGAGTCTAATGATGATTATGATACAACAAATTTCATTCTAAAAACAAGGTACTGTTACCTATTTGGTGAATTTCATCTAAAATTGCCAATAAATTAGGATGAGGATGATCTTTTAACAGTGCGCAGAGACATTCCCAGAGTCCGATCACGGCTTCTCTTCCCAGTTCCAGAATATCATGTAACAAAATGCTGGAGAAGGTACTTGCATCTTGTATAATTGGCATGTACTTCTGGAAAAACAAATGTATTCATTTTATTTCTGAAATTATATTGATTATGTTGATGATAGTGATCATAAATAACATTTTATGTGCATATTCTTTTATGATTGACAAACCTTCAATAAGTTTTAGTTTGAACACTTAAAATGGAACTCAAAAAGGAAGATTTGCTATTTTGTGGGGAACATCTACAAATGTTAAATGTGTTTAAATCAGTACCATAAAAATGTAATTTTTAACCACTTCAGCCCCAGAAGGATTTACCCCCTTCCCGACCAGAGCACTTTTTGTGATACGGCACTGCGTCGCTTTAACTGACAATTGCGCGGTTGTGCGGCGTTGCACCCAAACAAAATTGACTACCTTTTTTTTCCACAATAGAGCTTTCTTTTGATGTTATTTGATCACCCCTGCGGTTTTAATTTTTTGCGCTATAAACAAAAGAAAGCGACAATTTTGAAAAAAAAAAAAAGCAATATTTTTTACTTTTTGCTATAATAAATATCCCCAAAAAAATATATAAAAAACTAATTTCTTTCTCAGTTTAGGCCAATATGTATTCTTCTACATATTTTTGGTAAAAGTGTATATTGTATATTGATTGGTTTGCGCAAAAGTTATAGCGTCTACAAAATAAGGGATAGATTTATGGAATTTTTGTTATCATTTTGTTTTGAGTAATGGCGGCTATCTGCGATTTTTATCATGACTGCGACATTATGGCAGACACATCAGACACTTTTGACACTATTTTGGGACCATTGTCATTTATACAAAATGTACTGATTACAGTGTAAATGACACTGGCAGGGAAGGGGTTAAACACTAGGGGGTGATCAAGGGGTTAAGTGTGTCCTAGGGAGTAATTCTAATTGTGGGGGGGGGATTGTCTCACTAGAACATGACAGAGATCACTGCTCCCGATGTCATGTTGCTAGGCAGATCAGGAAAATGCCAATTTTACATAGGCATCTTCCCATTCTGCCGCTCCGTGACACGATCGTGGGCCCCCAGCGGACAATGAGTCCGCAGGACCCGCTGGCACGGTCACGGAGTATGCGGCGGGTGCCCGCGCACCCACAATCCCGCAATTTAAAGGGGGACATACCTGTACACCTATTTACCCAGCCGTGCCATTGTGCCGACGTATATCGTCGTGCCCTGGACGGCAAGGGGTTAATCTATAATTCCTTCTGCGGAATAGCTTGGATTTATATAGAGGAGCATCTGGTAAAAAAGTTCTTCTCACTTGGACTTTTAGAAACATTTAATGGTTAAGAGCATGAAATACAGCCAATGCATTTTGGGGGAAAAAGCCTCCTCCTTTTTCAGGGCTTGGGCAATCAATGCTAATAAAGTCATGACAAATTGCACTAAGGGACAGGTGTTTAAGCGGAGTTCCACCCAAAAATGGAAGTTTCGCTTTAAGGGAGGTGACCTCCTGACATGCCACGTTTGGCATGTCGTAATGATCGGGGGATAGTCTTGAGCTACGAGGCCAGTTTTACGAATATACATTTTCTTGACCTGGAGATAGAGTCCACTACATGAGGCTTTGAGTTTAAAACCTACTTTAAGCCCACCGACAGGAACGGTTATATTCCTGTCGGGAGCTGCCATCACGATCATTGGCTCAAATCAGTCCCTAGAGGACAGTTCCTTCGAATGAGGAGGAACTGTACGAATGATTCTACCTTTTTTCAACAGTGCCAGATTTTGAAACAAAGGTTTGTAGAAAAGGGATACCAATCAGATACCCTAGATGCAGATATGGAATCTGTGGCTGTTTTAGATAGGAATTCTCTATTAGTTGACCATCCCAAGACCCCCAGAGATAACAAATTCAGGTGGTCTTTCTTCACCTCTTTTTCCACCCAACATAAAGAGGTCAAGAAAATCATAGCCAGACATTGGAAGGTCCTACGCAGTGATCGCGTCTTGGGACCTTCTCTCCCTGAACGGGCGGGCATCATTTTTAGGGGTGCCCGGTCTGTTCAGGGTGACATTGCTCCCAATGTCGTTGACCCCCCTAGGATGACTTCATTCTTTCAGCATTGTAAGGGGTATTTCCCATGCAAAAGATGCAACGTCTGCCTACACAACACACTAGGCAGACGAATGACAGACAGTTTTCTTTCTACTGTCACTGCACGCACCTATGCTATGAAACACTTTACCACATGCGCCACCAAATTTATAGTGTACCTGATCACGTGTCCGTGCAAATTGCAGTATGTCGGACGTACTATTCGTACGTTTTCCATACGTGTTAACGAACATCTGGCCAAAATTAGAAAGGGGTGCATTAAACATAGTGTCCCCCGCCACTATCGTGAACATCATAATAGAGAACCATCAGGGACCCAGTTTCAAGTAATCGATAAATTCGTCCCCCACTGGCGTGGGGAGTCCAACCTACGAGGGGTCTCTAGGTTGGAAACATATTGGATCCATGAGTTGAAGTGCTACTCACCCTTCAGGATGAACGTTGAGTGGGATATCAACTGTTTCATCAACCGGGGGTGAGTGGCACTTCACTCCTATGGGTGGTTCAGGATCTATTACAGTGGGGACCTTCTTTTCCCTTGTTTTACTCGTATATACATATATTTTTTGTATAAATTACACATTCTTTTCAATATTCACTCAAGTTGATTTATAGCGTATACTGGATGTGAGATTGTCACTCAGTGCCACTGCGTTCTGATCACATTTACGATACGCACATCAATACACATTCACGTTTAGTCAAATATAGCATTTACTTCATGCTTTTCACATTATACTCTTGTAACCAGTTCACCTGGATTGTATATCACTCCAACTTTATACTATTTTAATTTATAGTTATTTCACATTCTTTATATGGGCAGCGGTACTCTTAGTGTCCTTCCTTGGAGCGCTGCTGAGCCTTAGTCACTTTTTATATTCTTTTTCACATGATGCCCGTGTGTTCTGCCTGCCTAGCGATGTTTTGCATGCGGACATTGCTTCACACTCATTGGGGTTTAGTGGTGACGCCGTCGTGTTGGGCGTCGCCGTTTCGCTTGCAGTGTGCGTCACCGCCGGCAGGGATGCTGAGTGCACGGGACGGGGTCTGTGTGTTGCAATGTGACGTCATTGCGCACTAAGATTATCCCGCTTCATATAGACACTGTTTAGCCTTTTGTGTTTCCCTTCACTCATCACGTTATAGCGTTGACGCCATCACGTTAGACGTCGTTGCTTCACTGGCAGCATACGTCACTACTGGCACTACCTCCCAGCGGATGTGACGCCATTGCGCACCAACGTGCGGCACTCCTCACCGGTTTCTTCACTTTGTTCACATCCGGTTTTGATAGGCCCCAGGTCACATGACCAGGTTTACGCGCTATGATTTGACCCGCAATGCACTTACGTCATCGCGTATTATCGTCATTTCACGCACTGTTTGGCCACTCCCGGATATCCTGTCAGGCAGAGGGCCGGGATTGGTTTATTATTTTGGCGGGAACATTGTTTTCGGCCTCGGATTGGCCCATACAGCCTGAGCATTAGACAGGCTTATCAGCGGGGGTATCCGTTTCATTATGCACTCATTCAATCATGGTAGCATTAATGTATTGGCCGCGAGATCCATCTCACATTCAGGATATACTAGGATCGCTACTCTGTTATCCAGTGTTTTTAGATTCCCTTGAAGCATGTATTCGAATGTATGGATATTATTTAACCCTCCCCCCCATTTCATTTGGTCCGGGCGGGAGGCGTTAACTTCCTGTTTCCGACCAAGGGGGCGGGATGTTTGTCAGTTCCATGTCTATAAATTGTTTGTGGCAGTATGGGGGGGTCAGAGATATGCCCCTGTGGAAGACCGATAGAGTCGAAATGCGTCGGTCCTGCTGTCTCACACCCCTCATATTGCCGACCCATTTCTATATTTTCTCGAGATTTTATCCATTTTTTATATTTGTCACATGAATATGTGAATAAATCCATATCCGTTTGACCTGCACCATCGGAGTTGTCTCCATTTTTTATCCCATTTCCTCGGTCCTTGGGATCATCCCCGTGACCATCGGATGCCCGGATGCCGAGTATTGCTGACAGATCCAGTGTCCTGCCTTGGAAGCTGCTTGGGTTCCAGTCCGCGGTGGTCTCCCCTTGACCCCTAGATGCAAGACCCTCCATCTCTAAGCCTGTCTGATGTGGATGCCGTACGGTACCCACATCCAACACTTCCGGTAAGAGTACACACGCCTCACAGCGACATCAGTCAAGCTTGTTTTACCTGGTTCCTTCACATTGAGCTGATTTGAGGGACTCATCAGTTGATGTTATCACATATATGAACTTTATATTTTTTGTCTCCACTGGGGTCACTTCCAGTAATATCATTCACATTTTTGGTTTACATCATTAATGTTTGTTTCAGAATGTTGTAATATACATTCACTTATTGTGCATGTACTAGCGCTACAATTTTTGGATTTGCATGCTTTTTTTGACTTTGTTTGTTTTGTTTGTTAGCGGCTTTTTACATTGTATAATTTTAGTAGCGCGGTGTTTCCCCATATTTATATTATTTGGGGGGAGCAGATATCCTCTTTTTAGAGGGTCCCAGCTCCCACTTCCTCCCGGCACACCGCGGCACCGGAAGGGAGATCACCTCACCCCCTCCTTCTCAGCAACCATCTGGGACACGTCACAGGTCCCAAATGATTGCCCGGCCAGTCACGGTGCGCGGCGCGGCTCGTGCATGCCGGCCACCCACAGTTACAATGCCGGCGCCGCAGAGAGGAGGGGGAGACGATCGGGGCTTCGTTCCCCCGCATCGCTGGACCCTGGGATAGGTAAGTGTTCGATTATTAAAAGTCAGCAGCTGCAGTATTTGCAGTTGATGACTTTTATTTTATTTTTTTTAAGCAGAACTCCCTTTTAAGGTGCAATGAAGACTACCATCTCCTGATGGCACAAAAGGCAGCTGGCTGAGTCAATGTCCAAGACCAGATGCTGGTTTCCCAATGCCCTAAATGGACAGAGGTTTTCCCATACACTTCTCTGGGTTCAACACCATAGCTCCATTCACACCCGAGTGTTCTGTGAATGCCTGCAAAAACACACATTTTTACGTGCACTTACCTAATACACAAAAAATTCATTGTTAATGGCACCCCAAATGTAAAACGCAGAAGTGCATTTTTGCATGGTATTGAAATGCATGGGCTGCCCTGTGCTGTAGCCTTAAAATACATGAAAAATATGCAAAAAAAGTGTGCAAAAACAGACATTTAGGAGACGCTAGGTATGAACCTAGCCTAAAGCTTACAAAGACTTTTAACCAACTTTCATGCACCAGAAATCACTTTAACCAGGACCTTCAAACAGCAGTTTGAGAATTGGGAAAATTTAGGTATGTGTGACTACCTTTATTCCCATTGTTACCTTTTGCTGACATACGGTGCAGATAATTTTGGAAACATTGTTATCTTACCTCTACATTTAAGACATCCTGAGATTTTAGTTCGCTAAGGACAGAATGAGGGTTCAAGTTCTCCAGAATATAGATCAGATCATCTCTGTAATACTCATATATCATCCTCAGTGATGAATCAGGATACGTAGACAGCTGACAGCAGAATTTCCTGATGTCCTCTAGGGAAAGACAAAAAAGGTCTGAGGATTAAACGTATGCCTGAAAATCTGGACCCCTTTACATTCAACTGCACCCAGCACCTCTGGACCCCTTTACATTACACAGCCCTTGTACCTCTGGACCCCTTTACATTACACTGCCCCCTGCACCGCTTTACATTACACTGCCCCCTGCACCTCTGGATCCCTTTACATTACACTACACCCTGCACCTTTGAACCCCCCTACAGTGCAGACCCCCCCATTAAGTACAGACCCCCCTACAGTGCCGAACCCCCCCTACAGTACAGACCCCCTACAATACAGACCGCCCCTCCTACAGTACAGACCCCTCTACATTGCAGACCCCCCCCTACAATACAGACCCCCTACAGTGCAGACCCCCTACAGTACAGGCTCCCCCTACAGTGCAGACCCCCTACAGTGCAGACCCCCCTACAGTACAGACCCCCCTACAATACAGACCCCCCCCTACAGTGCAGACTCCCCCTACAGTGCAGACCCCCCCTTTAGACCCATAATGTACCTCAGCTCAGATGATCAGCGCAGGACATGCACACACAGCACGTGTAGACATAACGGAGGAGGGGGAGGCGGCTTCAGTCTGCTCAGCTGTGTGCTCAGCGCGGTCACGAGAGTAGGGGATCGTTGTGGCCGGGTCCCTGGTGTGCCGACGGGTGTCACTTGGGTGCGGCTCGCGCCCTCCCTCCCTTGCAAAGCCAGGCTCTCCGTGCGTGTTACCTGCCACTGTCTGTCACTGAACCGTGCCACTGCTTAAACCCGCCTGCTGTCTCTGCTAAGTCCGCTTCAGTAGACACGAATTATGTAAGTATTTTCCATCCTCTACAATTGTTTATGTCTTGCCATGCTTAGGAAATGGCAAAGAAGTGACCACTGTTACTACATATGTTATATTTACTCATTATGAATTTTGTATTATTATTCTGTTTTTCTTTTGTTAATAGAAAAAACAGCATACCTCAGCTCAGCCCCTGAAGAAGGGAATAAATACTATACCCTTTTTCTGAAACATGTCGGGTATACTGTAAACACATTTTGGTCGACTACATGTATAGACCTCATGTGTATATTAGTACATCTTTGCTGTTTATCATTTGTGTCATATATTAGTGTTTTTACATGTATTCTTTTTTTTGTATATCAAGCTTTTTTACACTTTTTGTATGATCTGGTTTTACCTCCCATGCCCATTAAATCACTGGGGCATTTCCCTTTTGCAAAGTCCTTTGTAACTCTGGGCTGACCATACCTTAAAGCCCAACTCTGGGCAATTTCTTTCCCCATGTAGTGAGGCTGCGCCCACAGGAGTTAAAGAAACCAGTCTTGCGCTGTAAGGATCAGAGGATTAGGTGAGTATTTCTCAGCTTTCTGGACCCCTAGGACCCCTTAAATGAGCATTCATGCAGTGCAGGCACAGTTCCACTGCATGGAAAAAAAAATTCTGGCCAGAGTTGAAGGAAAGAAAATTGCTTGATTTCCCCTTTAACACAGTTAGCGTTGATGGGGAAATCGCTCCTGCTGGGCTATTTTTTTCTGACAGAGAGGTTTACCCGCCATCAGAATACAATGATTACTGCTGATGGCTATAGCCACTGGCAGTGATCAAACGCAAAAAACCCTAACAGGCTGGTTGTACTGAAAATCGACTTTAGTACAAGTAGCCTGCCTATAGATGGATGAAAATTTGTCTGGTTCCTGCTAAACTGGCAGAATTTTGATCCATCTATGGCCAGTTTTAGGCTTTGTTAAAATTTTGTGTACTCAGACATTAAATATACATACCCATACAAAGCTAATAGATAAAGAAGTAATTCCAGCAATTTGTAAACAACTTAAGTGCCAAAATTATCCTGCCATAAAGGTCCTTGTTCAAACATGGTGCCCTGTTTGCATCATTCTCATCATGTGTAACAACTCAGCTTTGCACCTATGGCCCACACTTTTACTTATTGATACATAGTGTGCCCACCTCGTATGCACAAGAGATAAATACTGCATACATTTTTGCATTAAAATAACTCATGCAGTATTTATCTCAGAAGCAGGAAATGTACTAAAATACACGTTATTTAACCCATACTGTATATAATTTTTTTTTTATAAAATTCTGAATTCCAGGGATTGTTTATTATGTAGTAGTGTTACATTCTATTTTTGGGTGTTGGGGTGCCTACATGAGAAAATGTCACTTGCAATACACATGTTTCATATCGTCACTAGTTAGAGCAATAATTCTAGGCTCCTTATTAATGGTTAACTCTAAACTGATGATCTGTAGGGGATTTTAAAGCATCGCTTATTTATTTTATTTTATTTCAGGTACTTATATAGTGCCGTCAATTTATGCAGCGCTTTACATATACATTGTACATTCACATCAGTCCCTACCCTCAAGGAGCTTACAACCTAAGGTCCCTAACACACTAATTTCGTGGGACATCAAAAATTGGAATTAATACAATTTTTTTCTCTAGGGTGTCTGTTTTCAGAAAATGTACCGTATATACTTGAGTATAAGCCAACCCGAATATAAGCCAAGGCACCTAATTTTACCACAAAAAACTGAGAAAACTTATTGGTTCGAGTATAAGCCTAGGGTGAGAAATGCGCAGCTACTGTAAGTGGAAAAGAGGGTCAACAATGCCCATTGCAGCCTCACTGTGCCCATTCGCAGCCTCACTGTGCCCATTTGCAGCCATAGGTCCCCCGAACTTCGAACTTGGTAGTTAAGGGTTCCTAAATGCCCCCTAGAAGCAGCCAAAATTTGGGGTCTCTGGACCCAAAGGGTCCCAAAATTACATTGCTGCAGATGGACACAGTTGACCGACTTTGGGGTCCTGTATCTCAGGGCCACTTGGTGCTAGGAACCCCAAATTTGGTGTGCACGCCCAGTGGAACTAGCACTACAACATACCCAAGATGAGGTTCCTAGCACCAAGTGGCTCCGAGATACGGGGCCCCAAAGTCGGTTCGGAAAATGTCATTCTCTGCTGCAGAAAAGTGCTTGACTCCAGTATAAGCCGAGGGGGGCATTTTCAGCACAAAAAAATGTGCTGAAAAACTCGGCTTAGGCCCCTTTCACAAGAGGCGGACTCCGCTTCCACGGAGCCCGCCTCTGTCCGCCAGCTCAGCGGGAGATCTCTCCATTGATCTCTGCTGAGCCGGCGGATGACAAGTCCCTCTCTGCTCACTGAGCGGGGAGGGGCTTGCGAGCGCCGCTGGTCTCTATGGAGAGATCGGATGAAAACGGACAGCGTGTCCGTTTTCATCAGATCTCACCCGATCCGATCCACCAGCGACGGATCTGAACGTAGAGCCATACGTCTGCTTTTGGTGGATCGGACCGGGTCGGATGTCAGCGGACATGTCTCCGCTGACATCCGACGCTCCATAGACTAACATGGAGCGCCCGTTCAGATCCGCCGTCAAAACTGACAGGCGGATCTGAACGGTCCGTCCATGTGAAAGGGGCCTTATACTCGAGTATATACGGTATAATGTTTGGGGGTTTTCCAAAATCATCAAGATTAAAATAAAAATGTTAAACGTGAAAAAACAGCTCTGGCAGGAAAAGTGAAAAGGGAAAGTGATTTGTCAATGCTGGTCTATTTTCTACCTAAGGTTGTCTGGTAAAAAAATACAAATCTTCTCCCTTTATTTCTTTAAACAACATTGGCAACATGCAACATTTTTACTGGCTAGGTAGCCATCTTGATTTTACTGAAGGTAACATTGAAATTAAAAGAAATAAGTATGTTTTCCTAAGAGATTCTAAGCTCAGTTTAAAAATATAAGGCACATGTGTTATTTGCCATGAAGATTGTTTTTTTCAGTTATTTGTTTACCAGGACTAATAGCTCTTTCCTGGCACCTCTTCATCTTTTCCGTTGATGTCATTTAATTTTCAGCAAGGATCAGTCCATCACAATGTACACCTAGACAGAATGACAACATTAACATTACTTTTTAAACCAAATGTATTTATTTTGCCTATAATACAATCCAAAGTCACATAAAGTTTGATCAAAGGAAATCTATGTCCCTCACTTCCACCATTGTCCACTATAGCCTTCCCCACCTTTTATGCCCAGTACACCCTACTAATCCAGTGGGTTATCATACTGGTGTGAATGCTATACCCCTCATAAAATGTACATTGTGAGCCTTCTGTTTGGTATGCACAGTTCCAGAAATGGACATATTCAGCTGGTAACAATAAAATTGGAATGAATACAATTATATGATCAAATTGACAGCAGCACTCGCAACATTGTACACAGCAACATCCAAAAACATAATAAAAAAACGTGTTGCGCTGTCTATTGAATTGAAAACATGAGCAAAAATCAGAATGAATTAACCATATATTATACAAATTATATAATACAAAATATGAAAAATCAAAGTCCATAAAGTGATAATGTGCAAAGTGCTTGAATTCCCAGTGCTTAGATAGAAGAGGCAAAAATATTTTCTTACCAGATCCAAATCCAAAGACCGATCAAGGTCTATATTTACATCTGTGAGCTTTATTATCTCTCACATTAGGTGCAAGTCATCTTGGCTTATCCAGCCTCCTAGTGGGGAACCGTTGATGAAACCTCTTGTGATGATCCAGACCACACTGTGCTCTATCTGCTCAGCTTGTGGCCGGGGAGGAACATGACTGGTTAATGTTATCAGGCACAAGTTCTTATCTTTATTCAGCTGTTCTGACAATGTAATCAGAATCCAGACTTATGCCGCGTACACACGATCGGAATTCTCGTTGGAAAAAGCTCTGATGGTTTTCCCGATGGAATTCCGACAGAATTCCGCTCAAACTGTCTTGCCTACACACGGTCACACCAAATTCCAACCGTCAAGAACGAGGTGACGTACAACAATACAATGAGCCAATAAAAAATGAAGTTCAATGCTTCCGAGCATGCGTCGAATTGTTTCCGAGCATGCGTAGGAATTTTGCGCGTCGGAATTGCCACAGACGATCGGAATTTCCGATAGAAACCTTTTCCGTCAGAAAAATTGAGAACATGTTCTCAAATTTTTGCTGGAGGGAATTCGCAGGTTTCTGTTACATCAGAGGGGGGCGGGTCATCCGCACGTCACTGGGGAAGCCTGGGTTGAAGCCTTGCATCAGACGGGGGCGGGGTCAGGTGACGGGTGGCCCCATCCTCCTCAGCTAAGACCTGTCAGGCTGTCGGGATTCCCGCGGTGTCTCTGGTGGAGACAGGATGCGCTGTGCTGAACGTCATCAGGAGAAATCACCCATCGCTGGACCCCGGAGAAGAGATCACCCATTGCTGGATACCAAGAGTGGATTACCACCGCTGGAATCTTTTTGTTATCTTTTTTATTTTTAATAAAGGACTTATGCCAATGGTGTCTGTGTGCTTTTTTAACAATTTTTTACACGTTCTTTGTGAAATGGTAGGGGTACAATGTACCCATTACCATTTCAAACAGGGGGGCCAGGATCTGGGGGTCCCCTTGTAAAAGGGGGCTTCCAGATTCTGATAAGCCCCCCGCCCGCAGACCCCCACAACCACCGGCCAGGGTTGTGGGGATTACGCCCTTGTCTCCATCAACATGGGGACATGGTGCTTTGAGGGGTCACAGACCCCCAAAGCATCCTCCCAATGTTGAGGGCATGTGGCCTGGTACGGTTCAGGAGGGGGGCGCTCTATCGCCCCCCCCCCCCTTTTCCTGCGGCCTGCCAGGTTGCGTGCTCAGATAAAGGGTCTGGTGTGGATTTTTGGGGGGAACCCCACGTCATTTTTTTTTTATTTGATGCAGGGTTCCCCTTAATAGCCATACCAGACCTGAAGGGCCTGGTAATTCAATTGGGGGGGAACCCGACGCATTTTTTTATCAATGACTTTCAATGACTGTTCTCTGTATTACGGGGAGCCGACAATTCATCATAGCCGCTGGAGGCATCTGATGTAAGGAGGGACTCCGCTGGGGGCACCTGATGCCAGAAGGGACTCTGCTGGGGGCACCTGATGTAAGGAGGGACTCCGCTGGGGGCACATGATGTAAGGAGGAGGGACTCCGCTGGGGGCACCTAATGTATGGAGGGACTCTGCTGGGGGCACCTGATGTCAGGAGGGACTCTGCTGGGGCCACCTGATGTCAGGAGGCACTCCGCTGGGGGCAACTGATGTAAGGACGGACTCCGCTGGGGACACCTGATGGCATCTGGTGGTAGGCGACACGCTCAGGGCTCCCACTGATTCTGCATTATGGAGAGTTGAATGATATCATTTTGTATTACAATGTAATAATAGAAATAATGCGCTTCAATCATCCGGACACCATAACAACCATGGTGCCGGGATGATTGAAGTGCTAACACCAGGTGTTTGGAGTATCTTTATCTGCTGATTGTTAAACTTTCTAGAATACATATATTTCTATTGTTGTGCAGGATGGGCCTGCTCTCCCTCCATCCCTCGTTCATCTCAGATGCTAACCACACCACCTTAGAGCCACGCCCACTATTTTGCTGAAACCATGCCCAGTGGGATGGGTCAAAAAGGAAGGGCGGGGTCTAGCCCCCCCCCCATCCTAAAACTTCACCAGCCGCCACTGTACTATCATGGAATCACTATATTGATGGTATTTTTATGATATGAGAGGGACCTGCAGATTTGCTGAATCAGTTTATGAGACAGCTTAACTCTCCTTCATCTAGAACTTCATCATGTCATACTATAATGATATTACATTTCTAGATGTGGCAGTACATTGCAAGGAAAATCAATGTCTTTGGCAGTAACATACAGTATATTGTACAGAAACAGTAGGAAATAATATCCTGCATGCCAGTAGCTCCCACCCTGCCCCTTGATAGCCTCTAATCCCTACAGCCAGTGCTTGAGGCTTAGGCGTAATTGCTGCAATGATTAGGATTTTCACAGAGAAGCAGATTTACTATGAACAACAAAGAGCAAGAGGATATAACCAATATTGCCTTAAAAATGTGTCATATGGGGGACCTAAGATCACCAATAGGGATGGGCCGAACGAACCAGAACTTCTGAACCACAAAACACCACAAAAGTTTGGACCCGAATAATGAACCCCAATGAAGTCAATGGGACCCGAACGTCAAAAATCAAAAGTGCCCATTTTGAAGGCTTATATGCAAGTAATTGGCATACAATGGTTATAGGGGACCTGGTCCTGCCCTGGGGGACATGTATCAATAAAAGAAAGTTTGTGAAAAACTTCATTTTTTAATGAGCAGTGATTTTTTGATTTTTAAAGTGAAAGCCTAAAAATGAAAAATTCCTTCCAATATAGTGCCTATGGGGTCGCCTTAGTCTACCTGTAAAGTGGCAGATCTGTACCATGTCTAGAATATGCTGCAAAAATAATTGCATTTATAAAGCCCTAAAAAAATGAAAATTTCCCTGCAAGCTGCCTTTATTTTGCTCAGCAACAGCTGGGGAGCCAGTGTGTATGATGAGGCCACAATGTAGTGCACTGGGAACAAGATTCGAGATTTTTTGCATACATTCTGGTGTCACTTTGACTTTGGATAGAAATAACGGGTGCGTAAAAATTGGTCTTTGGGTGTCAGTGGCGCCTTCCCACTGTAACCCTATAAAGGTACTCTTGATGAAAGCAAGAATTGGCCTTGCTGTAAAAACTTGCAATGATTTGAACCCGTCAAACAGGTTCAGAAAAATTGGTCTTAGGGTGTCGGTGGCGCCTTTCCAACGTAACCCTATAGAAGTACTCTTGATGAAAGCAAGAATTGGCCTTTCTGTAAAAAATTGCAATGATACTCACCTGTCAAACAGGTGCAGAAAAATTGGCCTTTGGGTGTAGGTGGCGCCTTCCCATAGTAACCCTATAGAGGTAGTCTTGATGAAAGCAAGAATTGGCCTTGCTGTAAAAAATTGCAATGATATGCACCTGTCAAACAGGTGCAGAAAAAATACTCTTTGGGTGTCGGGGGTGCCTTCCCACCATAACCCTATGGAGGTACTCTTGATGAAGGTAAAAAAAATTGCAATGATATGCACCTGTCAAACAGGTGCAGAAAAATTGGTCTTTGGGTGTTAATTGTGCCCATGAAACCTATACCAAAAACATTCTTCCAGATGAAATGATTGAACACCCTCAAAGCTAGGCAGGCTCGAAGTCCTGCAGATATTCCACATCCCAAAAAGACGTAATCAGTGACATCGGCATCAGGGACTTCATAGCTGGTAATCCAGGACTGATTCATTTTTATAAAAGTCAAACGGTCCATGCAGTCTGTGGACAGGCACATTCTATGATCAGTAACGAAACCTTCTGCAGCACCGAATGCCTGTTCTGAAAGCACGCTTGATGCCTGGCAGCCCAACAACTCAATAGCATACTGGGCAAGTTCTGGCCAGTGGTCTATTCTCATGACCCAGTAAGTCAGTGGATCGTCAGCTGGAGAGCTCTCCATCTCTGTTTTGGTCCCCGAGGTAACCATCCACCATGTGATGCAGACGCTGCCAATGGGATGTGGAAGCTGACAGCCCTGGGCGGCGAAGACTAAGAAAATTCCAAAATGCCTCACTTAGGCGGACACCTTCTCCAACGCTCCTCTGTTGACCAACAGAAGACTCAAAACAACGTTTTCCACAACACTGTAACCTACTGGAGTCAGGAAAAACGTTCAATAAAATCCTCTTTAACGTGTCCTCAAGAGATTTTATTTTCTGCACTCTCTGTGGGGACGGGATGAATTCTGAGACCTTCCCCTTATAACAGTGGTCAAGGAGGGTTGCCAACCAGTAATCATCCTTCTCCTTCATGCCATGTATTCTTGGGTCCTTTTGCAGGCTTTGAAGCATGAGGTTGCCCATGCGCCTCAAATTTGCTGAGGCTTGAGAAGCAGACTCCTCGGGGGTCACTCAGGATGACAGCATCTGGAACTTCCTCCTCCCAGCCACGTACTACTCCCAAGGGTCCTGGGGTTGGAAAGCTATCGTTTACAGATTGACACTTGTCTTCCTCTTCTTCGAAGCCTATGAAAGTGCCAGAATCCTCCTCCTCCCCTCTCTCCTCCTATGTGTTCTGTGACATAGGAATGATGGTGTCTGGATAAAGTGGGCCTTGAGAGAAAAGGAAGTCCTCTTCCTCCTCCTGCTCTGCCTCCAGTGCCCTGTCCATAATGCCATGCAGAGTCTGCTCCAGCAGGAACACAACAGGCCTGGTGTCATTGATGCATGCCCTGTCAAGGCTCACCATCCTTGCGGCCTCCTCAAATGGTGACAATACAGTGCATGCATCCTTAATGATCAGCCAATGGCATGGGGAAAAAAAAGCTGAGGTGGCCCGAGCCTGTCGATGTGCCGTATTCACACAGGTACCTCTGCTGTATGTATAGCCGCTGCAGCATTGACAAAGTTGAATTCCACCAGGTGGGCCAAACATGACAATATGGGCACAAATCAGGCAGTTTATGCACAGGTGGATCCGCTGGTTTTTATTGCCTGGCTGCAAACCATGTACAAATCTCAAAAGAGGACTAAGCACTGTTTGCCATTGCTATGGAACCGGTGGAGGAGAGGGTAGCTCTGTACGCGGATGACCTCCTACTATTTCTGAACGACGCAGACCCCTCCCTTAGAGGAGCGCTGCAAGTATTAACGGAATTCTCCAAAATAACAGGACTACGGGTGAACTGGACAAAATCCCAACTGCTAGCTATTGACCCTGAGGCGAAAAGACTAGCCCCGCCAGATCTCCAACTGCAATGGGTAGACGAAATGGTGTACCTGGGGGTGCGCGTCTCGAGAGACGCATCCAGCTTTATCCCCCTTAACCTAGAACCGGTGGTCCAAGGAGTGAAGACCAAACTAAAAGCCTGGGAGAACCTTCCCCTATCCTTATTAGGCCGCATTAACTTAATCAAAATGAAAATCATACCTAAATTTACTTACCTATTCCGTAATTCCCCACAGTGGATACCCTGCTCATTTTTTACGAAATTGAACCGCATTTTCTCCTCCTTTCTCTGGGGCCCAAATCCCCCTAGGTTTAAATTGTCCACACTGATGCGTCCGGTGTCGCGGGGGGGTTTGGCGTTTCCAGACTGCCAGAAATATTTTCTGGCAGCCCAGCTGGTCACGGTAGTTTTGGTGGCTAGTGCCGGACACGTCCAACCATGCGGCAGTTCTGGAGGCTGCGGTGGTCCGTTCTGTGGAGGCCCTAACACATTTACCTCTCCGGGGTCCCAAGGCTCCATATGATTTGACCACCTCCATGTGCACGACTCTGAAGGCATGGAGGGCGGGACTGAGACTTGAGAAGTTCCCACGGAATGCAATCTCCCCTCATGCCCCCCTTTGGAACAACCCTACCTTACCCCATTTTTACACACTGCCGGACCCCAAAATATGGGCTAAGTGTGGTATTAAACTGGTATCTGACCTCACTTCAGGCTCCGGTATACACTCCTTTGATCACCTGGTGTCTCACAACAATGTACCCCAAACCGCGCCAAATACTACCCAACGACACGCAAATAGTGCAATCTGATCTGGAGAGGGTCACAAGATTTTCAAAAAAAATAAAATAAATTTCAGCCAACCAAGAACTGGCTTTGTATGACCGCCTAAAATGGCTACAGACTCTTATGGCCAGCTTTACCACATGTCGCAACTCTAGGTACGTATTTAGGAAATACTGCAGCACTAAATTGAGGACATGTGCCAGGCATGGCACATGTGTCAACTTTCCCTGTCTAAGGGCAGACAGGAGGTTTGAGCCATTATCACACACCAGCATTCCTGGCTCCAGCTGATGTGGTGTGAACCACCTCTGGGCCTGTCCCTGCAGAGCTACAATAATCTATGCCCTGTGTTGTTCCTGACCCTAAACATACCAGCTGAAGCACTGCGTGGCACCTTTTAGCCTGACTCTGGGAATAGACCTATGAACGCTTAGGGGGGTACATGATGTTCATAGGACAATTCTGCAGAGGAGGGCATGGAGCTGGTGGAGGAGGAGGGGGTAGAGCTCACAGGTCTGGCATCATCACCACCAGCTGTATAGAGATGTGGTGGCACAACAAGCTGTAGCACCGAGCCCTGTCCTGCATCCTTTTTGAGTTGCAAGCAGCGTTACTCAGTGTGCTGTGAACTAAATATATCGTCCCTGTCCATGCTTGCTGGACCACATGTTAGCAGTAAGATGGATTTTATGGCTGGAAGATACCAGTACATTCTCTTCCATGTGATGGTAGAGAGATGGAACGGCCTTACGTGAAAAGTAGTAGCGACTGGGAACCTACCATTGTGGTACAGCACATTGTGCAAATTCACAGAAGGGGGCAGAATCCACCAGGCTGAAAGGCTGAAGTTGGAGAGCCAATAGCTTTGACAAGCTTGCATTTAGTCGCTGGGCATGTGGGTGGCAGGGACTAGATTTTTTTCTTCCGCTTCAGCAGATGGGGCAGAGAAATTTGCCGGCTACAGTCTACAGCTGGTGGTGTGCTGCTGGCAGATGTGCTGCTAGGACCTGGGACACCCTGTGCTATACCATCATCCCTGTCAGTGGAGGCTGCCGAGAGGTCGGTATAGCAGGGGCAGATTGAAGTGGGTAAGGAGGAGGAGGGACAGATTTGTGCCCCTTTTGTGTGGCTTTTAGATGCTCTTGCCAACAGGTTGAGTGGTTGGATGTTAAATGCCTTGTTAAGCATGTGGTACCCAAATGGTTGGTGTTTTTGCCATGTTTGATGTGCCTGAGACACAGTTTGCAGATAGCAACAGTGCGATCTGCTGCAGATGTGCTGAAAAAGGCCCAGACAGCTGAGATGTGGGGAGTGGGCCGGGAGATAACAGCTGCAGAATGTAATGGAATAGGGTGGATGCACTCTACTCTTTCTTGATTTCGGCCTCCTTGGGGTTGTGCCGCCTTACCTTCAGTTTCCTCCTCTGCTCTATCTGGCTCCCAAGTCGCATCAGTGACCTCATCATCATCATCATCATCTCCATCTCCTCCATCTTCATCATTAGTACTGGAGACAACGTGGCTTGAGGAACATGAATGCCAATTTGTCTACCAGTGTTCCTCCCTCTCTCTAGGCTCATGTTCCTGTCAACCTCAACCTCAGAACCAACATCTGAATCCAGTAATGGCTGGGCATCATCAAGGTGCAAGTGGCTGATGCTGTGGTCAAATAAAACAGCTGACTACTCAAAAAAACGCAAAAAAATATATGGCGTTAAACTGGCAGTATCGAACACAGAACTATATGGCATTTAAACTGGCAGTAACGCACACAGAACTATATGGCGTTAAACTGGCAGTAACGCACATAGAAGTAAATGGCGTTAAATGGGCAGTAACGCACACAGAACTATATGGCGTTAAATGGGCAGTAACTCACAAAACTATATGGCGTTAAACTGGCAGTAACGTGCACAGAACTACTGTATATGGCGTTAAACTGGCAGTAACGCACACAGAAGTAAATGGCGTTAAACTGGCAGTAACTCAAAAAACGATATGATGTTAAACTGGCAGTGACGCACACAGAACTATATGGCGTTAAACTAGCAGTAACACACACAAAACTATATGGCGTTAAACTGTCAGTAACGCACACAAAACTATATGGAATTAAACTAGCAGTAACACAAACAGAACTATATGGCGTTAAACTGGCAGTAACGCACACAGAACTTTATGGCGTTAAACTGGCAGTAACGCACAAAAGTATATGGGGTTAAACTGGCAGTGACGCACACAGAACTATATGGCTTTAAAAACGTGAAAGTAAGGTTTGTAGAGGGTTTTGCTATTATCGGTTTCGACGAATGCCATTGACTAGCTAAGAAAGTGAACAGACACATGGTTGGGTCTACTCTGAGTCTCCACGGAGCTCTAGTGCCCCAGTGATGACAGCGATGTATGATATATAGATATATTTATGGTGTGAGGAGTTGTGACAAACTAGTAAAAGACTCCAAACAGACATTTCTTGGAATTTATCGATACATTTCTAGAGGGTAAAATTAATTATAATTTGACATAGGTCTGGTTTCTCACCAGCTTGGTATCGGGATAAACTAGCCACAGTTATAAGGTAAAGCTTCAGATCTACGGTTTATAAGTAATTCCCCTAAGGAAGAGATTCATGTGTCTGATGATCTCGTCCCAGCACTTATGTCGCGGCCGATCCCGAGGATCTGATGGCGCGAAGGGAAGGTAAGAATGACAGGTACACTAGATAAGGGAATTGCTTGTACAAAACGGTGGGGGCTTGGAGCTTAATGAAACGATTGAAAAGTGGTATCATCCATTGAGAATGGGATGTTTTCATGTAACTATATTGAGGAAGCTACAAGGAAGTTCCCACAATCCAAAGGGCGTGGGTCCTGGTAATATCATAAGTAAAGATTGTTATACCTGAATCGGGATACTAGTGACAAAGTTCAGGCCCATATGGATGGGCTTGTTTCCCTGAGATTCAAAGCCAGATCTATGCTACTAGCGAAGGGATGGAATTCTCTAAAAAGTCCTGGGAATCTGTGTGATTTCATTTTATTTTTGCAGCGGATCATAATTTTGAAGGAAGTAGTGGTATATTTACTCATGCTGTTTTTGTTTCTAATTGCTTATATATATCGTGATTAGGTGCTCCTGCTGCCTGATTTGGAACGCGTGGACCAGAGCCCGACAATGACCCACATTTTCTCAACAAGATGCGCCCGACCTGCAAACAAGACACAGAGGATCCCCAGACCGACCAGTCGACTACTACAGCTCACCATGTCATCTTCTACTGAAGACAGAGTCTCCATGTCAAGCCGTGTTTTCCTTTTTATGGACTGTAAGGCCAGGTGTAAGAAGATCGAAATTCATCAAGAGACACATGGGAGGATATGACAAAAACGAGGGACTGTCATGGAAAATTTTATTAATGTATGTTGTCAGATGCCCCCCAGTGTCGGTTTTGCTGTAATGCGCTCATCGGCGCGTATTCGCACTTAAAGACGTTGGCGGGAAGACCATTGGCTTCGTAAACCTTCCTATTGGACACACTTGCATGAAGTGTTTGCCTACTGGTATGTAAGAAGTTCATTTGTGCCTCACCGGGAGACTGGCCACTTCCCAGTGACGGCATTGATAGCCGGTATAAATATTGTGGCCCACGGAGCCATAGTTTTATATCGTTCGTTGTCATTGAAAGCAGTTTAGACGGTTTGTACATCACTGCTTAGTCTGTTTGAATGTATACATCTGTGATTGGTTCTTTTGAAGGAAAACAATTGTCCCTGTATTGTAGTCCCTGTATTGTAGTAACACACAAAACTATATTGAATTAAACTATGGCATTAAACTGACAGTAACGCACACAGAACTTTATGGCGTTAAACTGGCAGTAACGCACAAAAGTATATGGGGTTAAACTGGCAGTGACGCACACAGAACTATATGGTGTTAAACTGTCAGTAACGCACACAGAACTATATGGCGTTAAACTGGCAGTAATGCCCACACAACACTACAGCGTTAAACTGGCAGTAACCCACACAGAACTATATGGCGTTAAACTGGCAGTAATGCCCACACAACACTACAGCGTTAAACTGGCAGTAACCCACACACAGAAGTAAATGGAGTTAAAATGGCAGTAACGCAATCAAATAGATGGTGTTTAACCGTCACTACACTGACCCTATCTGAACTGTCCCTACTCTAGCTATACACTAATGTAAAGATTACAGAAACAGTCTCACTACACTACAGTGAAACTATGTGTCCCTACTCTAGCTGCACACTATGCAAAGCTGAATGATGGTCCTCCTCACTACACTCACACTATCCTTAGACTGACACTAATATTCTACACTGACAATTGAAGCAAAATAGCACAGTATCGCACACTAACTAATAGCACTGAACAGAGCCCTGTTCTATCTCTCTCCATGCCAAAATCACACTCAAAATGGTTGCCATTGAAAGAATACTTTTATACTGTGGGGCGGGAATGAGCCATGATTGGATAAAGTCATGATGACAGTGTCCAATCATGACTTTGACAGTGCTCTGTGCCCTGATTGGCTGAAGCTTTCACTGCTTCAGCCAATCAGAGCTTGTAATGGTGCAGTGCGTTCAGCACTGCAATGCATTGTGGTCCGTTTGGGGGGCCGAACAAACAGTCAAACGACCCGTTTGTTTGGCCATTCGCCGAACATCAGCAAAATCTCGGCATGAACTTATGATCGGGCCGAATGGTTCGCCCATCCCTAACAGCCATTTGTAAAAGTAAACAGTCTTTATTGGATTCTCCAAAACAGGTAAACACAAATAGCTTTCTTTGGCAAAAGTAAAACAAACCGTTCATATATCTGGTATAAAAGAAACCATATCTCTGGAAGGACCACCAATTTCTCAGTCCCACACTAGGGTTAGGGTTCCTTTTTGTTTCAGGGTAGCGCAAAGCATTTTTCCTGCTACCTTTCAAGACTTCTTTGCCTGTGGCTTAACCCTTTAAGGACCAGGGTACCTCTAATCAGGGGTTGGAGGTTCTTCCCTCCCAAAACTCTTTGCAACTCTGAAATTCTGGGTCCCTAAAAGGAATTTATCAATCCAGAAAATACTGAAAACCAGTCCTCTCCATCTGGAACTCCTCATCCTGAATGGGTGAGAAACCCTGAGTACTTACCTGCCCCCTTAAAGGGACCACAACTTAAATACTGAGGAAATATACATTTTGTCCAGAATACACTCCCAGTGTCCTGTACAAAGGCTTTTCAGAGAGCTCTATTTGAGTCGCAACCGTGAACATGTAGACAGTGAGTGAGAAAAATTAGCTGCACACCAACATCCGTCCAACAGATTTATTGAAAGACTGCTATCAGGACTAAAACAACGGACCAAGGCGTGACAAAGTTTCACACAAAACCCAGGAAGCACAATGTATGTGTGAAATGTCGTCACCCCTGGGTCCGTTGTTTTAGTCCTGGTGGCTTTCAATAACCCTGTTGGACAGATGTTGGTGTTCAGCTAGTTTTTCTCATTTGGTCTATTGTTTCAATACAATGTTCTTTGCAAATCGGGACTCCGAGTGAATTGGGGTGTGGTGCCTACCACACCACACTGCACCTACTCAACATGCATCTCCCTCTTGAGCAGAAAGTATTTCCTAAAGTGAAATTCACTGCATTGGATAGGATACATCAGGATCCATAGATGGCTGGAGGTTGCAACTGGGATAAAGCCCTCCTTAATTTTGAACTGAGGTGAATTTACTGATTAAAAGCTACCATAGCTGATTATTTCTGGGGTCATGTGATTAGTTATCGGATGTCCTATCGTGAGCGTGATTGATTCTATTACTTCCTGAATTGGACGTTATATCGATTTTTATTTACAGCCCCTTGTCCGACAAACCCCTTCTTTTCTCAAAGATACCAAAGATACTATCAGTTTACTGGAGACTATCAACATTCAAGGTGATTATATACTAGCTATTGCTGATGTAGATTCCTTATAGACCTGCATACCTCAACATCTAGGTATTAAGACTGTTCAACATTTTCTATCTTGGGATAATTCACTGCCTCAAGGTTAGTGTAATTTCATTATGGATTTACTGGATTTAGCCACCAAACACAATTACTTTTGGTTTGATGGCCGATTTTATTTACAACAAAGGGGTGAAATTTGCCCCTAGCCTGGCCAATCTTTTTATGGCCAAATGGGAGGAGGATGTCGTCTATGCGCAGACCAGACCCAATCTGGTACTTTGAGCTAGATACATAGATGACATCCTCCTTCTGTGAGATGGCAGTCTAGAGTCCCTTGACCAATTTTTTGCACAGTTGAACACCAATGATAGAGGAATTTAATTATCATATGAATCTAGCAGTGAGAGGATTCATTTCCATTGCACATTTAAGCACATTTGCTTTATTGTTGATATGGGACATTTTCCATATGTGCTGAGGGTATTTAATGCAATAGATATTATGGTTTAATCACATTAGGGTTCAAGAGTGTCACTTTGTTTATTTTTATATGTAATTTTTTTATATGAATGTTATGAGTACCCATTCCAGACATTCATACATGAGTGTTATGAGTACCCACCATTTATATCCATGTATCTTTGACATGTTCAAAGTGTAAAAGGTTTATATGATATAATTTTGAACTGTATTTGCACTGAGCACAATGTATTCCAATTAGGTAATTTGTTTTACTTGTGGTATTCACAATATGATTTATGGAGGTGCCCTTTACATAGGATCCCCATATATCCTTATTCACTACATTAGCGTTGCACATATATATTTTTTAATTTTTCAACACACATTTGTCCTTTTGTGGTGCTGGCTGATTTTTATTCATGTTGGGACATTATTTCTATATATCTATTAGTTATTTGGTGTCCAGTCATGTTAATTTTCAGTTGCCACACCTGTGATTTCCTATTTCCAATATATTGAAAATCTGTGTATATAGATGTATATTATTGACAAATTCATTTGGGTAGTTGAGAACATCAAACATTATAGAGTTGGCTGTGTAGGAGAGATTTCTCAGTATACAATCTACCTGCTGTGACTCAGTTTGCAAGAGCACCATGAAAGCGCGCTGCTTCGGATTACCACAACATGACTTCCTCTGAGGGGTGTGCATGCAACTTTTGGTCTCTCAACCATATCTTTGAGCAAACTCTGCAGCCAGATGAGAAAAGTGTGCCGTTACCAAAGTGAAGCTGCATTATGGCCACAGTCAATAATCCCTCATTACAGATTCCTATGTGCTACCAGACATTTCTACTCAAAAGATGTGGAAAGTGGGGAATTAGCATTGCCTATTTCTGTCTCTAAACATAACACAAAACAGTTGAGCTCTAAGTGCTATTGTAGGAAGTCTTATGGTTTGAGGCAATAATAAAAGGAATTATGGTAAAAGAATTCACAGAAAGGACTAAACACAGTAATAAATTGAGGAACAGCTACTATTAGTGAAAACCACCTGGAAACTGACATAATAATCCACAAACACAAAAAAAAACCTCATATAATCAATGCAAGTGAAAACCATGCCTCTATTGAAATAGTATTGCTACCCTAAAATAGCCCTTAATGATAAACAGGATGAGATAGAGACTTATGTGCTCGGATGGCCCCAGTACTCAGACATCGAAACGTCCAATCAAAGAGAAAAAGATCTGTCACCATGATGTCTCAAAAATAAAACATATACAATTTTATTAAATCCATCCAATAAGTGGAATCACTACCTGTAATTATTTCAGGCTCTTATATAGGCCTTAGTCATAATTAGTGATGGATGAACTTCTGACGGGATGTTTCGCGAACGCGATCCGCGAACGTGCCCAAATGTTCGCGAACCGCAGGTTTGCGGCGGGCCCCATTGACTTTAATGGCAGGCGAACCTTAAAAACCTCCAGGTCATATTTTCAGCCACAAAATACTTACTAGCTGTGCACACATAGTCCCACAACATGGACACTGACATACCAGAAGTATTAAGTGAATCTGGGATCGACAACGACAAGCATTCTTTTTTTATCTGTGAAATTTTGTCAATTCAAGGCCATGGTATCTTGGCTTACGATATATTATGTAAAGGGAAGTCAGAAGGAGGTATGGGGTTACCAGATGTTAAACTATATTATAAAGCAAGGGCCCTAGTACGCATTCTGAATTGGAGACATGACCAAACAAAAAAAATCTGGGTATCTCTGGAACAGAAAATGGCGGGAAGGAGTTTAACGGGAGTTCCATGGATCCCAAAGGCAAATAGGGGCCTGTCAAAATGGACCTCACTGTTAACGGAGAACACCTTAAAAATATGGGACGAAATTAACGAATCTGGAGACTATGCCCCACAGATATCCCCGTTAACCCCAGTGGAGGGTTTCCTGTGGTTCCTACCAGGGGAAGAAGTGGGATCCATGGGGAACTGGGGGAAAGATGGGAATACCACATGTGGCAAATTTGCACCGAAGGGTATATTATTAACACTAACAGAATTAATACAAAAAATGGGAACAATACCAATGATGGAATGGAGGTATCTCCAATTAAAAAGCTGACGAAACCCAGACATTTACTGTCCCAGATGTACACACTAATTTCAGGGACTAGGAAAATTATAACACCATACTACATTAGGGAATGGGAAGGGGAATTAAAGTGCAGTTTTACGAAGACACAGATTAAAGAACTTATTGACTCGACATATTAGACCTCGAAAAGTTCTCATATTCAGGAAACCTCGTATAAACTCCTGACCAGATGGTACCGTACTCCAGCGAAACTGGCACAGATGTACTCGACAGTAGATGCCAGATGCTGGAGAGGCTGTGGCCAGAGAGGCACCCTACTTCATTTATGGTGGGAATGCCCTAGGATAAGAAGGTTCTGGCAAGAAATTGCCCCATGGATAGAGAAATTATCACAATGTCAGATAGAATCAACACCTGTAAACTTCCTATTCCATGGGTCAATGAAGACTCGTAGGAAATACACGAACAGCATTCTACCATACTTACTAAACGCAGCTAAATTACTGATCCCGAGGTTATGGAAACAGTCCAAATGTCCAACCATTCTAGATTGGAAGAAGGAAGTAGATCTAATAATGGAGGCCGAGAGATGGATACATAGGATTGAAGGTAGAAAAGAGAGGTTTGTGCAAATATGGACAGAATGGGAAATTTGTAAAGCAGAGATCAAATAATAAGTAGAATAATAAAATCTGCACCCTGGAGCCGTGGGGGGGGGGGGGGGGGGGGAGGGAGGAGGAGGGTGAGAGAGGATTACTTTTTCTGATTCTTATTTAATTCTATTTTTTTTTTCTTGTACATCTCTGGTCCTCTCTCTCGCGCCTTTCCCCTCCCCTCCCTTTGAGCCGGGAAGTATATTATGGATTAAATTATACTCACATATCACTGGGGGATTTTTGGATTAAAATTTTTTTTTTTTTTTTTCCCTCTTGGAAAAAATCTTAAAACACAATGTTTAAACACAAATTATAAAGGAGAAAGGGGGATAAAGTAAAGTAAAAGGTAGTAATTTGGCCCTAAGAAGCCTCATACACTTAACGAAGGGAAAAATAGAATTTAATGACTCTTTTTTTTTTTTTCTCACTCACAGCCCGGCTTGGGGGGGGGGGGGGGGGGGGGGGGGGGGGAGATGGAGGCGACTAGGTAGATATGTATGGATAGGGGTAGATGTGTTCCACTTTTTTCCTTTTTTTTTTTTTTTTTCTCTTTGGGGGGAGGGGGGAATAAGAGATGAGGATGTTTCTATGTTAAAATGTGTGTATAAACAATTTAACATGGCTACTATATGGAAATGTGAAAAAAACCCAATAAAAATTTGATTATAAAAAAAAATTCAAGGCCATGGAGGAGAGGCAAGGTCAGGCCAGGCTATGAAGGGGGTGCAGGAGATGATTAATCAGTGCCACAGTCAGGGCAGCTCAGTCCTGTGCCAGTGTCCCAGTGTGCCAACTTGTGCTTGAGCCCCTGACCCCTCCCTCTGCCTGGCCCTTACCCCCACCTATGCAGGGCTCCACTGCGGTGGTCCGGAGGTGCTAGTCCAGTGCTAACCACTCCTCAGCCATGGTGCTGGCACTGCCTGCTGATTGGCTTCTCCGCTGCTATCTCCCTCACTGACACCAGCACCGAGATAGAGAGCACTGACACCAGCACCGAGCCAGAGAGCACTGACACCAGCACCGAGATAGAGAGAACTGACACCAGCACCGAGATAGAGAGTTCTGACACCAGCACCGAGATACAGAGAACTGACACCAGCACCGAGATAGAGAGCACTGACACCAGCACTGACACCAGCAACTCGCTGCAGGACCCAAAAATATGACACCGCTCAACCTCTTCAAACAGGAGGGTACAGGCATATAGTACGGTGTGCTTTTTTTCTATAAGTGAGCCAAAGGTAGAAAATAGGTCCGTGTGCTAGATTATATAAATCGTTTATAGAGTTATGCATATACATGGTCTACTGGTTACATGTGTTGAATTCCTCCGAGATCCATGACTCATTCATTTTTATAAATGTGAGGTAGTCAACATTGTCGTGATCTAGGCGAGTGTGCTTATCGGTCACGATCCCCCCTGCTGTGCTGGACGTTCTTTCGGACAGGACACTGGACGAGGGGCAAGCCAACGGTTCCATTGCAAATTGTGCAAGCTCTGGTCAGAGGTCAAGCCTGCCCACCCAGTAGTCCAGGGGTTCATCACTTCTCAGAGCGTCCACATCGGCCGTTAACCCGATGTAGTCGGACAGCTGTCGGTCTAGGCATTCCCTGATGCTGGATCCGGATGACACCTGTCGATGGGTCGGCTGAAAGAATGATCTCCTATCAGAAGTGACCAACACATCTTCAAACTGCCCTCTTCTTGCAGGCGCTGTTGGATTGGTACCCGAAACTCTTTCTCTGGGAGTGGGAATTCCTCTGCCAGCGCACGCAAAAGCAGAATGCAGCATTTCTCTAAGCAAGGTCTCTGACAGCCCTCTGTGATGGTGGTAACATTTCCGCTATTTTGTGTTTGTACCGGGGGTTTAAGTACCTTGCCACTCAGTACTGGTCCTTGACCTTTATGCTTTTTATACAGGGGTCCCTGTTAAAACACTGGAGCATGAAGGCCCCCATTTGCACTAAACTGGAAGCGGTGTGGTGGCCTGGCTCCTGCTCATCATCCAGGATAATGTCGTCCTCCTCGTTCTCCTCCCCCATCCATGGACAACAACAGGGATCCCAGAAAGGTTTAAAGCATGCTCTTCCTCATCTGCCCTGGCACCATCCTCCTCTGACTCCTCTTCAGACTCCTGTTGTTGACTTGTCTCAGATAGAGTAGCCCCCACTGGGAATTCATCCAGCATTGCGACTTCCTCATCTTCCTGCTCCTCCACGGCTTGATCAATGACACGAAGCAATGCACAGTCCATAAAGAAGGCGTAAGGTACGATGTCACTGATGGCGCCATGGCTGCGACTGACCAGTTTGGTGATCTCTTCAAATGGCCGCAGAAGTCTGCATGCTCCGCGCATGAGCAGCCACTGGCGCAGTGAAAAAAAAACAAGCTCCCCAGAACCTGTTCTGCCGCAGAGTTCGTACAGGTAGTCGTTAATTGCACGTTTCTGCTGGAGCAGCCTATCAAGCATATAGAAGGTTGAGTTCCATCGCGTCGGGCAATCACAAATAAGACGTCTGACCGGCAGATTGTGTCGCCGCTAAATGTCAGCAAGGCGAGCCATTGCCGTGTAAGATCTTCTGAAATGGGCCAAGATTTTCCTTGCCTGCCGCAAGATGTCCTGGACCCCAGGGTATTTGACAACGAATCGCTGCACGACCAAGTTTAAGACGTGTGCCATGCATGGCACATGTGTAGTTTTGCCCTGTTTCAACGCGCTAAGCAGATTGGCACCGTTGTCGCACACCACTTTACCAACTGTCAAATTGAGCGGTGTTAGCAACTGATCTGCCTGTGAAAGCAAAGCTGAAAGGAGTGCAGGGCCGGTGTGGCTCTTGGCTTCCAGGCACAACAGACGCAGCACAGCATGGAAACGTCTCACCTGGCATGTCAAATAGGTTCTGGGGATCTTGGGCGGCGCAGTGGAAGAGACGCTAGCAGCGGAAAAGGAGGAGTCAGCCGAGGAGGAGCGGGAGGATGGAGTAGGAGGAGGAGAAGAAGAGGCAGGCCTGCATGCAATCCGTGGCGGTAAAACCAAATCTACACGGGTGCCACGGGTTACATGCTTTACGGCCGTCAGAAGGTTCACCCAGTGGGCAGTAAAAGTTATATACCTTCCCTGCCCATGTTTGCTAAACCACGTGTCTGTGGTCAGATGTATCTTGGCACCTACACTGTGTGCCAGAGATACATTCACTTGCCGCTGAACATGGCCATGTAGCTCTGGGATGCCCTTCTGTGAGAAATATTTCCTTCCTGGGACCTTCCATTGTGGTGTTCCAATGGCCACAAATTTTCGAAAGGCCTCCGAGTCCACCAGTTTATATGGCAGTAGTTGGCGGGCTATCAGTTCTGACAAGCCAGCGGTCAACCGTTGGGCAAGAGGGTTATCCGTTGTCATCATTTTTTTACGCTCGAACATTTGACCCACGGAAGCCTGCCTTTTTCCAGACAAACGTGAGGACAGCATGATGGAAGGTGGAGTGGAGGACAATTCTGAGGAGAGAGGAGAAGGAGAAGTAGAAGAGGCTGGACGGTGAGAGCCTGGAGTGTGGCTTTGTGGGTTCTGACGGCGTTGCTCCCACTGGGCTCGGTGATGGCAGCTCATGTCCCTAGGTGAGTGTTGGGCTTACCGCGACTTATGCGTTGCATGCAAAGGCTGCAGATGGCAACACTATTGTCAGCAGTGGACACGTTAAAAAAAGCCCACACTGCGGAGCTATGTGCCGGCGTCCAGTCTGGTTTGTCCCTCCTGTGCAATGTAAGTTCCGCCTGCTTCTCCTCCCTATCTGCTGGTCCATCTCTCCCTCTGAACTCCCCTCCTCTTCCTCTCTTGTGGGCACCCACGTGACATCCCTAGACACGTCATCATCCTCTTCCTGATCCAATGCCAAGAATGTCTGCACATCGGAAATGTCTTGTGATGATGGATCCGAAAATAATTCCTGTGATTCAAGCTGAGGGTATATGGTGGTGGTGGTGTTGGTGGTAGTGTCTTTGGGGGTGCACACAGCAGAGAGTGAAAAGGGTGCAGATCGAGAGGATGAGGAGGGTGCAGAAGAGTAAGGCTGAGTGAGCCACTCAACCAAGTCTGGTGCGTCCTTTGACGTAATCGAACGCACCTTCTGCAACTTATCCACTTTGGCTCAAGCCTGTTGCTCCTGCCCTACCCCTACCACCCCTGCGGAAGGGCCTGCCTCTTCCTCTGCCTGTCATTTTTTAAATGACCCTGTGACAAAAGTCTCTAGAGAAGTGCAGTATATGTGGAAGAAGGTATATAACACCCTGCTTCAATCTGTTGTTTTGGGGGGCCACTGGTCTATCACACCAGTTATAATACTTTTTTATAATTGCGTTTGTCACTCTTTGTAGTATTGCTACAGAACCGCTCAGCAGTCACAATGCTGCACAGTAGAAATGCACTATACTATGCTTTTTATATTTGAAAGTATTTTATTATATTTAGTATATTATCAGTGTATTTCACCTCTATATACTGTACACCTATACCAGTCCTTAAAAGGACTTTTGTGGACCTAATAGTAGCTAGCTAGTGTATTACAGACTATCCCTGCTCCAAACACCAACCTTTCCCTACACTGAGAAATGACAGCTGCACAATCGCTGAGCACTGCACTATAATATGCTTTCTATGTTTGAAAGAAATTATATTATCAGTGTATTTCACCTCTATATACTGTACACCTATACCAGTCCTTAAAAGGACTTTTGTGGACCTAATAGTAATAGCTAGTGATTAGACTGACTGTCCCTGCTCCACACAGCGTCCTTTCCCTACACTGACAAAAGACAGAATGTAAAATGGCCGCCAGATCAGCTTTATTTATAAAGTAGGGGGTATGTCCATGTGCTGAAATGTCTCAATTGGCTGTCCTGTACCCCATGATGGATGTGTCATGGGTCAAAGTTCTTCACAATGTAAACGAATATGGCTGCCGCGAACAGCGCCATAAGTCCGTCGGTTTGGCGAATCGCGAACAAGCAAAGTTTGCCGCGAACCGACCACCAGGCGAACCGCAAGGCCATCTCTAGTCATAATAATGTGAAAAACACTTTACCCCATAATTAAAGAGGAAGCACCCATGTCAGTAGAACTAAAAACCCAAAGAACAAGTGTAGCGCTAGTCAAACAAAAACATAAATATTCAAATACATAAATCAGAGTGCTATTATGAGGTGAAGATAAAAAGTCCATGAAATAATCCCAAACCTCTTCCTTTGTCACAATGTGGTAAAACACACAAGGTGATCTTCACATACAGTAAATGTGCACAACAATGTGAACTCCACTATGCCATACATATAGGCTTACCAGAGAGCCATGACTCCCATTAATGAGAGGTCACAATGCGTAAAGACGTTATAGCCATCTTGGAAAATGGCTGCGCTTTGTGAATGGCCCCACAGCGGGGGTAGGAGGAGGGGGCTGAACTTCCGGGTGATCTCACCGTGGCTCACCCCCCCCCCCCCCCCGAAAGGTGCCAAATGTGGCAGCAAATGGGGGGAGGATGCAGATAAGCAGAGCTTCCACTTTTGGGTGGAGCTCCACTTTATGATGAATAATGTAGGAATGGGTAAAATATCACCAACCACAGAAGAAATTCCACCTATAAACAAATATGAACAAACATAATATCAGATTGAAAAAACATCCAACCAATCAGATCTCACCTCCAGCATGAACACTGGATTTCTGGGGACATGTAAGCCTACAAGGCAATACATTTGGAATGTATATGGGAGAAAAACCGTGCTTCCAAATAAAAAGTGAAAATTAAAAGTGAAAATTAAAATAAACAGCAGCAACTCAAATATGTGATATCACAAAAAAATAAGCTGGAACAGAGTCACGCTCAACTAATATACATAACATAAATATCTACTGATAAAAAGTCCTCCTAACGTGTACAGCATCAAATATTTGATAGTAAACAGTCCTCCTTTTTACAGAAAAGAAATATAAAAGCATGTACAGCATACATGATCTGGTGCTAAACAGTCCTCCATATTGGGTGAAGAGTGATGTAAAGAACAGGGTGATAGGTAAGGAAGAGTGTCAAAATCTTGAGCTTTTAGTCCATATGTAGACTCTCAGACACAATGTAGTCCCCTTCAATCCCCTGTGCAATGGACACCATATGAGACCACCACCGAAAGTAAGGTATGCCTGCTTACCAGATACACTGGACCTTTAGAAAGGCCAGTAGCGCTTGTGGCTGATTACCCCGCCAGGGCCTTTAGATTGTGGTGCAGCAAAAGATCTGTGATCCTGCAAGCGATCTCCATTAGTAGGGCGCATTGTCTGCCCTACTAGTTTAGTCAAAGATTGCCCCAGGACGACGTCAATCTTTGACGAAACTAGTAGGGTGAACGATGTGCTGATGCTTTTATATTTCTCTTCTGTAAAAAGAAAGACTGTTTACTATCAGATATTTGATGCTGTACACATTAGGACAGGCATGTCCAAAGTCCGGCCCGCGGGCCAATCGCGGCCCGCGTTCCGGTTTTGAACGGCCCGCTTGTTTATCTGGACATGTATATCTTTTGTGGCCCCCAACGATCTCCCAGCGCCGGGGCCACAAAAGATATATATGTCCGGATGCCTTGGAGGGGACAGGGAGGAGGCGGGACAAGAGCCGTGCACACAGGAGTATTTCCTGTTTACACGGCAGCCTCTATAATAGGAAGTCCCGTCTCCAGCACTGCCATTGGACGGCTGTTCTGTCCATCAAAGGAGGCGGGACCTTGTATTAAAGAGGCCGCAGAGAAAACAGGAGTTTCTCCTGTATGTTATCTTTTGGCGCTCGTCTCGCCCCCTCCCTGTACCCTCCGAGGCGGCAGATGGAGGGGCATAATTCAGGCTGCACTGCACAATGGTGAGTCTGCATTCCTGACAATGATGGGGGCTGTGTATTCCTGACAATGATGGGGGCTCTGTATTTCTGACAATGATGGGGGCTGTGTATTCCTGACAATGATGGGGGCTGTGTATTCCTGACAATGATGGGGGGGTGCTGCATTCCTGACAATGATGGGGGGGTGCTGCATTCCTAACATTCCTGACATTCCTGACAATGATGGGGGGGGGTGCTGCATTCCTGACATTCCTGACAATGATGGGGGGCTGCATTCCTGACAATGATGGGGGGCTGCATTCCTGACATTCCTGACAATGATGGGGGGCTGCATTCCTGACATTCCTGACAATGATGGGGGGCTGCATTCCTGACATTCCTGACAATGATGGGGGGCTGCATTCATGACATTCCTGACAATGATGGGGGGCGGCATTCCTGACAATGATGGGGGGCTGCATTCCTGACAATGATGGGGGGCTGCATTCCTGACATTCCTGACAATGATGGGGGCTGCATTCCTGACATTCCTGACAATGATGGGGGGCTGCATTCCTGACAATGATGGGGGCTGCATTCCTGACATTCCTGACAATGATGGGGGGCTGCATTCCTGACATTCCTGACAATGATGGGGGGCTGCATTCCTGACATTCCTGACAATGATGGGGGCTGCATTCCTGACATTCCTGACAATGATGGGGGGCTGCATTCCTGACAATGATGGGGGGCTGCATTCCTGACATTCCTGACAATGATGGGGGGCTGCATTCCTGACAATGATGGGTGGCTGCATTCCTGACATTCCTGACAATGATGGGGGCTGCATTCCTGACATTCCTGACAATGATGGGGGGCTGCATTCCTGACATTCCTGACAATGATGGGGGCTGCATTCCTGACATTCCTGACAATGATGGGGGGGCTGCATTCCTGACATTCCTGACAATGATGGGGGCTGCATTCCTGACAATGATGGGGGGCTGCATTCCTGACAATGATGGGGGCTGCATTCCTGACATTCCTGACAATGATGGGGGCTGCATTCCTGACATTCCTGACAATGATGGGGGCTGCATTCCTGACATTCCTGACAATGATGAGGGATGTATTCCTGACATTCCTGACAATGATGGGGGCTGCATTTCTGACATTTCTGGCAATGGTGGTGCTGCAGATGGGCACTGACCCTTATTTTGCTTCTTATTTCTTTATTTAAAATTGTATTTTTTTCCTAAATCTTCCCTCTTAAAGTGAAGGTGCGTGTTATACGCCAATAAATACGGTATATCCAAATAACACGCCTGAGATCATTTCTTTACTCACACACAGCCACAAAGGCAAGAGAATTCTTGTTGGGCAGTGTGTCAGTACTCGAACGAACACACAGACTGAATTTTAATGGTTCAAACAATGTCAGGAAAAAAGGTCGGCCCTCACGCATGTTCGCTTCATCAAATCTGGCCCTCTTTGAAAAAAGTTTGGACACCTCTGCATTAGGAGGACTTTTTATCAGTAGATATTTATGTTATGCAATAAGTTTGGAATGTCTGTGCTATACGTACTGTATATATCAATACCGCGGCTGATGAATTCACAATATTATTGTTTTTATTTTAATTACCTTTAATAAATTGTCTTTTTGAGTTCAAGATTTTGGTCAGCTTGAGACTTTTTTTTTTTTTTTTTATAACATTCAAGTGAGTGACTCTACAAAGACACTGCGTTTGATTATTTGATTATTATTTTATTTTTTTGTGTTTTTGGATTATGGTACCATATCTGTCTACTATTCCCTTCCACTCTTATTCTTCTCTTTCAGTCAATAATGTCCTTATCTAGACCAACACAAAGTTTTATGTTGCATACATTTGAAATAGAACTGAGGGGTGGGGTATAAAATGTCCCCACCCCCACCACATATGGGATCATGAGAGACTATTAAAAAATGTATAAAGATTTATAAATATTTATTAAATACATTTTTCTTAAAAACTAATACCTACCAGAGATTGGAGAGATGTGCTGACAGGTATCCAATAAACAGTCCTCAGGCATGAGCAGGTAACTATAAAAAGAAAGAGGATGCGTCATCATACAGGCAGACAGAAGAAGACACAGAAAGAAGCTTGTCGCACCCTCCCCTTCCCTGTCATGGCCCTATTTATGATCATTTATGAATTATTATACCTATAATAAAGGGCATGGCCTATTCAACCCACAGGTCATTGAGTCTTGAATATCATTTGTTTGATATATAGAAGTTCTATCTAAGATCCCATTATATATGAAAGCACACTATCACCCTAAGACTCCACCACAAAGTGAGGCCCCTAAATCAAACTTTATGAGTTCCCAACCTGGAATATAAATATATATACTGTACACTGTGTATATATACCGTATATAGAAATAGCATAGCTGAGAACAAACATGCCTTAGACAAAGCCCCTTCCTCTCCAAAACGCCTTGCAGCAGCATGCCAGACGTTATTCTTAATCAAATGTAATTACGTAAACCTCTTTTTGTTAGAAAAATTCCATTGTGACACTCACTCTTAAAGAATTAGGTGTAAAAGGCTAGCATTTTAGAAAGGCTGAAGAATCTTACCATTCCTGGTTGATACACAGTATAACTGCAAAGCGTAATCTACAAATCTTCCTCCGACCTCATCATTTCCTACTGTGTGGCGTCACTGCAAAGAGGAAGCTACTCTCCTTTAAACAGCAGATAGGCAGTCAGGGAGCTGTTATAGTGTATGTAAACCTTAACCACTTGATTACTGGGCTCTTAAACCTCCTGCCCAGACCAATTTTCAGCTTTCGGCGCTGACGCACTTTGAATGACAATTGCGCGGTCATACAACACTGTACCCAAATTCAGTTTTTATCATTTTTTTTCCCACAAATAGAGCTTTCTTTTGGTGGTATTTAATCACAGCTGGGGTTTTTATTTTTTGCTAAACAAACAAAAAAAGATGGAAAATTAAAAAAAAAAATAAAATCATGTTTAATAGTTTGTTATAAAATTTTGCAAACAGGTAATTTTTCTGCTTCATTGATATGTGCTGATGAGGCGGCACTGGTGGGCACTGATAGGCTGCACTGATGAGCACAGATAAGGTGGCACTGATGGGAACAGATAAATCGGTACTGATGGGCACAGATAAGATAGCACTGATGGGTGGCACGGATGGGTGACACGAATAGATGGCAACTGATAGATGGCACTGATAGGTGGCACTGATGGGCACTGATAGGTGGCACTGATGGGCACTGATAGGTGGCACTGATGGGCACTGGTAAGTGACACTGATGGTCACTGGTAGGTGACACTGATGTGCAGCACTGTTCAGGCACTTATTGTGGGCACTGACAGATGGCACTGTGGGCACTGACAGGTGGAGCTGGTGGGCACTGACAGGTGGCGCTTGTAGGGGGCACAGGTGGGCACCGAGGAGCCATGGCACATCGCAGTGATCGGGACTAATGTGCCTCTCACTGCCGCAGGTGATCGGCTTTTTTTTTTCTCCTCACGCTGTCAGCGCGAGGAGGAAAAATAGCCGATTACCGGCTCTGTTGATATCACATGATCAGCTGTCATTGGCTGACAGCTGATCACGTGGTAAGGGGTAGGGATCACAGACTCGCTGATCACAGAGCACGTCACGCGCGCCCTTCAGGGGGCGCGCAGGCCGCTCCTGCACAGGACGACGTCAATGGAGGTAGTCCTGGCAATGTAGAGCCGCGCTGTAGCCGTCATTCGGCTATAGCGCGGATCTCTAGAGGTTAATTATAAACTTTGCTTATGGTATTCCTGTTGGTTTAAGTTATAATTAACCACCTGCCTACAGGGCCATTTCTGACACTTCCCTCATCAGTGTTTTTTTTTGCTAGAAAATTACTTAGAACCCCAAAACATCATATATTTTTTTTTAGCAGAGGCCCTAGAGAATAAAATGTCGATCGTTGCAATTTTTTATGTCACATGGTATTTGCACAGTGGTTTTCTAATGCCGCGTACACACGGTCGGAATTTCCAATGGAAACAGTCCGATGGGAGCTTTTCATCGGATTTTCCGACCGTGTGTATGCCCATCGGTCTTTTTCTGTCGGAATTTCCGACGGAATTTGGATTGAGAACCTGTTCTTAATTTTTCCAATGGAAAACCTTTCTATCGGATTTTCCGATCGTGTGTATGCAATTCCGACACGTAAAATTCCGATGCATGCTAGGAAACAATTCGACGCATGCTCAGAAGCATTAGACTTCCCTTTTATAGTGCAGTCAAACGTTTTTTTTTAAGGCTTGGTGTTATTGACCGTCGGAATTTGGTGTGACCGTGTGTAGGCAAGACAGTTTGAGCGAAATTCCGTCGGAATTCCGACAGGAAAACCATCAGAGCTTTTTCCGACGAGAATTCCGACCGTGTGTACGCGGCATTACACAATTTTTGGGAAAAAAATATACTTTAGTAAATAAAATAAAAAAAAGCATAACACAATATATAACCCAATTGTTTTGTAAAATATGAAAGATGATGTTACATTGTGTAAATAGATACACAACATGTCATGCTTTAAAATTGCACATACTCGTGGAATGTCAGAAAAGGTACTTAAAAATCTCCATTACAGGTTACCAGTTTAGAGTTACAGGGGAGGTCTAATGCTCAAGTGCTAGAATTATTGCTCTCATTCTGACATTCGTGGGGATTCCTGTGTGGTTTGAACACCGTTTACACATGTGGGTATGCCCTACGTATGCGTTAATGTAAATGTATGTAAACATTCCTTGTGATTGAAATAAGCAGTGACAAGTCCTATTTATGGAAAGATGTGGGGTCAATAAGACCCCACATATCTCCTCTGTAATGTAAAGCATTAGATTAAATAAAACAAAACATTGATCTAGTGCTTTGAAAAAACATAATGCCCTTGTTTACATTTTTCTGGAACTGGAAGTGACTTCATGTCATCGATCCGGTCCTCTTAGACCATAGAGATGATTGGAGACCTTCTTTCCTCCACTCATCTCTGTTATCAGCAGCCACAACCGCAGCATTGGTACTCTGGCTTCCCAATCCGCCATGTAAGCCCGAGAACCACTAGGAAGCCGTGGGAGGGGGGTCATCCCTTCCCACCCCTTCTAAAAGTGATCCAGTGGTGAATCTGCCTTTTGGACCACTTTTATTGGTTAGAGAATTGCCGGCTAAATAAAAAAATAGCGGGGTTATAACATATTGCTGCAGCTATAACCTCGGCATTCTACTGCCGTCCGAGGATGTCATTTGTCTATGGCCCGGTCGGCAAGTGGTTAAAGGCAGGACTTTTAGTTTTAGATATAATGCAGAAGGATTAGAACACCCGTCAGGTTTATAGTTGTCTGTGCCCCGTTAGACAGATTCACCCTCTCTATTTGTTCTGTTCACCATTATCACTGAGAGAGAAAGTAAAAGAAAATTCCACATTTGGGTTGTCCCGAGAACAGGAATAGAGGGGAAATCTTCCAATGGGGATGTTAGTTCTTATGACACTCAGGGATTTTCTCTCACTTCCTGTGTTGGCTATGGGACAGGAAGTGAAGGGAAATCTCCCCAATGGCACACAGATTTAAAAAAAAAACTGTCAGGGGTATAACCCTCCCATTGTCTATCCAAAATAAAAAAAGTTTTGCTTTTAGGCTGCATTCACACCTGGGCATTTAGTTTTCAGGCAGAAAGTCACACGTTTTTACAGCGACTTTGCATCAATTTTTGGCGTGATTTTGCACAGATCAAAAGGTCACCAATGTAAAAAGCAGAAAAACGCCTGTAATCTGCCCAAAAAGAAGCTTGTGTACTTTTTTGAGCTTCATGCGCTTTGCTTCAGGCTACAAAATGCTCAGATGTGAACAGGGGCCATTTAAATTAATGGAATTTTGCTTGTTGGGCTTTTTCTGGTATTTTTTTCTGGCCTTTTACGAGCTGAAAATGCTCAGGTGTGAATGCAGCCTTAGTTCTGCTTCAAACATACAATTTGTATGTTTGAAGCAGAACATACATACATATAACATATATATATATATATATATATATATATATATATATATATACAGTGGTGTGAAAAAGTGTTTGCCCCCTTCCTCATTTCCTGTTCCTTTGCATGTTTGTCACACTTAAGTGTTTCGGAACATCAAACCACTTTAAACAATAGTCAAGGACAACACAAGTAAACACAAAATGCAATTTGTAAATGAAGGTGTTTATTATTAAAGGTGAAAAAAAATCCAAACCATCATGGCCCTGTGTGAGAAAGTGATTGCCCCCCTTGTTAAAACATACTATAACTGTGGTTGTCCACACCTGAGTTCAATTTCTCTAGCCACACCCAGGCCTGATTATTGCCACACCTGTTCACAATCAAGGCATCACTTAAATAGGAGCTGCTTGACACAGTAAGGTCCACCAGAAGATCCTTAAAAGCTACACATCATGCCGAGACCCAAAGAAATTCAGGAACAATTGAGAAAGAAAGTAATTGAGATCTATCAGTCTGGAAAGGGTTATAAAGCCATTTCCAAAGCTTTGGCAATCCAGCGAACCACAGTGAGAGCCATTATCCACAAATGGCGAAGACATGGAACAGTGGTGAACCTTCCCAGGAGTGGCCGGCCGCCCAAAATTACCCCAAGAGCGCAGTGACGACTCATCCAAGAGGTCACAAAAGACCCCACAACAACGTCCAAGGAACTGCAGGCCTCACTTGCCTCAGTTAAGGTCAGCGTTCATGCCTCCACCATCAGGAAAAGACTGGGCAAAAATGGCCTGCATGGCAGAGTTCCAAGGAGAAAACCACTGCTGAGCAAAAAGAACATCAAAGCTCGTCTCAATTTCTCCACAACACATCTTGATGATCCCCAAGACTTTTGGGACAACATTCTGTGGACCGATGAGACAAAAGTGGAACTCTTTGGAAGGTGTGTGTCCAAGTATATCTGGCGTAGAAGGAACACTGCATTTCAGAAAAAGAACATTATACCAACAGTAAAATATGGTGGTGGTAGTGTGATGGTCTGGGACCTTTTTTCTCTGCTTCAGGACCTGGAAGACTTGCCGTGATAAAAGGAACTATGAATTCTGCTGTCTACCAAGAGATCCTGAAGGAGAATGTCCGACCATCTGTTCGTGTACTCAAGCTGAAACGAACTTGGGTTCTGCAGCAGGACAATGATCCTAAACACACCAGCAAGTCCACCACCGAATGGCTGAGGAAAAACAAAATGAAGACTTTGGAGTGGCCTAGCCAAAGTCCTGACCTGAATCCTATTGAGATGTTGTGGTATGACCTTAAAAAGGCCGTTCATGCTCGAAAACCCTCTAATGTAACTGAATTAGGACAATTCTGCAAAGATGAGTGGGCCAAAATTCCTCCAGGACGCTGTAAAAGGCTCATTGCACGTTATCGCAAACGCTTGGTTGCAGTTGTTGCTGCTAAGGGTGGCCCAACCAGTTATTAGGTTTAGGGGGCAATCACTTTTTCACACAGGGCCATGATGGTTTGGATTTTTTTTTTCCTTTAATAATAAACACCTTCATTTACAAATTGCATTTTGTGTTTACTTGTGTTGTCCTTGACTATTGTTTAAATTGGTTTGATGTTCTGAAACACTTAAGTGTGACAAACATGCAAAGGAACAGGAAATGAGGAAGGGGGCAAACACTTTTTCACACCACTGTATATATATATATATATATATATATATAGTTTTATATATATATATATATATATATATATATATATATATATGTATATAGTTTTATATATATATATATATATATATATATATATATATATATATATATATATATATATATATATATATATATAGTTATATATATATATATATATATATATATATATAGTTATATATAGTTATATATTATTATGTACTGGTACATATAAAAAAGAGCAGCTCTTTGTGATTATGCCTATCTGGCAGCCTGCCTGTTACATGCATTGATTTATTTTTTTTATTTTTATATGACTGATCAGCCAATGTATAAAAAATATCTCCTAAAGAGGTGCTTTGTTACATCTACTTGATAATATATATATCTGTTATATATTATTATATACATATAAAAAAGAGCAGCTCTTTGTGATGGTGCCTATCTGGGAGCCTCCCTGTTAAATGTGTTTATTTATTTTTATTTTTTTTATATGACTGATCCGCCAATGTATAAAAAATTGGATTTTTATAACAGCTTACCTGTAAAATCCTTTTCTTGGAGTACATCACGGGACACAGAGCGCCATAGTAATACCTATGTGGGTTATACGCCACCTATAGGTGAATGGACACTGGAACACCCAACAGGAAGTCCCCCTCCCTATATATATATCCACTCCCATACCGGGAGTACCTCAGTTTTAGTAGCAAACTAATATATACGTATCCCAATAAGAGGGGCAGGATCTCTGGGTCCCGTGATGTACTCCAAGAAAAGGATTTTACAGGTAAGCTGTTATAAAAAGCCTATTCTCTTTATCATACATCATGGGACACAGAGCACCATAGTAATAACTATGTGGGATGTCCCAAAGCAATGCCACCTGAGGGGAGGGAGACACAAAGCAAAACAGCCGCCGTCAGGAGTGAGGACCTATACTTCTGACCAGAGCACACTGCGCCTGAAGGCAGTGTCCTCCTGCCATCTTACATCCATTTGATAGAATCCTGTGAATGTATGTACTGACGACCAAGTAGCGCCCTTGCAAATCTGAGCCACAGATGCTTGGCGATGCACTGCCCATGAAGCACTGACTGCCCGGGTAGAGTGCGATTTAATCTGAAAGGGAGGAACCTCTCTTTACAGACCATAAGCCTGACTAATCACCTGACGAATCCACATAGCAATAGTAGATTTTGAGGTTGCCTGGCCCTTTCTAGGATCTTCTGGCAACACAAACAAAACATCAGTTTTCCATATCTGAGCTGTCGCTTTCAGATAGGCCTTAACTGCACTCACTACATCGAGAGAATGCAATCATTTTTCTTCTGCAGAACGAGGTTCTGGAAAAAAGGAAGGTAGGGAAACATCTTGATTCAGATGGAAACCAGACACTACCTTTGGTAAAAAGGTTGAGGACGCAGCACCACCTTATCCTTATGAATAAGTATGGCTCTTTACAGGAGAAAGCAGCCAACTCTGAAACTCTTCTTGCGGAGGTCCCTGCAACTAGGAATACCAATTTTCTTGTCAAAAGGAGCAAAGGAATATTACATATAGGTTCAAAGGGTTGTTTTTGCAACACTGACAAAACCAGAATAAAATCCCATGGGCACAAGGGCGCTCTAACTGGTGGAGTTATCCGAGTTACCCCTGTATGAATGCCCGGATTAAAGAATGTGAAGCAAGCGGCCTTTGAAAAAACAATGCCAAGGCCGAAATCTGACCCATGATTGTACTCAAGGCCATCTTAATTTCTACTCCTAACTGTAGAAAGGCCAGAATTCTTCCTATGACATACTTTCTAGGATGCCAACCCTTGGTTTCACACCAGGCGACATAGGCTTTCCAGATCCTGTAATAAATGGTCCTGGAGGCCAGCTTTCAGGCTGGTTACTACTGAACCTGAAAGCCCCCGATTTTTTAGAATGTGGGCTTCAATAGCCACACCGTTAAATATAGCAACTGTAAGGCAGGATGGAAGAGTCCATGACTCCCCTACTGCTACTAAGATTACCAGCTTCCCTTCTTTCCTGATCCTGTGGAGCAGCCGTGGTAATAGCTGAACTGGACGGAATGCATAAATCAGTGAAAACTAATCCCATGGGGTCACTAACGCATCTATTCCGAGTGCAAGTGGATCCCTTGTTCTCAAAGTTGTCCAACTTCTTGTTGAACCTGGACGCCAACAGATGTACGTCTGACGTACCCCATCTTTGGCATATGGCAAAAAAGACATCAGGCTGTAGCGACTATTCTCCAGGCAACAACTGTTGATGGCTCAAGAAATCTGCCTGCCAATTTTCCACTCCTGGAATGCAGGCTGCAGATAGTGGAGGAACCTGTTTCTCTGCCCAAGACAGAATATGGTCCTTTTTGCTGCTAGAGAAAGTGCTTATCACTACACTAGTGTCACCTCCCTTTGGGCTGCGTGGCTTCTGGTACCCCCTTTGGTGATTGATATAAGCCACTTCTGTGGCATTGTCGGATTGTATGCTGACAGGAGGATTACGCAAACCTGAACGTCCAGGCTATTAGAGCCAGACGTACTGCCCGAATCTCTAGGATATTGATGGGCAAGGTCTTCTCGGACTCTGACCACTTTTCCTTGAACAGTGATCTGTTCTAGAACTACTCTCCAGCCCCATAGGCTGGCATCCGTTGTTACTACTCTCCAGGAAACTGGAATGAAGGATTTTCCTTTCTGTAAATTCCTGGTTATCAAACACCAATTGAGACTCTGGTGTACTTTTGAAGCCAGATTCATTGGACAATCAAGGCTTGGATCTGTTTGTTCCAAGCAGACAGAATAGTGTGTTGCAACAATCTTGAATCAAACTGGGCATAGGGAACCGCTTCGAAGGAAGCTACCATCTTCCCTAGTATCTCATGCAAAAGCAAATGGAAAGACCCTTCAGGGCAAAACACCCTTTCCTGGGTTGTGTCTATGACCAAGCCAAAATACTCCAGCCTTCTTACTGGCCGTAAGGATGATTTCTCTAGATTGAGAATTCAACCCAGGTGTCCCAGATAACTGACCGTTCTGGACACCCCATGGTTTAACTGCGCTATTGACTGATCTACCTGTAGCAGGTGGTCTAGGCATGCCATTACTGTTATACCCTGGCCCCTTAGTCTTGCTAGTACTGGGGCTAGAACCTTTGTAAATACTCAGGGAGTGGTGGCTAACCCAAAGGTAAGGCCACAAACTGAAAGTGGTGCTGCTCTACTGCAAACCGCAGAAAACTTCTGCTGATCTGAAAAAATTGGCATCTTTGATATCTATGGAGGCTAGAACTTCTCCTCCCCATAGGGTGGATACAACTGACTGGATTGACTCCATTCGAAAGGAGCGGATGTTTAGGAAGTGATTCAGATTTTTGATATCTAGAATGGGTCTGACATCTCCATTTGGTTTTGGTACCGTAAAGAGATTTGAATAAAACCCCATGTCCCTCTTTTCAGAGGGGACCTCTATTATTACTCCCTGAGACCTTAACCAGTCCAGTGCCAGAAATAAGGACTTTTTCATTACTGGGTCCTTAGGAACGTTTTGATCTTAGAAAACGAGATGGTAGAAACTCTTGGAACTCTAGTTTGTAGCCCAGGGCTACCACAGAGATAACCCATTTGTCTTGGACTTCCTTTTGCCAAGTTTCTGAACCACCAAAGTCTTCCCCCCACTCGATCAAGTGGGGGCGCCCCTTCACAAGGTAGCCTTGGGACTCTGTGTGGACTTCTGACCCCAGGGCCTTTTCTGGCCCTGTGTTTGGTTATGAGGCTTACTCTTTGCCGTCAAGACTGCCTGGGGAAGCATGTTTGAAAGAAGGATGTTTATCCTTTTTCTTTAACCGGCAGGAGGGTACTCTTACCCCCAGAAATCTTTTGGATATATTTATCCAAATCTTCCCCAAAACAACCTTTCTTCATGAAAGGGAAACCCAGACAAGAGCTTCTTGCATGGTAACTCGGCTGACCAGTTCTTTAGCCACAGAATCCTACGCATATGTATCAACATGAGCGCAAGACCAGACGCCTGATGGATAGAATCCTTGATAGCATCCACTGCAAAGCGTGAGGCCCTAGGTAGCTCAGCTAAACTTTGGGCCTTTTCAGTTTAGAGCAGGAACTCTTTTAATAACCATTCTTGAATTCGTCCCTAAGGGATTGACAAATGCCCATTTGCTGCTACTGCAAGTTGTGCTACCGCACCAGCTACAGCAAATGAGGCTTTAAGCAGGGATTCCAACTTCCTATCAGCTGGATCTCTAAACACTTGTACATTGTCCACTGGACAAGTTAAACTCCTGTTCATAGAGGAGATAGCAGCATCTACCACTGGCAAATCCCACCTCTTTGTAAACTTTTTCTCTATAGAATAGATAAGAGAGAACTTCTTAGGAAGAGTGAAAAATCTGGGTGATCCCAATCAGCATAAAACAGTTGCTCCGGTAACTGGTGCCTTGTGAACCCTGTGGGGGTTTTAACGAACCCAAGGAGAAGGAAAACATTATCCACCTCTGCAAGGTGCAAGGGGCAACTTATATACAGAATGGGCCAACTTCGTAAGGGATTGGATTAGCAATTTCTGAGATTGCGAAGTTGATAAGAGAGGTTCTTCAGATGCTGAACCCTCAGAAGAGGAGTCATCCGAACTTCTTTCTGCCTGATCCCCAAAGGTACCCCAATATCTCCTGCCCATTCTGGTTCCAATACTGGAAGGTCAAGGGCAGGAGAAGGGGGAACCTTCCTGGGAGTAAGATGCAAGCATATCAGCTGTTTTCCCTTTCCAAACCAGCCAGAGCCAAAGCCAAATTGTCCTTAGTGACGTATGCAGAGGCTGAAATGTTGGAAGTAGGACATACGACTAGGAGCCTCAGACTCTGACCGCAGCGACCTTGCGCTTCCCGCTTATTATGGGAAGACATAGTTCTAAGCACAAAAAGCAGAGGTACTAACACAGTGCATCTACTGCCGAGCTCTAGTCCAGCAAATGAATAATATACCGCTATAAATGCTCAGTCTAAATGCTGAGTAAAACATGCCTTCTTAAAAACACCTATATAGCTTACATGCCCTTGTATGCTCTGTGTCCCTCCGTCAGCCAACTAGACACTTCCAGAGTGAAATGCTTTTAAAGCCAGTAAGCCTTGCGCCTGCGCCGTGTATCACGTGCACGCTGTTTCCATGTGCATGCCGGTGGCGTCTAAGCCACGCCCTGTGTTCCAGGCTCCATCCCCTTTTCCAAATAGCTAACTTTTTCCATGCACGAGGACTGGGCGGTCCCATGACGGATCAAGGGGAGGAGGCGAGGGGTCTCAGCAGGGGGGAACCTGACCACTGTTCTGAATGCGGATGGTCCCCCCAAAACTCCTACTGATGGCTGATGGAGCAGAGAGGGAGCAATGCTGTCCGCAGAAGCGAAGCCTTTTCTGACACTGAGCATAACACAGCGGAAGTATGGAATGCTGGAAGCCAGGTATGTTGCTTTTACACCCTCTAGTCGCCAAACACAGGCAAGGCAACGCATACCCACAGAAGAAAGTCCAAAAGCGAATCATATATATATATATAGAATGCATTACAGGCAAAAAACCTTGTTTCTTCTTCCACGAGGCCTAGGTACCATTTATTTTGGCTTTCAGGCACTTTGGATGGATCCGTTTGCGCAGCTCCTTGATCCGGTCAGGGAATACTTAGCGGAGCTCTCTTAGTACTTCATCAACCGTGACCAACACCTTAGACACTGGCGAAAAAACTGAGGTACTCCCGGTATAAGAGGGGTTATATAGGGAGGAGGACTTCCTGTTTTTTTAGTGTACCAGTGTCCATTCACCTATAGGTGGCGTATAACCCACATAGTTATTACTATGGTGCTCTGCGTCCCGTGATGTACAATAAAGAAATATCTCCTAAAGAGGTGCTTTGTTACATCTACTTGATAAGTGCAAAAAAAAAAAAGTGTTGCTCATGGGTGTAGTTAGCCCTGGGCACATGCTCCGTATCTCTTTTTGGGTGCCGCAGGCCCCATCACAGCATGACAAACTGTCAATTTTTTTCCTCGTACCCCCACACACATACAGTACACTGACCATGATTTCACAGTGCCTCCCACAGCTGTACATTGACACTTCTTACTACTTAGCATATGACCACATTTACATACCTAGGACTTTACTGGAATCGACTTGGCAATACTAGAATTTAGATCCAGTTGCTGGATCATTGCTTAGAAATGTTACATTCCTGGAATTTCTATTCAAGAGATGTAAACAAAGCATATCTTACATGAAGTCATTTTTCGAAGTCACACATACTGGCTGCCAGGAGAGGAGGGAGGGAGAGGAGAAGAAGCTGGAGCTTGCATCCAGGGTGCCTAGAAAAAATATCACTGCCACCCCCCAGCAGGGACATGGGGAATTGGAGATGCCAGCAGAGAGATATGTGTTTGATTATGTATGTGTATGCATTGTATTTATAATAATATACTGTATAATATATATATGTTATATATTATATACATATAAAAAAGAGAAGCTCTTTGTGATGGTTGGAGGTGCTGACTAGGGATGGGCCCGGTGTTCGATTCGAACCCATGTTCGAATCGAGCACCGGGTGTTCGCTCGCTCGGCGAGCCCAGAACTAATTCGTGTGATGCGAGCGGCCCCAATGCATTGCGCTAGTCGCAGTGCAATGATGGCTGATGATTGGCCAAGCATGACTGTGACCCCGCATGCTTGGCCAATCACAGCGCCGGCAGCGAGGAGAGCCATAATTGGCTACAGGCAGGATGCCTGTAGCCAATTATAGCTCAGGGGCTTTAGTACACGCCCCACGGTATAAGAGGCCGCCGCGGCGGCGGCCTCGCATATTATGTTTCAGTCACTGTGTCAGCGTGTCAGTGTGTTGCTGACTGCTGACAAGATATGCTATATTTCTGGGGATTTGTGTGTGCGTGCTGTTAGAACAGCATTGCAGTATCACATCTGGGGGGTGTCTATAGGTGGCCTGTGATGGGGGGCAGGTTTCCTGTGCTTAGAACTTTCCCTGCAAAAAGTGTAATTTTTGCAGGAAAAAAGCTATTTAAAAGCACTCGCGGCTAATGAATTGATGGCTCCTGTAACGGTAAAGCAGATTCCGATAAGCCCCCCGCCCGCAGACCCCCACAACCACCGGGCACGGTTGTGGGGATGAGGCCCTTGTCCTCATCAACATGGGGACAAGGTGCTTTGGGGGTCTTAGACCCCCAAAGCATCCTCCCAATGTTGAGGGCATGTGGCCTGGTACGGTTCAGGCGGGAGGGGGGGCCGCTCTCGTCCCCCCTCTTTTCCTGCGGCCTGCCAGGTTGCGTGCTCGGATAAGGGTCTGGTATGGATTTTGAGGGGGACCCCACGCCATTTTTTTTGGCTAGGGTTCCCCTTAAAATCCATCCCAGACCTCAAGGGTCTGGTATGGATTTTGAGGGGGACCCTACGCCATTTTTTTTTTTTTTGGCTGGGGTTCCCCTTAATATCCATCCCAGAACTGAAGGGCCTGGTTATTGAATTTGGGGGGACCCCCACGCTTTTTTTTTTTTCATTTTTTCATTTTTTATCAATGACTTTTTTTTTTATGAATGACTTTCAGTTTCAATGAATGACTGTTCTCTGTATTACGGGAGCCGTCAATACACATTAGCCGGGAGTGATTTTAAATAGCTTTTTTACTTGCAAAAATGACACTTTGCGCAGAGACAGTTCTAAACACGGGAAACATGCGCCCCTTTACATGCATACTATAGACACCCCCCAGGTATGAAATTTAAAGGAATATTACACTTTTATTGTTTCAATTTAAGCATTATTAAAATCACTGCTCCTAAAAAAACGGCCGTTTTAAAAAAAAAATTTGCATTGATACATGTCCCCTGGGGCAGGACCCAGGTCCCCAAACACTTTTTATGACATTAACATGCATATTAGCCTTTAAAATTAGCACTTTTGATTTCGAACGTTCGCATCCATTATAACTAATAGGGTTCTAAAGCTCGCACGGACTTTAGGTCCGTTCGTGGGTTCTGGTGCGAGCCGAACGGGGGGGGGGGGTGTTCGGCTCATCCCTAGTGCTGACCCTAGATTCCTGTCTATCCCTTTACATCACCTTTCCTTGTTGCTCTCCTGTCTACCGCTGGCGGGTGACACTTTGCCTCCTCCACAGTTTCCAGTTCAGGTCTTTCTAAGGCAATCTCCTTGCCATATGTTTTTTTGCCTATCTGTCAGCGTGCTTGTTACATGCGTTGTTTTTGTTTTTTATGACTAATTAGCCAATGTATAAAAATATCTCATAAAGAAGTGAAGTCTGCTTCACAAAACACGTTGAGGTGTAGAGATGCATGGTGTGGCCTGATCATCCTTCTTTTGGTCTATATTGTTTCATATTATTTTAGCATTGTAAACCACGTATCAATTTACCATTGGTAAAATGTTTTTATGCTTTTATGTTGAATACAATTTGTATAAATTTGATCAAATTGTGTTTTTGTGAATGGCATACCTCTTTAAAAGTGCAATGGGCACCATAATTGTATGAGCTAAGATTTTAGGACTGAGCTACGCCCCAGTCATGCACATAAGCCAATATTTTATGTTTGTTTCTACAGTTTTTTTCAGATTGTAATATTCCTGGATTGGGCTCCGTAGTTTGGAGATTTCAAAGTGTCTTGTGAGGGAGGAAAGCTCCAACCCAGTGTCCAGATCTTATTGGAGACTAGCATGGTGTGTGTCCAGGTGCACAAGGCCCATATAATGAAGGACTGGGAATAGTTTAGGGCTCCAGCCAGGAGGGAGGAGTGCTCCTATCTAAGGAAAGTTTGTTTTCTTGTCTAGAGACAGAAGCATAGGTTTCAAAGATCTGAGAATACCTGGGTTATCAGGAGAACCCCTATCTGCAGGTGGTACACATGTGGGGGGAAAAAAAAAAAAGTTCTACTGTGAACGGTATAGCAAGCAAGTGTGTGCTTGACTGCAAGGATGAGGCGGTAAAACTAATACTAAGGACACCCCCAGGCATGATATTTAAAGGAATATTTCATTTTTATTGTTTCACCTTAACATTATTAAAATACAAGGGGGATTTTGTATGGCGCGCATAGGAAATAGCTTTTACAATGCATATGGTGGATGACGGTGGGGGGGGGGGGGGTTTGGTGAGGGGAAAAAACGGATAACGTATGTGTTAGTTCAAGAATTAGATATTAGTCCATGTACACATACTAAAATTTAAAACATATTTGCTGAGCATAAGAAGGCTGCCAGTCCATAAAAGCAAGAAGGAGCTCTGAAATGAAATAAAAAAAGGAGAGAGAGACGGCGCCCTCTAAGTGCAGCAAATTAAGATCAATTTAATATAAAAGAAGATTAAGAACACTCACACATTAAATGTGTCATAAAGGCATATCTGAGATTAGAGGATCTTCCGTATTTGGGTCCCGGATGAGGTGATGTCATCAAAGCTGCTGTCAGATGTAAGCGTCCTGTGTGATCCAGTGGAGATCCGGTGGCGCTGTGGGTTCTCGGTGCCTCCGGATGGCTGGATAACAGGCTGTGCGGACAGTGGGTAGCTGAGTGTTAAGCAGTGATGTTGTTGCTGCAATCACTTCCGGGTACGGGTCACGTGGGCGGCGCTTCGGGGCATGCGTGCCCCTTCGTCAGGCTTTGATTGTGGCCATATTGGAGATGGGAGTTTTGTACCCTCAGTGGGGAGTGGCTGGAAACCGGATTGGAGGGCGAACAGGGGGGGCGGGGCCGAACGGAGGAAGGGATGGTTACCATGGGAACCGAGCCAGCAATGTAATAGGGAGAAGTGTATTTTAAACTAAGCTGGAGATGGCCATATAAACGAGCGAGTTATCAGGCGGGATATATCTGGAGATAGGGTGGGTGATGGATATGGGTGACTATATTGAAGCGGACTATAAAGGGGAGGTTGGTAATTAAAAACAATGTAATGTGAACTTTTATTTAGGTAGCATGATTATATTAACTAAATGTTGCAAGGGGAAAAAGGCAGTGATGAAGTTGTTAAATAAGGAATAAAACATAAAGAGTATAAAAAATATATATATATATATATGAGTACTAGAATACCTGCAAACCTGCCATAGGGGGGTATTAATAAATGATAAGATATGTACAAAAATATATATAAAAATGGCAATATCAGACATATGAGTTATACTGACGACTATGGACTATATATTATATACTTACGGCCAATTTAGATTCATTATGTGGGGGCGACATTGGGAGATCTATATATATATAGAAAATAAGAGGAGAACGTTATACAATATAATGTGGTGTTATTTTGTACTTGCATACTAATTAACAGATTGAGTAAGATGATGGGGGGGAACAGAGGGGGGGGGGGTTTGGAGAGAAAGGGTGAGAGAGGGGGGGGGGGTTTGGGGAGGGGGGGAAAAGGTAGGAGAAGGTGGAGGGGGGGGGTTTAGGGGGGAAAAAGTGGAAAGTGAAGATAAGGAGTGGGGGAAGGGAAAATAAGGGGGGGGGGTTGGGGGGGGGGTTTATGAGTGGTGGGTATATTGGGAGAAGGATAGCTGGAGAAGATGTCAATATTTTGGAGGATGGAGAACTGTGGGGAAGGTAACGGATAGAGAAAATACGGGAGATTATGTATAGAAGGGCGACCGTATTAGGGGGTGCCTTCACAATGGTTGGTGGCACAAGAGGGGATAATAAGAGAACATCAACGTACGCTTAAACGTACGAGATATGTCAGCCGATAAGCATATAAATAAACATCAGAAGTGTATATAGACACTTATATATAAAAATACATGTGAAAATATATATCTATGCAAGATATAAAATCTATATGTATATATAGATATATACACATAAAAAACATATATATATAAAAAAATTATTATACATACACATAAAAATCATATAAACAAACACAAATAAAACTGGATATACAGACTATTGTCATAATCATATAAGGGTGGTATCGTGAAATGTCAGCGACGTGCGGGGGACTGTACCGGAAAAGGAGATTCAGAGGAGGATATTAATTTCAATCCCCTCGTTAAGGCCCCCGGGCGATAATGTATCTAATTTATATATCCAATAGTTCTCCCTCTCGCATCGGCGCTTGTATCGCTCTGCGGTAGGGAGAGAGTTGGAAATGGATTCTAGTACCCAGACGCATAGGCCCAATGAGCTCTGTTCATGGCGTTCCTTAAAGTGTCTGGGTACGCTGTGTTTGTCTTTACCTTTTTCTACCAGGTTGCGGTGCTCGCCAAATCTTTTACGGAGGGTTCTTATGGTGCGACCGACATATAGTAGGCCGCAAGGGCAAGAGAGACAATAAATTACATAATTGGAGCTACAGTTAAAAAAATCCGGGATAATATATTGTTTTCCTTTGTGATAAAAATCTTTTTGTCTATGGGTCACATGGGAGCAGGTAAGGCACAGAGGTTTCTTACATTGGTACATACCTTTAATATTAAAAAATGTCAAGGATGTACTGGCAAATGAACGTGTTGATGAAATTTTACTGGGCGCTATTTGAGATTTGATGTTTCTTGCTTTTCTATATGTCACTAAAGGTCTGTCTGGTAAAGTGTGTTGTAAATGTGGGTCTTCCCGCAGGATGGACCAATGTTTTTTGAGAATGTTTTCCATTTTCTTAAAGCGATTGTGGAATTTGGTGATGAATCTCACGGGTTGGGTGGTATTGGTAGTATTAGTTTTGTCAGTGTGGGTGGTGGTTGTGGTGTTGTCATGGTGGTAATGGCTAAAGGCCTCATCTATGATCTGGTCAGGGTAGCCCTTTTCTTTAAACTTGATTTTTAACGTTTTGCCGTGTGTTTCATAGTCTTGTAGTCTTGTACAATTATGCTTTAGTCGGCAGAATTGACTTTTAGGGATGTTTTTGACCCATCGTGGGTGGTGGCAGCTGTTAAAGTGTAGATATGAATTGCCGGAGGTGGGTTTGGTGAAATTTTGAGCGCATATTGTGGTGTCTTGATGGAAGAGTTCTAGATCTAGAAAAGCCAGTTTTTTATCTTCTGTAACCGAAGTGAAGGAGAGGCCCATAGTGTTATTATTACAATGTTGTACAAATGGAGGAATGAGGGTATCTGGACCGTCCCAAATGATTACAACATCATCGATATAGCGACCATAGAAGATGATGTTTGCTGCATATGGGTTGTTATTTTGTATATGTTTAAGTTCCCATAGACCCATGGTAAGGTTGGCATAGCTGGGGGCAAAATTAGCCCCCATGGCTGTGCCTTGTGTCTGAATATAAAACTCACCATTAGATTCAAAGTAGTTGTGTGTTAGACAAAATTTCAGGATTTCCAATAAGAATGAGCTCTGGCGTTGATTAAGGAGTGGATCATTATTGAGATAATGTTGTACAGCTTGAATTCCTATATTGTGAGGGATGGATGTGTATAGTGAAACGACATCTAGGGAGAGCCAGCGATATGTAGATTCCCAGGAGTAATGTTGTAATGTGGAAAGTAATTGGATGCTGTCTTTAATATATGATGGTAGATTTTGTACTATATTTTGTAGGAAATGGTCTAGATAAATGGAGAAATAGCTGGTCACGCTTTCCATTGCTGCAACTATGGGTCTGCCGGGTGGGTGTGTGGGATTTTTGTGGATCTTGGGTAAATGGTAAAAGTACGGCCTTTGGTAGAAGTCATGTTTGAGAAAGGCGGCCTCAGGTGCTGTTAGAATACCATCTGTGGCTGCTTGGTTAATTATATCGTGGGCTTCAATAATAAATTCAGGTAGCGGGTCTCTTGGGAGTTTTTTGTATGTGGTGCTATCTGATAGAAGTCTGGCGGATTCGAGCATGTAATCTGTACGGTTTTGGACAACGATGCCACCACCTTTGTCTGCTAGCTTAATAGCTAGTGATTTTTTATCAGTGAGTATTTTGAGTGATGTTCGTTCTGCTGGGGTTAGGTTGGACTGTCGATGTGTCTTGGAGTTTGATAGTTCACACATCCTGAGTATGTCAGCATAGACAACTTGGTAAAAGGTTTGGACATAGGGTCCTTTGGAAAATGTAGGATAAAAAATGGATTTGGCACGTGGACTTACCTTTGCCCCTACAGCATCCCCAAATCCGTTCACTTTATTCTTAGACCTCAATAGATTCATCAGAAACATTACAGTTAAACGATATTTCAATATCCAGGCCCACAAAAAGAACCTGACAATTTCCAATAGTAGTAGCAACTCCTCTATATGCAATACCTCTACTGAGGACACTTCCATATTAGGACCAGCAGAACTCCAGGCCCTAGATCAGCTAGAAGACCTATACACAGACGACTTTATCGAATCACTTACACAACACCTCCCCACCTCTCCACCCATCCAACACACCACCTTCAAACCCAAATCCATTTTTTATCCTACATTTTCCACGAAACGCGTCGAGCATTGATATTTGATGTCTTGTCACAGCAATCATGTATCCACTATGGGATTTCAATGCTTAAGTCATCAATTTTGTATCAGTTCTATTCTGATTGTGTCTATATATGTTGGTTGCAGTACTGAATGTTGTTACCATGTCTCACATGCTATAGTGTTTAATATATTACCATTCTATTATAATGTGATAATTTTTAACACATTACCATCTATTATAATGTGAATAAATCTTTATATATTTTTATACTTTATATCATACGTATTTATTTAATGTCTGTATCATTTACTACATCTTATGTTTAGATAGTGCCAACCCACAACAATATATCTATTCCATCACACTTGACGACCTTTGCTGCCTTAGTGTTGTGTTTCATATAAAGTCCCAACTGCCCCCCCCCTTTCTCTCCGTAAAAGATTTGGCGAGCACCGCAACCTGGTAGAAAAAGGTAAAGACAAACACAGCGTACCCAGACACTTTAAGGAACGCCATGAACAGAGCTCATTGGGCCTATGCGTCTGGGTACTAGAATCCATTTCCAACTCTCTCCCTACCGCAGAGCGATACAAGCGCCTATGCGAGAGGGAGAACTATTGGATATATAAATTAGATACATTATCGCCCGGGGGCCTTAACGAGGGGATTGAAATTAATATCCTCCTCTGAATCTCCTTTTCCGGTACAGTCCCCCGCACGTCGCTGACATTTCACGATACCACCCTTATATGATTATGACAATAGTCTGTATATCCAGTTTTATTTGTGTTTGTTTATATGATTTTTATGTGTATGTATAATAATTTTTTTATATATATATATGTTTTTTATGTGTATATATCTATATATACATATAGATTTTATATCTTGCATAGATATATATTTTCACATGTATTTTTATATATAAGTGTCTATATACACTTCTGATGTTTATTTATATGCTTATCGGCTGACATATCTCGTACGTTTAAGTGTACGTTGATGTTCTCTTATTATCCCCTCTTGTGCCACCAACCATTGTGAAGGCACCCCCTAATACGGTCGCCCTTCTATACATAATCTCCCGTATTTTCTCTATCCGTTACCTTCCCCACAGTTCTCCATCCTCCAAAATATTGACATCTTCTCCAGCTATCCTTCTCCCAATATACCCACCACTCATAAACCCCCCCCCCCCTTATTTTCCCTTCCCCCACTCCTTATCTTCACTTTCCACTTTTTCCCCCCTAACCCCCCCCCCCCCTCCACCTTCTCCTACCTTTTCCCCCCCTCCCCAAACCCCCCCCCCTCTCTCACCCTTTCTCTCCAAAACCCCCCCCCCTCTGTTCCCCCCCATCATCTTACTCAATCTGTTAATTAGTATGCAAGTACAAAATAACACCACATTATATTGTATAACGTTCTCCTCTTATTTTCTATATATATATAGATCTCCCAATGTCGCCCCCACATAATGAATCTAAATTGGCCGTAAGTATATAATATATAGTCCATAGTCGTCAGTATAACTCATATGTCTGATATTGCCATTTTTATATATATTTTTGTACATATCTTATCATTTATTAATACCCCCCTATGGCAGGTTTGCAGGTATTCTAGTACTCATATATATATATATATATATTTTTTATACTCTTTATGTTTTATTCCTTATTTAACAACTTCATCACTGCCTTTTTCCCCTTGCAACATTTAGTTAATATAATCATGCTACCTAAATAAAAGTTCACATTACATTGTTTTTAATTACCAACCTCCCCTTTATAGTCCGCTTCAATATAGTCACCCATATCCATCACCCACCCTATCTCCAGATATATCCCGCCTGATAACTCGCTCGTTTATATGGCCATCTCCAGCTTAGTTTAAAATACACTTCTCCCTATTACATTGCTGGCTCGGTTCCCATGGTAACCATCCCTTCCTCCGTTCGGCCCCGCCCCCCCTGTTCGCCCTCCAATCCGGTTTCCAGCCACTCCCCACTGAGGGTACAAAACTCCCATCTCCAATATGGCCACAATCAAAGCCTGACGAAGGGGCACGCATGCCCCGAAGCGCCGCCCACGTGACCCGTACCCGGAAGTGATTGCAGCAACAACATCACTGCTTAACACTCAGCTACCCACTGTCCGCACAGCCTGTTATCCAGCCATCCGGAGGCACCGAGAACCCACAGCGCCACCGGATCTCCACTGGATCACACAGGACGCTTACATCTGACAGCAGCTTTGATGACATCACCTCATCCGGGACCCAAATACGGAAGATCCTCTAATCTCAGATATGCCTTTATGACACATTTAATGTGTGAGTGTTCTTAATCTTCTTTTATATTAAATTGACATTATTAAAATCACTGCTTCGGAAAAAAATGCTGTTTATAAAACTTTTTTTTACATTGATACATGTCCCCTGGGGCAGGACTCGGGCCCCCAAACACTTTTTATTGCAATAACTAGAATATAAGCCTTAAAAATGATCACTTTTGATTTTTCACGTTCGTGTCCCATAGACTTTAACAGTGTTCATGTGTTCGAACAAATTTTTTGCCTGTTCGCATCTTCTGCTGCAAAGCGAAAAAAAGCGAAAAAAAATAAAAATTAGTGTAAAAAATAAAAAATAAATGAAAAAATAGTGAGGGAATGAGTGAATGTGTGAAAAATTATAATAAGGTTTGGAGCTAGATATTAATAATGGATATATATAGTGGTCAGTTTCCCACTGGAGCTCCTGCACACCAGCCATTTCTGTGCTTGGTGTTGCACGACTTACAGCATCGGGTAAGTGCCACTCTTTCCTCACGTCCAATCTATCCCACTCCCTTGGTCTATACCTCACATCTTTTTTAACAACGTCACTGCCTATAGGTTTCTTTCCCTACACTCACACACACACACCCCAATCAACATTTCACATCACCTTCATCACACCCCTTACACTCACCTCACTTCATGCCAGATATATTTTATACATTTTTCGTTCATACAATTTTTGCTCTATATATTTGAGTACTAGTATTTCATACAACCCTACTATATTTCTATATGCACCCTACATGATTACTCCATTACCTACTCAATATTATTTATATCTCTGCAGCTACATGACTTCTGCAGTTAAATTATCTCGATAGCCCACTATATATATCCATTATTAATATCTAGCTCCAAACCTTATTATAATTTTTCACACATTCACTCATTCCCTCACTATTTTTTCATTTATTTTTTATTTTTTACACTAATTTTTATTTTTTTCTTCTTCTTCACTATAGACACTTTATTTGCTGTCATCATACCCAATTCGTTTGACACAAGGAGTTTCCCCTCACTCTGTGGCACTCTCCATTCCAACCGATGCTGTCTGCATACGCCGCCTCAGCTTCCGTGGGGGTGATACATGTGCCCCCGCCTCACCATGTGCCTGCCAATGCCTGCTGTGCCTGCCCTGGTTGGTAGATATACTTGATCCAATTTTTATTTATCAATTACTTTTTCCCCTCTATAACGGAGTGCGGTACATCATTACTCTTTCACCTCTTGTAGGTATTTGTCGCATCTGCTCCTGATGAGTGGAGACACATCCACGAAACGCGTCGAGCTATAATAGATGCTACAGCGACTCTCCTAGGATTTTTACTACTTGTAGACTACTTTTGACTCCATATAACAGATATCAGTCCATGTCATTTGAGTTATTATGGCTACTTCCTTGCTCTATATATTCTGTATTTAACCATGCATGTATTTTGGATTTATGCGATTTTATACATGTTCATGTTAGTATTATGTATACACTCTGTGCCAAACAAATGTACATATTTGTGTATACAATGACTATATTTTGTGTCTTTATCAACTTATGACTGAATAAATATATTTTTATTACATGTATGCATTTTCTTGTGCGCACCCCAGCCACTTCATTTAAAGTCCCACCCTCCTGTTTCTATAACTAACCCCGGGATGGAGGTGCTTCCCCACGCCTCATCTAAAGTCCCAAAATCTATTTTTTGCGAATTGAATTCAGGGATGGAAGTGTCTGGGTGGTTGACCCCGCAGTGTCCCCCTGCCACCTATGCGCTAAACTTCACCATAATCTTAGTTGTTCATATGCCCTAATCCAAAGGGATATGAATACCCGATATGGTTATCAAATACTAACCTACTCCTTTTAGTCACATTATGCATATATTTTATTAGTAGCCCCAGTCACCCATGACATCTTCAGCACTAGCCCACGATCGCGGCCTCTGCAGTGTTTTCTGCAGTCATTGGGCCATCAGCACGATGTCGTTGTTGGGGGTTTCTGCCTTACACCCATGGGAGCTGCGATTCCCTTGTGGACTCCTCCCCCTCCTCCCCACACGCCTCCTGTGTCTGGGAGGCTCGGGCGGCTGTCCCCTGTGGAATCGGCACCACGTCTCCCATGCCATGCGCACTGCATCTTATTCCACGTCAGTGCGCTGACGTGGTGTTTCTACCATCTGCGTGGTCACGTTGGGGGTTTGTCCTTTGGCGCCACACGCCAAGCGTTCACTCAGTCTTGGTGCTGGCGCCCTTCCCCCACACGCCCACACACGTGGTGTAGGCGGCGTATACATACAATTCCCAGTCGGAGCTGGCCACTCATATGGTCAGTTTCCCCCTGGAGCTCCTGCACACCAGCCATTTCTGTGCTTGGTGTTGCACGACTTACAGCATCGGGTAAGTGCCACTCTTTCCTCACGTCCAATCTATCCCACTCCCTTGGTCTATACCTCACATCTTTTTTAACAACTTCACTGCCTATAGGTTTCTTTCCCTACACTCACACACACACACCCCAATCAACATTTCACATCACCTTCATCACACCCCTTACACTCACCTCACTTCATGCCAGATATATTTTATAAATTTTTCGTTCATACAATTTTTGCTCTATATATTTGAGTACTAGTATTTCATACAACCCTACTATATTTCTATATGCACCCTACATGATTACTCCATTACCTACTCAATATTATTTATATCTCTGCAGCTACATGACTTCTGCAGTTAAATTATCTCGATAGCCCACTATATATATCCATTATTCATATCTAGCTCCAAACCTTATTATAATTTTTCACACATTCACTCATTCCCTCACTATTTTTTCATTTATTTTTTTATTTTTTACACTAATTTTTATTTATTTTTTTTTCTTCTTCTTCACTATAGACACTTTATTTGCTGTCATCATACCCAATTCGTTTGACACAAGGAGTTTCCCCTCACACTGTGGCACTCTCCATTCCAACCGATGCTGTCTGCATACGCCGCCTCAGCTTCCGTGGGGGTGATACATGTGCCCCCGCCTCACCATGTGCCTGCCAATGCCTGCTGTGCCTGCCCTGGTTGGTAGATATACTTGATCCAATTTTTATTTATCAATTACTTTTTCCCCTCTATAACGGAGTGCGGTACATCATTACTCTTTCACCTCTTGTAGGTATTTGTCGCATCTGCTCCTGATGAGTGGAGACACATCCACGAAACGCGTCGAGCTATAATAGATGCTACAGCGACTCTCCTAGGATTTTTACTACTTGTAGACTACTTTTGACTCCATATAACAGATATCAGTCCATGTCATTTGAGTTATTATGGCTACTTCCTTGCTCTATATATTCTGTATTTAACCATGCATGTATTTTGGATTTATGCGATTTTATACATGTTCATGTTAGTATTATGTATACACTCTGTGCCAAACAAATGTACATATTTGTGTATACAATGACTATATTTTGTGTCTTTATCAACTTATGACTGAATAAATATATTTTTATTACATGTATGCATTTTCTTGTGCGCACCCCAGCCACTTCATTTAAAGTCCCACCCTCCTGTTTCTATAACTAACCCCGGGATGGAGGTGCTTCCCCACGCCTCATCTAAAGTCCCAAAATCTATTTTTTGCGTTTTGTTGGTATAATTAAGAAAGTGGATTATAACCGGTCTAGGTGTTGTTTGATTTTCTGATTGTGCCCCAACTCTGTGAACCCCTTCTGCCATGCATGTTGTGATTCCCACAGCCTCATGTGTTAGTTTAGAACAAATATCCATAAGCAAATTCCCCTTTTAAGATTCTGGGGAACCTATACCTCTAAGATTATTGTGTTTAGAGCGCTTTTCTAGGTCTTTCACTCTGTTCAACAAGAGTTTCTGGGGATTAATGTGTTGGGAATTAGTGAGAGATGCCTGCTCATCATCCAATGTAGATATTCTCTGCTCAGCCTATGTAAGCCTTTGAGAGGGCTCCTGTACATCCCTGTGGAAGTGCTCTAATCCCTGGGAAACTGCTTTATCCGCAGCCTCTGTGATCTTTGGTGTAAATAAATCCACCACTGCTTGTGCTATTTTGGTGTATATAAAGCAGATAGTAAAAGATCAAACAGTAGTTCCTGTAAAATAAAATACTAAAACAGCGCTAAACAAAATGACATAAGAAGATAATGAATTCTTTCTGTGATAAAGTCCACAGGTCATAAATAAGGTGAAGAAATAATGCAGCAAAAGGTAGTCCTTTAAGTGTATCTGAGAAATAAAGTGCACAGTTCAAAATAATGGGTGACTTTTCATGTGGTTAAGGTATTCCAGGCGTCTATCCAAGCACCTCTTTAATCCCTCTAGAACATTCCACCACGTGAGGCACGCTCCCCTCAGGGGGTTAAACTCACCAGAAGAATAAATCAAACAGGCCTTAAGATATAAAGCATCATCGCGGTATATACTGCACAGGAAACGTCAAACATCCAGAAACAGTGCCAATCAGATCACTTCCTCAGCATAGGTACCACCAGGGTTTTAAATATCATCAGGGATTCAAGGGTAACTCAGCTCTCAAAGGTATGTCATAAAAAATGGAAAAAGTGGCATACATAGTGTAATTCCATTTATTTAATCATTAAAAGCATATCCCATTACAATCCCCTATAGTATTCAGCGTACATTTAGATTTCTTTCAAACAGCGTATAAACAGTGTCACTTGCGTGTAATGGTGGAGGTAGTTCTCCAATCGTCCACAGTGGCAGCAAACAATTCCTCCTGAAGCGGCCTGTGTGTCTCTGCTGACACAAGCTTCACTTCCGGGCGGTGGTTAGCAGCGGTGGAACGCACACGTGACTTCCGGTCGAGAGTCGTGTAAGCCACGACCTTACGCGTTTCGTCACTTCCTGACTTCAACAGAGGGCGTCTGTTGAAGTCAGGAAGTGACGAAACGCGTAAGGGCGTGGCTTACACGACGCTCGACCGGAAGTCACGTGTGCGTTCCACCGCTGCTAACCACCGCCCAGAAGTGAAGCTTGTGTCAGCAGAGACACACAGGCCGCTTCAGGAGGAATTGTTTGCTGCCACTGTGGATGATTGGAGAACTACCTCCACCATTACACGCAAGTGACACTGTTTATACGCTGTTTGAAAGAAATCTAAATGTACGCTGAATACTATAGGGGATTGTAATGGGATATGCTTTTAATGATTAAATAAATTGAATTACACTATGTATGCCACTTTTTCCATTTTTTATGACATACCTTTGAAAGCTGAGTTACCCTTGAATCCCTGATGATATTTAAAACCCTGGTGGTACCTATGCTGAGGAAGTGATCTGATTGGCACTGTTTCTGGATGTTTGACGTTTCCTGTGCAGTATATACCGCGATGATGCTTTATATCTTAAGGCCTGTTTGATTTATTCTTCTGGTGAGTTTAACCCCCTGAGGGGAGCGTGCCTCACGTGATGGAATGTTCTAGAGGGATTAAAGAGGTGCTTGGATAGACGCCTGGAATACCTTAACCCCATGAAAAGTCACCCATTATTTTGAACTGTGCACTTTATTTCTCAGATACACTTAAAGGACTACCTTTTGCTGCATTATTTCTTCACCTTATTTATGACCTGTGGACTTTATCACAGAAAGAATTCATTATCTTCTTATGTCATTTTGTTTAGCGCTGTTTTAGTATTTTATTTTACAGGAACTACTGTTTGATCTTTTACTATCTGCTTTATATATTTACTCGATTTTAAACAGCTGCTTATTTAATTTAATTTAATTTATTTATATAAATACCTCAACCTATTTATATAGTTATTTATTGACTCAATCGGTCAATCTGTTTTATTGTAGTTACACATCCAGCGCTGAGTAGTGTGTACACTTAGGCCACCCGCTATACACTTCTTTGTTCCTATTTTGGTGTATGCTGTATTCCCTCCATGAAGGTTATGTGCAGTAAGTGGAGAGCACTCTGTGTCTGCTCCTGTGTCAGCTCCTATTTTTGTCTCAGCAGCCGTCATATGGCTTGTGTCAGCTGTGATGCCTTGGAACTGGCAGGGAGAGAGTGTGACCTGGACCTTACATTAAAACAGGCCATGAAGTTGTGGATACAGATGGGAAGCAAGCTGTGTGTGATCCGGATCAATTACTGGCTTTTAGGAGTGGCTTTCGGCTTGGCTAAGCAGGAGCTGTGTGGATCACCTCCTTTCAAAGCGGCTCCAGAACCAGAAGTTCATGTCATAGGTTGATGAACTAGAACAGGAACCGTACTTCAGTGTATAGAGGAATATATGACCTACTCCCCTTTTTCTAAGATGCAGTGCTTGAGTCTAAATGGACAATTTCCAGGCCCAGACATTGTAAGGTGAAAGAGGGAACAAAGTCATTAACCTATCATTCAACATGGAGCTTACACAAGTTTTGGATTTGAAGCTTCAACAGAAAAATGGAGCAGTGGGGAAGAGATGAGGAGGTGAATAACACAGGGTGACAGGTGTTTTTTTAAGGGAGACTGTCACTTTGCATTGAATTGGGAAGTGACAGAGTCTCTTCAACTGCTTTTACTGTAAAGACCACCTTCCTACTGTAAAGACCCCCTTACACTGATAGGAAATCCTTGCTTCCTTCAGTGCCCTTTGTACAGCCCTTGAGGTAAAAACGTTTATTCCCTCTAACTTTATTTTTCTACACTGTATGTGAAATTTAGACAAAAATTGCTCAAGAGCATGTACAAACTGTGAAAATACTTAAATAATAATAAAATAATAAGTCATTAAAGCGGTAGTAAACTCTTGAAAAAAAAAAAGTTTCCACCTGCAAGGTATTATCATAATGTCCTATTATGCATCGCTTACTAGGACATTATGAGAAACTTACCTTGAAACTAAGCCCTCCAGCGGCACGCTGTCACCGCTGACAGGGCTTTCATATTCACCCAGTTTACATTCCAGGTTTGCAGGCTCCGGCCATCTGACTGGCTGAGCCGTGATTACGTCACTCCCGTGAATGAGTGCAGGAGTCTCAGCTGCGGCACACAGCTCTGAAGGAACGGCACGGGTATGCCGTTCCTTCAGAGTGCATGCGCCGGTGATGGCTCGCCAGAATATTTCCTAAACAGTGCACATTTTGGAGATATTCATTTAACCTACAGGTAAGCTTTATTATATAAAGAGAAAATTAGAGTTTACTACCACTTTAATATTATTTAATTATGAATTATTAGTATTAGTTATCATTTATTTTCAGTATTATAATGACTCCACAGGTTGATTGAAGAAGAAAATTAAAAACATGGATTATTATTGCTTTTCACTGTGCATTCAAACAGGTAAGGTCATATGGTGATATTATGACCATACCCAATCAAATTGTGCCAGCGTCCCGCAGGTAATTGTAAGTGGAGACTAACTAAAGAAAGTGGACTTTATAGGCACAAAAGTACATATACTACAAAATATCAAAAAAAAGGGTATTTTATTAAAAATATATATATATATATTGAATCGCGATAAATCAGCGATTACATATGCTTAAAATATATTTAGTAAAGTAGTAAACAACATCAGACCTTCTTATCAGCAAGACAACACCCAAACAGTAAGATGTATTAATCTTGATAATATCATAAATAGACACATATAAGAAGTATACTGTAGAGAATATCTGGTTTTGTATACTTCTTATATGTGTCTACTTATGATATTATCAAGATTAATACATCTTACTGTTTGGGTGTTGTCTTGCTGATAAGAAGGTCTGATGTTGTTTCCTACTTTACTAAATATATTTTGAGCATATGTAATCGCTGATTTATCGCGATTCAATATATATATATATATATATTTTTAATAAAATACCCTTTTTTTGATATTTTGTAGTATATGTACTTTTGTGCCTATAAAGTCCACTTTCTTTAGTTAGTCTCCACTTACAATGGATTATTATTGCTTTTTAACTTTAACATCTTCCCGCCCAGCCAATAGCAAATAGACAGCCGAGCGGTGGTTTGGTTATTCTGACTGGGTGTCACATGACGTCCTGTCAAGATGCAGCAATCGCGCGGCTGTGGGACTGGGCAGCAGCAAGACCTGTCCCGGCCGTGTCCATGGGGTCACATGACACAGAAGGTCAAATGACAGTTGTAAACAAAAGATGGCTTCCTTTCATGTCATCCATTGAATACAACTGTGTTGCTAGCTGTGATTGGTCAGTTTGATCACATGGTAAAGACAGGGCCAATCACAGCCCATCTGTACCATGTGATTAGCTCTGGACAATCACAGCTAATCAAAACAAAACAGACTGAATGAATCAGTTGCATTAAGTAAAATGCGTGCATTTGTAATGTAATGTAATGTAAAGCAATGTAATGCACTGCTATGTGTAAACCTAATATGTGAAAAAAAAAAATCCTGATCACTTCCCCAGGGTAGTACAAGGTTACTATGGTAACATTTTGTTGTTCTGATCACAGAGTGTTAAAAAAATTGTAAAAAAATAAAAAATTTTTTTTTAAAAAAAATATATATATATAAAAAATGTTTTTTTGTACTGTCACAGTCAGTGTCCTGGATTACCACCACACCTATTATGTGATAACGCAGTACTGCACTGGTGACAGTATGTTAAAAAATTTTTTTTTATTTCTTCCTTTTCCCAAAAATTCTGACAAAAAATTACAACTTCAAAAAACTTGCCATGCCTCTTACTAAATACATTGGACTGTCCACTTTCAAAAAAAGGTCATTTAGGGGGTATTAGTACTGTCCTGGCATTTTTCGGGCCTCAAGAAATGAGATGAGCCCCACAGTACATGAGGAGTGATCAATTATCAGATATTTATCCCATAGTCTTTGGACTCTATAACTTTCCTATAGACTAAATAATATACACTGATTTGGATTATTTTCACCAAAGAAATGTAGCATAATACACTTTGAACATAGATTTATAAGGAAAGATTATTTATTTGCAACATTTTATAACAGAAACAAAGCAAACACATTTTTTTCAAAATTTTAAACCCAGTGGTGATTAAATACCATTACAAAAAAAGCTCTATTTGTGTGAACAAAATGATAAAAATTTAGCTTGGGTACAGTGTTGCATGACTGCGCAATTGTCATTCAAAGTGTGTTAGTACTGAAAGCTGAAAATTGGACTGGGCAGGAAGGGGGTAAAAGTGCCCAGTTCTGAGGTGGTTAAAGTGGTTGTAAGCCTCTGAAATTAAAAGTCAACAAATCATATACCTCTACAGTGTGTACTAACTTCAATGCAAAGCACCTAGTGTGCATTCTGTCTGCTGTTTCCTCCCTCTGCTATCTGTCACTTCTGACAGTTTAACTTTAACTCAACACCGGATCACCTCCCCATCCAGCACACTGTAGGTGACTGGTAGCCTGAGCTGTACATGTTTCCCTATGAGACTGTGAAGAAGGGGTTGTGTCCATTTCCTCCACTCAGGTCTGAGATTATACTTAGCTCTGTGCTGTGTAGTGTGTGACATTAGATCCTTGTCTTCTGCCTTCTGAACGCTCAGAAATAGTCTTTGATCTGTGTGCTTTAGAAAACGCTAGAGAAGAGAGAGCTGCAGATAAACAGGTACAACATATGTAGGAGGATTTGCTTCATTTCTGTGTATCACCTGAGGTTAGTCACTTCTGTGAGTATATGTAAGGGTTTACAACCACTTTAAGGCTGGTTTACTGAAGTTGAGAATCTTAAAACCCAATCATGTGCAGATGAAATTAGTAAACAGTAATTTACTTTTCACCTGATTGGATGATTGAAGTGAATATTTATTGATTGAAGATACTCAAATCTGTTAGTAAATCAGCCTTAGCCTAGGTTCACACTGATACTATGCGGAACCAGCGCGATTACAGCGCTGGTTTCCGCATCACATCTCTCCCGCAGGAAGTTCACACTGCCTTCTGTGAACCGCTGCGGGTGTCAATACATTGTTAATGACGCCCCCAGATCGGTTCACAGATCACAGTGCGAACTGTGAACTCGCACAGGAATTGGATCGCATAGGTGAGAACACCCATGTGATCAAATTTCAGTGCGGGGGGGGGGGGGGGAGTCCCTGCACTTTTTTTCCTACAAATTTAATGCAAGTTCAGCCATACAACTGTATGGCAGAACTTGCATCTCACAGACATCGCATGTGATCGGCACCTCTGCGAATCACATGTGATGTCTAAGATCGCGCTAGTGTGAACCTGGGCTTAATGTACATAGATGCTACATTGTGAACTCAAAATAGATTGCAAGTAGCATATTGTTTATGTATAACCCACACTTTGTTTTCTTAGTTTTGGATAGAGTAAGAAAAGATTAAAACCCCTATAAAGTAATGTGAATAAGCACAACCACACAAAATACAATTTCCAGAGGATTCTAATAAAACAAGACTAAAGCCAATACAAAATAGCTCAGATAGAGTTGCAAGAATACATAAATGCAGGGCTTTTTTTCCCCAGAGAAAAGGTTCAGGAACTCAACCCCTTCCCCTATGCCACGCCTGTCTGGGCCTCCCTACCCACCCCTAGGTTAGCCCCTTATCTCCACCCTCACACACCTCTTTTCTTGCACAGCATAGCACAGCATAATACTTACCTGAGCCCATCTCAATCCAGCGATGTTGCAGGAGTGTCTAAGCTGCCCGGAACTCTCCCTCCTCATTGGCTGAGATGGCAGTGTGGTGTCAATCAAAGTCAGTGAGCAAATGAGGAGAGAGAGGGGTCCGGGCTGAACGGTGGCTTCGTGTCTGAATGGACTAACAGAGCAGTGGCTTGGCTTGAGTGCCCCCCATAGCAAGTTGCTTTCTGTGGGGGCACTCAACAGGGGGGAGAAGCCAGAAGTGCCTGCAAGGGACACGAGACGAGGAGGATCTGGGCTGCTCTGTGCAAAACCAGTGCACAGAGCAAGTGAGTATAACATGTTTGTTGTTTTTAAAGAAAAAAATTAGACTTTAGTATCACTTTAATAACAGAACATTTGGGGTAACCCACCTGAACAACTAAGTCCATGGATGAGGTACATTGATGTTGTCCTCCCACTTTGGGAGGGTGGCTTGAGTTCCCTTGAAATTGTTTTCTAAAATCTAAATCAAAATGATAGAGGGATTATGCTACAACATGAGGCAAGTAATCATCAAATACATTTTTTAGATTTTAAATATCCAGGTGGAGGATGGCCAGCTAATAACCACTACCTGTTTTAAGGAAACTGACCGTAATGCATATATCCCCAGGTCTAACTGCCAGTATCCCTCTTGGCTTAATGCAGTTCCTAAAAGTCAGTTTCAACATATTAGGTGTAATTGTATACATTTTTCTGATTTCTATCAACAGGCCACTGTCCTTAATTCTAGATTTTTGACAAGGGATATTCTGAAATGAATATTGATGATACTATTGCCCAGGTTGGTAACGTGGATAAGAGAGGCCATGCTGTGCAAGAAGAGAGCTGATACTGAGGTGTCTATTGATAATAGGTTTGGGTGGTCCTTGACTACTAGTTATTCTCATCAACATTTTGCTATTATAAGATTACTTAAAAAACATTGGGGAGTTCTTAAAAATGACGGGGTATTGGGCCCCATACTCTCTCAACAACCTGCTGTTGTTTATAAGGATGAACCGGCCTTGCAACATAAAGTTGCTCCCAATGTTATTGACCCCCCCCAAAAAACGTTTTCAAAAAGTCTATTTTTTCAGTCTGTGAAAGGCTTCTTCCCCTGTCGCAAATGTAACATTTAAGGGTTTAAGGACCATAATTTATCTGGACATTATGCCAATTATCCTGGAGAGGTAATAATTTGGTTTGTAAACCGGTTGGATTTTTTGCATGAAGTCCTATGTCCCTTTCAGCTTGAACATCAATTGGGACATAAACTGTTTTATTAACAATAGCTAATTCTTTCATTTTTCAATTTTATTTGTAATTTGTATTGTATTTGTAATTTGTATTGTATTTGTATTGTATTGTATTTGTAATTTGTAATTAAATTGTATTTTTTATTATATTTTTTTCATTACTATATTCCCTTTATTTTTTATATATTAGTTTTCTATTGTATAATTTTTTGTGTATTTTGAGGTTTTATAATATATTTTTTAGTTGCGGTGTTCCTATGGACTACCTCTAACGGCTTTTTTTTACAAATATTTATAAAAATTGCTTTTGTTCCGGTTGAATTTCCAGCTCCATATTTGGAGACTAATTGTGTCTGTTTTTTCTCCATTAGATGGCGGTAATTTTGTATTTTATTGCAGGCTTTTATTATATATTATCCTCCCTCCACTGGTGCACTATTTTAATTTGTATCTCTCAGTATGAGCATTTCGTGGCCAGCAGTCAAGGTGGCGCTGCCGCTCTATGTATAACCTACAAACATGATGAGACATCACTTCCATCCCTAGACGACGTCATATATGACGAAACTCATAGGGTGGGGCCTACGATGGTGTTATTCATCCCTGATTGGTTGGCCCAATCTATGCCCAGAGGGGAGCCCGTGGGAACGTGGCACATTCCGGTTTTTGGACACTTGCTGAACTTTTTTATCCTAGAATCTTTTTAACTTGCCAATAAAACGTTTTATATTATACTGCACTATGAGGGCACTTTACCTTTGAGTGCCGTTGGAACATCATGAACTTTTGAATGTTGGAGGGAAGTCTTAATTTTCCATGCTTGTTCTGACCACCTATGGTTTAGTGGTCAGTGTTATCTGGTAAGCAGCTTCAATATGCTGTCTGGCTTGTGGATTATGGTTTATTTTTCCTGCCAATCTGGATAAGCATCACAGTTTTCTACACTTGTCTGTCATCTATCACAGCGCACAAAGGAGAACATTCTTTGTTGATTGTTGGACTTTGCTTTATGGTATTTTTTCATTTTTATTATTGTTTTCACTATTTGTGTTCACTTATACACTTATCACGTATACATGAATGGGGGTTTCATTATTCCCCTCTCTTATGCTACTAATTATTGTCACTTTTTATTAATTATTTTAGCGCTGCACTTTATTTATATTATAATGCAGTGCTTGTGACATGAGTAAAAAATCAACCCACGGTATTGAAATGCCCAGGTGTTCTGTGAGGCTGGAAAATACAAATGATTCAGAAGGTTTAATGGGATGTTTCCAGTGGTACTGATAGCAGTTTGGTTGTGGCACACAAGATACAATCTGGTATCTTATAGTTCCTACTATTTACATTTTGTTTGATGAATATATTTACCTACATTTAGGGTAGGTTCACACTGAGGCAGCATGATTTGCAGCGCGACAGCCTCAGGTTACCTGCATCTGACTTCAGCGGCGGCTTGCAAAATGACTTCTGTATAGAAGTCAATGCAAGTCGCCTGAAGTCGCCCCAAAAGTCGTACAGGAACCTTTTTCTAAGTCGGAGCTACTTGTGTCGCTCCTATTAGAACGGTTCCATTGTACAAAATTGAGCGCAACTTGTCAGGTGGCTAAGTTGCCTGACAAGTTGCCCCAGTGTGAACCGAGTCTTAGGGAAATATAGATGTGTCTATTTGTAGCAAACTCTATGTTTGCTACATCAGTGGTGGACCCAAGGTTGATTATATTGTATTTATATTATGGATCCTCATAATTTTTAGCAGGCAGAGCAATCCGACACAGGTGTACCGTAGATCTGTACTTCACAAAATGTTAGATGTGTTGTTTTTCCAGGTAGGCCAATGTTCACATAACGGCCCTTCATATCAAAACAATGGAAGGTCAAAGTGGTACCCAGTGGTATTGCTGTAATCTGAGCGCATCTGAAAAAACAGTAAACAGAGATTTGTTGCAGTAGGAGGGAATTTGCCACCAGTGTACCACAACTTCCTGGACGTGTTCGATAAACAGAAAGCGGACACCCTTCCTCCCCATCGGGTCTACGAGCCCGATTGAGTTACTACCTGGGGCCGAAATTCCTTTCGGGCGGATCTTTCCCCTGTCTGAACCTGAACTCCTGGTTCTCAAGGAGTACATCGATGAGAACCTCAAAAAGGGATTCATCAGGCATTCCTCCTCCCCAGCAGGAGCCGGAATATTCTTTGTGGAAAAAAGAGATCACTCGCTCCGCCCATGTGTGGATTACAGGGACCTGAATAAGGTGACAATTAAGAATCGGTACCCGCTTCCACTAGTCCCGGAATTATTTCAGAGACTCCGCTCAGCAAAAATATTTACGAAGTTGGACCTACGTGGGGCCTATAACCTGATCAGAATACGCAAGGGTGACGAATGGAAGACAGCATTCCGAACACGTTTTGGCCACTTCGAATATTTAGTCATGCCATTTGGACTATGCAACGCCCCGGCCACTTTTCAGCATTTTGTTAATAACATTTTCAGAGACTTTCTAGATTCCTTTGTAATCGTTTACCTGGACGATATCCTGATATTCTCCACCTCTCTAGAAGTTCATCGTGATCATGTCAAACAAGTTCTGGGTAGATTAAGGCAACATGGACTTTACGCAAAGGCCGAAAAATGTGAATTCGAACGCCAGACTATTCACTTCCTCGGCCTGGTTATATCAACTGGGGGTGTAGCCATGGATCCCCAGAAGGTCTCTGCCATCATGTCCTGGCCGCCCCCAAATGACAAAAAGGGGGTACAACGTTTTGTTGGGTTCTCAAATTTTTATAGAAAATTTATCAGGAACTTCTCCAAGATCATCGCTCCGATCACTCAGCTCACCAAGAAGCAAAGCCGCTTCCAGTGGACTTCAGCGGCCCAAGCCGCCTTCGACCAATTAAAAAGGGCATTCACCTCCGCTCCAGTACTAAAACACCCTGACCCTGCATTACCCTACACTCTGGAGGTCGATGCTTCGGAGAGTGCAGTAGGATCCATCTTGTCTCAACGCCAAGGACCCAAGTCTCTAATGCACCCGGTGGCTTTCTTTTCCAGGAAACTAGGTGTATCAGAAAAGAACTATGACTTAGGTGACCGAGAACTCCTAGCAATAAAGCTAGCCCTGGAAGAATGGCGGTATCTCCTGGAAGGGGCAACACATCCGATACTGATCTTCACAGATCACAAAAATTTAGAATACCTCAGAACTGCCAGACGCCTTAGACCCCGACAGGCCAGATGGGCTCATTTCTTTTCCCGTTTTAATTTTCATATTACTTATCGCCCTGGATCTAAAAACGTTAAACCCGATGCCTTATCCCGAATGTTCACAGAATTTGAAACCCCGTCTCCACCAGATACTATCCTGCAAGCAGGGAATTTTCTCCTGACCCAATCCAGTTTCATGACACAGCTCCGCCAGGCATCCGTGTGAACACAATTACCTCCGGGCATCAACCTTCAGGAGAAGGATGGGTTTTTTTGGCTCAACAATAAAATTTTCATCCCTCAAGACCTACGCACCACCGTTTTACAGGCCTGCCATGACTATCCTCTGGCGGGTCACTTTGGGGGCCACAAGACTATGGATCTAATTCAGAGACACTTTTGGTGGCCAAATCTGGCCAAGGACTGCAGGAATTATGTTAACTCTTGTCTGATTTGTCTCAGAAATAAAAGCAGTAAAAATAAATCATGGGGCCTGCTGAAACCACTGTCCATTCCCGAGAGGCCATGGGACAGAATTGCCATGGATTTTATTGTGGAGCTTCCCCCCTCTGAAGGATTCTCTTCCATTTTTGTGGTGGTGGACCGCTTTTCTCGGATGGCACATTTCATTCCCATGAAAGGGACACCCTCAGCAATTGAAACCGCCAGGATCTTCATTAAAGAAATCGTCAGACTCCATGGAATTCCCAGTGACATCGTCTCTGACCGTGGAGTGCAGTTCACATCCAAGTTTTGGAGGTCATTATGCAAGGCACTAGGTATTAAATGCAGTCTCTCTTCAGCTTACCATCCACAGACCAACGGGCAGACCGAACGTACTAACCAAACGTTGGAACAATACCTACGTTGCTTCTCCTCGTTTTCCCAAGAGGATTGGGCTTCACTGCTTCCCTTGGCAGAATTTGCTTTTAACAATTCCATCCACTCCACCACAAACCAATCACCATTTTTCTCCAACTACGGATTTCATCCCTCCTTTCTACCCACACTTGTGCCCGAATCCTCTGTACCGGCTGTTCAGGATAGACTGGATTTCCTTTCCTCCAACAACCAGATGCTCAGGGAAACTATTGCTAAAGCACAGGAGGATGATAAAAAATACTTCGACAAAAAGAGAAGGGGAGAATTGAACTTGGAGGTAGGAGATCGTGAGTGGCTATCTACTACAAATTTAAAACTAGCATGCCCCTCCAAGAAATTGGGACCTAGATACTTGGGCCCTTTCCCTGTCAAGAGAAAGGTCAACCCAGTGGCCTATGAACTTGAACTCCCTGCCTCATTCAGGATCCATCCGGTATTTCATGTCTCCCTACTTAAACCTGATGTTCCAAATTCCTTTCCAGATCGTGAAGTAGGACCTCCAGAGGCTATCCGAGTAAATGGGGAAGAAGAATTTGAAATTGAAGCTATCCTGGATCATAGAAAACGGCAAGGTGAGGACCAATATTTAATTAAATGGAAAGGTTTTGGCCCAGAAGAAAATTCCTGGGAACCAAGAACAAATCTTCATGCCCAGAGACTTATACAGGCTTTTCATCGTTCCCGCTCCCAGGGTTCGTTTCAAAGAGGCATCCGGAGGCTGCCCCTAAGGAGGGGGGCAATGTCAGAGAACTCACGCGTTCCATGCCCGTCCTCGTCCAGTAGGGGTTAATCTCCGTTCGGCAAACGCCAATACCCATGCGCGGCCTTCTCAACGAAACCGAACGTGTGGGCGTACCCGCGTACCAACGCTGACCTGTGCGCGCCCTCGTTTGTCAATACGAACGAGGGCACGCACTTCCACGTCAGCACGAACGAGCGCGCGTAATCACGCACGGACCCGTACCTCCACCAATCCCAGCACAAGGCGCCCTATAAAAACAGGGCCTTCACATGGTGTCAGTGCTGGATCGTCTTCAGTCTTATCTCCTGAATACCTGCCTGAAGTTCCTGCCTACCTTGGTCCTGATTCACCTGGTTTTCCTGTTACCCTTCCTGGATTGACCCCGCTTACTGACTGCTCCCTTTGGTTTGACCTCAGCTTGGATCCCTGGACTACGGCTCTGCTCTCTGATTCGGTACTTTATCACCTGCCTGTTGCCAACCTAATGCCTGCCTTGACCACGAACTTGCCTTCCGCTTTGTACCTTGTTTGCCAGCCTGTTGCCAACCTATTGCCTGCCTTGACTACGGACTTGCCATCTGCCTTGTACCTTGTTTGCCAGCCAGTTGCCGACCTGTTTTCCGTCTTGACCTCGCAGTGCCTACACCCACCTGTTCGGCCGTTCCTGCACAGCCTGGAATACCAACGTGTACGCCAGCTCTCCAGAGGAACCAGTCCTTCCAAGCACCAGTCTAAGAGGACTAGGAAGTAAAGGTGCCAAAAAGTAGACCAATTGTGGCACCAGAGGGGGGGGAGGAATAAAATCAGCAGAAGTTCCACTTTTGGTGGAACTCCGCTTTAATAACCATTATTATTCTAAACTTTTTACACTATCATAAAGCAGCAGAGGTCTTATTTTAGAACTTTTTTGACAACAACTAATTAGCAGGGATGAGCTCAGGCATGTTCAGACTGTAAAGGAAAGCACCCCACCAACCATACAGAATAAACAAGTGTCCTCATACACCACAGTCCATTTACATCAGGCTAAAAAACTGGAAAAATAGAAAAGGATGTTCTTTTTCCTTTTCTTTTTTTTTTTGACCTAGTGCAATCATAGGCAGCCGTGCTCACAGAAAAATTTCAGAAAAAAAAACCATAATTGCCGCCACCCTCAGGACTGTGCCATTTTTAGGACAGACCATTGCTGCCACTGTACCATCATACACAGTGTCCACAGTACCTTTTCAAAGCTTGGGTGAAAAAAAAGTATTGGGTTTTTATTGATTAAACAGAGCACAGCATTTAATAATATCATGCTGTGCTGTGTTATAGTAACACACAGTAAATTAACTTGCCGACCGCCCCATGTCAGCAGAATGGCATAAAATCAATTGCAGTACGGACGAAAAATACAGGCATGAATGTAAGAACATGTAAAGGTTGCCCTATGGTATAAAGGGCTATGCAGTTAACCCCTTCACCCCCTTTTGCCAGTGTCACTAAGCGATCGTTTTTCTAAAAAATTTTTTTTTTATTTTAACCGCCTGTTTTATATAGGTTCATAAATAGTTTTATAGGTCAGGTACCCCCTGTCACTAAGCGATCGTTTTTCTGATCGCTGCATTCGTGTCGCTAGGTAACCATATATTTTTTTTATTTAACCGCCATGTTTTATATAGGTTCATAAATAGTTTTATAGGTCAGGTACCCCCATATTACAACCTAAATAAAGGTTTTAACCCCCTGATTGCCCCTAGAGTTAACCCTTTCACCAGTAATCACCGTATAACTGTCACTGGTGACGCTGGTTAGCCAGTTAGTTATTTCGTTATTTAGGTTCCCCGTCAGGTTTTTATATAGCGTCAGGTACCCCCATATATTACCTAATAAAGGTTTAAACCCCCTGATTGCCCCTAGTTAACCTTTCACCCCCTTTTGCCAGTGTCACTAAGCGATCGTTTTTCTGATCGCTGCATTAGTGTCGCTAGGTAACCAGTTTTTTTTTGTATTACTGTTACGGGTGACGCTGGTTAGTTAGCATGTTTTTTATACTGTCAGGGCACCCGCCATTTATTACCCAATAACGGTTTAACCCCCTGATCGCCCCGGCGGGTGATATCAATTAGGTTTTAGGGTCAAATAAGGTCTGCGTCGCCCCAGGTTAGTGCCAGTACCGCAAACACCCACGCGCAAAGCAAACACCTCCCTTAGTGGTATAGTATCTGAACAGATCAATATCTGATCTGATCAGATCTATACTAGCGTCCCAGCAGTTTAGGGTTCCAAAAAAACGCATTGTTAGCGGGATCAGCCCAGATACCTGCTAGCACCTGCGTTTTCCCCCTCCGCCCAGCCCAGCCCAGCCCACCCAAGTGCAGTATCGATCGATCACTGTCACTTACAAAACACTAAGCACACATAACTGCAGTGTTCGCAGAGTCAGGCCTGATCCCTGCGATCGCTAACATTTTTTTTTGTGTTAGCGTTTTGATTCAGTCGCTAACAGTCAGGAGCTTTTTTACCTGTGAATATAAAAAAAATAAAAAAAACAAAAATAGTTGTCGTTTTATTGTTCTCTCTCTCACTCTATTCTCTCTCTATTGTTGCTCTTTTTTTACTCCATTCTATTCTGCAATGTTTTATTATGTTTTTATCATGCTTGCTTTTCAGGTATGTAATTTTGTTTACTGTGTTTTAGTGTTAAGCATTTTTTTTTGTTTTCAGGTGCGCCATTCAGTTGCAGCGCGGATTTATTTATCTTGACAGCAACAGCGTTTGCTCCCACGATACATAAAGCCGCGACTCCAACGCTGTAGGAGGTGAATTCACCACCACAGTTAAAAAAAAGATCATATGTGCCGAAGCATGGGGGCAGCAGGGGGGGCGGAGGAGCGATTGGCTCCTAATGCCACGTACATACGGTCGAAATTCCGACCGTGTGTACACGGCATAACTTTTGCGGGAGGATGCCCCCATGCATCGGCATATATAAATGGTGCATTTATGCCCATCATTAGAAGTGGGTGGATGAAGGGAGGTATTCTAATGGTGGGCATACCCACCAATCAATCTCTTTTTTTCGTTCAGCCAAGAGGCTGCATGAAAAAAAAAAGATTACAATATATGTCCAGTATGTTGCTGGACTTTGAATGGTTATACCAGAATGATGCCTGCAGGTTTAGGTATCATCTTGGTATCATTCTTTTCAGCCAGTGATCGGCGTTCATGTAAAAGCAATTCTAGCGGGTAATTAGCCTCTAGACTGCTTTTACAAGCAGTGGGAGGGAATGTCCCCCCTCCCGGATATAAACCGCGCCATTGGGAAATTGGGAAAGCATTTTATCACACCAAATCTTGGTGTGGTCAGATGCTTTGAGGGCAGAGGAAAGATCTAGGGTCTAATAGACCCCAATTTTTTCAAAAAAAGAGTACCTGTCACTGCCTATTGCTATCATAGGGGATATTTACATTCCCTGAGATAACAATAAAAATCATAACAAAGAAAAAAAATGGAAAGGAACAGTTTAAAAATAGAATAAAAAAGCTAAATAAATAAAAAAAAAACTAAAAAAAAAAAAAAAAAAGCACCCCTGCTCTTGCGCAAAGGCGTACACAAGCGTTGGTCTGGCGTCATATGTAAACAGCAATTGCACCATGCATGTGAGGTATCACCGCGAAGGTCAGATCGAGGGCAGTAATTTTAGCAGTAGACCTCCTCCGTGAATCTAATGTGGTATCATGTAAAGGCTTTTAAAGGCTTTTAAAAATGTATGTAGTTTGTCGCCACTGCGTGTTTGTGCGCAATTTAAAGCATGTCGTGTTGGTATCCATGTACTCGGCCTTAGATCATATTTTTTATTTCATCAAAAATTTGAGCATATAGTGTGTTTTAGTGCATTAAAAAAAAAAAAGTATTTTTTTTCCACAAAAAATGCGTTTGAAAAATCGCTGCGCAAATACTGTGTGGAAAAAAAAAATGCAACACCCACCATTTTAATCTGTAGGGCCTTTGCTTTAACAATATATATAGTGTTTGGGGGTTCAACGTAATTTTCTTCAAAAAAAAAATTGCAAAAAAAAAAGAAAGGGTGTGGTTAGAAGAGTGGGTGACGTGTGACATAGGCTTCTAAATGTTGTGCATAAAATGCCAGGACAGTTCAAACCCCCCCCAAATGACCCCATTTGGAAAGTAGACACCCCAAGCTATTTGCTGAGAGCAATGTTGAGCCCGTTAAATATTTTTTTTTTTTGTCCCAAGAGATTGAATAATGAAAAAAAAAAAATATATAAATTTTTTTTACAAAAATTTGTCACTAAATGATATATTGCTCACATGTCATGGGCATATGTGAAATACACCCCAAAATACATTCTGTTGCTTCTCCTGAGTACGGGGATACCACATGTGTGGGACTTTTTGGGAGCCTAGCTGCGTACGGGACCCCCAAAAACCAAGCACCGCCTACAGGCTTTCTAAGGGAGTAATTTTTTTATTTCACTTCTCACTGCCAATCACAGTTTCGGAGGCCATGGAATGCCCAGATGGCATAAAACCCCCCAAAAGACCCCATTTTGGAAAGTAGACTCCCCAAGCTATTTGCTGAGAGGTATTGTGAGTATTTGCAGATGTCGCTTTTTGTCACAAAGTTTTGAAAATTGAAAAAAAGAAAAAAAAAATTTTTTTCTTTACTTTCTTCATTTTCAAAAACAAATGAGAGCTGTAAAATACTCACCATGCCTCTCAACAAATAGCTTGGGGTGTCTACTTTCCAAAATGGGGTCATTTGGGGGGTTTTGTGCTATTTTGGCATTTTATGGCCTTCGAAACTGTGATAGGTAGTGAGGAGTGAAATCAAAGATTTGCACCCTTAGAAATCCTGAAGGCGGTGCTTGGGTTTCGGGGCCCCGTACGCGGCTAGGCTCCCAAAAAGTCCCACACATGTGTATCCCCATACTCAGGAGAAGCAGCAAAATGTATTTTGGGTGCAATTCCACATATAACTATGGCATGTGTGAGCAATATATCATTTAGTGACAACTTTTGAAGAAAAAAAAAAATTCTTTTTTATTTTTGTCTTTATTCAATCACTTGGACTAAAAAAAAAAAAATATTCAATGGGCTCAACATGCCTCTCAGCAAATAGCTTGGGGTCTACTTTCCAAAATGGGGTCATTTGGGGGGGTTTTGTACTTCTCTGCCATTTTAGCACCTCAAGAAATGAATTAGGCAGTCATAAATTAAAAAGCGGTGTAAATTCCAGAAAATGTACTCTAGTTTGTAGACGCTGAATACATTTTGGCCCAAATGTTTGACTAAAATTTTTCTTATAACAAAAAGAAAATCTCTTTTTTTTTCAAAAGTTTATATCGCAAAAAAATAAAAAACAGAGGCAATCAAATACCATCAAAAGAAAGCTTTTTGTGGGAAGAAAAGGACGCAAATTTCGTTTCGTTACAAAATTGCATGACCGCGCAATTACCAGTTAAAGTAGTGCAGTGCGAAATTGAAAAAAGACCTCTGGTCCTTAAGCTGACATTGGTCCGGGGCTGAAGTGGTTAAGAATGTCAGCACCACACCTTACTCCTATCATTGGGAGTTCTCGCAGTCACACTGGGCATATCCAATTCTTTGCCCTCTGTTGTTTGGTGCCTTGTTATCTCAGAGCTTACCATCTGTCCCACCGTGTAACAACTACATTGCAGGTCAATTCTCTGTTGTTTGGTGCCTTGTTATCTCAGAGCTTACCATCTGTCCCACCGTGTAACAACTACATTGCAGGTCAATTCCATCCCTGCCAGGTCCCCCTCATGGTTCATTGGTGATCGGCTCATGCAAGTGAGTATTAGCCTTCCATGCTTATGTCTTGTACTTGCATGGATGTTCAATTCCATGCAATAGGTTGATCAATGTTCAAAGCGTACTACTATACTAATGTTTAAATATGTTTACTTTATAGATGTATGTATGCTTTAGATCAGGGGTCTTCAAACTATGGCCCTCCGGTTGTTCAGGAACTACAGGAACTACAATTCCCATCATGCCTAGTCATATCTGTGAATGTTAGAGTTTTACAATGCCTCATGGGATGTGTAGTTCCACAACAGCTGGAGGGCCGTAGTTTGAGGATCCCTGCTTTAGATGACATTCAGCCTATGAACAAGGACCTAGGGTCTAAAACATGTCAGGCGTCATCTCCTATAGCTAAGTGCAATAGCCCTTTATACCATAGGGCACTTTTATTTATGCCTGTATTTTTGTACTGCAATTGATATAAAACATTATTTCTACTATATAGATTATTAAATGTTTTCAATAAACAATACTTTTTAAATACTCACCTGGTCTGTCCTAAAAATCCTGAGGAGTTATGCTGTGCCTATGAGCACTAGGTTTTTTTTTTTTCGTCTATTGGATTGGCCAGACCAGGCCATACACACACTGTCAATCTTCTATCCTTCAGTATATACAGAATAAACAAGGAGAAAAGGTAGCCGAAAAAGGCCACGGGAGAGGAGGGGGAGGGGACAGAAGAAGATGCCAGAGAAGAAAACTAGAAGATAAAGTGTATGGAATGGGAAAGTACAGAACAAGACTAAGAAGAAGAAAAATAGATAAGGAAGGATATGACATAGTAGAGGAAGGGAAGGGACATAACAACAATATACAATTATCTGAGCTGAGCAGTAGAACTGTTGAAAGATATCTATTTATCAGACTATAAACAGTTTATAGGCATCTGTCAGGTTATCTATCCTATTGACAGGTAGGGTAATAAAGTAGTCTCCTGCAGATATACAGTTTGCCGCAAAGCCAGCAGATCAGATAGTTCTCTTATGCCGCGTACACACGCTCAGAATTTACGGCAACTCAATTCAGACCGTGTGTAGGCTCTTGTTGTCGGAATTTCCGACAATAAATATTTGAGAGCTGGATCTCAAATTTTCCGACAACAAAATCCGTTGTCGGAAATTCCGAGCGTGTGTAGACTAGACAATTCCGACGCACAAAATTCAACACATGTTAGGAATCAAGAAGAGCCACACTTCATTTTTCTCGGTTCGTCGTACGTGTTGTACGTCACTGCGTTCCTGACGTTCTGAATATCCAACAACATTTGTGCGATCGTGTGTATGCAAGACAAGTTTAAACCAACATCCGTTGGAAAAAAATCCAGGCCTTTGTTGTTGGAATGTCCGAGCGTGTTTATGCGGCATTATACAGCCAGTGAGATCCTGTTCAGACTAGGAGCAGGGAAGATATTTGCAGTTTTAAAGACCCCAGGTAAGAATGGGACCACCGTGGTAATCTCTCATCTTTCATTTTTTGAGGTGACCCCTTTATAAAAACAAGATACATTCTTTCACACTTTTTCAATAGTTTATTTGTGAGCTAATAAAAGTTAGGTTTTAAGACCAGTTGGCTCAGGTGCAGTGGGATACGCACCCTGGTGTTGTAGCGTAAATGTAAATGTGACTGATACAATCATAACTCTATGAAATCTTTGATTGTTAGACTTATGATTGTATTAGTCGCATTAACATTTATATTATATTGTGTTTAATTGTAGTTCTGATGAAGGGGGAGTTTTTTCTGACCCCCAACACACATTGGCTGTTAATCAGTATGAACTAATAAATATATCCTTTGGTCTGGCTCTCCTTCCATTTTTTTTTAAATTTATTTATTTATTTTTTTCAGTTTTTTCTGTAGTTTATGAATAGCCATTATTCTGAGGAGGGCTGCAAGACACCAGGCATTACCTTGAGAAACTGATTGCATCACATATTGAGAGACTAGACACCAGAGCGCAGGAGAATTTGTTTAGTTTTTTCTCCTACCATTAGTGCATGTTTTATTATGGAAAAGGAGGGGCCAGAACAAGACTAGAAAGAAGAAACATGGAAATAGAAGGGTATGGAAGAGGAGGGGAGGGGGGCAGAACAAGAAAAGCTAAACAAAAAGCAGAAGAAGAAGGATATACTGTAGAAAAGGAAGGGTCTAAACAGAAATAGAAAGAAGTAACATACAAACAGAACAAAGAAGAAGAAAACTAGAAGAAAATGATGGAAGGTGAGGGCACATAACAAGACTAGGAAGAAGAAAATAAGAAGGATATGATTGAGGAAAGGGCAGGTGGGACACAACAAGACTAGGAAGATGAAAGGAAGAAGAATATGAAAGAGGATAGAAGAGAAAGAGGCAAGATGGATGGCAAGAAAGATAGGGCAAAGAAAAGGCTTTGGGAAAGAAGTAGACATGAAAGAATGGATAATGAAGTGAAAAAAATAAAAATGTGGAAAGAGTTTTGGGCAGGTAGAAGCTTACCTTGCATTATTGTTCCCGTTATTGGTTAGTGAGTCTCCAATAAGAATTTCTGCTCCATTAATGAATTCTGCACAGCAGTCCCCTCTGTTGGTGATCATTATATGGGATATTTTATAGCTTGCCAATAAATCCACTCTCCACCAGGGTGACAGTTCATTTTTACTAGAGAAGCAGGACCTGGAGGCATATATCGGATCTGCATTCCCATCTATAGCATTCATTCCTAAGCCTAAAAATTCTGAAGTTGAGGACTGAGTTGTGCGGCCCTGAAGGGCAAGGTTATCTGGTTAAAAAGAGAAAAATTATTTAGAGATGATCCTTTATAGATTTTTGGGCTGTCTTATGGATAATATACAGCACTTTCAAAGACAATTTCTGTTAACTATGAATACTTATTCAACTACATGCCTTCAGAAGAAAATAAGGATTTTTATTGTAAGCACACTTTTTTTTATTGGTAGCCATGATCATTGTGAATAAACAACATTATATTAATATATATCTTCTTTTTAATACAAAGTCCAAATATGGAAGTTGCAATTGCTGATCTGTATCTGGAAACACTAGCCAATTGTCTGTCATGCTGATGTAACCATTTAGTTCATCCAGCATTACTAACCCAGAATAAATAAACATTAAGTGAGGTCAGTGCAGCCAATCTGTCTCTTGGGGTTCAAACTAGACATGTGCATTCGTTTTCGTCCAAATGCATTTTTGTCCGAATTTCGGGTATTTTCGTTATCGTTTCAACAAACGATAACGAACGTACAGAACCTGAAAACTGAAAGATCTGATATAAACAAATGCTTTATTTTCCTTTTCGTTGCAACAGTTCGATATAGATAGGAGATTTACCATGATGCTGACAATAGCGATCTATGTCCATCGAACCTGTGGTCGAATGTGCCTAACCTTAGCTCTATTAGTTCAAGATTATTCTACATAGAGAGAAAAGATTCAACATAGAGAGAAAAGATTCAACATTATAGAGACAATAGCAAAAAAGGTTGAATGTGCCTAACCTAACTCTATTAGTCCAAGATTATTCGACATAGAGAGAAAAGATTCAACATGAAGATTCGACAAAGCAGTTGCCGTGAGCGGACATTTATGATCAAATGCTCTGCCCATAGGCTATAGAATAATAGAATATATAGAATAATATATATAATTCCTATATAGAATAATTCCAAAGTTGGTTGACTAGTAATAATAATTATTAAATATAATTATTACTAGTGTCATACAACATTAGAATTCTACTATAGCTTGTAGGCGGAACATTCGACTGGAAATGTACGATTTGCGGCGTCATACAGTTTAACTGCTCCGTCGAATCTTCTTATGCCAGGTACACACGATCGGAATTCTCGTCGGAAAAAGCTCTGACGGTTTTTCCAATGGAATTCCTACGGAATTCCGCTCAAGCTGTGTTGCCTACACACGGTCACACCAAATTCCGACGGTCAATAACACCGCGGCATACAACACGTTCGACAGCACTATTAAAGGGAAGTTTAATACTTCTGAGCATGCGTCGAATTGTTTCCGAGCATGCGTCGGAATTTTGCGTGTCGGAATTGCATACACGCTTTTGGAAAATCCGATAGAAAGGTTTTCCGTCTGAAAAATTAAGAACAGGTTCTCAATCCAAAGTCTGTCGGAAATTCCAACAGAAAAAGACCGATGGGCATACACACGGTCGGAAATTCCGATGAAAAGCTTCCATCGGACTGATTTCCATCGGAAATTCCGACCGTGTGTACGCGGCATTAGAACATTCGACAGACACCATAAGCCTTCAATGACAGATTCGACCTTAATTATTTCAGATTTTTGGACGAATGCATCTTTTAACCACTTCAGCCCCGGACCAATTGGCAGCCAAAAGACCAGGCCCCTTTTTGCGATTCGGCACTGCGTCGATTTAACTGACAATTGCACGGTCGTGCGACGTGGCTCCCAAACAAAATTGGCGTCCTTTTTTTCCCACAAATAGAGCTTTCTTTTGGTGGTATTTGATCACCTCTGCGGTTTTTATTTTTTGCGCTATAAACAAAAATAGAGCGACAATTTTGAAAAAAATGCAATATTTTTTACTTTTTGCTATAATAAATTTCCCCCAAAAAATATATAAAAAAACATTTTTTTCCTCAGTTTAGGCCGATACGTATTCTTCTACATATTTTTGGTAAAAAAAATCGCAATTAGCGATTATTGATTGGTTTGCGCAAAAGTTATAGTGTTTACAAAATAGGGGATAGTTTTATAGCATTTTTATTAATATTTTTTTTTTTACTACTAATGGCGGCGATCAGCGATTTTTTTTTATTGTGACTGCGACATTATGGCGGACACATCGGACATTTTTGACACATTTTTGGGACCATTGTCATTTATACAGAAATCAGAAATCAGTGCTATTTAAATAGCACTGATTCCTATGTAAATGACAGTGGCAGTGAAGGAGTTAACCACTAGGGGGCGGTGGTGGAGTTAGTGTGACGTGTTGTGTGTTTTTTTACAGTAGGGGGCGTGGCTGACGTCTGACGTCAGTGATCGGCTGTTCCCGATGACCGGGAACAGCAGATCACTGACAGGCAGAGTAGGAAGCGCGGGGAGAGGTTTGTTTACACATACCTCTCCCCGTTCTTCAGCTCTGTGACCCGATCGCGGGACACCAGCGGCGATCGGGTCCGCTGGTTCCCGCGGCCGTGGTCACGGAGCTCCCGACCGGGTCGCGAGCGAGCCGCCGGCGGCGCGCGCACGACCCCACGGCTAGGCAATTAAAGGGGCCGTACCCGTACGTCCTTTTGCCTAGCCGTGCCCTTCTGAGGACGTAAATATACAGTGGGCGGTCGGGAAGCTGTTAACGAAACAAAATAAATAAAAATTAATTTAGGGAGTAACTAAATAAATTCATTTTTCGAACGAAAACGAAATTCCGAAACAAAATATTTCAGTGCGCACATGTCTAGTTCAAACTTCAGGGTTTCAATCAGTTTACTTTAGCAGTTTTATGTTACAACATTCATCATATTACCAACTAAGTCATTTAGTAGGACCTAGGCTTGTCCTAACTCAATAGGACTATTACCTTAGCATGAAATCCAGTCAGCTAGCATTTACACAGTAGCTCCACTTTTATTGAGAAAAAAAACAATCCCCTCTGGGTGATCAATGTACATTTTAACAAGCTTTTCCCAACGGTTTCTGTTCTGAAGAAAAGTTTTTTTGTTCTTCTCCATCCAGGGCCGGTGCTACCTATAGGCAAGGTAGGCACCGGCCTAGAGCGTACATCAGTTGGGGGGAACCGCCACCTGTAAACAGTGCAGAGCAATCCACACTGAGTGTAGGCTCAGTGAAAGCGGGCTGCCTGACAGTACCCGATGCTTCAGTGACAGCCAGAGATCAGTGGGAGAGCAAGTCTCCTCCCTTGCTTCACCCATATGATAGAGCCGAGAGGACTTTTCTTACACGAGGTCCGGCATGTGATGAGTAGGGGCGGTGCCAGGTGAGTGCTGTAGCACCCCAAAAATTCCTCACAGCACCCCAATCAGCAGCTGCGTGTGTGTCTCAGGGAAGATGTCAGTTTGGAGTAGCGGTCTTCTGCTTGTCATGATGACTGCAGGTCAACTTTTTACTTGGATCAGGCGTACCTACGATTATAGTAGCCCATATATGCAGAGCATGTATCTACACATACACTATATTAGCAAAAGTATTGGGACGCACATGAAATTGATTGCATCCCAGTCTTAGTCCGTAGGGTTTAATATTGAGTTTGCCCACCCTTTGCAGCTATAACAGCTTCAACTCTTCTGGGAAGGCTGTCCACAAGGTTTAGGAGTGTGTCTATGGGAATGTTTGACCAATCTTCCAGAAGCACATTTGTGAGGTCAGGCACTGATGTTGGACGAGAAGGCCTGGCTCTAATTCACTCCACTCTAATTCATCCCAAAGGTGTTCTTTCGGGTGGAGGGCAGGACTCTGTGCAGGCCAGTCAAGTTCCTCCACCCCAAACTCGCTCATCCATGTTTTTATTGCCCTTACTTTGTGCACTGGTCCAAATCATTTGGTGGAGGGGGGATTATCTGGGGTTGTTTCTCAGGGGTTGGACTTGGCCCCTTAGTTCCAGTGAAGGGAACTCTTAAGACATCAGCGTACCAAACATTTTGGACAATTTCATGCTCCCAACATTGTGGGAACAGTTTGGGGATGGCCCAGTGGCGGCCCGTTCATTAAGGGCTCATGGGTGCCACCCCCTCTCTCCTACCACCTCCCTCTAGCGCCAATAGATAGATTCATGCATTGCATTAATCTATCTATGGCTGTCGCTTTCACCCCCTATTCAGGCGCCCGGACCCTTTTCGGGCGCAGTGCACCTGAATTACAGCAGCGGGGGTGGTTTTGAAGCACCTGATTAGAGCCATAGGCTCTAATAGGCGTCAAAAAAGGTGACCATGGCGCTCGCAGGTCACTTAGCTGTGTTAGAAAAGCGAATGAATATTCGCTTTCCTAACACTAAACCGCCTCTCTGCCAATCAGGTGCTCAGATCTGTTACCCGTCACCTGATTGGCTGAAACGACAGGCGCTGTGATTGGATGCCAGGCATCCAATCATAGCAGAGGACAGGAAGAGAGGACATCGAGGACATCGAGAGGACATCGAGGAGCTGTCCTACTGAGACAGGTAAGTGCAGACGGCTGGCCGGCAGGGGACACACAGGCAGCATTTGATATGGCACAGTGGTTGTGTTTGATGGGGCACAGTGGGAGCAATTGATGGGCACAGTGGGAGCAATTGATGGGCACAGTGGCGGCAATTGATGGGCACAGTGGGAGCAATTGATGGGCACAGTGGCGGCAATTGATGGGCACAGTGGGAGCAATTGATGGGCACAGTGGCGGCAATTGATGGGGCACAGTGGCTGCATTGATGGCACAGTGGCAGCAATTGATGGGCACAGTGGCTGCATTTGATGGGCACAGTGATGGGCTGCGTTTTATGGCACAATGGCGGCAAATGATGGCACAGTAGCTGCGATTGATGGTACAGTGAGGCTGCAATTGATGGGGTTTTTTTCTGAATTTTTCAGTTTGTTTGCACCCCCCCCCCCCCCAAAAAAATTTTGAGCAGCAGCCGCCACTGGGATGGCCCCTTCCTGTTCCAACATGACTGTGCACCAATGCACAAACCAAAGTCCATAAAGACATGGATGAGCAAATTTGGGGTGGAGGAACTTGACTGGCCTGCACCCGATAGAACACCATTGGGATGAATTAGAGTGGAGACTGCGAGCCAGGCCTTCTCGTCCAATATCAGTGCCTGACCTCACAAATATGCTTCTGGATAAATGGTCAAACATTCCCATAGACACTCCTAAACCTTGTGGACGGCCTTCCCAGAAGAGTTGAAGCTGTTATAGCTGCAAAGGGTGGGCCAACTCAATATTGAACCCTACAGACTAAGACTTGGATGCCAATAAAGTTCATGTGCGTCACAGAAAGGTGTCCTAATACTTTTAGTAATGTAGTGTATATGGACTACACCCCTGTGTAGGGGCCGGTGTCAAAGCAGTTGTTTGATGTTTGGGGTCCTTATATTACACTATTCTTGTATCTTTATTTGTACCTTTTCTTAAGCAGACAAAGTGTTCATCGTTGGGCACAGGTGTTCCATAGATCTGAATTTCACAAAATGTGAGGTATCCTGTTTTTCCACGCAGGATTAAATTCACATATCGTCCCTTCATATTAGGACAACGGAAGGTGTTAGTGGCACTTAGTGGTATTGAAGTGATCTGAACACATCTGCAGCATAAAAAAAAAACTGTATTAAACAAAGGAGACAATTAAACTAGAATAGGAGAGCAGGGAATGAAAGCTGAATTGGAAGGAGTTGGGAAAAAAAGGTGGAAAAAAATAGGAGGAGAAGGAGGTGGAGGAGAAAAAGGAAGATCATGAGCAGAAGAAGAGAAAGAGAAGGTAGATGAAGAGGAGGAAGGGGAAACCAAAGAGCAGAGGATGGAGGAAAAGTGGACGAGGAGTAGGAAAGATTTTGGGAAGAATAAGTTCACCTTGGATTATTGTTCCCATTGTTGGCCAAGGAGTCTCCGACAAGTATTTCTACTCCGTTAATGTACTCAGCACAGCAGTCTCCTCTGTTAGTGACCATTATGTGGGAAATTTCATGCGTTGCTAACAAATCCACTCTCAACCAAGGTGAAACCTGGTAGGCACTAGAGAAGCAAGACCCCTGGCTGAAGACTGGATCTGTATTGCCATCTATGACATTCAATGCTGAGCTCAGAGCGTTCAGATTTGTGGAATGAGTTGCACGGCCATAGAGGGCAAGATTTGTATCTGTTTTAAAAAGAGAACAAAAAATTACATGATGCCAAGCTGTATTGATCTTTTTCTTACTACTGAAATACTGGGCTTAAAGAAAAGTTATTTAACCGCTTCCCGAGTGGCTCACGCTGATATACGTCGGCAGAATGGCACACCTGAGCAAACTGACGTACCTGTAAGTCAGTCCGCATAAGCAGGATAGCGGGCCCGCGTGTGCCGCGCTCTGCGGGAGTGTGCCTGCTGGGCCCGCAGACTCGATGTCCATCGGCAGCCCGCTATCGTGGCGAGGAGAGGCAGAACAGGGAAATGCCTATGTAAACAAGGCATTTTCCTGCTCTGCCTAGTAACATGACAGAGATCTACTGTTCCCTGTCATCGGGAACATCGATCTCTGTCATGTTAGTGGTAGCCCACCCCCCCTACAGTTAGAACACGCTGAGGGAACACACTTAACCCCTTGATCGCCCCCTAGTGTTTAACCCCTTCCCTGCCAGTGACATTTATAAAGTAATCAGTGGCTATTTTTAGCTCTGATCGCTGTATAAATGTCAATGGTCCCAAAATAGTGTCAAAAGAGTCCGATCTGTCCTCCGCAATGTTGCAGTCCCGATAAAAATCGCAGATCACCGCCATTACTACAAAAAAAAATCATAATAAAAATGTCATAAATCTATCTCCTATTTTGTAGATGCTATAACTTTTGCGCAAACCAATCAATATAAACTTATTGCGATTCTTTTTAACCAAAAATATGTAGAAGAATATATATCGGCCTAAACTGAGGAAGAAATTTGTTTTTTGTTCTATTTTTTGCGGATATTTATTGTAGCAGAAAGTAAAAAAAGTTTTTTTTCAAAATAGTCATTTTTTTTTGTTTATAGTGCAAACAAATAAAACCCGCAGAGGTGATCAAATACCACCAAATAAAAGCTCTATTTGTGGGGAAAGAAAAGGACGCAAATTTCTTTTGGGTACAGCGTTGCACGACTGCGCAATTGTCAGTTAAAGCGACGCAGCGCCAAATTGTAAAAAGTGCTCTGGTCAGGAAGGGGGTAAAATCTTCCGGGGCTGAGGTGGTTAAACTGGCCATTGGCATCCTATTCTTGTACTTAGAATTTCAATTTGTAGGCAATCTTCTTCAAAATATTTCATATGATCATTTTATTTATTATTTTTTTCTCTGTATCTGATCTCAAAACTGAATACATTAATTAACCTTTGTCCACAAAGATATAAATATGTGTTATTAATTTACTTTACAGAAGCCAGATCCCAAAACCTTTTTTTTAGCTTTAGATAAGTAATGAGAGGATAGAACTTCAGTCAGGTTTTTGTTGATGGCTGTGAACTTGTTAAAGTGGTTGTAAACCCTCAGATACAACTTAATCTTTGCAGATACTCGATAACACAGGCAGCTAATCGCTAATCACTGCCTGTGAAAGTGCACTTACTTGTGTAGTTTCAATGTAAATCGTCTGTTTATCTTTGGTGACGTCATGTGCGATTGCGCTGTATGCTCTTTCATTAACGGCATGTATATTGTGCCGTTTATTTCCTGCATGTCAGGAATTTACTGTGAGCGAGATTCCCCTCTGAAAGGCACAGAGGAGAAGTCTCGCGATGCAGCAACGATAGTCATTTCATGTTCTCATTGAGAATGCTCTGTTGCAGTAGTAACGGCAATCGAGATTGAGGCTTGGTTAAGACGCTATGTCGCATGTGCGAGATTTTATCAGGGATACAAACTAAGGGCGGAAATGACGTCCGCAACGGCTTGGGAAAACAGAACAAAGAATGGCGCGGACGATACCCGGAAGATACTGCAAAATCAAAAGAATAAAAAAGGTACTTCTAACGCTCGTTTAGGAGTAATTTATATATCTCTTAATTGGCAATGTAAAAAGACATTGAAATATTGGAAAAATAAGAATTTTTTGGCGGGGGTTTACTTGCTCTTTAAGGAGTCTTCCCCTCATTTCCTGTCCAAGTTACAACATGATCACTGGGACTGGATGTAAGGGGAAATAATTGCAATAAACAGGGACATATGTGCAATAAATACATTTCCTGCCAATAGAGTGGGGTAAGTTTGAAACCCCTGCCTGTCTTTTATTGCTGTCTAGCTCTCCATTTGAGATGTACTCTTTTTTAACTTTGAATATACAGTAGGTAAGCTTTACATTTGGCCTACACTACAAAAGATCTCAAAGACTACAAATTTGCTATGTTATAGTGCAGTGGTCATCAACCCTGACCTCAGGGCCCACTAACAGGCCAGGTTTTATGTATTACCTTGGGGAGATGTAGACTAGAATACTGCAATCACTGAGCAGCGAATTATATCACCTGTGATGTATTTCAGTTATCTTGCAAACCTGGCCTGTTAGTGGGCCCTGAGGACAGGGTTGATGACCACTGTTATAGAGAACATCTAGAAATGATAATTATGCCTAAGCAACACCCTGAAAAAAATATCTTTTGTCTTGAATTATTTCCCTTGCCTAGACAACCCTGTTCTGTAGCCACTAGGGATGGGCCCAGTGCTCGATGCGAACCCATGTTCGCATCGAGCACCGGGTGTTTGCTCGCTCGGCGAGCCCAGAACTATTTTGGCCGCTCGCATCACGTTCGTGTGATGCTAGCGGCCCCGCAATGCATTGCGGCCGGCGCGGCCGGCGCAGTGCATTGCTGGCTGATGATTGGCCAAGCATGCACTGTGACCCCGCATGCTTGGCCAATCACAGCGCCGGAAACTCGGAGAGCCATAATTGGCTACAGGCAGGACGCCTGTAGCCAATTACAGCTCAGGGGCTTTAGTACACGCCCCCTCTTATAAAAGGCCGCCACGCCGTCGGCGCCGGTCACATGCGTTCCGGCGTTAGAGAGAGCAGGCTCATTCTGTGTCACTCTGCTAGATTCAGTTAGAAAGATTTAGTTAGAAAGATTTAGTTAGAAAGATTCATTTAGAAAGATTCATTTAGAAAGATTCATTTAGAAAGATTCATTTAGAAAGAGGGGCTTGTAGTGTGTTCGTGGCAGGCAGCCACTGGCAGGCAGTGGCAGCAAACAGAGCTCCTATATTTTGTTCCCAGAAGCACCTATAGGACTTGTAGTGTGTTCGTGGCAGGCAGGCACTGGCAGCAAACAGAGCTCCTATATTTTGTTCCCAGAAGCACCTATAGGACTTGAAGTGTGTTAGTCCCATCACACAGAGATCATATATTTTCTTCCCAGAAGCACCTATAGGACTTGAAGTGTGTTAGTTCCATCACACAGAGATCATATATTTTGTTCCCAGAAGCACCTATAGGACTTGAAGTGTGTTAGTCCCATCACACAGAGCTATATTTTCTTCCCAGAAGCACCTATAGGACTTGAAGTGTGTTAGTCCCATCACACAGAGATCATATATTTTGTTCCCAGAAGCACCTATAGGACTTGTAGTGTGTTAGTCCCATCACACAGAGATCATATATTTTGTTCCCAGAAGCACATATAGGACTTGTAGTGTGTTAGTCCCATCACACAGAGCTATATTTTGTTCCCAGAAGCACCTATAGGACTTGAAGTGTGTTAGTCCCATCACACAGAGCTATATTTTCTTCCCAGAAGCACCTATAGGACTTGTAGTGTGTTAGTCCCATCACACAGAGATCATATATTTTGTTCCCAGAAGCACCTATAGGACTTGAAGTGTGTTAGCCCCATCACACAGAGCTATATTTTCTTCCCAGAAGCACCTATAGGACTTGAAGTGTGTTAGTCCCATCACACAGAGATCCTATATTTTGTTCCCAGAAGCACCTATAGGACTTGAAGTGTGTTAGTCCCATCACACAGACCTATATTTTCTTCCCAGAAGCACCCATAGGACTTGTAGTGTGTTAGTCCCATCACACAGAGATCATATATTTTGTTCCCAGAAGCACATATAGGACTTGAAGTGTGTTAGTCCCATCACACAGACCTATATTTTCTCCCCAGAAGCACCCATAGGACTTGTAGTGTGTTAGTCCCATCACACAGAGATCCTATATTTTGTTCCCAGAAGCACCTATAGGACTTGAAGTGTGTTAGTCCCATCACACAGAGCTATATTTTGTTCCCAGAAGCACCTATAGGACTTGAAGTGTGTTAGTCCCATCACACAGAGATCCTATATTTTGTTCACAGAAGCACCTATAGGACTTGAAGTGTGTTAGTCCCATCACACAGACCTATATTTTGTTCCCAGAAGCACCTATAGGACTTGAAGTGTGTTAGTCCCATCACACAGAGATCCTATATTTTGTTCCCAGAAGCACCTATAGGACTTGAAGTGTGTTAGTCCCATCACACAGACCTATATTTTCTTCCCAGAAGCACCCATAGGACTTGTAGTGTGTTAGTCCCATCACACAGAGATCCTATATTTTGTTCCCAGAAGCACCTATAGGACTTGAAGTGTGTTAGTCCCATCACACAGAGATCCTATATTTTGTTCCCAGAAGCACCTATAGGACTTGAAGTGTGTTAGTCCCATCACACAGACCTATATTTTCTTCCCAGAAGCACCCATAGGACTTGTAGTGTGTTAGTCCCATCACACAGAGATCCTATATTTTGTTCACAGAAGCACCCATAGGACTTGAAGTGTGTTAGTCCCATCACACAGAGATCCTATATTTTGTTCCCAGAAGCACCTATAGGACTTGAAGTGTGTTAGTCCCATCACACAGAGATCCTCTATTTTCTTTGCAGAAGCACCCATAGGACTTCTAGTGTGTTAGTGGCATCACACAGAGCTCCTATATTTTCTTCTCAGCAGCACCCACAGGACTTCTAGTGTGTTAGTGGCATCACACAGAGCTCCTATATTTTCTTTGCAGAAGCACCCATAGGACTTCTAGTGTGTTAGTGGCATCACACAGAGCTCCTATATATTCTTCTCAGCAGCACCCACAGGACTACCGACTACAATGGCTGGAAGACCGCCAAGGGGAGGCAGAGTGTGCAGAGCCAAGAACACAGGGCAGGCAGGCTCTGTTTCTAGTGGACGTGGGCGTGGCCGTGGACGTGGTCGTGCATCGTCATCAGCACGTGGCCATGGGACACGCGCGTCTTTGTTTTCGGCAGCTGGACATGTGGAGCCGCATCATGCTGAAGGCTTGGTAGAATGGATGACCAAGCCCTCCTCATCCTCCTCATCCTCTCTCACCCAGGCTCAGGGTACTGGCAGAGCAGCTGCCAACGCGTACTCAATGGCATCATCAGCCACCCCTTCCCTAGACCCACCATGTCCTCCTGAGGAGTCCCCCGAACTCTTTGAGCACAGTGTTGGGTACATGCTCCAGGAGGATGCCCAACGATTCGAAGGCTCGGATGATGAGACCCAGCTTGAGGAATCTGGCAGTACTGTTCCACCAGCTGCAGCTTACTGCCAGGTTTGCTCTAGTGGTGAAGAGGGAGGGGATGATGAGGTCACTGACTCCACGTGGGTGCCTGAAGGGAGAGAGGATGAGGAGGAGGACGAGGAGGAGGAGGATGCGGCGTCACATGTCCAACGAGGCAGGATGCCCCCTGGAGGCCAGGTAGAGGCCAGCACAGCAACTGTACAACACCGCAGAGCTCCGCCTGTGCAGGGCGCTGCCTCTGCACGTTATCAGAAAAGTTCTTTGATGTGGGCCTTTTTTGAGACGAGTGCATCAGATCGCACCACTGCTATTTGCAATATTTGTCTCAAGCGTATCTCGCGTGGCCAAAACATCAGCCGCTTGGGCACCACAAGCATGACCAGACATATGTCGACCTGCCATGCAGCTCGTTGGCAGGCACACATAAAAGACCCACACCAAAGAACTAAGCGGACCTCTCCTTGCTCCTCATCAGCTGGGATCTCCATCCCCACTACATCTTCAGTCCTCTCTGAAAGCTGCTCTGAGAGGACTGAAGGTGTAGAATTAGGTGTGTCACAACCAAGTACTTGCAGTACACCGACGTCCGATTGTAGCAGGCAAATTTCCCTGCCCCAGTTGCTGGACCGTCGAAAGAAGTATACTCCCAGCCATCCACATGCCCAGCGGTTGAATGCTAGCTTGGCTAAATTGCTAGCACTTCAACTGCTGCCTTTTCAGTTGGTAGACTCGGCCCCCTTCCGTGAGTTTGTTCAATGTGCGGTTCCTCAGTGGCAGGTTCCCAAACGCCACTTTTTCTCACGGAAGGCGATTCCGTCTCTCTACCGGCATGTGGAAGGCAATGTCCATGCCTCGCTGGACAGGGCGGTCAGCGGTAAGGTGCATATTACCGCTGACTCATGGTCCAGCAGGCATGGACAGGGACGGTACCTTTCTTTCACGGCCCATTGGGTCACTCTATTGGCAGCTGGGAGGGATGCAGGACAAGGTGCAGTAGTGTTGGAGGTTGTTCCGCCACCACGTCTCCAAAACGCTACTACTGCTACTGGTTGTGACACACCTCTCTCCTCCACCCCCTCCTCTTCTTCTTCCTCCAGTGCTCTGTCCTTGGAACCAGCGGTGCTCCGTAGGCGTACAAGGGGCTACGCAAGTACGCAGGCAAAAAGATGCCATGCCGTGCTTGCGCTGGTGTGTTTGGGGGACAGGAGCCACACTGGGCCAGAGGTTCTGGCAGCTCTGCAGGGGCAGGCCGAGAGGTGGTTGACGCCACGTCAGCTTAAGCCAGGAATGGTCGTTTCTGACAATGGCACCAACCTCCTCTCCGCCCTGCGACAGGGGCAGCTCACCCATGTGCCCTGCATGGCTCACGTCCTCAACCTGGTGGTGCAGCGGTTCTTGGGCAGGTTCCCAGGCTTACAGGATGTCCTGAGGCAGGCCAGGAAAGTCTGTGTGCATTTCCGCCGATCTTATAATGCCAGTGCTCGGCTGACTGAGCTGCAAAAGGAGCTGAACCTGCCCAAGAACCGCCTAATATGTGACATGCCCACCAGGTGGAACTCAACGTTGGCCATGCTGCAGCGACTGCACACGCAGCAGAGGGCCATCAATGAGTACCTTTGCGACTACGGCACCAGGACAGGGTCAGGGGAGCTTGGTTTTTTTTTCCCCACGTCAGTGGAGCATGATCAGGGATGCATGCACTGTCCTCTCACCATTTGAGGAGGCCACGAGGATGGTGAGCAGTGACAGTGCATGCATCAGTGACACTGTACCTCTTGTCCACCTGTTGGAGCATACGCTGCGTGGGATAATGGACAGGGCACTTGAGGCAGAACAGAGGCAGGAAGAGGAGGACTTCCTTGCCTCTCAAGGCCCCCTTTATCCGGACAGTGTTCCTTCTGTCCCACCCATCACACAGGAAGAGGATGAGGAGGAGGAGGAGGAGGAGGATTGTGTGAGCATGGAGGTGGAGCCTGGCACTCAGCATCAGCAGCAGCAGTCTTTTAGGGATGATGTACAGTCCCAACAAACCAGTGGACTTGTACGTGGCTGGGAGGAGGTGGCTGGTGATCATGTCATCCTCAGTGACCCAGAAGACTCCGGACTGAATGCCTCAGCTAACCTACGCTGCATGGCCTCCCTGATCCTGCAAAGCCTGCGGAAGGATCCTCGTGTTCTTCGGATCAAGGAGAGGGACCATTACTGGCTGGCCACTCTCCTTGATCCACGGTACAAGGGTAAGGTTGCGGACCTTATCTTGCCGTCGCAGAGGGAGCAGAGGATGAGACATCTCAGGGAGGCCTTGCAGAAAGGTCTGTGCAATGCGTTCCCAGAAACTGGGAGGTTACAAACTCCTGGTCCTGGGCGACGAGTTGCTGAGGCTTCGGTCAGTAGCAGAAGGAGCGGTGGGGAAGGTGGACGTCTGACCGATGCGTTCAGACAATTTTTTAGTCCGCAGCCCCAAGGTATGATCGGTTCCAGCAACCATCGCCAGCGTCTGATATACATGGTGCAGGAATACCTTGGGGCAAGGTCAGACTTGGACACCTTTCCCACCGAAAATCCTCTGGCTTACTGGGTCCTGAGGATGGATCACTGGCCAGAGCTTGCACAGTATGCAATTGAGCTACTGGCCTGTCCTGCCTCCAGCGTTCTTTCCGAACGCACATTCAGTGCTGCTGGAGGATTTGTCACCGATCATAGGGTGCGCCTGTCCACCGCCTCGGTTGATCGACTGACCTTCATCAAAATGAATCAGTCTTGGATCACCACCAGCTACCAGGCACCTGAAGCGGATATAACGGAATAATTTATAATGTCACATCCCTTCAAGACTGCCTATGCTGATGCTGAGTGACTGTCCTCTTATGTTCACTGACTATCCTCTTCCTCCTCCTCAATGATCCATGCCACCACACCAGTGCCTAAGGCACAATTTTTCAGCCCCTGTTTAACAGGGGCGTGTACATACAATTTTTATAAAAAAAAAGCTTCGCAACACGTGTGACTGCTGTGCTCCAATTACAGTATCTGTGAGGGGTTGCAGTGTTGTGGCACCAGCACCAGTGCCTAAGGCACAATTTTTCAGCCCCTGTTTAACAGGGGCGTGTACTTACAATTTTTTTAAAAAAATGCTTCGCAACACGTGTGACTGCTGTGCTCCAAGTACAGTATCTGTGAGGGGTTGCAGTGTTGTGGCACCAGCACCAGTGCCTAAGGCACAATTTTTCAGCCCCTGTTTAACAGGGGCGTGTACTTACAATTTTTTAAAAAAATGCTTCGCAACACGTGTGACTGCTGTGCTCCAAGTACAGTATCTGTGAGGGGTTGCAGTGTTGTGGCACCAGCACCAGTGCCTAAGGCACAATTTTTCAGCCCCTGTTTAACAGGGGCGGGTAATTACAAATCTTGATCTAATAGTTCACAGCAGGGCCCATTCCTGCGCCCACCAAGAGTAACTATGAGGGCCTACAGTCTTGTGGCAACACCGTCCACCACCACCGCCAAAGGCCCAATTTTTCTGCCCTGTTCATCAGGTGCTTGCAATTACAAATCTTGATCTAATAACTCACAGCAGGGCCCATTCCTGCGCCCACCAAGAGTAACTGTGAGAGCTTACAGTCTTGTGGCAACACCGTCCACCACCACCACCACCCCCAATTTTTCTGCCCTGTTCAACAGGTGCATGCAATTACAAATCTTGATCTATTAACTCACAGCAGGGCCCATTCCTGTGCCCACCAGTCTTGTGGCTACACCAACATCTAATAGGGCAAATTTCTGCAGAGTATATACGCCAGGCCCCTACTTTCAAACATCCAACTTACAAACGACTCCTACTTGCAAATGGAAAGCAGGAAGTGAGAGGAAATCTACCCCTAGGAAGGGAAATTCTATCCTGTTAGATTTAATTTGGGAAAAAGGTATCTCCTCTCTACTGATACTTTATCACCAATCCTTGTTTCAATTAAAACCCCACTTTTCCAAAAACATTTGTCATTGGGACGGAAAGTGAGGTGACATGTTCTGAACAGATGTGCAAAGACAGCAAATGTTACAGGGGTGATAACCCCTCCCTATGTTCTCCAAAAAGCTTAAAAATAGATTTTTTTGGGATGGAGCTACACTTCATAATGTACTTGTTCAGATTCTACATAAGAACAAACCTAAAGCCGCAAGTGGTTTTAAATGGCTTCTTTTTTTCCTTTACAAATGTCATTTTGTGCAAGGACAGTTCTAAACACGGGAAACACATGCCACTTCACAGGCATACTTTAGACACCCCCAGGTACCATATTTAAAGGAAAATTTCACTTTTTTTTTTTCACTTTATGCATCATTAAAATGACTGCTCCCGAAAAAACGTTAGTTTTTAAAAGTTCTTTTTGCATTGATATATGTCCCCTGGGGCAGGACCCGGGTCCCCAAACCTGTTTTATGACATTAACATGCATATTGGCCGTTGTAATTAGCACTTTTGATTTCGAACGTTCGCGTCCATTATAACGTATAGGGTTCGAAAATTCGCGCGAACTTTCGGTCGGTTCGAAGGTTCTGGTGCGAACCGAACCCGGGGGTGTTCGGCTCATCCCTAGTAGCCACCAACCTGTAGAACAGCAGTATAAGATCATTATAAGTATAAGTATAAGATCATCTAAGGCACTGCTGGCTCTGACTGCAAGTCTCGGGAAATGTGGAGAGAGAGTTGTTAATATAAGTACCACACTGCTCACTGTTTTCTTTGCTGGAGAGGAAGCTATACTTGAGGACCTAAAAAGGATATCCCTGCTTCATTTATCCTTGTAGATCTTTGGTTTCTGAAGTTCTCCTGATGTTTTTTAATTATTCCTTCACCGATTATTGGGGGAAAGCTCTCATATGAAGTAGCAGAGTCTTTTTTCAGCAAGATCTCCCCCTCCACACAGAGGCTTGGTGCACAACAAGGCATGGTAATCAGTAATGCACAAAATCTGCAAGGAGACCAAAGGCAATACTGGTGACTAGTTCTTTGGCTTTTGCCTGCCTTGTTTTTGGACACAACTTCCACCTTGTGTTTTTTCATTGTTATCATGCATGTTTATTTTTAATGTTTAATTCATAGTACACGTGTAATATTTACTAGTCTAGAGAAAGTGTGGAGTGTACCCAGTGGCGTCACTAGGGTTGGTGTCACCCGGTGCGAAAAAAAATGGTGTCACCCCCCCCCCCACCAACTTTAGTCCCCCCTCAGTACAGACCCCCTCCACTAACTACAGACCCCCCTCCCGCAGTATAGATCCCCCTCCCTCAGTACAGACCCCCACACTAAGTACAGACCCCCACACTAAGTACAGACCACCCTCCATCAATATAAACCTCCTCCCTCAGTACAGACACCCCTTCAGTGCAGACCCCTCCATCAGTACAGACACCCCCCTTAGTGCAGTCACCCCCCAGCAGTACAGATACCCCTCCCAGTGCAGACCCCCCCCAGCATTACAGACACCCCCCTCAGTGCAGACCCCACCAGCAGTACAGATACCCCTCTTAGTGCAGACCCCCCCCCAGCATTACAGAAACCCCCCTCAGTGCAGACCCCCCAGCAGTACAGACACCCCCCCTCAGTACAGAAATCCCCCCTCAGTGCAGACCCCCCCAGTGCAGATCCCCCCCAGGGCAGGCCCCCCCAGCAGTACAGATATCCCCCCTCAGTGCAGACCCCCCCAGTGCAGATCCCCCCCAGGGCAGGCCCCCCCAGCAGTACAGATATCCCCCCTCAGTGCAGACCCCCCCAGTGCAGATCCCCCCAGGGCAGGCCCCCCCCCAGCAGTACAGATATCCCCCCTCAGTGCAGACCCCCCCCCCAGTGCAGATCCCCCCAGGGCAGGCCCCCCCAGCAGTACAGATATCCCCCCTCAGTGCAGACCCCCAGTACAGACCCCTCAGTGCAGACCCCCCAAAAGACAGACAGTACAGACCCCCCAGTGCAGACATCCCCCCTCAGTGCAGACCCCCAGTACAGACCCCCCAGTGCAGACACCCCAAAGTACAGACACCCCCCCCCCTGGGTGCAGACACCCCCCAGTGCAGACCCATCCCTCAATACAGACACCCCCATCACAGACCTCAGATACAGACAGCGGTGTGTTTCCCTCGAGCTCCTCCTCCTTTGTGGATGTAAGCAAAGGAGGGGGAGGCGGCTTCGTTACGCTCTGCTCCGCTGAGGGACACAGCCGCGGCGACGGTGAGACACGGCGGCTGGCGGTGTTAGCGGTGCCGCTACCCACGGGTGTCACCCCTTTGGCGGGTGTCACCCGGGTGCGGCGCGCACCCCCCGCACCTGGCTAACAACGCCACTGAGTGTACCTTATTAAATTCAGTGTGTTTGGATCTAGGATGTAGTTAGTCTCAGCTTTGTTTGTTATCAGTGTTCAATGGGCCACATCAAAGCCCAGGACATTGATTGCTTCTGCCTGCTGCTATTGAGTATTCTCCATAATGGGTTATGAATATTTATTCTGTTTTAGCCAGTCACTGATTGGTTTATTCCAGTGATGTGGGCTCAGAAAGAGTATAAATATTTGGAAGGGTCTTTGCCACCTAAGGCTGTGCTTGTCTAGCACCTTCTAGGCCTTTGCCCAGGGCAGGAAGCTCTGAATGAAAAGGATTTTGTTCTCTTAAGGGTCTGAACCTTGGCCTAAAGAATACAAACCTGGCCTGTGACAGAGGCTCAAGAAATAGAAAGATAGCTGCCCATCTAAAGCACTCTTATGCCGCGTACACACGTGCGGACTTTCCGAGAGTGTGGACTTGCCCACACACGCGCGGACTTCTCCGGCGGACTATCCGCTGGCCAAAGTCCGCAGGACTTTTGAAAATGAACGGACTTGCCCACACACGGAGCAGTCCGTTCATTACGAACGTAACTTCAGGTACGTAGCTAGCGTAGGCAGTAAATGCCGCCGCGCTAGCTCCGTCACCTGGCATGGATTTAAAGGGAATCCCCACGCCGAAAAACGGCGTGGGGGTTCCCCCCAAATCCATCTCAGACCCTTATCCGAGCACGCAGCCCGGCCGACCAGGAAAGGGGTGGGGACGAACGAGCGCCCCCCCCCTCCTGAGCCGTACCAGGCCGCGTGCCCTCAACATGGGTGACATGGTGACCCCGCCCCCCTGTGATTTCACAGTCCCGGAGGATGCTGGGACTGTGACATCACAAGGGGGCGGGGTTACCATGTGACATGAGCATGTGACCCTGTCCCCATGTCCCTATATAAGTCCCAGCACAGCGCGCCTCTGCCATTCCGGGCAGAGACAGCGACGAGTCAACATCGGAAGAAGAAGAAGAACAACAAGAAGAACAACAAGAAAAAGGCGCCGGCGGCGCGGAAGACGACGACCGCCGCAAGAACAGAAGAGACCCCCGGAAGACCACCGAAGGCGGATCGAGACCCCCAGACGACGGCGGCGACGACGAAGAAGGTAGCCGGACTTCTCCGCTCGTGAAAGAGCTAGGTAAAAGAGCAGAGGGAAGAAGACCCACGGAGCAGTGCAATAAAATATTTTTTCAAAAGTGTGTATGTTTTTGTACCTTACATTTTACACCTTAGGTGAATGGGTAGGGGTACATCGTACCCCATACTCATTCACATAGGGTGGGGGGCCGGTATCTGGGGGCCCCCTTATTAAAGGGGGCTCCCAGATTCCGATAAGCCCCCGCCCGCAGACCCCGACAACCAATGGCCAGGGTTGTCGGGAAGAGGCCCTTGTCCTCATCAACATGGGGACAAGGTGCTTTGGGGTGGGGGGGCCGCGCGGCCCCCCTTTCCCCAGGGCACCCCCCATGTTGAGGGCACGCGGCCTGGTACGGCTCAGGAGGGGGGGCGCTCGTTCGTCCCCACCCCTTTCCTGGCCGGCCAGGCTGCGTGCTCGGATAAGGGTCTGACATGGATTTGGGGGGAACCCCCACGCCGTTTTTCGGCGTGGGGAGTCCCTTTAAATCCATGCCAGGTGACGGAGCTAGCGCGGCGGCATTTACTGCCTACGCTAGCTACGTAACCTGAAGTCACGTGCTAAATGAACGGACTTGCCGACGAGCGGCAAGTCCGTTCATTTAAAAAGTCCGACGGACTAGCCTACTGCCAAGTCCAGCGGATAGTTTTAAAACAAAACTTAAAACTTTGGTCCGCCGGACTTTGGCGCCAAAAAGTCAGCCGACGCCCACACACGAGGGGATTGTCCGCTGGACTTGAGTCCAGAGGATAATCCCGCGGGATTGTCCCTTCGTGTGTACGCGGCATTAGAGGAATTTGTTGTGCTGTATTGTGTCCTGGACAGCTTGGAAGAAGCTGCTGGAGGACATTGCATGGGGATTTATGTTCCACATTCAAAAATTCAACAATTCAAAGACTGTGCTGTTATAGAGTGTCAAAAGGGACAATCTTTTCTTGGGGGGGGGGGGGGGCTGTTACTAAAGTATTGGTGCTGCAATCATCTCTGCTGTTGAAGAAGGCTTCTCTTAATGAACCACTGTGAATTTGCTATTATTTAAAGGCCTAAGATGTGTTTTGCTGTGTTTTTTTTTTTTTGTTCTTGTATCCTGTGTCCATTGCCCTCTCTTCACACATTGAGTGAATACACTTTAAAACCAATACATCCTGGTGGTGACAAATGCTGGGTCTTTGGGTTTTTAAGTGCAGCTACAGGGTGGGTCACTATTAGGAAGGCAGGTGTCAGGGCCTGGACATGAACCTAGGACCCCTTCTGTGTCTGGCAATGGCTCTTCTCACTGAGATGCTGGACAGGACCCTGTCTGATCATTGGGAAGCCCTGCCTTGTTCCTTCTGCTGAACCTTGAACTCTTTGCTTCTCCCATGAACTTCCTGATTTAGGCCAGGTCTCTGCACTTCCTGTTTGCCAGATTATTGTGCTCTCTCCAACCAATATCTCGCTCTTGTCTGCTCTGCTGCCGACCTGGTAATAACACACAGCAAAACCCATCAGGACCTCTGGTGAACACCAGTTACTACTTAGACTCCGTACCTCAGGTGGACCTGCATCACCCACCAGGGTGACCTGCTTGTATACCTATCCTGCTGGTCAATGGGAGTCCCCCCTACTGCTAAAGCTACTGGTCTCTGAGCCTGACCCCTGGTCGTGACAGAATAATCTGCCAAACAGGAAGTGCAGAGACATGGCCTAAATAAGGAAGTTCATGGGAGGAGCAAAGAGTTCAAGGCTAAGCAGAAGTCAAGGAACAAGGCAGGGTTGTCCAAAGGATCAGACAGGGTGCTGTCCAGCATCTCAGGTAGCTCAGCGAGGAGAGTCATTGCCAGGGGACCCAGGTTTATGTCCAGGCCCTGAGAGCAGGAGACCCCATACAATTTTAGTATCTTTGTTAAGAGTAAGTGCTACACTGCAGATTTTTATTGCAGGCTGTGTCTTCACTGGAGGGGTTTTTGCCTCACTTTGTGTGCTAAAGGCTTGACACAAAATAAAAAATTGTGAGGTGAAATTACAACTTTGAGCAACTTACTTGCAGTTCTGTCACCCTCAGTCACAGGTACTCCATAGATCTGAATTTCACATAATGTGAGATACCACGTTTTTCCCCGTAGGATCAAATTCACGTATCGTCCCATCATATTAGAGCAATTATAAGTCTGAGTGCCACCCAGTGGTATTGATGAAACTGCGCCACATCTGCACACACACAGAAAAAAAGCATTACAATAAACGTAGAGAATAAAAAGTTTGTTGTCCATGTTTTATTTTTCCAAAAGGAAGCAAAATTAGTAGTAGAGAAGATGAGAAAAAAAAATAACAATATGGAAAAAGAAATAAAAAAAGACAGGATGGTAAAGACCAGAGGAGAGGAGTAGGGAGTAAGGTGGGAAGATAAGTAGAAGAAAGGAGGGCAGAGGATACATGGAAGTAAGGGAAGGGGAAGTGGGAGGGGAAGGAAAGGGAAGGAGGAAGGGAAAGGGAAAAGGAAGGAAGAGATAGCTATTTTAGAATGGACAATGGGGGGACGGAGGGGGACGGAGGGGGACGGAGGGCAAAGGGGAGTAAGGAGTAAAGGGAAAGAGAGATGAGGAGGGCAGCTCATGAAAGAAAGAAGGGTCAAGATGGAAATGGAAAGAAAGGAATGAATGTCAGGAATAAGAGGAGAAGAAGGGGTAAGATGATAATGAAGATGAGGATAGGATTACAGGGAGTACAGAAAGAGGTGGAAGTGTGAGAAGGGAAGGAATAGAGAGAAGGGCAGGCAATGAGAGGAAAGAACATGAAGTAGAGCAGGAAATGAGAGAATAGGAGGAAGGAGTGGGCTGAAAAGGGAGGGAGAGAAAAGGAAGGCAGGGGTGAGAAGGGCAGGGCGTTGGGTTTAAGTATGAGAGAAAAAGGCAAAAATGGAAGAGGTGGTGTAAGTTGGGAAGAAAAGATGAGAAAAGGATGACAAAGGATGAGAAGATGGGAGTTATGAAAAATGTGAGGTAGGGGAGGAAAAAAAGGAAAGAAGAGTAGAAGCAGAAAAAAAAATAAGAGGATACTGAGGTCAATGAGACAAGTAATAGAAAAAAGAGATTGAGGAAGAAGGGAGAGCAGAGAAAAAGGGAGATACTGTATTGAGAAAGAGCTTGACAGAAGGGGGAGACAGCACAGGAGGAATAAAAAATAGAGTGTAGCGGGGTCGTTCCCCTTTTAGGGGACAAGACTACAGTTCCCATAATTCCCCAGGCTCCCGGGAGGATGGCTGTTTCCGCCCGAGAGGCTGCTGGGGGAGGTGATAAAAGGGAAGAGGAGAGACCGCCTCTTCCTCTTCTGACTGGGCTGGTGACGCAGACACTTCTGAGTGAGGAGACACCTGTGCGGACCGGGACTGCTGAAGGCCTGAAGCCTGGGCCTTGCAGCAGACGGAGAGAGAGACTCTCACCCCTCATTGTCAGCAGCAGCGGAGCGGAGACTTTTGCCTACACGCGGTCGGACAGAGAGAGGACCGGAGCGCAGGGGCTGTGACGGAGGAGGCCGGACACCGCCAGTGAAGGTCCCGGACCTGAGGACGGTACCCCAGGAGTGGTGAGCGAGCTGAAAGGCTCATCATACATTGTCACTTTCACTTCTATGCCTATTGAACTGCCAAGGCACAATTACAGTGGTGTGAAAAAGTGTTTGCCCCCTTCCTCATTTCCTGTTCCTTTGCATGTTTGTCACACTTAAGTGTTTCGGAACATCAAACCAATTTAAACAATAGTCAAGGACAACACAAGTAAACACAAAATGCAATTTGTAAATGAAGGTGTTTATTATTAAAGGTGAAAAAAAATACAAACCATCATGGCCCTGTGTGAAAAAGTGATTGCCCCCCTTGTTAAAACATACTATAACTGTGGTTGTCCACACCTGAGTTCAATTTCTCTAGCCACACCCAGGCCTGATTATTGCCACACCTGTTCACAATCAAGGCATCACTTAAATAGGAGCTGCTTGACACAGTAAGGTCCACCAGAAGATCCTTAAAAGCTACACATCATGCCGAGACCCAAAGAAATTCAGGAACAATTGAGAAAGAAAGTAATTGAGATCTATCAGTCTGGAAAGGGTTATAAAGCCATTTCCAAAGCTTTGGGAATCCAGCGAACCACAGTGAGAGCCATTATCCACAAATGGCCAAGACATGGAACAGTGGTGAACCTTCCCAGGAGTGGCCTGCCGCCCAAAATTACCCCAAGAGCGCAGCGACGACTCATCCAAGAGGTCACAAAAGACCCCACAACAACGTCCAAGGAACTGCAGGCCTCACTTGCCTCAGTTAAGGTCAGCGTTCATGCCTCCACCATCAGGAAAAGACTGGGCAAAAATGGCCTGCATGGCAGAGTTCCAAGGAGAAAACCACTGCTGAGCAAAAAGAACATCAAAGCTCGTCTCAATTTCTCCACAACACATCTTGATGATCCCCAAGACTTTTGGGACAACATTCTGTGGACCGATGAGACAAAAGTGGAACTCTTTGGAAGGTGTGTGTCCAAGTATATCTGGCGTAGAAGGAACACTGCATTTCAGAAAAAGAACATTATACCAACAGTAAAATATGGTGGTGGTAGTGTGATGGTCTGGGGCTGTTTTGCTGCTTCAGGACCTGGAAGACTTGCCGTGATAAAAGGAACTATGAATTCTGCTGTCTACCAAGAGATCCTGAAGGAGAATGTCCGACCATCTGTTCGTGTACTCAAGCTGAAACGAACTTGGGTTCTGCAGCAGGACAATGATCCTAAACACACCAGCAAGTCCACCACCGAATGGCTGAAGAAAAACAAAATGAAGACTTTGGAGTGGCCTAGCCAAAGTCCTGACCTGAATCCTATTGAGATGTTGTGGTATGACCTTAAAAAGGCCGTTCATGCTCGAAAACCCTCTAATGTAACTGAATTAGGACAATTCTGCAAAGATGAGTGGGCCAAAATTCCTCCAGGACGCTGTAAAAGCCTCATTGCACGTTATCGCAAACGCTTGGTTGCAGTTGTTGCTGCTAAGGGTGGCCCAACCAGTTATTAGGTTTAGGGGGCAATCACTTTTTCACACAGGGCCATGATGGTTTGGATTTTTTTTCACCTTTAATAATAAACACCTTCATTTACAAATTGCATTTTGTGTTTACTTGTGTTGTCCTTGACTATTGTTTAAATTGGTTTGATGTTCCGAAACACTTAAGTGTGACAAACATGCAAAGGAACAGGAAATGAGGAAGGGGGCAAACACTTTTTCACACCACTGTACCTCAGAGCAGCAGCCTGTTTCTTTCTGTGGATTACAAACACACCATTTAAAGCTACATGTGCACCACCTCTACAGTTCTCTTGCCGGTGAAGAATACTGTATTTTCTCCAGGACTGAGCTCTATTGCTAGGGATCAGGCCTGATCCATTAGATAGTCGCAGTTAGATTTGTTGCACCTCAGAGGTGCATAGCAGACGGTCGCACACGTGGCGCTCCGTTCCCCATTGCTATCCTGATACATATGTGTACATGTTTAAGTGCTAATTGCAGGGACCTGCTAATATGTTGTAAGTCAAATGTTTGATGCATGTTACTATTTCTTTCCTTACTGCCAAAGTAAAGACAGTTATTTCAGTCAGCAGTTTGCTTGTGAGTTTGACTCCATTACACTTAAAGTATAAGGCCCCTTTCACACTGGGGCGGTGCGGGGCGGCGACGGTAAAGCAGCGCTATAGTTAGCGCTGCTTTACCATCGTTTTACCCGCGGTATGCGGCCGCTAGCGGGGTGGTTTTAACCCCCGCTAGCGGCCGCAAAAGGGTTAAAAACCTCCGCAAAGCGCCGCTGCAGCGGCGGTTTGCGGGCGGTATCCCCGCGGTTTCCCATTGATTTCAATGGGAAGGAGCGGTATAGGAGCGGTAAATACACCGCTCCTTCACCGCTCCAAAGATGCAGCTAGCAGGACTTTTGTTGCGGTCCTGCTAGCGCACCGCTCCAGTGTGAAAGCCCTCCGGCTTTCACACTGGAGTGAATGGGGCCGGTTTTTTCAGGCGGTATACAGGCGCTATTTTTAGCGCTGTACCGCCTGAAAACCGCCCCAGTGTGAAAGGGGCCTAAGTGATATTTATATGTGCCTAGATACATACCCCTTGATTAACTGTGCCAGAGCGGGTAGAGCAAATTGCCGGGGGGTTGGTGGAGCTGTACTCAGGGACCCAAAACAAACTTGCGGCCCTCTTAACTGGGGGTATCGCTACACGTGGGGGCTCGTCCGGGATCCTGAGACAGCGGGAAAACCCGCCAGAAGGTACCGGCATGGACCCGATAGAAGTGGGACGGTGGTACACACTATGGGGCACTGATCCAGCCGCAGCAGCAGTCATTGAACTGCCAGGGATATGGCAGGAAGAGGCAGTCAAGCAGCTCATAATGTCATTATCCCCAGGCCACAAGTCACGGATAATGGATATGAGAAATGATGCCGGGTATACATACGCCCTAGTAGAATGGAGAAGTGAGACTCCAGAGCAGTTCAGGAGCCAAAGCATACGAGCATTGGATGGTCAGACCTATCAATTGCTGCATGCGCTGCCGCGCAAGGGAGACTGCTCTCCAATGAAAACTATGCTATCCCCAAAGAAGGAAGAGCAGAAGGGCGCGGAAAGTCCCGCACCTGTACAAACCACTCTCAGTGCAGAACTGTGTGCTGTCCTAGGGGAGATTGTGACTCAGTGCAGAAGAGACCCCGGGGACTACCCGATGTCGGGATACAGAAAACTCCGGATGTTCTCTGGGAGAAAACCTGTACCCTCGGGGGAAGAGGAATTTGAAGAGTGGTTAGATGGTGCCACGCAGGCCTTAGAAGAATGGGAGGTCCCAGAAGGTAGAAAGAAGCAAAGGATTGTTGAGAGCCTAAAAGGGCCTGCCTTAGAAGCCATACGCAATCTGAAGACAAGCAAGAAGGATTGCACTGCCCAGGATTACATAGACATCCTGGAAAGTGTGTTTGGTGGGACAGAAAAAGTCACAGAACTTACCTATCAACTGGAACACTGTTACCAGAAGACAGGAGAGAAGTTATCGGAGTACATGGGACGTATAGACAAGATCCTGCATAGGATTATCCTGAAGAAGGGGATAGATCCGGGGAAGGTAGACAAAGCCCGTGCCCAGCAGGTGATGAGGGGAGCCCAACCCCTAGACCCTGTCGCACTAGTACTACGTACCCGGCAGGATGGGAAGAGCCTGGACTACCCCGATCTCATTCGAATGGTCAGAGAAGAAGAGGCCATGTTGGAAGAGAAACGGGAAAAGCAAGTGATGGGGTCTACAAAACTTCCAGTGGCCACGGTCAGGTCGGCCTTAACCCCTGAAAGAGAGACAGAGGTAGATGCCCTGAAGTTGCAGATGTCCCAGATGATGGAGATACTGACATCTCTGGTGGCGAAAGAGACGCCCAGTCCCAAGAAAGAAGCAAGCAGGAGGGAATTGTTTCCAACTGTTTCAGCACCAGCATCCCCACCTGACTACGGAGAGATGATCTGTTTTAACTGCGGGGGAGTGGGCCATATTGCAGCTGTATGCTCCAGTCCCAAGAAGAAGAAAACAGATAGCCGCCAGCCGGCGGGAAACGCCAAAGGGCCCCGGTGAAGGAGTCAACCGGGTGCCCATCGCCTTCAGTGAGCTCCAAGAAGTATAACGGGAAGAGAAAGCGAGGAGATCAGACCCCTCGGAAGGAACCCAGGGATCCTCAACCAAGATACACTCCAGAGAAAGGGGGCAAGACCCCTCCGAAGAAACACAGCACTCCCAAGCGAGAACCCTTACAAGTGAGAGATAACAATGTCCCTCAACGGGTTCACACTCCCACTAAGAGGGAGAAAATTAATGCATACCAGGCTCAGGAAAGAATCAAGAGCAAATCAAGTGAGAAAGGAAAGAGTCCACAGAAGAAGGTAGCATTAACTCGGCCCTACCCAGAAGAGCTGGTTGGTCCGTCTCCTACTGTACCTATCCAGGTGGAAGGAATATACACGAAGGCCCTCCTGGACACTGGAGCACAAGTGACCCTATTGTACAGGGACTTCTATGACAGATACCTGAGTCATTTGCCCATACAGAAGATAGAGGAGCTGGAGATAAGGGGACTGGGAACTCAGAGTTTCCCCTATGATGGATACTTACCCATACGGTTGACCTTTGACCCATCCGTAGCTGGGAAGACTGAAGTGTTCGACACCCTAGCAGTGGTGTGCCCTCGTCCACCTGGAACCAGCAAGACTTCCCTGATCATAGGGACAAACACGGATCTAGTCAGAAGGCTTCTGACCCCCCTGGTGAAGAAAGAGAATCTTTCAGCTCCCAAGATCCATCCCATGCTGAAGGCGGCCTACCAGCGGTTGGTCCTAGAGCAGAAGACCCCAAGTGAGGGGATAGGCAGGGTATGGAGGCTTGGAAAAGAAGGAGCGATGTTACAGCCTGGAGAGGTAACCTGCATGAGAGCCACGGTGAAACTTAATTGGGAGCAGCCTGGCCCCTTTGTAATGTTGGAACCCGACCCAATGGAGGGTCACTCAGGTCTGGAGGTGATACCAGAAGTGATTTCATTGAAGGACCTGAAGAAGGCTAGAGGAAGAGTCCCTGTCAGTGTGAGGAACCCCACGGAGCGGCCCGTGGAGATCCCTGCCAGGATGCTTCTGGGACAGGTGAGTCCTGCTGTCCCAGTTGGCTGGTCAGAAGTGAAGGGGACAGGTGAAGGAGAAGATGTTTGGAAGAAACTCTCCATGGAAAACCCAAACCTACCTGGAGCTTGGAAAGAGAGAGCCAAGGCCCAGCTGACCAGATGGGAGAAGATTTTCTCTAAAGATGAGTTTGATGTGGGGTGTGCGAGGAGTGCCACCCATCGAATCCGCATGCAAGAGGACAAGCCATTCAGAGAGAGAGTCAGGCGAGTCCCGCTAGCAGATCTGGAGGATCTGAGAGAGCAGCTTGCGGAACTGAAGAAGACGGGAGTGATTAGGGAGTCCAGAAGCCCCTATGCCTCCCCCATAGTGGTGGTCAGGAAGAAGAATGGGTCATTGAGGCTCTGCATTGACTACAGAACTCTCAACAGGAGGACCATTCCTGATCAGTACACCACGCCAAGGATAGAGGATGCCTTACAGAGTTTATCTGGAGCTAAGTGGTTCAGTGTGATGGACCTCAAGAGTGGGTACTATCAAATCCCCATGCATCCAGAAGATAGAGAAAAGACTGCCTTCATAACCCCAGTAGGGTTCTTTGAGTTCAACAGGATGCCTCAGGGCCTATCTGGAGCTCCTGCTACATTTCAACGCCTTATGGAAAGGACAGTTGAAGACATGAACCTCATAGAAGTCCTTGTGTACCTGGACGACGTCATTGTTTTTGGAAAGACTTTGGAAGAACATGAAGCCAGATTGGAGAAAGTATTGAAGAGGCTCAGTGAAGAGGGACTCAAACTTTCCCCCGAGAAGTGTCGGTTCTATCAGTCTTCTGTGAACTATCTGGGACACATAGTGTCTGAAAAAGGAGTGGCTACAGACCCTGAGAAGTTGGAGGCAGTTACTTCGTGGCCAAGACCCACAACAGTTACAGAACTTCGGTCTTTCTTGGGGTTCTGCTCCTACTACCGCAGGTTTGTGGATGGGTTTGCCCGCATTGCAAAACCCCTAAACGAACTGCTCAAGACAGAAGGAGAGGAAGATGGATTTGGGCCTAGGAGGCCTGGTGAGTCGGTTCAAGACCAATGGAACTCAAGGTGTGAAGAGGCTTTCAGAACCTTGAAGAGAAGTCTCACCACAGCCCCAGTTTTGGCCTATGCTGACCCCACTAGACCATATGAGCTACATGTTGATGCCAGCCATGAGGGCCTAGGTGGAGTACTCTATCAGGAGTATGAAAACCAGCTACGACCAGTGGCCTATGTGAGCCGGAGCCTGACCCCCTCCGAGAAGAACTACCCCACCCACAAGTTGGAGTTCTTAGCCCTCAAGTGGGCAGTAGTTGACAAACTGAAAGACTATCTTTATGGGGCCGAGTTTACTGTAAAAACAGATAACAACCCCTTGACCTACCTATTCACCACCGCCAAGCTGGATGCAACTGGACACAGATGGTTGGCGGCGTTGTCTGGATTCAATTTCAGCCTCAAGTACAGGCCAGGGGCTGGAAATAGAGATGCAGATGTCCTGTCCCGAAGATCCCATGTCATGGTCGATGATTGGGAAGACTGGACCCAAGTGGCACCAGAAGGAGTGCGAGCCCTTTGTCAAGGGGCTGAACTCCAAGCCAGAGAAGGATCCAGAGCTGAAGAGATAGGAGTTACCACAGCAAGGAGAAGTGCTGAACGCCCTGACCCATCCACTGTTCATTTGGTGGAGGGCAACCCCAGCTCACTCTCTGGCACAATTAGACAGGTCAGCCACACTGAAGTGACCTGTAGACAGGACAGCTCCCCATCTTATGCTAATTGGTGGGAAGCTTCTCTGTCTGAATTATGTGAACGTGTTGTTTCCAAGAAAGCTTGTAGATTGAACAATGTCTTTGGGGACCAAAGATTCAAAGTGGGGGGAGTGTGTAGCGGGGTCGTTCCCCTTTTAGGGGACAAGACTACAGTTCCCATAATTCCCCAGGCTCCCGGGAGGATGGCTGTTTCCGCCCGAGAGGCTGCTGGGGGAGGTGATAAAAGGGAAGAGGAGAGACCGCCTCTTCCTCTTCTGACTGGGCTGGTGACGCAGACACTTCTGAGTGAGGAGACACCTGTGTGGACCGGGACTGCTGAAGGCCTGAAGCCTGGGCCTTGCAGCAGACGGAGAGAGACTCTCACCCCTCATTGTCAGCAGCAGCGGAGCGGAGACTTTTGCCTACACACGGTCGGACAGAGAGAGGACCGGAGCGCAGGGGCTGAGACGGAGGAGGCCGGACACCGCCAGTGGAGGTCCCGGACCTGAGGACGGTACCCCAGGAGTGGTGAGCGAGCTGAAAGGCTCATCATACATTGTCACTTTCACTTCTATGCCTATTGAACTGCCAAGGCACAATTACCTCAGGGCAGCAGCCTGTTTCTTTCTGTGGATTACAAACACACCATTTAAAGCTACATGTGCACCACCTCTACAGTTCTCTTGCCGGTGAAGAATACTGTATTTTCTCCAGGACTGAGCTCTATTGCTAGGGATCAGGCCTGATCCATTAGATAGTCGCAGTTAGATTTGTAGCACCTCAGAGGTGCATAGCAGACTGTCGCACACGTGGCGCTCCGTTCCCCATTGCTATCCTGATACATATGTGTACATGTTTAAGTGCTTATTGCAGGGACCTGCTAATATGTTGTAAGTCAAATGTTACTATTTCTTTCCTTACTGCCAAAGTAAAGACAGTTATTTCAGTCAGCAGTTTGCTTGTGAGTTTGACTCCATTACACTTAAAGTATAAGTGATATTTATATGTGCCTAGATACATACCCCTTGATTAACTGTGCCAGAGCGGGTAGAGCAAATTGCCGGGGGGTTGGTGGAGCTGTACTCAGGGACCCAAAACAAACTTGCAGCCCTCTTAACTGGGGGTATCGCTACAAGAGAAAGATAAGAAGAAGAGAGAAGATGGACAAAAAGAGCAGCTGGACAAAGAAAGGGGATGGGGACTGAGTGAAGAGGAAGGCAAATGAAAAGAGGCAGGACAAGAGAGGAGATGGAGAAGGATAAAAATCATCAGAAGAATGCAAGGACAAGAGGAGAAGGTTTTGGGAAGAGGGGAAAGGGAAGTAGATAAGAGACAGGAAAAGGATGAGGGAAATGGTGGGGAAAAATGTAAATATGAAATATACTTTTGATTGTTATTGCCATTGTTGTCCAGCGAGTCTCCTACAAGAATTTCTGTTCCATCAATGTAACTTGCACAGCAGTCCCCTCTGTTGGTGATTATTACGTGGGATATTTTATGAGTTGCCAATAAATCCACTCTCAGCCAAGGTGAAGCCTCAGACTTAGTAGAGAAGCAAGACCCTTGCCAAAAGTTTGGATCCAAATTTCCATCAATGACATTTATTGTTGAGCTTAAAGAATCAGTAGAAGACTGAGTAGAGCGGCTCCAAAGGGCGATATTGTTATCTGGTTAATCAGAAAAATAATCCAATAAGATTTCCAAAGTAATGTTTACAATTCTACTGTTATTCTCCTGGAGATTTAAAGAGGTTCGAAATGTTTATAAGCATTTAAGTAAATTGTAAGTTTTCAGTAATATTGAAGTAAACTACAGAAGCTAGTGGTCCATGTTCAAGTCAGTAGTTTAGGATCTCATGATCCCTCTTATGTAGGAGCTTGATCTGTTGAATCGATGGCTAGTCAGTCAATTATCAGATTCTGTTAAGAGATTTTAAAACTGTGCACACACAAACCAGGCAAAGGTCTTAAAGTGGTATTAAACCCAAAAGCAAGAATTTATTATATTGCAGTTTACCAATTCTTAGATGTGATCGATGCATTCATTTTTATTTTTTAGGTTTCCTTTTCCTTTTCACCTGGTAATCTGGCCAGTAAGTCTGTTGTTTTCCTGCTGATGTAGCAATTACAGGGTTGAGATAAACAAGGAAACCCTTTATCACTGACAGGGGTACTTTCAATAATCAGCTTTTGTTTATTCATGTAAAGCCTTAATCCAAAAAGGAAAAAAGTTAATGTAACTGATTCTAAAATGTTAGCTGGAATTTGGCTTCAATTTGTTAGTTTATCTAAATCTGTTAGTACACCTAGTGGCACCCTACTCCCAGACTAACAAAGCGCTTACCCCGACTTGTTCAAGCCCCGACTTGTACATGCCCCGACTTAGTTGGGGTAGGCGGAACACTTTGGTGGTGGGTCAGCCCGACCTCTTGACCTTTGACCTCCGGGGGACACACCTGCTGGCCTTTGGGGGAGGTCCCTATTCCAATCCCTGAGTCCTAACCTTGTTCTTCTAGGGGAAACCCTAACCCTGACCCTAACCCTGACCCAAATGTGTCTCTGGAATCTGAAAATTAGACTTTGATGGACCCCCTGATCTTCTCCGGCTATAAGTGCTTTCAACAAGTTTTCCCAGCAGGACAATGTTTACAAATGACAAAATGTAGGAATGTGCTGAACCATGCTCCAGGAAAAAATCATGTTTGCTAACACATGTGCCTGGTATGATGCTCCATGTATTCTTTTTCTAGGCATGCCAAGATAAATAATTGTTTGGATTACTGTACTTACAAATCTCAGTGCTGCCAGCCAGTGTCCACAAGAGGGCATAAGTGAACCAAATCATGATTCCTGTAGAGGCTTGTTCTTTAATGGCATGGGTGAGTAAACCTGAACAAATAAGAATGAAGTCACATGAAGGAGGAAAGATTTTGGATGATTCAGTTTCATATCTTGTCCTGTGTACATTCAACATTTCCATAATAGAGACAACCAAAGAATTGCAATAGGACCAATTTGTTAAAGCGGAACTCCAGGTACATAAAAGGGGACAGATACAGCTCTGTAATCATTATTACATCAATATATATTTTTTTTTAATCCCATCAATACCTCGCACTTTCACCCCCTTCCTGCCCAGGCAAATTTTCAGCTTTCAGTGCTGTCGCACTTTGAATGACAATTGCGCAGTCATGCAACACTGTAACCTTATGACATTTTCTGAATTTTTCTGAGAGAGACAGAGCTTTCTTTTGGTGGTATTGAATCGACACTGGCATTTTTTGCTAAACAAAATAATAATTTTTTTTGAAAAAAAAAAAAAACTTTCTTAGTTTCTGTTATAAAATTTTGCAAATAAGTAATTCTTCTTTACTGATGTGCGCTGATGAAGCTGCACTGATGGGCAGGGGTAAGGCTGCACTGATGGGCACTGATGAGGCTGTGCTGATGGGCACTGATGGGGCTACACTGATGATCAGTGCCCTGGTTATCAGTGTAAATAATGTACTCACTGTGCCCTGTCAGACTTGCCAGTTATCAGCTCTCCTTTCCTCACACAGAGACAGCGTGGGGGGAAGTAATCCTGATAACCGGCAGGTCTGTTTACATGTGACTAGCTGTGATTGGACGCAGCTGATCACATGGTAAAGGGGCGCTGTGATTGGCCCTTTACCCCAATCTGTGATCAGCTGTGTCCAAAGGACACAGCAGTTACAGATCACGCCTGATGCGCGCACATGGGAGGATGTCCATGGACGTCCTTCCAGAATTGGAGAACAGCGCTGTAGCTGTCTTTTGGCTATAGTGCGGTCAGGAACCAGTTAATGCTATTAGTGCATGAATTCATTCACATGGATATAGTATAGCGTAAGCCTGTGTGAGGGCCATGTTTGCTCACACAGGGACACACAGGTGTTCCATGCATCCCTATGCAACCAGTCCTATTCATGACAGTTGGGATGCATGTTGGACCAAAGTGCATGTACCTTCAGTTAATACCATCAGATGTACATAACAATTCAAGGCGACCAAGGAAGGAACTATGTACCACCTTGAAAGGAATTTAAAAATGATTTAGAGTGCAATCTAGTTTTTATGGCCAATATTTGGTGATGAACCATATCTATGCCAACGTTTCATCAGACAAAGAAGAGCCAAGGTCGGCTTCTAAATTTGTGGCATAAGTTTAATGGTGTCTTGGAGGAGGGGCTTAGTAGCAGGGAATAACTTAGGATAATGAAGTCCAGGATGTGTGGGTCAGCCCAACATCGAAGTTTATATGGTATGCAGGTGTCATAGGACGATTGTGTTTTGGAAATGCTGATGTGTGTTGTTAGAACTAATCTAATGCATTGAGAATTCATGAGATTCAGTACAGTAAAGGGGGAGGATTGTATAGGTAAGATAAAAGTGGGAGATGGGAAAATGTAAGATTTTCAGAAAATATAATAGAATCCCAAATTCTCAGGAAGTTGGTTGTAAAAAGGTTTGGTAACTTGGGTCTGTCCCTTGGAAACAGCCACATAATGTGTATTCTAAGGTGGTCAAATTTCAGAGCTTCTATACTCACCTAGAAAAGGTCAGAAGTAGCATGGCATAATGTTAATTTACTTGATTGTGCCAATAGATTATATTTTGAAAAATTAGGGATTCCCAAACCACTCGTGATTGTAGTCTTTTTTTTTGGTTGCAAATGAAACACCGTACATGGGTCTCAACTATTCAAAGGATGTACAGTATGAGGGATGTGTACTGGAAGAACCTGAAAAGGAATCTGAATACGTTTTTTTTGACTGCTGCTATCCATCCAAACCAGGAAAGGCAACATTTCCTCCATGCATTTAGAAGCAATTTGATTTTGTTGATCATGGTTGGGTAATTTGCAGAAAACAATGACGGGTAATAAAGTTAACACCAAGGTACTGCAATTTGTCAGTAACCCATTGAAATTCAAAGAATTTGTTGTAAAGAGTGCACAGTCGTTTAGTGTAGGAAAATATTAAGGGCTTTAAATTTAATGTCGTTTATAGGCAATCCAGCTTTTTTAAAACAGAATAGAAAATAGCTAAAAGTTTGGGTATCAAGGCATGGGGGTTAGAAACAAATAGTAACCAAGTTTCAGTGTCACTGCACCCAAACCCTTAAACTAAGGAGGTCCTTAATAAAGGGGGGGGGGGGGGGGTAGGGGTAATGTTAGCTAAAGTTTCTTCGGTCTTTCCAAACCCCTTCCACTGTACAGTTGATTCGTTGGAGCCCAAAGTTCCTGCATTGGAGAACTCAGGTTTATTTGGATCCCACAGTACAAAGCGTATGTACCCATATTGTACCCTAAGGTAAGGTGACATCATCCCTTGAAGAAGTAGGCAAGCAAGTTGCGGCTAGAGTCCTCTCAACATTAGACATGTGCGATTAGTTTCATACGAATCGGAAATTCGTACAAAATTCGTCCATTCGTACAAATCCGAATTACGAATTTTTACGAATACAAATTCTGATCCAAATTATCCGAATCCAAACTACCAAATGACGAATTTCAACTAATATGAAAGAAATTATAGCGGATATAACAAATGATTCGAATGAATTCGAGATTCAGTATAACGAATATCGACACTCTACAAATAATAACGAATTATCCGAAAACTTATTAACGTTACATAACACAAGTCTATTGTTCACCAATCACTCAGAGGAAGTACGAATATTTTGTATTTCGTACTTCCTCTGAGTGATTGGTAGACAATAGACTTGTGTTATGTAACGTTAATACGTTTTCGGATAATTCGTTATTATTCGTAGAGTGTCGATATTCGTAACGATTCATACTAAATTCGTATATCGTACGAATCCGAATTAAATTTCGTACACGAATTACGAATTTTTTTTTATACGGAACGAAACAAAACAAATTTTTTGACGGCTCCCATGTCTACTCAACATCAAGCAGTCTGTGATTAAGCCTTAACCCTCTCTCTGGTATCTGGAACCGGTAATGTTGGTAGGAAATATTTTTTATGTTTTTTGATATCGTAAAGATGGGTTAACACCCCTGTAATGTTTGTTTTGCTGTCTGTGCCCCCGTTCAGAAGATTTCCCCTCACTTTCTGTCCCTACGACTAATTAAAAACGTTCAATAAAAATTTGTTTAAAAAAAAATAACTGAGCTACCTAAAGGCCAGAGTTGAGGTATGGACAGCAATTTAATTGATTCTTGATTGTGAGGGTGCGTGTAAACCATGTAGTTGTGTTAGGTGGATTACGTTCCCTTTGGTAATTTGCTTTGAGGTGGTTTGGAGTGTTTTTTGGAGCATAACGTCAAATTGCCACTACACAAAACATGTGGTGGCATTGGTCCGGGGCATCAGGAATATCCCTGTGGCTGATTCTGGGATCCAAGGACACTCTCTAGAAGTTGCAGATCTTATGTGTCACCCATGCTATTTTGGCCAAGGCCCTGGCAAAAGCCTCTGCAATAGTTTTCACCTTAAATTTTTGTTGTCTGCAAGAGCACCAGAGTGGTCTGGTTGTGAGAAATGATCAGTGAGAATGAGCAGTGATCATCTTCTCTGTGTCTTTGTAGATTTTTTTTTGTAAATAATGTTTCTATCTCAGAAATGTAACATCCTTATTTGCATTGGTTGCTTTGAATAAGGTACACCACATTAATGGAGGTGCAGATGTATAATGCAGTAATACTGAAGGCTAATTTTGTGTGTTTGATCATTTTTAACGGATGGATGTGGTTGCAGTTTGCAGCACTTGTGCCTTGTGTCTTTCACCTGCATAAAATGTGCATTGATATAGTTTGAAGGGGTAATTTGTTGGCCTGTACGTTGTGGCAGAGCCAGGCTCTGTCCCTATAATAATGGGGTTAAAGTGGACACAGAGTCTGCATATCAGTGGATTGCAGAGCTACAGAGCATACATTTGAAACAGGGAAACTGATCTGGCAGTTTTCTCTAGATCTTGCTATTTCTGGAAGGGGTTCTGTAGTTTGGAGATCCTTCAGAGTCTTGGGTGGGACGGGATCTCCAACCCTGTGTCCGGGTCTTGTGGACAGCCAGCAGGGTGTGTGCCCAGGTGCACACAGCCCATATAACGAGGGGCTGGTGAGAGCAGAAGGGGGAAGGAAGGTGGAGCAGTGGCTGCTAGTAAGTGTCTCTGTGTGAGGAGAGATGCTGTGTGCATTAAGAAGCTCAAAGCTGTGTACATTGAAGGGCTTGAAGCTGTGTGCGTCCAAGAAGCTCAATGCTGTGTGCATTGAGGGGCTTGAAGCTGTGTGCGTCCAACTTCCAAGGAGCCTAAGACTGTGTGCATCCAAACAGCTTGTTTGAGAGGCAAGTAACCTATAGCAGCAGTACTGTTGAAGAGTAGCAAGGTGGGCTAGCATTTTCATTTGGATTTTGTGTATTTGATTGAAGCTTTGACCCCTGCGTGGGATTCCTGGATGGACTTTTGTTTTTGTTTTTTCCCTTTAATAAACGTGGGCTACCAGGCCCTTAAACATAAATGCCTGTCTGATGTGGACTCGCTGCACCAAAATGCATCTATCCACTTGAGCTAAACACCCCAATGTTACAACGTCTATAATAATGTATATATTCACATTCTTGTGCCAGTAATTTATGTCTATTTTCAAGCATGAGAAATGCAGCATGGCACTGAAAAGGTTAATAAATGACCTCTGTAGTGTAAGAACTGACACTTTCTGTGAAAGAAAATTTATATTCCCTGGGTCTTATTCTAGTGCTGCTCTGCAGGTGAAAATTAATCAATTAGATCTGAAACTAACTCAAGCAGACAGAGCAACGAAGGAAAGTGATGTGTCTTCATTACATTAGCACTCCTACATTTGTGCTATAACACATAGAAATGGCAAGGCATTGATTGGACACTGTGTGACCCCCAAAAAAAAAGTTGCCTGTCCCATTGGCAACATTGAGTCATTTTTGACTCAGAAATGTCAATGGATGCACAAATAGGAGCAGTAGTCAGTGGCTCACACCATCTGCTACGCAGACTCATCCCCTTCATTCCAAAGGAGGACAAAGCAGTGGTAGTTGGAACAGTCATTAATTCTCGACTGGACTACGCAAACTCCCTTTACATAGGATTACCCCAATATCAACTTGCGCGCTTACAACTTATCCAAAATACGGCGGCAAGACTGATAACAGGAAAAAAACCCTGGGAATCCATCTCCCCTTCCCTGAGGAGCCTACATTGGCTAACCGTAAAGAATCGGGTCTTTTTTAAGACCCTCTGCCTCACCCACAAATGCACTTACGGAAACGCTCCGCAATACCTTCTCGAGAAAATAAAACACTACATACCCAATCGCAGTCTTTGATCGGCTAATCAAAATCTCCTCCTCATTCCTAAATCCCGCTACAAATCAAAGGGGGAACGGAGATTCGCTGTCCAAGGACCACGGCTATGGAACGCGCTACCAACCGACATCCGCATGGAAGAAAACCATCAGGCCTTCAGGAAGAAACTCAAGGCCTACCTCTTCTAGAAGCTTGACAACAAAGCACGAATACAGCGCCTTGACGCGATTCAGTTCGCATTGTAGTGCTATATAAGTTATTCATTCATTCATTGGCAAATAGGGACAAGATAGAGTAGGTGAATGAGGATCCACCTGGACATTTCATGTTTTGAATCATGTGTCCAACTTTCAGTTCGCTTGAAACCCGGACACATAATTCAGACCAGACTGCGGCTTCCTTAGAAAGCTGGGGAGAGGATTAGACTTCTCCTCCCTCTGGCCTGCAGGGGAAGATAACGAGAGCCAGCATTGAGACGCTGAGGATTGAGGACAGGCTGTCCTTTTCCTTTCTCTCCTTGTCATGTGACTTTTCACATAACTGTAGAGAGGAAGGAGGAGCTGCCTTCTTTCCAGAGTGTGCGATCTGTGAGTTTGGGGGGGAGGGGCAACTCTGGTGTGTGGAGGGACACCTAATGTAATCAGGGACTCTACTGGGGACAACTGATGTGAGGATGGACTTTACTGGGGGCATCTGATCCTAGGAGGCACTCTACAGTGGACACCAGATCCAAGGTGGCACTCTACTGGGGGCACCTGATGTAAGGAGGTACTCTACTGGGGGCACCTGATGGAAGGAGGGACTCTGATGAGGACATCTGATGTAAGGCACTCTGGTAGGGTCACATGATGTAAGGAGACACTCTGGTAGGGATACCTGATGTAAGAAGGCACTCTAGTGGGGGCACCTTATGTAAGAAGGCACTGTAGTGGGGGCACCTGATGTAAGGAGAGACTCTACTGGGGGCACCTGATGTAAGGAGCCACTATCCTGTGGGCACCTGATGTAAGCGGGCAATCTACTGGGGGCACCTGATGTAAGGGTGCACTCTACTGGGGGCACATCGAAAACTGTTATGTAGGGGGCAGGGGACTTTGGTGACCACAGACCAACTTCCACAGAGTGAATACAATAAGGTAAGGGGGGGTTAGTGATATAAGGGGGAGAAACCTTTATATCAGTCCCCCCCCCCCCTTACCTTAATGTATTATTCACTCCCTTTGCCCCCCCCCCCCCCAGACTTTGTGTGTGCTTGCTGGCTGGGAACTGTCATTGACCTGACCTAAGCGACCTCCTCCAGCCCAAGCTTGTCCAAACCAAGCTGGCTTCAGAACTACACATGCACAGTTCCAAAGTCAGGCGAAAACTAATTGGGCAGCCTCCATCCGTAACAGATATTTCAGACAGCTTGTAAATTGTCTGATATTTACAAACTGTCTGTAAATTTACAGACCGTTGGCAACCCTGCTCTGCACATGCTCAGCTGCTCTCTATATATTATATTATTAAGCTACACTCTGATACCATCTTGCAGCAACCTCTTCTAAGCAGGCGGCAAGCTAACAATCCTGGAAAACCAGCAGCATAAGCAATGGTATAGAATAACCACAGTATAAATAATATAATGCCCACATTTCAGTGTAATATCCTATTGAGAATTAGGCAGATACTATATTCAGCCCAGGTAGATGGAAGACAGAGATAATAATAATGATAATAATTTTTAGGTGGAGGTGGGGTAGTCTTCCCTGAATAGAGTTTTCAGGCATCACCTAAAGGTGGAGAGATTAGGACGTTACAGAAAATATTGGGGTAGGGAGTTCCATGGCATGGGCTTGGTTATGGAGAAGTCCTAGAGCTGAACATATGATAGATAGATCTGCTGCTTTTCATGGGGCTGATTTATTAAAATAATAGAACATAGTGAAGTAAAGCATATACCGTACTTACTTTTAGTTTAGTGAATGAGGTGAAGCTGTGTCAGTTTAAATTGCCCTATACCTTGCACATGATTGAGTGAGTGAACACAGCTTTATTTACTAATCTAAGCAACCATGCATTTTGATAAGTGAATATCCTTTACTTATTTAGTAAATCGCCCACAATGTAGGTGCTCTTAGAGAAAATGTACAAAAAAACAAGCATTATTTCCCAGTAATTAAAATAAAAAGATCATACAGTAGATGTTGGAACCAAGTATGAGATACATCATCATTACCTTGAATCAGCCTGGGATTCTCTACCTGCTGCCGAGCCTTGTTTACTGAGGGAACTGATGTTTTGATGTTTATATAGCTTTCCAGACCGGTGTGCCACCCATACCTTTGCCATAGTCACACATAACAATTAAGGAAATATAAAGCTGGCAACATCTAACTGTTTGTATTAAGGATTTTCCTGTTGGGCAGAACCAGTTTGAATAAAATGATTCTCATGCCATAATTGCTATACCTGTTAAACAATTCCTCTGTAGTGAATGTCTGTTGGGGCTTTTTGCTATATTTGCCTGAGATTTAATGGAGCGGGCATATCACATTAATTATTTAACATTAACTCTGAGAGGGTCTACTGATAATATCTTAATCTTTGGTCGCTTTAATATGGTCCCTGAGATGGATAGACTTTCTGCTGTGGCAGGACCAATATCTCTGATGCCATTTCACAGATGTCTGGTAGTGGCGACACCCCGCTACTAGGGGTCATACTTGCCTACTATGAAACCTTTTGCCATGATATAGTTTATGGGGGGAGGGGGGATCTGTCCTTTCTATGGTTTGGGATGTCTCCATACTACCACGTGGTATTTCAGACCACGCCCCACTGGCTTTACTACTGCTCCGGAGGACAGTTTGTGGCATCTCTCTGTTTTGTCTCTTCAACTCGAGGGTTGATGTGCCGTACAGGAGTGACATCATTCATTTTTGGAATGATCAGGACCGTTTGGTTCCTCTCTCCATCACTTGGGATGCCTTTAAGGCATTTACAAGAGGTTGCTTTCAGCCTCATATATGAAAGGTGAGATGGGAGACAAAGGTAGATCTCCGCCAGGCAGAACTTAAGGCTACTTCCTTAGAAAATATGCTCAATTGCAGGACCCGCTGGTTTATTTCTCCCTGCAGATGGCATTACGGGAAGTACTTCTCCGTACTTCTACCATGAAAATTCACCTATTGCACCAGACTCAGAGTATTTTTGAACAGCCACAGCATGTTGGCGTGAATGTATGGGAACACTTATTCACATCCCCCCGTGTCTATCTCCCATTTACGGTCTGCTACTGGAGTGGTGTTGACCAATCCTCCCCATATTAACACTTGCCATTTATTATCAGGAATTGTATAGGTTTTGGGTGACATATAAAGAAGCGGAGTCGTGTGCCTGTTTGGAGGGCATCAACCTCCCATGTTTGACCCCTTCTTATCGGAAGAAGCTTAGCTAGTCCCATTACATTAAAGGAACTGCAGGTAGTGATGTCTTCTCTCCAACCAAGGAAAACACCTGGTCCTGATGGCCTCCCTGCTGAGTGTTTTTCAATCTTATGCAGAGAGCTGCTTCCCACTTTCCATGCTATGTTGCTGAAGTCTTTAGAAGTGGGTTCTCTTACCTCTATGGCCGAGGTGGTGGTGGTGGTGGTAGTAGTCCTTCTTAAACCCGGCATGAACCTGGATCATTGCTCCTCATACAGGCCTATATAAATCCTAATTGTGGATGCAAAAATTGTAACTAACATATTGGCCAGTCATTTAAACAGGGTTATTCCTACCTTGGTTCACGCTGACCAACCTGCATTCATGCTGGGTAGGGGAACTGATATTAAAATCCGAAAGGCTTTTTACCCACATTGCTAGGGCAGAAGTGGATAGTCTGGGGTGATGGCATCTCTTAATGCTGAAAAAAGGTTTTTGATTCGGGGGAGTGGCACTATCTCTGGACTGTCCTCTGCAAATGTAGTTTTTGGTCCCTGATTTACAGTATTACCTCGACTTAATTGCTGTATTCTCACACAAGTGCAAACTAATAACTCTTTGCCCCCCCCCCCTTTTCCCCTCTGTCTTAGTACGAAACAAGGGTGTCCGCTCTCTCCGGGACTCTTCCCGGCTGTGGAGCCTCTTGCTGAGCAAATTCGATCAGCTCCTTCAGTTAAAGGCATCCAAGCTTGAGTAGTGGAGGAGAAAATATCCTTGTATGCAGATGATATTCTCCTTTATCTAGATGATGTTGCCTTCCCCCTACCCACAACGCTGAGATATTATTGACACCTTTGGCTCATACTCTGGCATTAGGGTCAATTGGAGTAAGTCTCTTCTTTTTCCTCTTCACCCTTCCCACTCTCGCCTGGCTATGGCTACTTCTCTGTGCTGGGTGCTGGATAGATGAATTTGAATATTTGGGGATAAGGGTTGATGGCTAACTATTTTTTGATTTGAATTTGCCTATTGCTTAATTCCTCTCAGAGGTGTAATGCTTGCAAATCTCTCCCTATCACTCCAGTGGGTTGAGTGAATCCTAAAAAAAATGTACTTTCTTTCATAATTCCTGTTTTTCTTTTGCAATTGGTCTATTTCTATTCCAGCCTCTTTCTTCTGTAGATTGCATAGCATTGTCACCTCCATGGCATGGGCCAGGGAAGCCACCTCACTTGGCTTCTACTCTACAGTTACCCCTTTATCTGAGCAGGTTATCATTGCAGAATTTTCATCTATATAATTGGGAAGCAATTCTTGTTACGGTTCAGTGGTGATTCTCTCCTTGGAAGCATCCATTATGGGTTTTTACTCTACCCTTAGCAACCTGGTGTTCTGGGGCCTGAGGTCTCACTAGTCTGATGCGAACCACCATCTCTGTTTGGTACAAGGCAAAGGCTAAATACGGTAACTTTCATCTACAACCTTCTCTCCCCATATTCCTCTGTGGGGTAACCTAGCCCTTCCACACCTCCATAGTATTCTGTACCCTCAAGTTTGGACAAGTGGGGGGGAGGTGAGACTAAAGCACATTGTCACTGCTGGCAAATTGCACACATTCCCTGACCTTTCGCTTTCATCCTTCCAAGTTGGATGTTTTTTTAGGTATTTGCAGTTACATCATGCGTTACAATTTCCTACCCCACTTACACTGTTTGATCCAGTGGAGCATCTACTGACTTCTAGAGTGTTAGATAAGCCATTATCCGCACTCTATCTCCGTCTCTCCATAGCATATACTTCCAAGCTCACTAAAACTTTTTGTAAATGGCAGACTGATCTTCCAGGCCTGACAAAAAAGGATTGGGATAACTGCTTGACATCTTATGTTACTACTATGATCTCTGCTAAAGATCATTTCATGCAAATTAAATTTTTACATAGAGCCTACTATACACCCCAAGGGTTGACGGCCATCTACCCTCTACCCCCTTATCTTGCCCCCGCTGTGATATGCCAGTGTCTTTTTTGCACATGGTATGGTCCTATTCTCTCCACTCCTTCTGGATGGCAACCCTGGCTGATATTAACAAGGTTTCTAATTTAACCCTTAGAGGGCTTTCACACCGAGCTGCGGGGGAGCGTCGGCAATAAAGCGGCACTATTTTTAGCGCCGCTTTACCGTCGTTTTAGCAGCGCTATTCGGCCGCTAGCGTGATGGTTTAAATCCCCCCGCTAGCGGCCGAAAAGGGGTTAAATCCACCTGCAAAACGCAGCCGGAGCGGCCTTTTCCCGGCGATATCGCAGTGCTGCCCCATTGATTTCAAAGAAGCTGGCAGAACTTTTTGTGACGCCCTGCCAGCGCACATCCCCAGTGTGAAGGCCCTCGGGTTTACACACTGGAGTGGAAGGAGCCGCTTTTTTCAGGCGCTATTTTTAGCGCTGTGGTGCCTGAAAAACGCTGGCAGTGTGAAAGGGGTCCTAAATTGGACCCCAAACAACTTTTATTGAATATTCTCAAGGATCTAGTTATGGGTCGTTGTGCTAAGCCGTTTGTTTGTTTTGCCACCCTTTATGCACGCAGGGAAATACTACTTTGCTGGAAAGTTCCTACTCCACCAACAGTCATCGCATGGCGCGCTACTCTTAATTCTGTTTTGGCACTATACATGCTTACTTACACTAAGTCTACTTTCACACTGGGGTGGTGAAAGCGTCAGCGGTAAAGCAATGCTTTTCGGCCCCTAGCGGGCACTTTTAACCCCCGCTAGCGGGCAAAGAAGGGGTTAATACCACCCGTGTAGCGCCACTGCTGAAGCGCTTTGGCAGCATTGCCCATTCATTTGAATAGGCAGGGCGGTTTAGGAGTGGTGTATACACCGCTCCTCCACCGCCCCAAAGATGCTGCTTGCAGTACTTTTTCTAATGTCCTGGAGTGGTGTGCTTCAGTTTGAAAGCACTTGGGCTTTCACACTGGAGTGACACTAGAGGCGCTTTGCAGGCGCTATTTTTTTATGCTAAACAGCCTGTAAAGCGCCTCAGTGTAAAAGTGGCCTAACAGAAACTGCCCCAACATTTTTGATAAAACATTCCCTGACTGGATAGACTTATGGGGTTCTATGGTGATTAATGTTTCTCCTCCAATGTTAGATGGTGAACTTTAATTTTTGTCCCTTTTTTCTTTCTAAACGTTCTATTTGTTAATAAAGTATGTGATGTATGTTATCTCCTGTACAGCTTCTTGCAAACAATATGTAGAAAGAACAACAAGCAAGAAACAGGTTTATTTGACCTTTAGGGTGGACACCAGGATCGCTAGAGGGATGAATTTTAAATGGGATGTAAGACATTTCTTTTCAGCTTTGTTATCCTCTCATCTGTAGTGTTGCTGTTTTTATGGCTGTCTTCTCTGAGGTCACAAACCTTTAAAGTATAAGGCCTAACAATTTCTATTTTAATCCATACATGGTTAGTTTTGTGTCATGATGGTCTGTTCCATTTCACAAAACTTTTAAAACGTCTGTTGTCCAGATTATAACAGAAAATAATGTTTAATTGTTGTAATTATTCAGGTTAGGCTGTGGCTGTCAAGAAGGATTAAAGCCAGGGGCGTATCTAGCATGGGGCAAACAAGGCTTTTACCTTGGGGGGCATTTTTTAGGGGGAAAGCGCCCACCTGCACCGTCCCCAGTATGCTGGGTCCACTGCAGACTAAGCAATCAACTCTATTCTGCAAACTTGAGAGGAGCTTCAGGTGTCACGGAGCAGACGCCAGTCTTGTCATCGCCAGGCAGGCGGCAGGTGTGTATGAGGCCAATGGTGGGTATCGGCGGAGCTGTGAGGGCGGGTTATTGGAGGAGAGCAGTGGGACTGTGATTGGCAGGTTTCGGGAGATGCAGGGCTGTGTGGAAGTAGGAAGGGTTAGGGGAGGAGAGGATCTGCCAGGGACGGAGTGGAGCCCCTGGCAGGAAGTGTTCCCTGTGAGGCCCGTAGTTACACTTAGAGACAATGCGGTGTGGACTCGAGTCTCCCGGTCCAGGCTCCTGGAGCTCCTCTTGCAGGGTCACTGGGTGCAGGGAAGCTCACTGCTGCTGCCTTCAGACTACGAGGTCACCCTTGTTTTCCAGGCTGAAGGACAAGATGGCACTGTCCCACAGGTAACTGGCAAGATTGCCCTGCAATCTTATGTTAGTACAGCAATTTTGCATGGTGGCCATCTCCTCTGCATATTTTCAGGCGCTGCAGATTCCAGGCCATGATCTGGCCAATAAGCCTGTGGACACTGTCTGTGGAAAATGGCTCCGCAGCTTGTCCTTCCACAACAGATCAGCACACCTAAAAGTTGGGTAGATAAACACAAGAAAAAAAGTGTCACAAAACATGCAGACCTTAATTTATTAGCTCAATCTGTGTTCTGAGACCTCACTTGGTGGGGTGCAGGATTTGATCCCACTTCAACCCACCTGTTCCGCCACATCCACGCGTGGGCTTGGGCTAACTGCCCAATTAGTTGGTGAGGCCGGGAGGTCCTCCGTAGGTTCGGACTGGACGTCTGAGTCTTTTTGCCCCACTATGGTAATTGGGAACACAAAAAAGGTACACTTTTAATCACACTGATAGTTTGAGTGCACACCAAAATAGGATTATTAAACATTGTTTAAAAGTGTTGTCCAATTAATTAGCAGTTTTGTTAGTAAGATTCCTACTTGAAGACAGAATTGAAATGTCTATCTAATGAACTCCAATACTTAACCGCCCTTCATCCCTAAATTTGAACTTCCGCTCATTGTATCCCTGCACCCCTTGGTGTCCTTATTGGAACTCTTTTAGGGGGGAGGGGTTTAAAGGCAGGTATTTGCACACACATCCGGCCCTAGACTCCCACAGAAGTATACGCACATCCCGTCCCACCGTGCTGTCTGCTGGGACACACAGTGTGGGTCCCCGAGCTTCTGCGCAGGACCAGTCCTATTGCATTGCGCAACTGGCGCATGCCCAATAGTGACCCGGAAGTGAAGCCGCAAAGATTAATTTCAATGATTGCAAGATCAGAGATTGTAGCTGCAGCATCATCAAGGGACAGGTGAGTTTGGTACTTCTTCGAAAAGTCACCACCTACAGTATTTGTAGATGATGAGCATTTTGGGAATTGTGAGCTTGACACCCTGCTTAACATATTTATCCCCCCCCCAAAACAGCTTCTGGAGTCCCTGTGTAAGTTACCCCTAAAACCCTTACTACAGCAGTAATTGTATAGATAGTTGACAATAATAAACAACTTACAACTCCAACAACCCAAAGCCAGGTAAAAACTGAATAAACGTTATGAAGACAAACTGAACTTTCATCAAATCTGCGCAAGTTTCACGTACGAATGCTAAGAACATCTGCGCAAGTTTCACGTACGAGTGCTAATAACGTCCCCACGAATGAGCTATTGTGTTCTGACTGCGCAAGGTCAGTGCACTCTCAGCTAATAACCTGCGCAAGTTTTTTTTTGGTACGAATACATCCCAAGTTTCAGTACAGAAGGCGGTTTCACGTACGCTTCCACGGAAGGAGAAGACCCCTCCACCTTGGAGCAGGCTGATGCGCCCAGCTGGAGCCAGGTATATATTTAGTAGCCTAAATTGTGATTGTGTGAATATTAATGCTGTAAACGTTAAAATGTGAAACAATTAACACCCTGAACTCAGAATTGTGAAAAAAGCTGCCAAAAATTGCGCACACTTCGAAAAAGTGTTGGTGCAACATATCGATACATATATAGTGTATACATACATCCAGTAGTGGCAAAAAAATGCCTTATACAACATTGGTGATCTGCTTGGAAAATGCAGGGGTCCAAATGATAGCCTTTTGGATCTTTTTTAAAATTTATCTGCTCGTTCATAAGTTTACAATTGGATGATTGAGGAGGCCATAAACCAAAAAACAGGTGTTTGATTTTTGTTTTTATTTGCACACAGGATGAGCTGACCCAGGATGATGCCGGGACAAGTGGTATGGAGAAGGAGGACATGACCAGCGAGAGCCAGGAGGTGGCTGGGCCCAGCACGAGCCAGACTGACAGCCAGACTGTATTAAGAAGTCTACCTCCACCCTGCCCTTACCCCCAAGAAGGCCAGGAGGATGACCATTGTTGAGGAGGAATCACTCCAACTTATTCGGAAGGCGAGTGCGATTCTCGAAAGACCCCCCATTCCAGAAGAGGCCTATGCCACCTACTTGGCCAGCAGGTTGCTGGAAATGGAGAAGGGCCAACGGCACCTGTGTGAGGGCCTCATTTTTGAGGCTATTAAGGGGGTTTTGAGGGGTCAATTACGAGAATCCACCCGCCTGACACATGAAGGCCCGACAGCAACTTCTCCTCCTCCTCCTCCTCCTCTTCCTTCTTCTCCTCCTCCTCCTCCTCCTCCTCCTCCTACCACAAGTCAGCCTCCAAGGAAGCGTGCAGGGAAGACTGCAGGGAAGAGTGCAGGGCAGCGTGGTGGGAAGAGTCGGAAGTGATTGCCTGGCTTCAGTCTGGTCTCACAGAAGACACAGGCTGTTGTAGTGCCACAGCTTGGGGACATAGATGTCATCTGCTGCTGTTCCTGGTCTGTCTGATTCCTGGTCAATCTTCTTGTGCTCCCTATATTGGATGAAATGTGCCCAAGCTTAATTTTTGGCTTCACAAACTTGATGTCTGCCGTTGGGGCAAAAAGTCTTCTCAAAATCGCAAAGTGGCTCCAGTGTTGCCTTCCTATTTTGTTTTGCCTTGTTTGTTTAAACCAGAATAAATGGTAATTTAATTTTCAGAAAATAATGATATACGTGCTTGTTATTCAAAAACATAATTTCTTTAGGAGTAGGCAGGTACATGTCTAAACATTCATTTGACAATACAAGTGTAAAGTGCAACTTCAATGGAACTGCAAGTGCAGTCGCTGGAAAGGTGAGGGTTAAGATCTGAATTAAGGGCAAGCTCTGCTGACTCCACAATTGTATCATGTGTAATAACAAATCCTTTTGATAACCAACAAATAATAAAATATATCTAAATAGAGATATATGTACATATATAATATATATATATATATATATATATATATATATATATATATATATATATATATATATCTAAATAGATATATATATATATATATATATATATATATATATATATATATATATACACACGTATATATCTATATATCTATATATATTTAAATATATATATATATATATGTATATATAGATATATATTTTTTTGGGTTTATTGAGAAATATAGATATATTTTTTAATTTGGTGATTTGGATATATATATCTATATCTATATCTATATCTATATCTATATCTATATCTATATATATATAGAGATATAGATATATATATATATATATATATATATACAAATATATAACTTCACTAAAGAATGCTGAAGAAAAAACGTTCGGGAGTACTCTGCGTGAATATACAAGCAGCAAGGCAAAATCATTCTTCAAGTACGATAACATACAAATCCCGCTGTCAGAAAAAAAAAAAAAAAGATCAGCAGCGTGACGATTGTGTGAGCTTCAAAACGAAGGCTAGTTTTACCAGACCGAGCGAGTCCGTGACATACTAGCTACTGAGCATGCGTCCTTTTTGGTACGCCGGACCATACTACACACGGCCGGATTATCCGCTGGACTGCCAAGTCCAGCGGATAATTTTAAAAAACAAAACTTAAAACTTTAGTCCGCCGTACTTTGGCCAAAAAAAAGTCCGCCGGCGCCCACACACGAGGGGATTATCCGCTGGACTTCAGTCCAGCGGATAATCCCGCGGGATTGTCCCTTCGTGTGTACGCGGCATTAGAGACAATGCGGTGTGGACTCGAGTCTGCCGGTCCAGGCTCCTGGAGCTCCTCTTGCAGGGTCACTGGGTGCAGGGAAGCTCACTGCTGCTGCCTTCAGACTACGAGGTCACCCTTGTTTTCCAGGCTGAAGGACAAGATGGCACTGTCCCACAGGTAACTGGCAAGATTGCCCTGCAATCTTATGTTAGTACAGCAATTTCCCCCACTGAGCTATTGTGTTCTGACTGGTCAGCACTCTCAGCCTTTTTTGGTCATACCCCTTCAACAGAAGGCGGCCGAAAGGCCAACTTCTGTTGGAACGGCTGCTGAACACACAGGCCCTTTAGGGGGAGCAAATTACTTACCTTGCTCGGGTGCTGACAGCTCAAGCTACGCCACTGGCGGCGCCGCCCCCAGCGCAGAAAGGACACTACAAGCAGTGGTCTCGTCACAGGGGTGTAGCTCACTTGGCAGAGCAGGTTGGAGTAAGCTGGTAAGCAGGCTGTGGGAAGGTGAGAGGTAGGTGTAGCTTTTTTGTGGGGGGGGGGGGGGGGGCAGGGGAGAACCCCTCGGTTTAGTATGGGGGGATAGGAGTCTCTCTCTCTCTCTCTCTCTCTCCCCCCCTCTCTTATTCACCCTTTTCTCATCCCCCTTTCTCTTCCCACCTCTGAAAAGGTGGAGCTCTAATAGGAAGAGGTGGAGCATAAACCAGAAGGGGTGGGGGTTTACAGATGATGGGTTGGATCTTAAACAGGAAGAAGTAGGACAAATTTAGATGGGGCACCCAGTTTTAGTCTTGCATAGGGCAGCACAAAACCAATTTATACCACCAATTAAAGCACCTCTAATGCTATGCTTCTGGTTCACTCTATCCTAGTCATCCTGTTCACCCTATCCTGTTATATTCTATCCTTCCTCTTTATCCAATCTTATTCTTCCTCTCTATCCTGTCCAGCATTTCTATCTTATATTTTCTATATTTTTAAAAAAACTGATCTTTTTCTATGTAGGGTGCAGAGCTCAGACTGGCTGCTCATAGCACATTCACAGCCCTGGAAGACCCTATCCCAGTACAGCCTGCACATTCTGAATGCTGTATAAGGAGGTAGTTGCTCTGCTTCCAGGCTGACAATGTGAGCTTAAAAAAGATCCAGACGTGGGTTTCCGGGCACAGCAGGGTACATCTCACCCCTGAATTACATCCGATAGTTGAAAGAATAAGTCATTCCACTGCTATATACTTTTTCAATGAACCTTATTCATCTCTAACACATTTTATATTAGGGCTTAGTAAGGGTGCAACACGTCAAAGGGGAGCCTGTGTTACTTCAAATACAAGGCACTATAATACAGTCATATGCAAATTGGGCAACATTTTATTCTCACAGAGTTAACAAATCTGTAAAAAAATATGCTTAAAGCTGGCCATACACGGGTCGAATTTCGAAAGGACTTTCGTATGAATTTCGCACCATTAATGGGCTGCAGCAACGGCCGATTTTCGTGCGGCCACCGAATTGTAAAAATCCGATATGTTGGACATTTTTTTAAAAAAAAACAAACGATTTTTGAACCAATGATGGGAGAAATGTGCAAGAAAAGAAGATTCCCAGACACGAAAATTATTTTCTGTAGGAACAGGAGGTGAAATTGAAGGTTTGGTTGGTCGAATTTCGAAATCAATGGTGGCACCATCGAATCACAAAACGCACAAATTTTCTGATTTTCAAAAGAAAGTTCTTTCGAAATTCGACCCGTGTATGGCCAGCATAAGTTACATTTATAGCTTAATGGCATTGAAGTCAAAGGAGGTGATTTTGATTTATGATGAACAAATGTGTGCTGGGCAAGCTATTGCCAAACAAAGATAATTAGCAATGGGAAAAATAAAAGAACTCCTTTAAATTACAGGTTTGAGCGGGCAGTACACACGGGCAGAAAAAGTCGAGAGACAATTGCTGGTACAAAAAATACCGGCCAACATTCTGCCAATGTGTAAGTCGGTAAATCGGAAAATCAGCAGCCAAACGACTCCCGATCAGCGTTCTCAGCAAATGGTAGAGAGCACTGATCGGAGTGTTGGGGGGGTCATCCTTGCATGGTTAGTACAGCGGCTCCCGACTGGAGCGGTCAGTTTGTGTGTTCTGGCACCATAAAAATTTAAGTATTTTTTCTTGTCCTAAGCTGGGACTGCCCTGGGGATTGGGGAAGGATGTGTAGTGCAGTCCCAACACACTTATTTGAGCAAGCCCTAAAAAAGAGGAAATTACTGTATATACTCGAATATAAGCCAAAATTTTCAGCCCTTTTTTAGGGCTGAAAGTCCCCCCCTCGGCTTATATTCGAGTCACCGCCGTCTGCCTACATGAACAGCGTGTCATGCAGACAGACGGCAGTTTTCAAAAGCCGTGCCTCCTCCCGCCCGTCCGTGATAGGCGGACACTAATTTTCCCAGCAGTAAGTCAGTGTGCAGTGTTCTGCCTATCACGGACGTCCTGTCATTCTCATCTCATGGATGAGGATGAGAGGACGTCCGTGATAGGTGGAACACTGCACACTGACTGCTGGGAAAACAGCGTTCCTCCTATCACGGACGAGGAGGAGGAGGAGGCGCGGCTTTTGTAATTTTAGAATGGCGCCTTACACGCTGTGGGGGGACAGAGCGAGACTGCATCGGCAGATGACAGATGACACAGGACCCGCAGATCGGCACAGGTAGGCTGCAATGGGGACACAGGGGGCGTCTGTACAGGGGACATGCAGCTGCAGATGGGCATTGCTGACCCTCTTTTCCACTTACAGTAGCTGCTGCATTTTTTACCCTCGGCTTATACACGGGTCAATGTGTTTTTCCCAGTTTTTTGTGGTGAATTAGGGGCCTCGGCTTATATTCGGGACGGCCTATACTCGAGTATATAAGTTCTGCTCTAAAACAACTTTTACTGAACTGCGGGAACTTGTTACGTTACTTGGCCCTTGCGGGTGTAAATAGTAACTACATCTCAGAGTATCCATAGTGGTCTATACTGTCGGGTCCCAGATGACGTGACGGATCCCAGATGACTGCGCGGCCAATCACGGCGTGCGGCGCCGCTCGCGCATGCGCAGTGGGTGCCCGACTGTAAAGCCACAGCAGGGTGCCCACAGTTACAATGCCGGCGCCGCCAAGCGGAGGGGGGGACGAGCTGGGCTTCGATCCCCCGGATCGCTGGACTCTGGAACAGGTAACTGTCCGATTATTAAAAGTCAGCAGCTGCAGTATTTGTAGCTGCTGACTTTTCATTTTTTATTTTTTTTTAATGGAAACTCCTCTTTAAGAATGGATTTTAAAGTTCAAACAAAAGTATCATTTTATGATAGCAGTCTGGGTGTCTCCCAGGCCTCTGCAAACACATCCACCCTGAGAGTTACACAACAAATATTTCTACAGAATTCAGAATGATCAGGAAATTTTTATATGTTTTCCTTGGGCTTTCCACCTCCTAAAAGTGGAGCCTTAACCATTTCTGCTCTTCCTGTTTGTTTTGAATCTACAGTAGATAGCAGGGATAGGCATGGACCAAGGCTGTGGCGGACATTTTCCAAAGTACAGATCTTAGTGTAGAACACCAAGGTACATTTCAAATTAAAACCATCAAAAAACACTCTGTCTACTCTCTGGGCTAGTTCTACAAGTAAAAATAAGTTTAAAATAACATTTATATAAAGACTGCTTGTGGTATGAGCATTGGCGTGTGCACAGGGTGTGCCAGGTGTGCCTGGGCACACCCTAATCACCCTGTGCTACACAGATTCCCCCTTGTGCTACACAGATTCCCCCTACTGTTTGGCTTCAGAGAAAGAGACTGGGGAATCTCTGTCCTCTTTTTCTGTATCTAAAGTAAGACATCAGGGTTTGTTTAGACCCCTGATATTTCACTAAAGACCCCCAATGGGGCTCCAAAAAATTGTAAAAAAAAAAAAAAACTATTGTATAAAAATTATAAAATTGTAAACACAATATAATAATAAACTACTGACACCTCCACTGCTCTACTGAAACCAACCTCTGCCCTACTGACACTGCCCACTGCCCTATATACATTTACACACACAAACGTGTGTTTGAGCTTTGTGGTGCACCCCCTAATGCAATAGGATGTGCACACCTATGGGTATGAGATTTCATGCATGGCACACGGGACAGACAGAGAATGTATGCATGGCACATGGGACAATCAGAGATTGCATACATGGCACATGGGACAATCAGAGATTGCATACATGGCACATGGGACAATCTGAAATTGCATGCATGGCACGTGGGACAGTCAGAGTCTGAGATTGAATGTTCCATGTATGCAATCTCAGACTCTGTATACATGGCACATGGGACAGTCAATCTCTGACTGTCCCGTGTGCCATGTATGCAATCTCTGAGTCAGAGATTGCATACATGGCACACGGAACAGTCAGAGATTGCATACATGGCACACGGGACAGTCAGAGATTGCATACATGGCACACGGGACAGTCAGAGATTGCATACATGGCACACGGGACAGTCCGAGATTGCATGCATGGCACACGGGACAGTCAGAGATTGCATTCATGGCACACGGGACAGTCAGAGATTGCATTCATGGCACATGGGACAGTCAGAGATTGCATGCATGGCACATGGGACAGTCAGAGATTGCATACATGACACACCGGACAGTCCGAGATTGCATACATTGCACAAGGGAAGGGCTGGTACAATAAAATACAATAATATACACAGCTTGCTTCACTTATATCTAGACTGTGCTGTATACTGCCAACCCCTTTAAAACTCTGGTTCAGTCGCATCTGGAGTATTCCGTCCAGTTCTCAAAAGGGATGTGCTGGAGCTGGAGAGAGTCCAGAGATGAGTAAAATTAATATGGGGACTGGAGAACCTCAATTATGAGTGTAGCGGTCACACTTTAACCACTTTCAGACCGGACCAATTTGCAGCCAAAGGACCAGGCCCCTTTTTGCGATTCGGCACTGCGTCGCTTTAACTGACAATTGCGCGGTCGTGCGACGTGGCTCCCAAACAAAATTGGCGTCCTTTTTTTCCCACAAATAGAGCTTTCTTTTGGTGGTAGTTGATCGCCCCTGCGGTTTTTATTTTTTGCGCTATAAACAAAAATAGAGCGACAATTTTGAAAAAAATGCATTATTTTTTACTTTTTGCTATAATAAATATCCCCAAAAAATATATAAAAAAACGTTTTTTTTCCTCAGTTTAGGCCGAAAAGTATTCTTCTACATACTTTTGGTAAAAAAAATCGCAATAAGCGATTATTGATTGGTTTGCGCAGAAGTTATAGCGTTTACAAGATAGGGGATAGTTTTATAGCATTTTTTATTAATAATTTTTTTTATTAGTAATGGCGGCGATCTGCGATTTTTTTTTTTTTTTTTTTTTTTTTTTGTGACTGCGACATTATGGCGGACACATCGGACATTTTTGACACATTTTTGGGACCATTGTCATTTATACAGCAATCAATGCTATTTAAATGCATTGATTCCTGTATAAATGACACTGGCAGTGAAGGGGTTAACCACAAGGGGCAGTGTAAGGGTTAAGTATGCCTAGGGGTGTGTTTCTTACTGTGGGGGGGCGTGGCTGTCAGCTAGTGAATGCTGATCTCTGCTCCAATCACAGGGAGCAGAGATCGGCATCACTAGTTGCTAGGCAGAACGGGGAGATGCTGTTTATCTCGGCATCTCCCCATTCAGCCTTCCCGTGAGACAATCGCGGGGGTCCCGACCGGCGCGGGAGCGCGCCGCTCCCGGCGCGCTCCCGATGGCACGGACAGGCTTAAAGGAGGGACTTATATATACGCCCTCCTGCCTGTCCGTGCCATTCTGCCGACGTATATCGTCGTGCGACGGTGGGCAAGTGGTTAACAAGTGTGCGCTATAAGTGGAAATTTTGTTTTTTTTTCATCAGAACATGGGGTTCTGAGGGTTAATTGTACAGGTTTAACTTTGGCATCAGTTTGGCTGGGCTGTACTAGGGTTCTGCCTGGTCATAGGTGCAGTGAGTGTATCCATGACAGGTTAAGAACCAGGCCTGGTTGGACGTTTTGGGTACCAATCTTCCCCGGAGCCAATCAGTGGGCGCGTCTGGCCCCGCTGTGTAGTCTGGGGAGGGGTACTTAAGGTGCTGAAGTCACATGGTTCGGGGTTCGGCCGCAGTCTTGCTTCCTGGTTCTGGACTAGGGTAGCCCCATGAGGGGTCCCGGGCCTAGGAGCGTTTGCTGTCACGCAAACATGGTCAGTCTGACTAGCCCCATGGACCCGCATGGTCTGGGGTGGGGATCCGTCTGTTCCCGAGTTTTGGAGCCAGTTAGCCCAAGGCCCAGTAACTGAGGGAGGATTTAAGGCGTCCCGGTGTGCTCTCAGTATTGGAGGGACACGGCAACTTGTACTAGTGACCAGGGGAGGACTCTTTGGAGGAGGGCCAACAAGCTGGCATCTCAGTAAAAGCCTGGGAGCTGAGTTATTTGGACACTACAAAATCCACACTTCCACAGTACTGCCAAGGAGACAGAGAAAGTTCCAGGTACTGTGAGAAAGGTTCCTATTCATCTGCAGTTACAAGTTTATTCTGTGTCAGAGACTTTTGCAAGTTTCCGGATCACATTTTTGGCTGCTAGACCTCTGGCTAGAGGTCTATCCGGCATTGAAGTGCCCAGCTGCGAGTGGCTACTTTCTGGGTTGATTAGAGACATTCAGTGGATGTCAGCAGTTCAAGGTGCCTGAGTTTCTTCACCCTTGCCCTCTATTCCTATCTGAGACTGTGTAATGTTGGTTGTTGCCACTGCAGAATAAAAACCTTAAAAAGGACTTTTATGTGTCAGCATCCAAAGTTGTTAGGTACTAACCCTGGGAACCCCTGGACATTCACCGACAAGCCAAGAGGAGATAACCGGTAAGCCCAAAAGTCAAGGCAGCCCCTCAAGGGGTTATGGCCGCTACATGAGGAACGACTTCAAGCACTACATTTATTCTAAGGTAAATAACAGGGGGTGATATCTACGCTAAAATAGTGAAGTACATGAGAAAAAACAGTAGCTGACATAAATATTATTGATTGTAATGTAGCATAAACATGAAAAGTCCGTATGCAGCACTAAAAAGTATGAAGTAAATGAAGGACAAACGGTGAACAAAGTTTAACGAAGGAGCTGAGACCCTCACACCAGCTTCAATGTATATTCATAACTAGGGTTGAGCGAACCCGAACTGTAAAGTTCGGGTCCGTACCGTGACTTTTGGGTGTTCGGGACCAGACCCGAACCCGAACTATTGGCTGTAAGTTCGGGTTCGGGTCCGGTGTTGGCGCCTTTTTAACAGCTGCAGGGCAGCCAATCGACGCTAGTTTCACTAGTGTGCCCTTAGAAGCCATCACAGCCATGCCTACTAATGGCATGGCTGTGATTGGCCAGTGCAGCATGTGACCCAGCCTCTATATATAGTCCAGACACACAGCACACAGCGTCATTCTGCTATAGACAGGTTCCTGTGCTGCTGAGAGAGAAGATTTTTAGGAGTTAGTGTAATAAAGTCAGTCAGTCAGTCCACATCCCTTCTCTATCAACCCCCTCTCTATCTCATGCCCTCTCTCTCCCCCATCTCTCTCACCCCCCCCCCCCACCTGCCTTCTCTCTCAAAACCCTCTCTCACCTTTTTATCATCCCCCTTTCTCTTCCCACCTCTGAAAAGGTGGAGCTCTAATAGGAAGAGGTGGAGCATAAAGCAGAAGGGGTGGGGTTTACAGATGATGGGGTGGATCTTAAACGGGAAGAAGTAGGACAAATTTAGATGGTGGGGCACCCAGTTTTAGTCTTGCATAGGGCAGCACAAAACCAAATTATACCACCAATTAAAGCACATCTAATGCTATGCTTCTGGTTCACCCTATCCTAGTCATCCTGTTCACCCTATCCTGTTATATTCTATCCTTCCTCTTTATCCAATCTTATTCTTCATATCTATCCTGTCCAGCATTTCTATCTTATATTTTCTATATTTTTAAAAAAACTGATCTTTTTCCAATGTTTCCTGTATTTTTCTATGTAGGGTGCAGAGCTCAGACTGGCTGCTCATAGCACATTCACAGCCCTGGAAGACCCTATCCCAGTACAGCCTGCACATTCTGAATGCTGTATAAGGAGGTAGTTGCTCTGCTTCCAGGCTGACAATGTGAGCTTAAAAAAGATCCAGCCGTGGGTTTCCGGGCACAGCAGGGTACATCTCACCCCTGAATTACATCCGATAGTTGAAAGAATAAGCCATTTCACTGCTATATACTTTTTCAATGAACCTTATTCATCTCTAACACATTTTATATTAGGGCTTAGTAAGGGTGCAACACGTCAAAGGGGAGCCTGTGTTACTTCAAATACAAGGCACTATAATAGTCATATGCAAATTGGGCAACATTTTATTCTCACAGAGTTAGCAAATCTGTCAAAAAATATGCTTAAAGCTGGCCATACACGGGTCGAATTTCGAAAGAACTTTCTTTCGAAAATCTTATCTAAGAATTTTCGGATGAATTTCGCACCATTAGTGGGCTGCAGCAACGGTCGATTTTCGTGCGGCCATCGAATTTTAAAAATCCGATATGTTGGACATTTTTTAAAAAAAATAACGATTTTCGAACCAATGATGGGAGAATCGTGCGAGAAATGTAATTGAAAAAGAAATGCGCATGTGCAAGAAAAGAAGATTCCCAGACACGAAAATTATTTTCTGTAGGAACAGGAGGTGAAATTGAAGGTTTGGTTGGTCGAATTTCGAAATCAATGGTGGCACCATCGAATCACAAAACGCACAAATTTTCTGATTTTCAACCGTGTATGGCCAGTAAGGATGGGCCCGGTGCTCGATGCGAACCCACGTTCGCATCGAGCACCGGGCGTTCGCTCGCTCGGCGAGCCCAGAACTATTTTGGCCGCTCGCATCACGTTCGTGTGATGCGCGCGGCCCCGCAATGCATTGCGGCCGGCGCGGCCGACGCAGTGCATTGCTGGCTGATGATTGGCCAAGCATGCACTGTGACCCCGCATGCTTGGCCAATCACAGCCCCGGAAACTCGAAGAGCCATAATTGGCTACAGGCAGGACGCCTGTAGCCAATTACAGCTCAGGGGCTGTAGTACACGCCCCCCCCTATAAATCGCCGCCACGCCGTCTGCGCCGGTCACATGCTGTTCCGGCGCAGATTGAGCAGGCTGTTTCTGTGACACTCTGCTGCATTTAGATAGATAGAGAGATTCACTTGCAGAGATTGAGTTAGATAGATTCAGTTACAAAGATTGATTGACAAAGAGGGGCTTGTAGTGTGCTCGTGGCAGGCAGGCAGAGCTCCTATATTTTGTTACCAGAAGCACCTATAGGACTTGTAGTGTGTTCGTGGCAGGCAGGCAGAGCTCCTATATTTTGTTACCAGAAGCACCTATAGAACTTGTAGTGTGTTCGTGGCAGGCAGGCAGAGCTCCTATATTTTGTTCCCAGAAGCACCTATAGGACTTGTAGTGTGTTCGTGGCAGGCAGGCAGAGCTCCTATATTTTGTTACCAGAAGCACCTATAGGACTTGTAGTGTGTTAGTGGCAGGCAGGCAGAGCTCCTATATTTTGTTACCAGAAGCACCTATAGGACTTGTAGTGTGTTCGTGGCAGGCAGGCAGAGCTCCTATATTTTGTTACCAGAAGCACCTATAGGACTTGTAGTGTGTTAGTGGCAGGCAGGCAGAGCTCCTATATTTGTTACCAGAAGCACCTATAGGACTTGTAGTGTGTTCGTGGCAGGCAGGCAGAGCTCCTATATTTTGTTCCCAGAGGCACCTATAGGACTTGAAGTGTGTTAGTCCCATTACACACACAGAGCTATATTTTCTTCCCAGAAGCACCTATAGGACTTGAAGTGTGTTAGTCCCATTACACACACAGAGCTATATTTTCTTCCCAGAAGCACCTATAGGACTTGAAGTGTGTTAGTCCCATTACACACACAGAGCTATATTTTCTTCCCAGAAGCACCTATAGGACTTGAAGTGTGTTAGTCCCATCACACACACAGAGCTATATTTTCTTCCCAGAAGCACCTATAGGACTTGAAGTGTGTTAGTCCCATCACACACACAGAGCTATATTTTGTTCCCAGAAGCACCTATAGGACTTGAAGTGTGTTAGTCCCATTGCACACACAGAGCTATATTTTCTTCCCAGAAGCACCTATAGGACTTGAAGTGTGTTAGTCCCATTACACACACAGAGCTATATTTTCTTCCCAGAAGCACCTATAGGACTTGAAGTGTGTTAGTCCCATCACACACACAGAGCTATATTTTCTTCCCAGAAGCACCTATAGGACTTGAAGTGTGTTAGTCCCATTACACACACAGAGCTATATTTTGTTCCCAGAAGCACCTATAGGACTTGAAGTGTGTTAGTCCCATTACACACACAGAGCTATATTTTCTTCCCAGAAGCACCTATAGGACTTGAAGTGTGTTAGTCCCATTACACACAAAGAGCTATACTTTGTTCCCAGAAGCACCTATAGGACTTGAAGTGTGTTAGTCCCATTACACACACAGAGCTATATTTTCTTCCCAGAAGCACCTATAGGACTTGTAGTGTGTTCGTGGCAGGCAGGCAGAGCTCCTATATTTTGTTACCAGAAGCACCTATAGGACTTGTAGTGTGTTCGTGGCAGGCAGGCAGAGCTCCTATATTTTGTTCCCAGAGGCACCTATAGGACTTGAAGTGTGTTAGTCCCATTACACACACAGAGCTATATTTTGTTCCCAGAAGCACCTATAGGACTTGAAGTGTGTTAGTCCCATTACACACACAGAGCTATATTTTGTTCCCAGAAGCACCTATAGGACTTGAAGTGTGTTAGTCCCATTACACACACAGAGCTATATTTTCTTCCCAGAAGCACCTATAGGACTTGAAGTGTGTTAGTCCCATTACACACACAGAGCTATATTTTCTTCCCAGAAGCACCTATAGGACTTGAAGTGTGTTAGTCCCATTACACACACAGAGCTATATTTTCTTCCCAGAAGCACCTATAGGACTTGAAGTGTGTTAGTCCCATTACACACACAGAGCTATATTTTCTTCCCAGAAGCACCTATAGGACTTGAAGTGTGTTAGTCCCATTACACACACAGAGCTATATTTTGTTCCCAGAAGCACCTATAGGACTTGAAGTGTGTTAGTCCCATCACACACACAGAGCTATATTTTCTTCCCAGAAGCACCTATAGGACTTGAAGTGTGTTAGTCCCATTACACACACAGAGCTATATTTTGTTCCCAGAAGCACCTATAGGACTTGAAGTGTGTTAGTCCCATTACACACACAGAGCTATATTTTGTTCCCAGAAGCACCTATAGGACTTGAAGTGTGTTAGTCCCATTACACACACAGAGCTATATTTTCTTCCCAGAAGCACCTATAGGACTTGAAGTGTGTTAGTCCCATCACACACAAAGAGCTATACTTTGTTCCCAGAAGCACCTATAGGACTTGAAGTGTGTTAGTCCCATCACACACACAGAGCTATATTTTGTTCCCAGAAGCACCTATAGGACTTGAAGTGTGTTAGTCCCATCACACACACAGAGCTATATTTTCTTCCCAGAAGCACCTATAGGACTTGAAGTGTGTTAGTCCCATCACACACACAGAGCTATATTTTGTTCCCAGAAGCACCTATAGGACTTGAAGTGTGTTAGTCCCATTACACACACAGAGCTATATTTTGTTCCCAGAAGCACCTATAGGACTTGAAGTGTGTTAGTCCCATCACACACACAGAGCTATATTTTGTTCCCAGAAGCACCTATAGGACTTGAAGTGTGTTAGTCCCATTACACACACAGAGCTATATTTTGTTCCCAGAAGCACCTATAGGACTTGAAGTGTGTTAGTCCCATCACACACACAGAGCTATATTTTCTTCCCAGAAGCACCTATAGGACTTGAAGTGTGTTAGTCCCATCACACACACAGAGCTATATTTTGTTCCCAGAAGCACCTATAGGACTTGAAGTGTGTTAGTCCCATTACACACACAGAGCTATATTTTGTTCCCAGAAGCACCTATAGGACTTGAAGTGTGTTAGTCCCATCACACACACAGAGCTATATTTTGTTCCCAGAAGCACCTATAGGACTTGAAGTGTGTTAGTCCCATTACACACACAGAGCTATATTTTCTTCCCAGAAGCACCTATAGGACTTGAAGTGTGTTAGTCCCATCACACACACAGAGCTATATTTTCTTCCCAGAAGCACCTATAGGACTTGAAGTGTGTTAGTCCCATTACACACACAGAGCTATATTTTCTTCCCAGAAGCACCTATAGGACTTGAAGTGTGTTAGTCCCATCACACACACAGAGCTATATTTTGTTCCCAGAAGCACCTATAGGACTTGAAGTGTGTTAGTCCCATTACACACACAGAGCTATATTTTCTTCCCAGAAGCACCTATAGGACTTGAAGTGTGTTAGTCCCATTACACACACAGAGCTATATTTTCTTCCCAGAAGCACCTATAGGACTTGAAGTGTGTTAGTCCCATCACACACACAGAGCTATATTTTCTTTCCAGAAGCACCTATAGGACTTGAAGTGTGTTAGTCCCATCACACAGAGCTCCTCTATTTTCTTTGCATAAGCACCCACAGGACTTCTAGTGTGTTAGTGGCATCACACAGAGCTCCTATATATTCTTCTCAGCAGCACCCACAGGACTTCTAGTGTGTTAGTGGCATCACACAGAGCTCCTCTATTTTCTTTGCAGAAGCACCCATAGGACTTCTAGTGTGTTAGTGGCATCACACAGAGCTCCTATATATTCTTCTCAGCAGCACCCACAGGACTTCTAGTGTGTTAGTGGCATCACACAGAGCTCCTCTATTTTCTTTGCATAAGCACCCACAGGACTTCTAGTGTGTTAGTGGCATCACACAGAGCTCCTCTATTTTCTTTGCATAAGCACCCACAGGACTTCTAGTGTGTTAGTGGCATCACACAGAGCTCCTCTATTTTCTTTGCAGAAGCACCCACAGGACTTCTAGTGTGTTAGTGGCATCACACAGAGCTCCTATATATTCTTCTCAGCAGCACCCACAGGACTTCTAGTGTGTTAGTGGCATCACACAGAGCTCCTCTATTTTCTTTGCATAAGCACCCACAGGACTTCTAGTGTGTTAGTGGCATCACACAGAGCTCCTCTATTTTTCTTTGCATAAGCACCCACAGGACTTCTAGTGTGTTAGTGGCATCACACAGAGCTCCTCTATTTTCTTTGCAGAAGCACCCACAGGACTTCTAGTGTGTTAGTGGCATCACACAGAGCTCCTCTATTTTCTTTGCAGAAGCACCCATAGGACTTCTAGTGTGTTAGTGGCATCACACAGAGCTCCTATATATTCTTCTCAGCAGCACCCACAGGACTTCTAGTGTGTTAGTGGCATCACACAGAGCTCCTCTATTTTCTTTGCAGAAGCACCCATAGGACTTCTAGTGTGTTAGTGGCATCACACAGAGCTCCTATATATTCTTCTCAGCAGCACCCACAGGACTTCTAGTGTGTTAGTGGCATCACACAGAGCTCCTCTATTTTCTTTGCATAAGCACCCACAGGACTTCTAGTGTGTTAGTGGCATCACACAGAGCTCCTCTATTTTCTTTGCATAAGCACCCACAGGACTTCTAGTGTGTTAGTGGCATCACACAGAGCTCCTCTATTTTCTTTGCAGAAGCACCCATAGGACTTCTAGTGTGTTAGTGGCATCACACAGAGCTCCTCTATTTTCTTTGCAGAAGCACCCATAGGACTTCTAGTGTGTTAGTGGCATCACACAGAGCTCCTATATTTTCTTCTCAGCAGCACCCACAGGACTACCGACTACAATGGCTGGAAGACCGCCAAGGGGAGGCAGAGCGTGCAGAGCCAAGAACACAGGGCAGGCAGGCTCTGTTTCTAGTGGACGTGGCCGTGGACGTGGACGTGGTCGTGCATCGTCATCAGCACGTGGCCATGGGACACGCGCGTCTTTGTTTTCGGCAGCTGGACATGTGGAGCCGCATCATGCTGAAGGCTTGGTAGAATGGATGACCAAGCCCTCCTCATCCTCCTCATCCTCTCTCACCCAGGCTCAGGGTACTGACAGAGCATCATCAGCCACCCCTTCCCTAGACCCACCATGTCCTCCTGAGGAGTCCCCCGAACTCTTTGAGCACAGTGTTGGGTACATGCTCCAGGAGGATGCCCAACGATTCGAAGGCTCGGATGACGATACCCAGCTTGAGGAATCTGGCAGTACAGTTCCACCAGCTGCAGCTTACTGCCAGGTTTGCTCTAGTGGTGAAGAGGGAGGGGATGATGAGGTCACTGACTCCACGTGGGTGCCTCAAGGGAGAGAGGATGAGGAGGAGGACGAGGAGGAGGAGGATGCGGCGTCACATGTCCAACGAGGCAGGATGCCCCCTGGAGGCCAGGTAGAGGCCAGCACAGCAACTGTACAACACCGCAGAGCTCCGCCTGTGCAGGGCGCTGCCTCTGCACGTTATCAGAAAAGTTCTTTGGTGTGGGCCTTTTTTGAGACGAGTGCAGCAGATCGCACCACTGCTATTTGCAATATTTGTCTCAAGCGTATCTCGCGTGGCCAAAACATCAGCCGCTTTGGCACGACAAGCATGACCAGACATATGGCGACCTGCCATGCAGCTCGTTGGCAGGCACACATAAAAGACCCACACCAAAGAACTAAGCGGACCTCTCCTTGCTCCTCCTCAGCTGGGATCTCCATCCCCACTACACCTTCAGTCCTCTCTGAAAGCTGCTCTGAGAGGACTGAAGGTGTAGAATTCGGTGTGTCACAACCAAGTACTTGCAGTACACCGACGTCCGAATGCAGCAGGCAAATTTCCCTGCCCCAGCTGCTGGACCGTAGAAAGAAGTACACTCCCAGCCATCCACATGCCCAGCGGTTGAATGCTAGCCTTGCTAAATTGCTAGCACTTCAACTGCTGCCTTTTCAGTTGGTAGACTCGGCCCCCTTCCGTGAGTTTGTTCAATGTGCGGTTCCTCAGTGGCAGGTTCCCAAACGCCACTTTTTCTCGCGGAAGGCGATTCCGTCTCTCTACCGGCATGTGGAGGGCAATGTCCATGCCTCGCTGGACAGGGCGGTCAGCGGTAAGGTGCATATTACCGCTGACTCATGGTCCAGCAGGCATGGACAGGGACGGTACCTTTCTTTCACGGCCCATTGGGTCACTCTATTGGCAGCTGGGAGGGATGCAGGACAAGGTGCAGTAGTGTTGGAGGTTGTTCCGCCACCACGCCTCCAAAACGCGATTACTGCTACTGGTTGTGACACACCTCTCTCCTCCACCCCCTCCTCTTCTTCTTCCTCCAGTGCTCTGTCCTTGGAACCAGCGGTGCTCCGTAGGCGTACAAGGGGCTACGCAAGTACGCAGGCAAAAAGATGCCATGCCGTGCTTGCGCTGGTGTGTTTGGGGGACAGGAGCCACACTGGGCCAGAGGTTCTGGCAGCTCTGCAGGGGCAGGCCGAGAGGTGGTTGACGCCACGTCAGCTTAAGCCAGGAATGGTCGTTTCTGACAATGGCACCAACCTCCTCTCCGCCCTGCGACAGGGGCAGCTCACCCATGTGCCCTGCATGGCTCACGTCCTCAACCTGGTGGTGCAGCGGTTCTTGGGCAGGTTCCCAGGCTTACAGGATGTCCTGAGGCAGGCCAGGAAAGTCTGTGTGCATTTCCGCCGATCTTATAATGCCAGTGCTCGGCTGACTGAGCTGCAAAAGGAGCTGAACCTGCCCAAGAACCGCCTAATATCTGACATGCCCACCAGGTGGAACTCAACGTTGGCCATGCTGCAGCGACTGCACACGCAGCAGAGGGCCATCAATGAGTACCTTTGCGACTACGGCACCAGGACAGGGTCAGGGGAGCTTGGTTTTTTTTCCCCACGTCAGTGGAGCATGATCAGGGATGCATGCACTGTCCTCTCACCATTTGAGGAGGCCACGAGGATGGTGAGCAGTGACAGTGCATGCATCAGTGACACTGTCCCTCTTGTCCACCTGTTGGAGCATACGCTGCGTGGGATAATGGACAGGGCACTTGAGGCAGAACAGAGGCAGGAAGAGGAGGACTTCCTTGCCTCTCAAGGCCCCCTTTATCCGGACAGTGTTCCTTCTGTCCCACCCATCACACAGGAAGAGGATGAGGAGGAGGAGGAGGAGGAGGAGGATTGTGTGAGCATGGAGGTGGAGCCTGGCACTCAGCATCAGCAGCAGCAGTCTTTTAGGGATGATGTACAGTCCCAACAAGCCAGTGGACTTGTACGTGGCTGGGAGGAGGTGGCTGGCGATCATGTCATCCTCAGTGACCCAGAAGACTCCGGACCGAATGCCTCAGCTAACCTACGCTGCATGGCCTCCCTGATCCTGCAAAGCCTGCGGAAGGATCCTCGTGTTCTTCGGATCAAGGAGAGGGACCATTACTGGCTGGCCACTCTCCTTGATCCGCGGTACAAGGGTAAGGTTGCGGACCTTATCTTGCCGTCGCAGAGGGAGCAGAGGATGAGACATCTCAGGGAGGCCTTGCAGAAAGGTCTGTGCAACGCGTTCCCAGAAACTGGGAGGCTACAAACTCCTGGTCCTGGGCGACGAGTTGCTGAGGCTTCGGTCAGTGGCAGAAGGAGCGGTGGGGAAGGTGGACGTCTGACCGATGCGTTCAGACAATTTTTTAGTCCGCAGCCCCAAGGTATGATCGGTTCCAGCAACCATCGCCAGCGTCTGATATACATGGTGCAGGAATACCTTGGGCAAGGTCAGACTTGGACACCTTTCCCACCGAAAATCCTCTGGCTTACTGGGTCCTGAGGATGGATCACTGGCCAGAGCTTGCACAGTATGCAATTGAGCTACTGGCCTGTCCTGCCTCCAGCGTTCTTTCCGAACGCACATTCAGTGCTGCTGGAGGATTTGTGACTGATCATAGGGTGCGCCTGTCCACCGCCTCGGTTGATCGACTGACATTCATCAAAATGAATCAGTCTTGGATCACCACCAGCTACCAGGCACCTGAGGCGGATATAACCGAATAATTTTTAATGTCACATCCCTTCAAGACTGCCTATGCTGATGCTGAGTGACTGTCCTCTTATGTTCACTGACTATCCTCTTCCTCCTCCTCAATGATCCATGCCACAGCACCAGTGCCTAAGGCACAATTTTTCAGCCCCTGTTTAACAGGGGCGTGTACTTACAATTTTTTAAAAAAATGCTTCGCAACACGTGTGACTGCTGTGCTCCAAGTACAGTCTCTGTGAGGGCCGTGTTGCAGTGTTGTGGCACCAGCACCAGTGCCTAAGGCACAATTTTTCAGCCCCTGTTTAACAGGGGCGTGTACTTACAATTTTTTAAAAAAATGCTTCGCAACACGTGTGACTGCTGTGCTCCAAGTACAGTCTCTGTGAGGGCCGTGTTGCAGTGTTGTGGCACCAGCACCAGTGCCTAAGGCACAATTTTTCAGCCCCTGTTTAACAGGGGCGTGTACTTACAATTTTTTAAAAAAATGCTTCGCAACACGTGTGACTGCTGTGCTCCAAGTACAGTCTCTGTGAGGGCCGTGTTGCAGTGTTGTGGCACCAGCACCAGTGCCTAAGGCACAATTTTTCAGCCCCTGTTTAACAGGGGCGTGTACTTACAATTTTTTAAAAAAATGCTTCGCAACACGTGTGACTGCTGTGCTCCAAGTACAGTCTCTGTGAGGGCCGTGTTGCAGTGTTGTGGCACCAGCACCAGTGCCTAAGGCACAATTTTTCAGCCCCTGTTTAACAGGGGCGTGTACTTACAATTTTTTAAAAAAATGCTTCGCAACACGTGTGACTGCTGTGCTCCAAGTACAGTATCTGTGAGGGCCGGGTTGCAGTGTTGTGGCACCAGCACCAGTGCCTAAGGCACAATTTTTCAGCCCCTGTTTAACAGGGGCGTGTACTTACAATTTTTTAAAAAAATGCTTCGCAACACGTGTGACTGCTGTGCTCCAAGTACAGTCTCTGTGAGGGGTTGCAGTGTTGTGGCACCAGCACCAGTGCCTAAGGCACAATTTTTCAGCCCCTGTTTAACAGGGGCGGGTAATTACAAATCTTGATCTAATAGTTCACAGCAGGGCCCATTCCTGCGCCCACCAAGAGTAACTATGAGGGCCTGCAGTCTTGTGGCAACACCGTCCACCACCACCGCCAAAGGCCCAATTTTTCTGCCCTGTTCATCAGGTGCTTGCAATTACAAATCTTGATCTAATAACTCACAGCAGGGCCCATTCCTGCGCCCACCAAGAGTAACTATGAGGGCCTACAGTCTTGTGGCAACACCGTCCACCACCACCGCCAAAGGCCCAATTTTTCTGCCCTGTTCATCAGGTGCTTGCAATTACAAATCTTGATCTAATAACTCACAGCAGGGCCCATTCCTGCGCCCACCAAGAGTAACTGTGAGAGCTTACAGTCTTGTGGCAAAACCGTCCACCACCACCACCACCACCACCCCCAATTTTTCTGCCCTGTTCAACAGGTGCATGCAATTACAAATCTTGATCTATTAACTCACAGCAGGGCCCATTCCTGTGCCCACCAGTCTTGTGGCTACACCAACATCTAATAGGGCAAATTTCTGCAGAGTATATACGCCAGGCCCCTACTTTCAAACATCCAACTTACAAACGACTCCTACTTGCAAATGGAAAGAGAAAACAGGAAGTGAGAGGAAATCTACCCCTAGGAAGGGAAATTCTATCCTGTTAGATTTAATTTGGGAAAAAGGTATCTCCTCTCTACTGATACTTTATCACCAATCCTTGTTTCAATTAAAACCCCACTTTTCCAAAAACATTTGTCATTGGGACGGAAAGTGAGGTGACATGTTCTGAACAGATGTGCAAAGACAGCAAATGTTACAGGGGTGATAACCCCTCCCTATGTTCTCCAAAAAGCTTAAAAATAGATTTTTTTGGGATGGAGCTACACTTCATAATGTACCTGTTCAGATTCTACTTAAGATCAAACCTAAAGCCGCAAGTGGTTTTAAATGGCTTCTTTTTTTCCTTTACAAATGTCATTTTGTGCAAGGACAGTTCTAAACACGGGAAACACATGCCACTTCACAGGCATACTTTGGACACCCCCCAGGTACCATATTTAAAGGAAAATGTCACTTTTTTTTTTTCACTTTATGCATCATTAAAATGACTGCTCCCGAAAAAACGTTAGTTTTTAAAAGTTCTTTTTGCATTGATATATGTCCCCTGGGGCAGGACCCGGGTCCCCAAACCTGTTTTATGACATTAACATGCATATTGGCCGTTGTAATTAGCACTTTTGATTTCGAACGTTCGCGTCCATTATAACGTATAGGGTTCGAAAATTCGCGCGAACTTTCGGTCCGTTCGAAGGTTCTGGTTCGAACCGAACCCGGGGGTGTTCGGCTCATCCCTAATGGCCAGCATAAGTTACATTTATAGCTTAATGGCATTGAAGTCAAAGGAGGTGATTTATGATGAACAATTGTGTGCTGGGCAAGCTATTGCCAAACAAAGATAATTAGCAATGGGAAAAATAAAAGAACTCCTTTAAATTACAGGTTTGAGCGGGCAGTACACACGGGCAGAAAAAGTCGGGAGACAATTGCTGGTACAAAAAATACCGGCCAACATCCTGCCCATGTGTAAGTCGGTAAATCGGAAAATCAGCAGCCAAACGACTCCCGATCAGCGTTCTCAGCAAATGGTAAAGAGCACTGATCAGAGTGTTGGGGGGGTCATCCTTGCATGGTTAGTACAGCGGCTCCCGACCGGAGCGGTCAGTTTGTGTGTTCTGGCACCATAAAAATTATATATTTTTTCTTGTCCTAAGCTGGGACTGCCCTGGGGATTGGGGAAGGATGTGTAGTGCAGTCCCAACACACTTATTTGAGCAAGCCCTAAAGCTCTAAAACAACTTTTACTGAACTGCGGGAACTTGTTACGTTTCTTGGCCCTTGCGGGTGTAAATATTAACTACATCTCAGAGTATCCATATCGGTCTATACTGTCTATCTGTAGCCTCAAATTATGGTAACCACAATGGAGGGGGTATAGACAACAGAATGAAGCTGTGATGGGACTCTATATATAAATAACACACCACTGTATATACTGTACAACAGAGACTTATTTGTGTTGCTAAACAATTCCAGGGAAGTATTTAAAGTGGGGTTGCACAAAAAACAAAACAAAAAAAAATCATTAAAATTCCTAAAAAAAAATCACCTCTAAATGCCTGTTGCTAGGGGGTCCCTTGTAGTCTGCCTCCTTCAGTGCCTGCGCTGGTGACATCACTTCCCCTCGGCGCAGGAAGGTTTTCAGCTCTGCCCCCTCCCTCCTGTCAGTCATCTGGGACACGTGACAGGTCCCAGATGACTGCGCGGCCAATCACGGCGTGCCGCGCCGCTCGCGAATGCGCAGTGGGTGCCCGACTGTAAAGCCACAGCCGGGTGCCCACAGTTACAATGCCGGCGCTGCCAAGCGGAGGGGGGGACAAGCGGGGCTTCGATCCCCCGGATCGCTGGACCCTGGTACAGGTAACTGTCCGATTATTAAAAGTCAGCAGCTGCAGTATTTGTAGCTGCTGACTTTTAATTTTTTTTTTTTTGAACGGAAACTCCTCTTTAAGAATGGATTTTAAAGTTCAAACAAAAGTATCATTTTATGATAGCAGTCTGGGTGTCTCCCAGGCCTCTGCAAACACATCCACCCTGAGAGTTACACAACAAATATTTCTACAGAATTCAGAATGATCAGGAAATTTTTATATGTTTTCCTTGGGCTTTCCACCTCCTAAAAGTGGAGCCTTAACCATTTCTGCTCTTCCTGTTTGTTTTGAATCTACAGTAGATAGCAGGGATAGGCATGGACCAAGGCTGTGGCGGACATTTTCCAAAGTACAGATCTTAGTGAAGAACACCAAGGTACATTTCAAATTAAAACCATCAAAAAACACTCTGTCTACTCTCTGGGCTAGTTCTACAAGTAAAAATAAGTTTAAAATAACATTTATATAAAGACTGCTTGTGGTATGAGCATTGGCGTGTGCACAAGGTGTGCCAGGTGTGCCGGGGCACACCCTAATCATAAATAAAAAGAAAGTACTCAGCGCTGTCAGAACAAAAAATAATAAAACGAAGATGCTTGCTGCAACTTAGGTTAATTCAAAAAATACCTCATAAGCATAATACAATAAAATAGTGCAGCGCAAACATAGATGAAAATATAAGATATACCACAGGAAATAAAATAAGTCCAGAAGGAAATCAGTCTCAGTATAAAGTGCTAGTGCAAAATAGCAGCTTCCTAATTACGGTGACACACTCCAAAGAGAGATCTGTGATAGTGATCAGTTCAGGAAAAAATCCAAGTCAATCACAATAAAAGGTGCTAGTGCAAAATAGCAGCTACTGGTGACAAATGGTGACACAATCCAGAGAGATTTCTGTGGTGGTGGTCCCTTTAAAAAGAGTAATGATGGCCCCTCACCTCCCTGCTTCGACCTGCAATAGGTCACAAAGCAGTATGCAGCTAAGTCAGACTCTGGTCTCCAACCGTCAGGAATCGATCACAAACGCTACCAACCAGGTCCACAATGGTATCATTAGCCTGCACTCAGTCCCGAGTGCCGGCGTTGTAGGCAATGAGATCCAAAATGGCCGCGGGTGACGTCACTGGTGCTCCCTGTCCCTCGTACGCGTTACGTCCGAAAGGACTTCCTCAGCGTGGGGCAGTGCCGCAGGGCCCCCCTTTCCCCAGGGCACTCCCCATGTTGAGGGCATGCGGCCTGGTACGGCTCAGGAGGGGGGGGCGCTCGTTCGTCCCCACCCCCTTTCCTGACCGGCCGGGCTGTGTGCTCAGATAAGGGTCTGATATGGATTTGGGGGGGACCCCCACGCCGACGTGGGGATTCCCCTTTAAATCCATACCAGGTGACGGGGCTAGCGCGGCGGCATTGACTTCCTTCGCTACCTGGAGTCACGTTCTAAATGAACGGACTTTACTCCGTATGTGAGGCAAGTCCGTTCATTTCAAAAGTCCCGTGGACTTACACCAAAACTTCGGCGGATTGTCCGCCGGAAAAGTCCGGGGCGTATGTGGGCAAGTCCACACGTTCGGAAAGTCCGGCCGAAAAGTCCGATCGTGTGTACGTGGCATTAGGCGCAATGTCCAGGTTTCATTCTGCTGCAACCTATCTAGTATAGTACATTATAATAATGTTATTGGTATAAGGTGTGGTGAGGTTAGTTACAAAATCATGAGTATTTTTTATACACCATCATAAAAAGCACTCTATAAAAAATATTACGGATCAAATAATATTGACATTTAGAAAAGGCAAGATAAGGAGTATAGGGGATAAGAGGTAATCTGCTTTTATTAGGGTTTTAGCAAAGGGTCAGGGGCCTTTTCTGAATGCAGTAGGCCTGTGTGCAAGATCATAGGCTGGACACCCAACAAAGAGAACCTTACCACACTACAGCCACCTACACGTCTACATTTTGTAACACTCCCAACACAAATAGAAAATTTTCAGCAATAAAGCGACGTGCCTAATTCTGGATGTGGACGGAATGTGATAACAGTTGGAGGGTCTTAAAGGGACATAGTAACCTATTGTTGACTACCCCATGAATATGTGTGGCATAAGGACGCATGGGCCTAATGCTCACGTGCTACACATATGCATGCATGGTGCACCACTATTTACTGATTGCTCCCAGCTCATTGACTGAGCTGTCAGTGACAGCTTCTGGTCTACAGTTACGAATGGTAGGTGGGTCTACTGTACATGTGACCGTTTTGATCACATTGGTTACATGATCAGCAACTCTGCCTCCACCTCGCATCATTCAGAACCCCTTAAAGGTCGGCAGAATGTGTCAGCAAGGGATTGAAAAAAACAGACACGTACAACACTCAGTACAATCATTTTTATAAATGTAACCCTTTAATTACATATGCTTTTCAGTCTACCTTAAACAAAAACTTGATAAAATAGTCAGTGACTCCTTAGCAATTGACAATCATTGGTCTGGGGAATTGGTGGTCAGTGGCTGACTGGTAAAAATAAGCACCCTCATCAGTGCCCTTCAGTGAAAGAGAAAACGAAATTTTATGACAGAAACTAAGAAAAACATATTTTTTTTCAAAAATGTCGGTCTTTTAGTTTGTTTAGCTAAAAATAAAAACACCAGAGGTGATCAAATACCACCAATAGAAAGCTCTATTTGGGGGAAGAAAATGATAAAAATTTTGTTTGGGTACAGTGTTGCATGACCGCGCAATTGTCATTCAAGTATGACAATGAGTATCACAGGTACTATGATTATGGGCGCAACCATTATCCACCTAGGCCCCCCAGGGGTGGATTTAGGGGCATTTTCAGGGGTAGACCGCCACTCCATCACAATTATTACAACCAAGGGGGAGGGATGGAGATGGGTCTTCACATGACTGGGCTATTAATATTCCTGGCTATGCACTTTCGGAGAGACAGATTGCAAAAGATAGTAGGACAAACCCCAAAAAATTCTTCAAATATATTAATAGTAAAAAGGTCAAGTCTGAGCATGTAGGCCCTTTACAAAATAATCTAGAGTGGGTGACTGGGGACAAAGAGAAGGCTAATTTATTAAATACTTTCTTCAGCTCTGTGTATACAAAAGAGCATGGGCATGGGGGAGCTCATGTCCATAATGGGGGTGGTAGTGACACAGCCCCGAATGATCCACAATGGCTCAAAAGTGATATGGTCCAGAAATATTTACAGACAGAATAAAGGTGGATAAACCACCTGGACCTGATGGCATCCACCCACGGATCCTAAAAGAATTGAGCTCTGTAATTTCAAAGCCATTGTATTTCATTTTTAGGGACTCATTAATGATGGGAATAGTACCACTGGATTGGCGCAGGGCGAACGTGGTGCCTATATTTAAAAAGGGAACAAAGTCTTTACCAAGTAACTATAGACCTGTTAGTTTAACTTGTATAGTCAGGAAGATACTGGAGCGATTAATAAAAGACCACATAGACGAGTTCTTGCTGGAAAAAAATATTTTAAGCAACAGACAGCATGGGTTCATCAAAGACAGAAGTTGTCAGACAAACCTGATTTCTTTTTATGAGGAGGTAAGTAAAACCTTGGACAGAGGGGTGGCGGTGGACGTGGTATACTTGGATTTTGCAAAAGCTTTCGATACAGTTCCCCACACATGGCTCATGTGTAAGGTAAGGTCTACAGGTTTGGAAATATCGGTTTGTAAATGGATAGAAAACTGGCTAAATGACAGAATTCAGAGAGTCGTGGTTAATGATTCTTACTCTGAATGGTCTAAGGTTATCGGTGGTATACCCCAAGGTTCAGCGCTGGGACCCTTACTTTTTTAATCTCTTTATAAATGATATTGGGTCTGGGATTAAAAATACCATTTACATCTTTGCAGATGACACCAAGCTATGCAGTTGAATAACGTCCTTACAGGAGGTCTCCAATTTCCAAGCTGACATCAATGCTCTGTCTAATTGGGCGACTGTGTGGCAGATGAGGTTTAATGTTGATAAATGTAAAGTTATGCACTTGGGGGCTAAGAATATGCATGCATCATACATGCTAGGGGGAGTACAACTGGGGGAATCCGTAGTGGAGAAGGATCTGGGGGTTTTGGTAGATCATAAGCTCAATAATGGCATGCAATGCCAAGCTGAGGTTTCCAAAGCGAGCAAAGTACTTTCTTGTATTAAGAGAGGTATGGACTCCAGAGAGAGAGATATCATTTTGCCCCTGTTCAAATCATTAGTAAGACCTCATCTGGAATATGCAGTTAAGTTTTGGGCACCAGTTCTCAAAAACGATATCGGGGAACTGGAGAGAGTTCAGAGAAGGGCAACCAAACTGATAAGAGGCATGGAGGAGCTCAGCTATGAGGAAAGATTAGAGGAACTGAATTTATTCACCCTTGAGAAGAGGAGAATAAGGGGGGATATGATCAACATGTTCAAATATATAAGGGGTCCATATAGTGAACTTGGTGTTGAGTTATTCACTTTACGGTCAACACAGAGGACAAGGGGGCACTCTTTACATCTAGAGGAAAAGAGATTTCATCTCCAAATACGGAATGGTTTCTTCACAGTAAGAGCTGTGAAAATGTGGAATAGACTCCCTCCAGAGGTGGTTCTGGCTAACTCATTAGATTACTTTAAGAAAGGCCTGGATTCTTTCCTAAATGTACATAGTATAACTGGGTACTAACATTTATAGGTAAAGTTGATCCAGGGAAAATTATGATTGCCTCTTGGGGGATCAGGAAGGGATTTTTTTCCTCTGGAGTAGCAGATTGGAGCATGCTCTGCTGGGGTTTGTTTTTGCCTTCCTCTGGATCAACTGTGGGTATAGAATTGGGTATATTGGTTTGTACGATATTTTTTATTTTTTTATTTTTTATTTTTTTTAGGGTTGAACTGGATGGACTTGTGTCTTTTTTCAGCCTAGTTAACTATGTAACTATGTAACTTTACATTTTTGTAGGTAATTAGTAGGTTTGTGAAGGTATTTGGTGCCTAAAAATGGGCTTTATAAATATTGTGGTTATTGAAGAATACTGCATATTGAAATGAAAGTTTTTTGTGCTCAGACTAAAGCTTTTTACAAAGCTGGAATGGCAGAACTTTTAAAAATATGTTGGGTTATAGGAAGTTACATCCAATGAGGTGTATGCCACCTTGTGAATTTACACTATATTGTCAAAAGTATTGATACACCTGCCTTTACACGCACATGAACTTTAATGGCATCCCAGTCTTAGTCGGTAGGGTTCAATATTGAGTTGGTCCACCCTTTGAAGCTATAACAACTTCAACTCTTCTGGGAAGGCTGTCCACAAGGTTTAGGAGTGTGTCTATGGGAATGTTTGACCATTCTTCCAGAAGCCCATGTAGCGGCCATAACCCACGAGGGGCGGCCTTGACTTTTGAGCTTACCGGTGAATGTCCAGGGGTTCCCAGGGTTAGTACCCAACAACTTTGGATGCTGACACATAAAAAGTCCTTTTCAAAGGTTTTTATTTCTGCAGTGGTAACATCCAACAAAACACAGTCTCAGATAGGAATAGAGGGCAAGGGTGAAGAAACTCAGGTACTTTGAACTGCTGACATCCACAGAATGTCTCTAATACACCCAGAGAGTAGCCACTCACTGCTGGGTACTTCAATGCCGGACAAACCTCTAGATAGATGTATGGCAGCCGACAATGTGACTGGGCTGCTCCACTTTGAAGGTGTACTCGCCGCACCTCCGGCACCTTGCGAACGGCCGAGGGTTTGCCACCAACCCAACGCATCTTCCGCACAACACTCCGAGGGCCTCGACATCCCCGATGGTACACAGAATGAACCGCCCCTGCGGCAGCAAACAGATGCCGTGTCCGTAATCACTGTACCGGGCATCTGCACACTTGCTGGACCCCTCTCTGTGGGCATCCCTGGTCCAGGTATTTGCTGCATGTTCGGGAGCCGGTGCATTCTTCCGAGAAGGTAGCGGTTTCTCTTTCTCCACTCTGAGAAATCAACCACACCTCGTGCAGGAAAAGATCAGCATAAACTCCTCCCACTGGGTGCTGGCTCCTGTGTAATTTCGCAGGCTTTTAGTACAGGCTCCTCCCACGCTTATGCACCTCAAGTCTCTCCAAAATGGCGCTGATCTTTTATGGCGCAGTTCAAAAATACTTCACCCTCTGTTCCAAGGCCCTGCGAGGTAACTGTAAATCCCGGACTGCGAGCCCCCATGTGTATCGGCCATAACCCTCGACCCTTATCTTTTGGGCTTACCGGTTACCTCCGCTTGGCTTGTTCTTCTATGTCTAGGGGTGCCCAGGGTTAGTACCCAACGACTTTGGATGCTGACACCATAATAGTCCTTTAAAAAGGTTTTTATTTGCAGGGGTAACATCCAACAACACAGTCTCGTATGGGAACAGAGGGCAAGGGTGAAGAAACTCAGGCACCTTGAACTGCTGACTATTAGAAAGCCTCTAATGCAAACCCAGAGAGTAGCCACTCGCAGCTGGGTGCTTCAAAGCTGAACAAATCTCTAGCCAGAGATTATGGTGGTCAGCACTTTAATCCGGAACTTGCAAAGTCTCTGACCTTGTATAAAGTTGCAACCGAAAGTGAACAGGAACCTTTCCTCAGTACCTGGAACGTTCTCTGTCTCCTTGGCAGTACTGGAAAAGCATGGATTCATTAGTGTCCTTGACAACCCAGCAACCAGGCACTTCTTGGAATGCCAGCTTGTTGGCCCTCCTCCGAAGTCTCCTCCCCCGGTCGCTTACACGAGATGCAGTGCCCCTCTAAGTTGAGAGCACACCCGGACGCCTTGAATCCTCCCTCAGTTACTGCGCCTCGGACCAGCCGGTTCCGAGACTCGGGAACAGATGGATCCTTGTCCCAGACCAAGTGGGTCTAATGGCGCTAGTCAAACTGACTATGTTGCGGGGTGGCACACGCTCCCGCTATCGGGACTCCTCGCGGGGCTACCCCGGTCCAGATTCAGGAACAGGCAGCTACGGCCGAACGAACGAACTCCGAACACGTGACTCCAGCATCTTAAGTACCCTTCCCCAGACTCCTCAGCGGGGCCAGACGCACCCACTGATTGGCTCCAGGGAATGCTGATACTCAAAACGTCCAACCAGGCCTGGTTCTGGGCCTGTCATGTGCACCTAACTGTACACATGACCAGGCAGAACCCTAGCACAGCCCAGCCAAACTGATGCCAAAGTTAAACCTGCACAATTAACCCTCAGAACCCCGTTACTGTTCTGAGGAAAAAAAACAAAATTTGCACATAGCGGACACCTTGCAAAAGTGTTGCCGCTACAGGTGTTTATCTCCAGAGCTCCAAGGGTCTTCGGGTAGCAGCTCTTTCCCCTTGAATCCAATAATTCTAAAACCCATTACAACATACAGTATCATTTTTTATGTATTGAAGGATGGGGTTGAACTGGCCAATTTACTAACTTTTACTAAATATTTTACCTTCTTTCCACCTTTCTCCCCATTCCCTGTACTTCATAATGTAGCCTTGTACCAACACAGTTCAATTTAAATTGCACCTTTGCTCTCTCCTTTTTCGCTTCATTTAAAACCACTTGGCGCCCAATGTACGTCATATGTCGTACGTCATACTTCCCGGGGGTATATCTGAATGATGCCTGTAGCTACAGACATCATTTAGATATCGGCTATTTCAGCCGGCGATTCCCTGCACCATAAAAACGATCATAGCGGCTGTTCCGCCGCCCCCCCTCCCGCCGCCCTCTGGTGCTTCTACCGACTCACCGCTTCCATCGGTAAGTCGGACACAGGATCCGCCGCCCCCCGGATGGTGATCATAGAGATTTCCGGTGGACCAGATGGTCGCTGGAGTCTCTATGATCGTTCGGAGGCTGGGCGCGATGTTATGACGTCACGCCCGGCCTCTGCATTCAAATAACGGCGGCGCCTCGGCTGGGAAGCCGTGATCGTTTTTTTGGGGATTTTAGGCTTCCCAGCCTAGAGGAGAGATGTGGGGTCTTATTGACCCCATATCTCACAGTAAATAGGTCCGATCGTGCCATATTCCTATTACAAGTGATGTTTACATTCCTTGTAATAGGAATAAAAGTAATCAAAATTTCTTTTTTTTTTTTAAAGTGTCAAACTAAAAAAATAAATGTAAAATTAACAATATAAAAAAAAAAATATATAATTTAAAGCGCCCCTGCCCCCGTGAGCTTGTACACAGAAGCGAACGCATACGTAAGTCCCGCCCACATATAAAAACGGTGTTCAAACCACACATGTGAGGTATCGCCGCGAACGTTAGAGCGAGAGCAATAATTCTAGCCCTAGACCTCCTCTGTAACTCAAAATATGTAACCAGTAAAAAAAATTTAAAGCGTCGCCTATGGGGATTTTTAAATACCAAAGTTTGGCGCCATTCCACAAGCATGTGCAATTTTGAAGTGCGACATGTTGGGTATCTATTTACTCGGCGTATCTTCATCTTTCACATTATGCAAAAAAATTGGGCTAACTTTACTGTTTTTTTTTTTTTTTTTTTTTTAAGCATGAAACTGTTTTTTTTAAAGCATGAAACTGTTTTTTTTCTGAAAAAAACACGTTCGAAAAATTGCTGCGCAAATACCGTGCGAGATAAAAAGTTGCAACAACCGCCATTGTATTCTCTAGGGTCTTTGCTAAAAAAAAACATATATAATATTTGGGGGTTCTATGTAAGTTTCTAGCAAACAAATTATGAATTTTACATGTAGGAGAGAAATGTCAGAATTGGCCTGGATGCCAAGTGGTTAACCTTCCTTTCATTTTCTTGCTTTGTTTTGTATCCCATTCAATTCACCAGTTTATCTTGATTACATTCAGTCTCAGATCACTAGATCCATAGGCAACTTGTGCAGACAAATTGTCCACCCTTGGCCCAACTCCTCTCTCAGTCTACCCTATATTTATGAATGTAGGCAAAGATGATCTGCCCATAGTCACATCTTTTAACCCACTCCATAACCTGAATAATGGTTACAATAAGCAAAGAGAGGCTTCCCCATTTAGGTTGTCTGTAAGGGCATGGTCCACTAAATCAATCACCAACTGCCTATAAGTGCTATAATGGTGTGTGCCCATTTTCATGCTTATGTTAGGGGAAGGTGTGGGCTTCCTTATTTCCACCCCCCTAATTTTAACATAAAACTTGGAACATTGAAAATTACTAAATTTCAATACTGATATTTTTTATATTATTTGCATGCTATTTTTAATGGCATAATAGCAATATTTATCTGTACCTATTTACAGTGTGAACCCAGCATCTAATTTTTTGTATGTTTAGCATTATGCATCTCAGTATACAGTTTTCTTAAAGGAAATCTATGATCACAACATAGATTTTTATGACATCAGCATTGTAATAACTATATAAGCAATGGTTATTTTTGACAAACCATTATAAGCTAACTTGAGAAATCTCCTTTCGTGTTGCCTATCGGGAGTGCTCCCTATCTTTTGGCCATCCCTTTTCATAACTTTCTGCATTACCTGCATACTTTTACCTTTCAATTTCTAAGGACTACGTGCCCCATGGTACCTTGCTACCCGCAATCAGTGATTCCTGTACTGACTCCGCCTCCTGAAACTTCTCCTCTCAGTACCTCTGTAGTAAAGAAGGCAGGCTCTGTGAAATGTGTGACACAGCAGTGCCTATCAACAGAGCATAGTGAATACATGTTAAAGAATTCAAGGTAGCAAATGTGTGCAGATCTTCACAAACTAAGTTTACATAACTTTTAAGATTAATAGGAGTACATCAAAAATAATTGAAATACAATGTAGAAATAAATATATGATTTTAGATTTTGACCATAGATTTAGTTTATCTGGAAATCCAGACAGTTACAGTCCTCAATGTTTCATAACGCTAAAGCATAGTACACACTGCTATTTTTTTTTTTCCGTTTAACCCAGTGGGCTGAAGGAAAAAAACTGATTACTCAGGAGGACCCGCTGTACTAACTATCCGATGTTAATACAGCGCTCTCCCCTGCTGTGCTATTGTCAGAGAGTAGCAACCAGACGTTTGACCAATAGAAATGTGCATGCACCAAGACGTTTGGCTAATAGAAATGCACATGCGTGCAGGAATGCACGCGAGCACACAATGTATGCTGGCACCAGACAGACTATTTAAGGATGCTTCTGCCTGTGTTCTAATGATGACTGGTCTTCAGCTGTTTCATGTGTACTTCCAGTGTGTTCCCTTGGTTGCTGACCTGGCTTACTCCTGACCTGATCTCAGATCCTGCTTCTGTCTTGTCGCTAGTTCTGGACCCAGCTTGTTCCTGACTTTGGTTCTGCTCTTGATTTGGTACCTCGATGCCCGTCTGTTGATGACCCTGGCTAAACCTATGACCATGCTTCTCTCTCTGATCCTGGCTTACCGACCCGTTCAAGTGTCTGCAAAGCTGTCTGCTGCTGCATTTCTACGCCCCGCTGAGTGTTCCTGCTGCAAGTCTGCATAAAGCTCTGACCAACCACATGTCCCGGCCTTGCAGCGCAAGTGAAGTGCTTCCTTAACCCCAGCTGAAATACTGTGCATGGCTACTGTTCCTGACCTGATGGTTCTCCTGCTGCCTTGGAGCTGCATCTCCTGCTGCAAGTCCTCCGATCTACATCTGCAGCCACTCGTGTTCCTGCTGCCCCTCTGTGCCCTCTGTTTCACTTCCAGTGGGGCCTAGGCTGGAGATACAAGAGAGGCCCACCTCGTTATTTCAGTTTCCTCTCAGGTACATGGCAGCTATTGTGTTCTGATGGGGGAAGGCCCCCCGCCAGAACATTCCGGTCAGTGGTCTCAGCTATTGGCTGAGAGCGCTGATCGTGAGTCGATCGGCGGACCTTTATTGGTCATGCCCCTTCAACAGAAGTCGGCTGAACGGCTGGCTTCAGTCAGAGCGGCTGCAGTACATATGGGCCAAATGTCGGCCGGTTTCTATTGAACCGGCTGATGTCCCCCGACATTCAACCTGTGTGTACTAGGCTTTAGCCACTGCTTTTCAGTTAGCAGCAGCACAGACAGCCTTCTGTGCCTGCACCTTCAGTTGGCTGTTGGCTGAAAAAAACGTATAGTTATGGGTTTATTTAGATTAAAAAGGCTTTACATAGATTCCAAGATGTATTGCATCAAGTAAAAAATCTCTGTGGTCACAAAAGCATGAAATTCAAAAAGGCGCAATGCCATGGAAAATACTTATTAATCCCGACGTGTTTCGTCTACAAAGACTTTAACTGGGGTATCCAGCTACCCTGGTTAAAGTCTTTGTAGATGAAATGCGTAGGGTTTGATGAGTCTTTTCCATGCCATTGCGCCTTTTTGAATTTTATGCTTTTGTAAACACAGAGGAGATTTTTTACTTGATGCAAAACATCTCGGAATCTATGTAAAGCCTTTTTATTCTAAATAGACCCATAACCGTATGGTTTTTCACAATGTGGAGGCATTCTGTGTTTTTTTTATGGATGCTGTTAACCATAAACCTACCAAACGGTTCTGTGGTGGAAGGAGTTTTTTTACCATCTGGAGCATTGCCATCCTGATCCATATTCTCACATGCCGGGTTTAGGTTGCCTGAGGTGGCTCAGCTGAGGAGGAGTAATTGCACCACTCGCTATCCAAAGCGTTGATATCACATGCCTGATTGATGCTAGGTGCTTTGGGGGGACCCCAAAGCATCCTCCCAATGTTGAGGGCATGTGGCCTGGTACGGTTCAGGCGGGAGGGGGGGCCGCTCTCGTCCCCCCCTCCTTTCCTGCGGCCTGCCAGGTTGCGTGCTCGGATAAAGGGTCTGGTATGGATTTTGAGGGGGGACCCCACGCCATTTTTTTTGATGCTACCTTCTGGTAAGTGTATTTAATCTTCTCCCCTGGGGGAGTGGATGCACACATGGCAGTGACTCCTTTAGTCCTACACTCCTGGATTCCTTCCCATCAATATATACTAATGGATTAATGTTTTAATCACCAATGTGACTATACTACCAATGTTGATTTACAATTAGCACAGTGCACTTTATTTCGAGACACTATTAATCAGACAATGGTGTTACAGTTTTTTGTATATGCTAATCACAATTTAATTTGTATATCACTATATGTTGATATGGCAATACTCAACATTTGATTCTTAGCGCTGCACTGTTTTCACTTTATTCATTCACACAATTTTTGTTAAGATTGTAGACTGGCTGCTATTGTTTATTTATGTGTATAGCACAGTGTTTTTATATTCAGCTGGGTTTATTTAGATTAAAAAGGCTTTACATAGATTCCAAGATGTATTGCATCAAGTAAAAAATCTCTGTGGTCACAAAAGCATGAAATTCAAAAAGGCGCAATGCCATGGAAAATACTTATTAATCCCGACGTGTTTCGTCTACAAAGACTTTAACTGGGGTATCCAGCTACCCTGGTTAAAGTCTTTGTAGATGAAATGCGTAGGGTTTGATGAGTCTTTTCCATGCCATTGCGCCTTTTTGAATTTTATGCTTTTGTAAACACAGAGGAGATTTTTTACTTGATGCAAAACATCTCGGAATCTATGTAAAGCCTTTTTATTCTAAATAGACCCATAACCGTATGGTTTTTCACAATGTGGAGGCATTCTGTGTTTTTTTTATGGATGCTGTTAACCATAAACCTACCAAACGGTTCTGTGGTGGAAGGAGTTTTTTTACCATCTGGAGCATTGCCATCCTGATCCATATTCTCACATGCCGGGTTTAGGTTGCCTGAGGTGGCTCAGCTGAGGAGGAGTAATTGCACCACTCGCTATCCAAAGCGTTGATATCACATGCCTGATTGATGCTACCTTCTGGTAAGTGTATTTAATCTTCTCCCCTGGGGGAGTGGATGCACACATGGCAGTGACTCCTTTAGTCCTACACTCCTGGATTCCTTCCCATCAATATATACTAATGGATTAATGTTTTAATCACCAATGTGACTATACTACCAATGTTGATTTACAATTAGCACAGTGCACTTTATTTCGAGACACTATTAATCAGACAATGGTGTTACAGTTTTTTGTATATGCTAATCACAATTTAATTTGTATATCACTATATGTTGATATGGCAATACTCAACATTTGATTCTTAGCGCTGCACTGTTTTCACTTTATTCATTCACACAATTTTTGTTAAGATTGTAGACTGGCTGCTATTGTTTATTTATGTGTATAGCACAGTGTTTTTATATTCATTCCTTTAAATGAATTGAGCCAAAGGACATGAATTAAAATGCCATTAGAGGTATTAATTTATTTTTGATGATGATGATGATGAGGTGGGTGATAACAAATGATGAAAGCTGGAGACAGGTAGCTGGGATAAAGGGATACCAAAGACCTGAACTTCACAGAGCTGCAGATATTGGCTTTTGTGCGGTAAGATGATGTTCACGTATTGGCCAAGTATTCCCTTACACTGGAAGGTTTGGGTGGAGCCATTTGACATGCCGCTAATCTCTGCACACCTAAATATAGAAGTAGAATGACAGAAAACTGAATAATTTAATTATAACAATAATACACACTACCAACTTTTAAACATATAAAATATTAAAGTAGACCCAATCACTGAATCTGCTGAAAACTTTTGCATGTTATTGTTATTTCAATAGTTGACAATAGTATACCATGACTGTGCCATGTGTGTTTTACACGTATGCTCCACCAGTGGCACGTGTGAGAGGGTGACAATGCAAGGGTACAATTGGAAGTCAGGTGTAACCCCATTACAGTAAGTGCCTGACCAAGGACCTTTATGGCAGAATTACCAGGTATTCTTTAACTACCTCAATACCAGCATGTTAACCCCCTTTCTTTCAAGGCCATTTTGTTCATTTTCAGTGCTTTAAAAGTTTCACTGACAAAAACTCAGTCATAGGATACTGTAATCAAGATAAATTGAATTACATTAGCCCGCAAACCCTGTGAAGCAGGCTTCTAAACACTTCAGGGATGGGCCCTGGAAGGCAGGTATGTGCCACCATTATTTGGGTTGTGGGGGCGACGATAGACAGAAAGAGTACCCAGAGATTCTCACCTATATATGGTGAGGGGTTCCAGGTTGATCCGGTACAGCAGGGAAAACTAGTTTACCGTTTTCTCAGTATTGTTAAGTCCAGGTATGGGAAAGGGAATTCAGAGCCTCAAATAGATATTGAGTGGGAAAGAGCCTCCAACCTTAACTATGTAGACTTTGGTCCTGAAAGGGTTAACCTGCCTGCAAGGGCTAAAAGGTGAAGGAAGCAGCCAGCAGGTGTCCATAAGGTGTTCAGTGGAGCAGATCACAGTTTTGTGAGGACTGGGGGTCTTGTTACTGAGACCCTGCTGCTGAGCTCTTGCAACATTTTTGAACCAGCTGAAGCAAGTGGGGACTTAAAATACCCTGTGGTGGGACAAGACTGTGATGGTAGTGAGCCAAAGTTTTATTTTGTGTACCAGAAGTGTGACTGTTTTGTTTAGTTTTTCTATGCTAAAGCAAGCTGTTTTCATTTAACTTTTTCTTTTACCTACACAACTGGCTGGTGAGCCGAGGCTCACCCCAAATATCACAATAAATATAACTGGGAAAAAAGATAATACTTTTTAAAATTCTATTCACATTACAGTAGATTGTTATTTAAAGAATATATTCACATTGGATTGTTATTTAAAAAATATATTTACATTGGATTGTTATTTCCGTTATCTTGCAGGGAGTTTCCAATGAGTAGTAAACCTCCGTTGACCCATTCCCCACAGCAGTCTCCTCGGTTGGTGATGGTGACGTGGGATATTATATGTGGCTCATGCAAGTCCACCCTCCACCAGGCTGACTCATCGTTGTTTGTGCTGGAGCAGGACCCAAAGCCAAAGTTAGAATTTAGGTTTCCATCAATAGCGTTTATAGCAAGGGAGAGATACCCAATATCAAAGTTGTAGAAGACAGAAGACTGGGTTGCGCGGCCTTTCAGGGCAACATTTTTATCTGTGGGTAAAAGGGATACAATGCAAAGATTTTTAGTTCCAGATTACAATGTCTCCTTAAAAATAAGTAAAGGCCAACCACTTATAGCCCAAATCTGGATTCCAGAGGTCCCCACTAGAGGCATGTTATAGTTATTATTTTTTAATTCTCACCTTTTTCATGATGTTTATAGTCATGACACTTGCTGGGTCCTCTTCTTCTTGGTTTTCTTTTTGTGTTTTAAACAGACAGACGTGGATAATTGGTTGATGATCATCAATAAACTGTAAGTGCAGACTACCTTGCTCAGGGTGTGGGACCCTGATGTTGTGCGCTTAAAGTGATTCTAAAGGATGTGATTAAAAAAAAAAAAATAACAAACACGTTATACTTACCTGATTAGTGCCATAGTTTTGCACAGAGCAGCCCTGATCCTCTCATTTTTGGTTCGGTCCTAGCTCCTCCCCCCTGTCAAGTGCCCCCAATAGCAAGCCTCTTGCTATGGGGACACTCAAGAATGCTCACTCCCAAGCTGTGCTCCTGAATAGTGTACACTCACACATAGAGCGTGGTTCAGCCCTGCCCCCACCCTCTCCCCATTGGCTCACTGGCTGTGATTGACAGCACCAGGAGCCAATGGCTTCCGCTACTGTGTGAGTTAATGAGAAGGAGAGCTGCTACTCTCATGCACATCACTGGATCGAGATGGGGCTCAGGTAAGTATAAGGGGGCTGCACCCAGAAGGTGTTTTACCTTATGCATGGAATGCATTAAAGGAGAAGTACAGCCAAAGCTTGTTTTTGCTGTACTTCTCCTGTGGATCATAGGAGTGAAGTTCGTTCTGCACTCCTGTGACCCTTTTTTAGCAAACAGCTGTCGGCTGATGTCATAGTGCCAGTCCAGGCTGGGTAAAGAACCAGAACCCTGGGCCAACACCTGGCTCAGTTTCTTAGTGAGACTGAGCCGCACCCACCCCCTCCATAGCTCAGTGTTCCAGTGACCGAGGAGGGGGCAGAGCTGAGAGCTGTGACTGACAGCAACTGGCTCTCTGCTCAAGGAGCGCTGAGAACTGAACAATCAGCGGTGTTTGGTCGCTCGGTTCTCAGTCTTAGAGCAGGCGGGGAACAAATGCAGCATTGGATCAATGCTGCATCCACCTAGGTAAGTATGATTCTTGAAAAAAAAAAATCCTGAACTTAAAAAAACTTCTGCCTCTCGAACCACTTTAAAGCCTATCACTAGTCTGCCAGGTTGAACCAGCTCCCAGCTGAACTGGACGAATTTCGGTCTTTTTATGGCCAGCTTTAGAGAAGGTAAAAGCAAGATTAAGCAAGACAATGCGGATGATTTACTAAAGGCAAATAGACTGTGCACTTTGCAAAGTGCAGTTGCACTCTGCGAGTGCAGTTTCTCCAGAGCTTAAGTAAATTAGCAGAAGCTCTGCTGACTTCCATCATCCAATCATGTGCAAGCAAAATGTTTTTTTTTTTTGTTTTTTTTCCTTGCATGTAATTGGGTACTCTTTGCAAAGTGAAGATTTGTCTAATTTACTAAGCTCTGGAGCAACTGCACTTGTAGAGTGCAACTGTACTTTGCAAAGTGCACAGTCTATTTGTCTTTAGTAAACTAACCCCAATGACAGAAAAAAGTATTAACAATTAAGTTGCTGAATAGATGGGCTCATAGCTGAGATCTGAAAATGGCTCTAGTGTTTATCTGGTTATTGTTGCTTTTATTAAAGTGGTTGTATACCCTAAAATTCAACGTGCACCTACAGGTAAGCCTAGATTAAGGCTTACCTGTAGGTACAAGAAATATTTGAAAAGAACGTTTTACAACGTTGTCTACTGCGCATGTGTGCCGTAGACAACAGTGCATTTACAGGGTTAATCCCCATTCACAACTGTGGCTCACCGCAGTTGAAGTGTCCCGCGCGCGTGCGCGGAGCGACGTCCTCGCCGCTCTGACCAATCACAGCGCCGCAGCGGCGATACCCGGAAGGGTATCTGTGGAGAGATGGATGCGGCCGGAGGGGGAGAAGATGATGGCATCGGGGGCCCCGATCTAAGGTAAGTGATGCATAATGAGCTAGTATAATGGAAAATATAAAGCTGCGCCAATGATAAACAATTGCATTAGTAAACGTATAAATCAATGAAAAACCTGTGAGACACAATCCAGGCACAAATATTGAAAGTCCAGTTCAGATTTATCTTGACGTCAGGAAATAAAAATAACTTTATAACCCACGGGTAGATGCTGTTCAGAAAACACCTCGGTGACAGTTCTAAGATTACACACTGTGACATGCAGAGGAAAAGTGCTTCATCCCGACCCCTATTACATAGGAGGCTTACCAGATGGTGGTATGGTATAGACACTGCAATAAAGCCTGTGGCTGTCCAGTAGGCGAGAGCTGGTAGGGTTAAAACACCTTGAGAAGATCACTCAAAAGGGGAAGAGGGAAACCGTCACACCGTCCACTCCAATCAAGGATATCCGGCCAGGTCCAAATAAATTCCTCCGGTTATAAAGAAGAACAAAAGGGGGCCACCCATAGCATAATACTGGTAACAGACTTGTTTATTATAAAAGATTAAAATCACTTACATCAAGATAATGAAAGCGAGCGAAAAAGTACAAACACTGCCGGCCGGTCAGTGTAAACCCGTCCCCTATTCTATGCGGTCTGTGTGGTGGCGTCGCTGCATGCCTTCCCATACGACGTTTCGTCATAGATGACGTTTTCAATGGGGTTCTTTATAACCGGAGGAATTTATTTGGACCTTTTATACCACCATCTGGTAAGCCTCCTATGTAATAGGGGGTCGGGATGAAGCACTTTTCCTCTGCATGTCACAGTGTGTAATCTTAGAACTGTCACTGAGGTGTTTTCTGAACAGCATCTACCCGTGGGTTATAAAGTTATTTTTATTTCCTGACGTCAAGATAAATCTGAACTGGACTTTCAATATTTGTGCCTGGATTGTGTCTCACAGCTCAGTGTATTGTGCTCACGATTTTTTGATGGATTACACCAGGTTTTTCATTGATTTATACGTTTACTAATTCAATTGTTTATCATTGGCACAGCTTTATATTTTCCATTTGTCTAGGTGTTCAGTATCCCACTTTCTAGCAGCAGCCTTTGTTTGTTTCAAGGGTCCCATTCTCCAACTCACAACGTTCCCTCCCTCTAGCGCAGTTTATCCACTTTCATTAATGAGCTAGTATGCTAGTCATACTAGCTCATTATGACTTTGTCTTGCAGGTCGTGTACAAAAAAAAAAACGGGTATACAACCGCTTTAAGTGGTTTTAGTGTTGTTTAATTAAGATGTGACTCAAAGCTGATATTTTTCACATATTTATATTTCATACAAGATTTTACAGATGCAGAACATTTTTAATAAATAGAAAATTCAAAACAATGTGAACTGTAAAGCATCCCATTTATTTTATACCCTGGGATTGATGCTTTAATGACAGAAAAAAAAAATGTTTTTAAAGTAAGCCAACTTACATTCTGGAGGGTAAAGGGCATAGGCAGTATCAGTCATGAGCCAGAAGAGGACGATAGTGAGTAACAATTCCATTTCTATTGCTGTTGAATCTCAATTCTAGTTCACGGAAACTAAAAGAGTTCTACATGTTAAAATAATTCATGACAACTGCAAAAGAATATACACAGGGCCCTAAGGTTCAAACAATTTAATTTGCACTGTTAAGCTGCAGCAAACGCGCATTGAGGCGCTGCTGTGCCATTCATTCCTAATGGCACCCCTGTGCACCATGCCAATGCACCTGCATTGTAGTGCACTACAATACATAACAACGCACTATTGTGTGCTGCATTAACAAAATTAGCACAGACACTGTTTTTTGTGCTTTAGGCAACACATTCAAATCACACAAAGCATGGTAATATACAAAATAACGTATGTTATCAAACGTGTCAAAGTGATGCAACAGTGTGGATCTAGCCTTAGAAACCTTTACTGCTTAACCACCCTTACAGGAGGAAATCCTTCCTTTTCAACCGGACTGCTCTTACTGTAAAATGCCTTTCCGTTACAGGCTTAACCCCTTCACTACCAGAGCTGTTTTTGAGTTTTTTTTTGCCTGAAGATTAGTTAAAGCCCTTAAACATTATATATTTTCTGAAAACAGACACCCTAGAGAATAAAATAGTGGTAGTTTCAATTTTTATGCCACACAATAAATGTAATATATTACTCATTGTTTGTAAAAATGTAAAAGATGAGGTTGTGCTGAGTTAATAGATACCCAACATGTCAAAGCTTAAAATTGTGTGCGCCCATGAAGCTGCGACAGACTATAGTACCCTATATTTTCCATAGGCGATACTTTAAAAGGTCATCAGTTTAGAAATAACCATGAATAATGGGCTTAGATGTATTGCTCTCACTCTGGCATGTGCCAGAGTATGTATTATTATTATACAGGATTTATATAGCGTTGACAGTTTACGCAGCACTTTAAAACATAAGGGCAGACAGCACAATTACAATACAGTTTAATACAGTAGGAATCCTGCTCATTAAAGCTTACAATTTAAGTGGGAAGGTCAAGAGATACCAGAAGTAATAACTGTGGGGGATGGGCTGATGGAGAAAATAAATGTAAAGTTGTTAAGTGGGGGCCACATATGCTTCTCTGAAGAGACAAGTTTTCAGGGATCATCTGAAAGCGGACAGAGTAGGAGATACTCGGACAGATTGGGGTAAGGAGTTCCAGAAGATGGGAGAGGCTCTGGAGAAGTCCTAGAGGTGAGCATAGGATGAGGTGACATGTGAACTAGAGGGTCATATCCCTTCTCCATAAAACTATTTTTTAATATGTTAGATTTAGATTCAAAATAACTTATATGAGAACTATTTTTTCTGATTCACTGAAATTGCCCTTTAGGTATGGCCAATTTGGGTGATGGCAGCTATCTATTGGAATATATCCATTTTTATTTGTTGATTTGAAGAATGTTTTAGTTAATAATTGACCCTGCTCTTTAAAAATAATCAAATCTAGAAAATGAACAGATGATATACTATATTTCTATGGGAATCTAATCTCCCACTGGTTGTCATTAAGACTCTGCATAAATGAATGTAGTGATTCCTCGCCCCCCTTCCGTCGTCAATGTAGCAACGCCAGAAAAGGAGGCACGAATCATTTGCGGAGAAGAGAACATCATTTTCCCATAGGACCATGAATAAGTTGGCGAGGCTTGGTGCAAATTGTGCCCCCATCGCCCCCATCGCCACTCCAGTGCTTTGTAAATAGTATTCTCCTCCATAATAAAAATAATTGTGTTCCATCGCAAATTGCAGTAACCTTAAAATAAAATCTAAAGTATGGGGCTTTCAAGGATTGATCCTTGGTTAGAAAATACTTTGCAGCCTGGTATCCCAACTTATGTGGGATAATAATATATAAAGATGAGACGTCCGCTGTTACCAGCAAGACATCCTCATTTATATCACATTTAGAAATTTTCATTCATAATTTGCATGGAATCTTTCAAAAATGGCGGGGATTTGGGTTACCAAAGGTTATGCCACTCAATATGGGGCGGCCCGGTGGGTGGAGGGGATTTTTATGCACCTTGGGAAGGTAATAAATAATAGGTGTCTGAGGTGCTAATGGTAATAAAAATTCCAGCTCCTTTTTATTAATAACTCCCTTCCTGAACCCATCCTGAATCATATTATTGAGAATTCGTTTATAAACATTTATGGGGTCCTTTTTAAGAATAATGTATGGTAAGTATCTCTATCTGATAGAAGATGATCCATCTCATCCAAGTAATCTTGCTTTTTCAAAAGCACACAGTTTTTTTCAAAAGCAAACAGTTTTTTCTTTCACATAGTGATTCCATGCCCTCTTGTAAATCTTTTTGTTGTTCCGTTTTAAATTTTACTCGTTGTAGGTCCTGCAGAACAAAATCTTTAAATACTGTAATACTAGAAGCTGTTTTACCAGGAGGAATAAATAAAGATGCATTCCTCAGACTGGTTCCTTTAAGCCTCGTACACACGATCGGATTTTCTGCAAACAAAACCGCAGACTTTTGCCTGAAGGTGTGTGCCTGGATTTTGTCTTGCATACAAACAGTACACAATTGTCGGCCAAGAAACACGAACGTAGTGACGTACTAGACGTACTACAAGCCGAAAAAGTTAAATTGTCAGGCGCCACCCTTTGTGCTCCTTCTGCTAATTTCGTGTTAGTAGAAGTTTGGGGAGTGTTGATTGATGCTTTTCATTTTGCGCTTTTCAGTTCATTTCTGAATGGACGTTTGTCAACCAGCCATATTGCAGAATCGCAGGAGATAACGTGTTATTTATTATTGGCCTTGGAGTTATTGCTTTGATCCAAGTCCAGTCCAGGAACAGGAGGAGGAAGATTTCTTGGACCAAAAATCGGTTGCTTTATTAATCGTGACCAATTATGTCATATGCCTTTGCTGCGGGAGCTCCAGGAGAATAATCCAGATGATTTATGGAATTATCTCTGGATGACGGACCCCTGCTTTCACCAACTCTTGGCATTGTTGACCCCCTTCATTAAGAAGAAGTACACATGCATGAGGCTTTTATTAAATTTTTTGGTTGAATAATAATTTGATTTGTTATATTTTCTATATTTTTGGATGCATAGAATGCACATTTTGGTTAAGTTCTATTGGCAGATAGCATGCCTAATTTTATTTGTTTTCTTTTTTTAATGCACAATAAAAAAAATTGTGGAGAATAATACTTGGCTATGAAAATTGACAAGGGACACCAATATAGTTGTATCTTTGATCTTAAAAACTACAGGATAATGGTGTTGTGGTAACTTGTGCCAAAAAAAATTAAAATAAATAACAAGCATTATAATATTACTCTTGATATCACTAGAAAAAAAAAGCCTTTGAAAATTTGTTTGCAATAATCCATCAGTATCACCAGCAAAGCAGCTTCATTATTATCCCATTAAAGAAGAAGAGAATGTGCGCTGCATTTCGAGATTTCATAATTTGCCACGTCTCGAATGATAATTCTCCATTACAAACGCTAAAAATTTTTTACTTTTTCCTCTAATGGTTAATTACTATTTTTGGTAAAAAAAAATCGCAATAGGTGTATATTCATTGGTTTGTGCAAACGTTATCACGTCTACAAACTATGGGATAGATTTAGGGACTTTTATTTATTTTTTTGTTTTTACTAGTAACGCGGCAATCTGTGATTTTTAGCGGGACTGCAATATTGCGGTGGACAAATCTGACCCCAAATTACACTTTTTGGGGACCAGTGAAATGAATACATTGATCAGTGCTATAAAAATTGCACTGATCAATGTAAAAATGACACTGTTAGGGAAGGGGTTAACACTAGGGGGCGATCAAGGGGTTAACTGTGTTCCCTGGGTGTGTTCTAACTGTAGGGGGATGGGCTCACTGGGACATGATCGAGATCACTGTTCCCGATCACTGGGAACAGTAGATCGTTGTTATGTCATCTGGCAGAATGGGGAATTGCCTTGTTTACATAGGCAGTTCCCCATTCTGCCTTTCCTCACCATGATCGCGGGGCGCCGGCGGACATCGAAACCACCCCACCCGCGGGTGTGCAGCGAGAGCGCGCCGACGGCTGCCTTTGCCGGAGAATACAGCAACCGTCCTGATCTCAGTGTCACAGACACACCATTTTGGGTACATTCCTAATCCATCATAGCATAGAGCAGGAGACAGTTGCAGTATTCTCCGGCGGAGGCAGCATCTGCTGCCACTACCGGAGAATACCGCTTATGTCCCAATCTCAGTGTCACAGACACACTATTTTGGGCACATCCTCATCCATCATAGCATAGATCAGCAGCCCTGAAGAAGGGGGAGTCTTTGTTCCCCTGAAACACATTGGTTTTATCATGCTCTACCATTTTCAATAAAACGACTATTCACCTTTATTTTACTTCTGATTGGATAATGGGCGCTCCTTTTCCCTACCCTCACAAGTTTATATGGAAACGACCTTGAGGCCATACCCAGAGGTAGCAGCCCCAGCCCCACCACCACCTTTCCGCCAAGTTGGGCTTCCCCTACATGCCCCCACCATCAATCACAGACCCTCAACCGTGCAAGTCAGTCCAATCTGCACTAAGAAACAAATCAATCAGATATCATTTTTGGTGAGATACTTTAGTTCCAAGGGTTAATCACTTCTAAGGGGATGTAGACCCTGCCACTTTTCTCATTAGCAGGTGCATCAGCTTATAATAATGATAACATCACTCTTTTTCAGACTTACTCTACAGTCAACAAGCAGCTTTTTCTTCGGATCAGAAAGTTTATTAAAATCCATGCAATGTACATAGATTACCCAGAGAGAGGGGATTCCTTTTTTTTTTTCAACAAAAGTGGAGATACTCTTTAAGCACTGGCCCCATGCACATGAGACGCCGGAGCAAACTCTGCTGAACACATGTTTTAAAAAGCAGAAACCTGCGTTTAGCCGCGTTTTACCGCGTTTGCGTCTATAAGCGTTTGTAAAGATAACATCATATAGACCCTCCCCAAGCTCAGAAAGCATGTATTATTAACTATTTCTGCCATTTTGATCAGAGTGAGCAGCAGCAGCAGAGAGAGCCGTTGTACACTTGCATTTGCCTCTCTTTCTGTGTTTTTTTTTGGAAATGGATCACATATTGAATATATGTCAGGAAATGCTCCTGATGTTGCTCTTGATGACGCAGGAACATCGTCGCAAATTGCGTGAGAGGTCCAGAGTCAGAGCTCGTCAATATTGGACCCATCCGTTGATGGCATAGCGAATGTCCGTTGGATATTTCACAAACATGTATGTACAGCTGCGTACCTACCCCAACAAGTTTTTTAATTTTACCTGTATGTCCATTGTCACATTTGATCTGCTCTTAGAAAAAGTACGACCCGGTCTGACATGCATGGACACCAATATGAGAAAGTCACTGATTAGATTTAGAAATTGGATGAAGGGTTGGGGTAAAGAAGTGGAGGCATTCCTCATTGTCTTCCTCATTGTCTAAGCTACCTAAAAAACTAGAGTTTTTTATGGCATTGCATCAGTGAGTATATATGCTCTATTATCTAAAGTAATTACGAAATTTTAAACCAATTTTTTAGTATTTTTTATGGTTTACCATCATATTTCTGAGTTTTCTGGTCCAAAAAATTGGGTTCTTTTTAAAAACGCTTATAAACGCAAAGCGGCTAAACGCGGGCGCCGCATTTAGCTGTGTTTAGCCGCATTTTGCGTCTGAAACGTGGAAAAGCAAATTGTCTGAACCCATTTTTTTGCTTTTGGAAAAACAAGGTTAAACGCAACTGCCTAAAAACGGGAAAAAAAAAACGAGACTGTGTACATGGACACACAGGAAAACTTGCATGAGTTCAAAAAAAGTGTCTAAATGCCTCTGAACGCGCGTTTAACTGTGTCTCGTGTGCATGGGGCCTTACAGGAAAGACCATTCTCCTAGTACAGAGCATTGACACTCTTAAAATAAATAGACTTATCAAATAAATACAAAACGTAACTACCCTTACAATAAAGGTTTTTCTGTTTGTTTTTTTACACAATTTCATTATAGTGAAAGATAACATACTGTATAGTAAGGAACCCCAATACAAGTGACATAAAAGATCAGTTGAAACACTGGCAGCAATTCAAAACATGTACAAAAAAAAGACCAAAAGAAATTCCAATAAGTATTCCATTTAGGTTCGGGGCTTATAGTACCCGAACATATTGTATATGTGATATATAATGATTAAATATATATATATATAATGATAAATATAATAATGTAAAAATATAATACATAATATAATATATATAATAATATATACTGTATAATATAAAATATAATACAATTATATTTTATACAGTGTGTGTGTGTGTGTATGTGTATATATATATATATATATATATATATATATATATATATATATATATATATATATATATATATATATATATTTTTTTTTTAAAAAGCTTTACCTTCTTTTCTCTTAGGGTTTGAATATTTCTATTCACTTTTCCATCTGGAATAAGCTGCGTATGAAAAACAACTGAACTTTAAATATATGTGTTAATAACCTATCAGTTTGGATTAAACTATGATTTGATCTGCCATCATAAATAAGGCGACACCCCAATGATAACACATTCATGTTAATTTCTATGTAAAGGTCAATATTAGCTGATAATATGCTGCACAAAAAGAGTAAAGCATGGTTAGTAAAGTCTATGGAAGGTAGGGCACATGGGCATAAAAAAACGCAGCTTTTACAGGCATATAGCACAATTTTTTATGTTTTTAACTTTTTCTATCTTTATTTTTTATGTCTTTAAATGCAGTACAAAATAAGCCTAGGTGGCCACACACATCAGGTGTTTATATAAGCATTTTAAGAACAGCATTTAGATGCATAAAAAAATGCATCAAAAGCTGCATTCAGAGAGGAGATTATGAACATATTTTATGTTTATGCGTGTATATGCACACAAATTTGTTCTAGTGGCCAGAATAAATTAATATTCTGCATACAATTACGTGTCCAAATTAGCATTTTTACACTGGATTACTTACATACCACGGATAATTACATGCCAAAACAAGCATATTTTACACTTGATTATGTACATACCGCCCATAATTACATGCCAAAACAAGCTTTTTTATGCTTGATAATGTACATAACACGCATGATTACATGCCAAAATAAGCATTTTTTACACTTGATTACGTACATACCGCCTATAATTACATGCCAAAACAAGCTTTTTTATGCTTGATAACATACATAAAACACATGATTACAATACATGCTTGAGTTTTCTGTCATCTCCTGGCAGAAGAATCCAGCATAGACAGGAATGTTTTAATATGCCCATGTGCCCACAGCCTTAGGGCTGATTCACAGCAGATGCAGCTGTAAAAAGTGTAGATATAGGGGTAAACTCTATATATAGTCTACATACTCACAGGAGCGTTTCTGGATGAAATAGCAAAGTCTTTGTATAAAATGTAAATCAATGTCCTTCTCTCCTAGAGGGTGTGTGTAGAGGAGATTTGTATGTCTTTATCCAAGGCCGCATTTCCAACTTACTTTTAAGAATCAGTTTCTCAGTAGAATATTTCCAGAAAGGTTGTTTTATTTTGTTCAGAAAGATAAGCAAAGACAAGACTGACATCTGGTAACATATGTCATGGTCAGTGGCGGAACTACCGCCATAGCGACCCACGCATTTGCTATGGGGCCCGCAGCCGAGTAGGGCCCCATCCTAGTTGACAAAAAATATAACTTTTTCCCTGCTGCCGCCGCTAGGGGTCCGCGGCCGGCAGAGATTTTGTCTCCGCCGGCCGCCATTTTCCCGAAGACCAGACGAGTTAGACAGGGAGCCTGCCTAGTTGCTTCAGTAGAAATAGAGCTGTGGCGCCGCCCACCCCCGGCCCTGGTCTGTCTGTCATCTGTGACCTGCTGTCGAAAGGGGTGGGGAGTGGGCAGTGCCGCAGCTCAATTTCTATTGTAGCCGGCCGGCTCCACCTCTATTTTGTTCCCCCCTGGGAGACACTGCTGTTGGGATATAGAAGGGCTCCAATAGGGGGGGGGCACCTGAGATGTAAGGAGGCACTCCGCTGGCTGGGGACCTGAGATGTAAGGAGGCCTTCCACTGGCTGGGGACCTGAGATGTAAGGAGGCCCTCCGCTGGCTGGGGACCTGAGATGTAAGGAGGCACTCCGCTGGCTGGGGACACCTGAGATGTAAGGAGGCACTCCTCTGGCTGGGGACCTGAGATGTAAGGAGGCCCTCCGCTGGCTGGGGACCTGAGATGTAAGGAGGCCCTCCGCTGGCTGGGGACCTGAGATGTAAGGAGGCACTCTGCTGGCTGGGGACCTGAGATGTAAGGAGGCACTCTGCTGGCTGGGGACACCTGAGATGTAAGGAGGCACTCCGCTGGCTGGGGACCTGAGATGTAAGGAGGCACTCCGCTGGCTGGGGACCTGAGATGTAAGGAGGCACTCTGCTGGCTGGGGACCTGAGATGTAAGGAGGCACTCTGCTGGCTGGGGACACCTGAGATGTAAGGAGGCACTCCGCTGGCGGGGGACCTGAGATGTAAGGAAGCACTCCACTGGCTGGCAGAACGCTCAAGCGCACCTGTGAAGGGACATCGTTTTCGGCACATCAGGAGGCTCTGGAGTCTGGACAAGAGGTAGGAAGGGAGTGGGAGTCAGACTGTCATCTGTTTTGCACAGTTCAATTTTTTTTTTTTTTTTTTTTGGGGGGGGGGGGGGGGGCAAACAACATTTTGCTATGGGGCCCTGTGATTTCTAGTTACGCCCCTGGTCATGGTGATGGCTTCAGAGGGAGAGACACTTGATGTTACATTCTCCAAAAGTGTAGAGTTCCTTTCTTCACTCTCTCCACCTCCCTTCCTCCTTCTACCATAACCCTACTATATTCTTATACTGTTTCATAATGTAATGTCAGCATTTCCCAGTAACATCCATATTTGCATATATACCTAATATGGTTCAGTCTAAAGATAAGTAGCATAACTCCACCCGTTGTCCTGACATACTAACTAACAAAAATAGTACCTACACAGCAAAGCCTTATCTCTCTGCCCTCTGTCACTATATGTTCTGTGACCTTCAAAGACTATCACCAATTACATATAACCTTTGTGTGTTTCATATATATTATCAGAAACTTTTATCACTTAAAATATTAATTAACTCAAAAACTTCTAACAGCAGCCCAGTACGTTTTTATTCTGCATCAAAAACGCATTGAACAGTGTTTAGCATGGGTTAATGGTTATGGATTCCAATGGCCCTAGTTCACACCACTGCAGTGTGTTCCAGTGCAGGTAACTAAAGTAGAACATGTTGCATTTTTTTCTGCATGGAATGTAAAAATGACACTGGCGGGGAAGGGGTTAATACTAGGGGGCGATCAAGGGGTTAACTGTGTGCCCTTGGTGTGTTCTAACTGTAGGGGGGGTGGGCTCACTGGGACATGACAGAGATCACTGTTCCCGATCACTGGGAACAGTAGATCGCTGTCATGTCATCTGGCAGAATGGGGAATCGCCTTGTTTACATAGACAGTTCCCCGTTCTGCCTCTCCTGACCACGATCATCGAATCCGCCCGACCCGCGGGCAAGCTCCAGCAGTGTGATTGCCTCACTGATTTTTTCTAGAAGTCTGCACTAAGATACAAATCAATCAAATTTTAGGCATCCTCTGCAACAAAAATATAATTTTATATTATATCAAATATCGCTTTAGTCCCAAAGGGTTAATCACTTCTAAAGGGATGTAGACCCTGACACTTTTCTCATTAGCAGGTGCATCAGCTAATAATAATGATAACATCACTCTTTTTCAGATTTACTCTACAGACAACAAGTAGCTTTTTCTTTGGATCAGAAACAGGTAAGTTTATTAAAATCCCTGAAATGTACATAGATTACTCATAGATTCTTTTTTGCTTTTTTTTTTTCCAACAAAAGTGGAGATACTCTTTAAGCACTCTTACAGGAAAGACCATTCTCCTAGTCCAGAGAATTGACACTCATAAAATAAATAGACTTATCAAATAAATACCGTATATACTCGAGTATAAGCCGAGATTTTCAGCCCTTTTTTTAGGGCTGAAAGTCCCCTTCTCGGCTTATACTCGAGTCAGTGCGGTCTGCCTACATGAACAGCTTGTCATGTAGACAGACGGCACTGTTCAAAAGCCGCGCCGCCTCCTCCCGCCCGTCCGTGATAGGCGGACACTAATTTTCCCAGCAGTACAGTGTTCCGCCTATCACGGATGTTCTGTCATTCTCATCTCATGGACGAGGATGAGAGAATGTCCGTGATAGGCGGAACACTGCACACTGACTGCTGGGAAAACCGAGTGTTCCTCCTATCACGGACGAGGAGGAGGAGGAGGCGCGGTTTTCAAACCTGTAATGGCGCCTGGCGCCTCAGCGTGTACGCTGATCGCCAGGACAAGCGGACAGCGGCCCCCGAGGGACACCGGACACCGGACAGCGGCCCCCGAGGGACACCGGACACCGGACAGCGGCCCCCGAGGGACACGGGACAGTGGGACACCGGACAGCGGCCCCCGAGGGACACGGGACAGCGGGACACCGGATCGGTCAGCACAGGTAGGCTGCACTGGGGACACGGGTTTGTATAGGACACAGGTGACATGCAGATGGGCATTTGCTGACACTCTTTTCCACTTACAGTAGCTGCTCCATTTCCCCCCCTCGGCTAATACACGGGTCAATAACTTTTCTCAGTTTTTTTGTGGTAAATCAGGGGCCTCGGCTTATATTCGGGACGGCCTATACTCGAGTATATACGGTACTCCTTTAAAGTGGTGTGCCCATTTAAAAAAAAATAATAATTAAAAGTCAGCAGCTACAAATACTGCAGCTGCTGACTTTTAATAATCGGACACTTACCTGACCCAGGGTCCAGCGATGCGGGGAATCGAAGCCCCGCTCGTCTCCCCCTCCGTTCGGCGGCGCCGGCATTGTAACTGTGGGCACCCGACTGTGGCTTCACAGCCGGGCACCCACTGCGCATGTGCGTGCGGCGTGAGTGCCCACGCAATCATCTGGGACCTGTCACGTGTCCAGATGATTGACAGGAGGGAGGGGGCAGAGCTGAGCCCTTCCTGCGCCGGAAGGGAAGTGATGTCACCAGCCCAGGCACTGAAGGAGGCAGACTACGAGGGACCCCCTAGCAACAGCCATTTAGAGGTGAGTTTAAAAAAAAATTCCAAATTGTTTTATTTTTTTTTATTTTTTTAGGAACATTAAGGATTTTTTTTTTTGGGGGGGGGGGGGGCAACTCCACTTTAAGTGACCACCATCATGAAATCCTGGTCACTCTATGTGCTTATGACGGCATTAAGAATGCCAGTTTTAGTTTTACATGCCCTTATTTATATTTTTCTCTGCATACATATGCAGACCAACCTGTCCAGCAATGACGGCTATCGGGACAAACTTTATCACTGTTGGGAGTGTGTGAGTAAGGCCCCATACACACTATACAATTTTCTGCAGATTTTTGGCCTCGGATTTACCAAAACCATATAATATGAGGTCAAACCTTAAGAGTTTCAATTTGTATGTGATCAGGTAGGTCCTTGCACTACAAATCTGCAGAGAATCTAATAGTGTGTATGGGGTCTAAGTAGCAAAAGATAAATCGATGAAAGGAGCCATCAGAATGAGAAGGAACCATTGTTAACCCCCTGACAGTGTTATAGTTTGTCCCATCCCGTGTCGCTGTCACTTTTGCTAAAAAGCTTGGCTGGCATTTTAATGTTCAGGAAAAATATAACATACTGTATATTATATAGTAAATACTTTCATTGCATGCATTAAAGTAGAACTATAGGCTAAACTTTTTTTTCATTTTGGATAGAGTAAGAGAGTTTCTTAACTCATCAGTTTATTTTTCACCATCTGTGTCCCATTGGGGAGGTTTCCCTTCACTTCCTTTCCCATACCAAAACAGAAAGTTAGAGGAAATCCCTGCAAATTAAGGGGGTTGTAAACCTTTGTGTTTTTTCACCTTAATGCATCCTATGCATTAAGGTGAAAAAACACCTGGCAGTGACCGGCCCCTCCGTTTTACTTACCTGAGCCCTGGAACTTGACCTGGAGGGACGCGCTGTCTCTCTGCCCGGGGTTATTGGCTCCCGCTGCTGTCAATCAAATCCAATGACGCGGGCGCCGGTGGCTATGGAGGCCGAATGTTGAACTCGGGACCGCGCCCGCAAGGTAACCCCCTCGGGAGAGCGCTTCCCCTAGGGGGTTATCTGGTGTAGGGAGGAGCCGATAGAGCCGCTGAGGGGCCCTGGAAGACAAGGATCGGGCCACTCTGTGCAAAACGAACTGCACAGTAGAGGTAAGTATGATATGTTTGTTATTTAAAAAAAAAAAAAACAAACCCTTACATTCACTTTTAGGGAATTCCTTGGGGTCACCAGAACTAGTGTTCCCATTGGAAGATTTCCCCTCTATTATTTTTTTGGAGACATCCCAAAGTTTTAGATTTTTTTTTACTTTCACTTTCAATGATAGTGGTAAACAGGGCAAATAGGAAGAAACTCTTTAACAGGGACACAGATAGCAATAAAAACGGAAAAATTGTGTTGTAATCCCTCTCCACTCTATCCTAAACTAAAAAAAAAAGTTTTGCCTTTAGTTATACTTTAACTGTATACAGTTGTCTGAACGCAATATTCTTTGAATATAGTGGTTCTCTAAAGCGGAGCTAAAGTGTATCTGAGCAGCACAAACCAAAAACACTATTTAATTATTTTTTTATATTCAATGCAAATTCCCCCTATCCATCAGGATCTGAAGCTTTCCAATCATGTGACTGCCGTGACAGCCAATCATGGCGGTCACATGATCATAAACCCCGCCCTGCCTCCCGACATCCTAAACCCCTTAAAGGGCTGGGAGGCACCAGCTCCAAGGAGTTAAAGACTTTTTTAAGCTTAAAGCCTAAAAAAAAGAATTTAGTTTTATTTTGGTCTTTTGTTTTTGTTTAAGTGAAAAAAAAAAGAAAACGGTTCTTTTCAGAAATTTAGAGCTATCCTGTGTCCTCTGAACACTTCCTGTGCTATCCGAAGATTCTACTTAGCCCTCCTAGTTCTTAACATAGGACTACAAATCAATTAGTGCCTGTAATTTGTAAATGAAGACGTTGGATAAAGTGGTTTAGCAGAAGACAATAGGTCAGGGCTGACACCACTCAGTGTACAAAATTGTTGTGAGTTGCCATTCCACAAGAGGAAATTCAGAGCTGGGTGTATTTCTGGCAGATGAAGAGGTTTTTCTATACTCGCTTGTACTTTGCTCTTTAACCACTTCAGCTCCAGAAGGATTTACCCCTTTACTAACCGGGCCGTTTTTTGCGATACGTCATTGCGTTGATTTAACTGACAATTGCGTGGTTTTGCGATACTGTACCCAAACAAAATTGACCTCCTTTTTTCCCCACAAATAGAGCTTTCTTTTGGTGGTATTTGATCACCTTTTTTTTTTTGCGCTATAAAGAAAAAAAGAGCGACAATTTCGGAAAAAAAAACACAATAGTTTTAAATTTTTGCTATAATAAATATCCCCAAATTTAAAAAAATAAATAAATGTTTTTCTCACTTTAGGCCGATATGTAATCTTCTACATATTTTTGGTAAAAAAAAACGCAATAAGCGTATATTGATTGGTTTGCGCAAAAGTTATAGCGTCTACAAAATAGGGGATAGATTTGTGGCATTTTTTTTTTCACTAGTAATAGCGGCAATCTGCGATTTTTATTGGGACTTGCGACACTGCAGCGACCAAATCGGACACTTTTTTGGGACCACTGGCATTTATACAGCGATCAGAGATATAAATAGCTACTGATTACTGTATAAATGTCACTGGCAGGAAGGGTGTTAACATCAAGGGGTTAAATATGTTCCCTCAATGTGTTTTAACTGTGGGGGGGGAGGGTGTGAGTGCCACGGGAAGGAGACTGATCGGTGTTCCTATATATTAGGAACACACGATCTGTCTCCTCTCCCCTGTCAGAATGTGGATTTGTGTGTTTACACACACAGATCCTTGTTTTGGCTTTGTCAGGAGTGATCGCATGTGCGCGGCGGACATTGTGGCTGCCGGGCACGTGCATCGGCTCCTCAGTACCCCCTATACCCCTTAAAGCGGCCACCGTACAGCTACAGCGATTTGCACAGGGGAGCCATTCTTTCGCCATCAGGCTGCAACACCTAAGCAAGAGGCACCGCTAACCTAACACTGCCATGAAGACCAAGGAACTCTCCAAACAAGTAAGGGACAATGTTGTTGAGTTAGGTTATAAAAAAATATCCAAATCTTTGATGATCACTGCTCCCGAAAAAATTGATACATTGTCCCTTGGGGCAAGACCCAGGTCCCCAAACACTTTTTATGACAATAACTTGCACATAAGCCTTTAAAATTAGCACTTTTGATTATTCATGTTCATGTCCCATAGACTTTAACAGTGTTCGTGTGTTCTGGCAAATTCTTTGCCTGTTCGTATGTTCTGCTGCGAACCGAGCCGGAGGGTTTTCGGCACCACCCTATTCATAAGCGCAAACCATCCAACTTGAAGGAGCTGGAGCAGTTTTGCGAGGAGGAATGGGCAAAAATTCCAGTGGTAAGATGTGGCAGGCTGATAGAGACTTATCCAAAGTGACTTAGAGCTGTGATAGCCGCAAAAGGTGGCCCTACAAAGTATTGACTTTAGGGGGGTGAATAGTTATGCACATTTACTTTTTCTGTTATTTTGTCCTATTTGTTGTTTGCTTCATAATAAAAAAAAAAAACATCTTCAAAGTTGTGGGCATGTTCTGTAAATGAAATGATGCAAACCCTCAAACAAGCCATGTTAATTCCAGGTTGTGAGGCAACAAAACACGAAAAAAAAATGCCAAGGGGGTGAAAACTTTTGCAAGGCACTGTGTCTTATGTTGGTGAAACAGGACAAAAGTTGCAAGCGAGGATGAATTTGCACAGACACACCATGAAGGAACATAAAGAAGACAGTTTCAGCACACCTGTGGGACATCATTTCTCACACCCGGACCACACTATAGAAGACCTCAATGTTTTAGTTCTTAAAAAAATTCAGAACTATCCAGGAAAGGAAAACTTTCCTTTAAACTAAGGATGATACTTATATATGACACAAAAAAATAACAGCCTAAATTTAGATATGGGTTCCTTCACCAATTATCCTGCAGTTTTACTTAGACCCCCTCTGTGATTATCCTTTTTTTTTTTTCTTTCCCTCGGAGATTGTGTTTTTTTTAATGATACTTTATTTTGCCATGAAATATGCTTTAAGTTGGTAATACGAATGAGAGCAACGGGAGAGACCAACGACTTTTTATTGATATAAAAAAGAAAAGAAAATAATTTTTCTAAGAATTTTATTTTAACTAGAAAATAGTTTATTTGAACCTAAAGGGTCAGCTAACCAAATTAATATTTCACTTCTGGGTACAGGTTGGATTACTCAATGACTTAAAACATCTTTTGAGGATTCTAGCAGCCAGTCTCTGTTACAGTTCTGGGCTCTGCACTCCGTTTAATATGTAGTCGCATACCTTCAAAGGGAAGTATGAATCTCGTCATAATGTCATTAAGAAGGATATACCAAGTTAGTTGATGATCCAACATTCCAATATCTACCCAAATATAAAATATCTGCTTTGATTGGCCTGAATAAAACACAAATGTAGAAATAAAATGCTTGGCTCTTCATCATATCCTCATCAAAGCTGAGGGTCAAATTAAAAACAGGAAGGAGTGTTATCTGCTGGGACTCCAAGGACCTGGACTTCACAGAGCTGGAGGTAGGTCTGCTTCCCAGGCAGGACGATGTTCACATATCGGCCAACCATGCCATTACACTGGAAGGATTGAGTGGCACCGTTCGGTATGTAGGTGATTTCTGAGCAGCTGTATAAAAATAGGGAAATATTAAACATAAGTGACAAGACATACAGTAACACAGTTAGTACAGTAAGTCGAATATGCCCAATTCACAAGGAAGCATGAGTGTTGTTGATTGGAGTACTTTGAAGGAGCCATGCTGGACTGCTGTAGACTCCAACCAATGCATATTGTCTGAAAGCAGCAGTCCAGCTCTCCAGCCTGCGCCGGCATAAGACAACTTAGTACAATGTTAGACAGGAGCACAAAAAAATGCTTTATTCTTTACTTATAATTTAGCCTTAATGCATAACAAGTAAAAAATAAAGATAAAACAAAAACTTAGTGACCTTGGATTGTTGTTTCCATTGTTTTGCAAGGAGTTTCCAACCAAAATGACGGCTCCATTCAGTCTCTCTCCACAGCAATCCCCTCTGTTGGTGATGATGATTTGGGAAATTTTATGCGGCTTCAATAGGTCCACCCTCCACCAAGGGGACACGTCAGGATTTGTACAGGAGCATGAACCATGGTAAAAGTTGGTGTCCATGTTCCCATCAATAGCATTAATTGCGTTAGTGATCCCGCTGTACGTCGATGATTGTGCTGCTCGACCTCGAAGGGCAAGATTCGGATCTGCATGTATGAAATGTAACCATGAAATAAAGGTGGTAATGATAGACCCCCTTCTACAAAGTTCAAAGATATAGATAAAGGTCACATTTATCATATCCAGAAATGTTTTTTCATTCTGTGCACCCCAAACAATTATGACTGAAGGCATTTGGAGCTTCACCCTGGGGTTCAGTTAAAGCGACCCTAGAAAATAAAATGGCAGTCATTATAATATTTTATGTCACGCCAGTATATGCGCGCCGGTCTTTCAAATGCAATTGTTTTAGAAAAAATTTATTTTAACCACTTGCTGACTGGGCCATAGCCGAAAGATGGCTACAGCATGGTCAGATAACTCTGGGATGTCCATGAGCGCTGGGTCTTCCAGACCTGGCGCATCACGGATCGGGGAAAAAAGCCAATGATGGAACGACCATCTCCTTGCACCGATTGGTGGGCTGGATCTGAAGTTCCCACAGTGCTGATCTGTGCCCATCCATGGCTCATCCATCCATCCTCATTCATGCTCATCCATCCCTACCATGGCTCATCCATCCCCATCCATGGCTCATTCATGCTCATCAATGGCTCATCCATCTGCATCCATGGCTAATTCATGCTCATCAATGGCTCATCCATCTGCATCCATGGCTCATTCATGCTCATCAATGGCTCTTCTGTGCCCATCCGTGCCACATCAGTGATCATCCGTGCCACATCAGTTCTCATCCGTGCCACATCCATGCCACATCAGTGCATATTCATGCCACATCCATGCCACATTAGTACTCATCCGTGCCACATCCATGCCACATCAGTGATCATCTGTGCCACATCAGTGCTTATCTGTGCCACATCAGTGCTCATTTGTGCCACATCCATGCCACATCAGTACTCATCTGTGCCACATCTATGCCACATCAGTTCTTATCCTTGCAACATCCATGCCACATCAGTGTTTATCCGTGCCAACTCCATGCCACATCAGTGTTCACCTGATGGTGTTCCCTGCATGTTGGGCCTCTATATGTGGCCAGGCTGTATAAATGTCTCACACATGTAGTATCGCCATACTCAGGACAAGTAGCAGAATATATTTTGGGGTGTAATTTTTGCTATGTACATGCTACGTGTGTTAGAAATATCTTATAACTTGACCACTTTGTGTAAAAAAAAAAATGGGTTTTCATTTTCTTTCCACGTTTTCCAAAAACTTGTGGAAAAAAAATGACACTTTCAAGAGACTCATTATGCCTCCTAGAATAAACGTTGGGTTGTTTGCTTTCCAAAACGGGGTCATTTTTATTGTCCTGGTGCTCCAAGAGTGTAAAAGGTAAAGAAATTATATGTGTAATTTATCTTCCTAGAGTACCGGATGGTGCTCCCTGCATGATGGGCATCTCTATGTGGCCAGGCTGTGTAAAAAGTCTCACACAAGTGGTATCGCCATACTCAGGAGGAGAAGCAGAATGTATTTTGGGGCGTAGTTGCAAGTATGCATATGCTGTGTGAGAAATAACTTGTTAGTATGACAATTTGGTAAAATAAAAATCTTAATTTTGCAAAGAATTGTGGGAAAAAATTACAACTTCAAAAACTCACCAAGCCTCTTACTAAATACCTTGGAATGTCTACTTTCCAAAAAGGGGTAATTTGGAGGGTATATTTACTGTCCTCATAATTCAGGGCCTTTAAGAAATAAGATAGGCCATCAGTACATCAGGTCTGATCAATTTTCAGTAATTGGCACCATAGCTTGTGGATGCTATAATCTCACAAATAACAAATAATATACACTGATTTGGGATATTTTAACCAAAGATATGTAGCAGTATACATTTTGGCGAAAATTTATGAAGAAAAATTACTAATTTGCTAAATTTTATAACAGAAACAAAGAAAAATTCAAGATTGTTGGTCTTTTTTTCATTTATAGAGCAAAAAAGAAAAATAACTTAGTCATAATTAAATACAACCAAAAGAAATCTCTATTTATGTGAAAAAAGGACAAAAATTTTGTATGGGTACAGTGTTGCATGACTGAGTAATTGTCATTCAAAATCTGAGACCACTGAAAGCTGAAAATTGGTCTGGTTAGGAAGGAGGTTTAACCTCCCTGGCGAACTGATTATGACTGATATTTGAATGTCAAAGCAATACATTGTTTTCCATGGAAATTTGTTGCTTTATATTGTGGGCCTGTAATTCTTAGGAATAATTAGAACAAATAAAAATATAATAATAATACATTTTATTCAATAATGTAATCAAATCAAAAACATTTAAATTTGTCCAAACGAGGGTGCAATATTACTAGTCGCTGTAATACTAGATACTGCATATTGGTTTAGTAAACATCCTGTGGTATGAACATTTTTGAAACATAGGACTGCACAAAGTCCGACGTCACAATCAGGACAATGGAAAGCATCCCTCTACATCAAAAGCGGTTTTAGACTAGCCAGAAAACAGTGTTAGTGAATTAGAATCACTTGCAGAATTGAGCGATAGTGATTTGTGGGGAAATTAGTCATCAGACACTGAAAGTGAGACAGCAATGATTTTGTGACTGAGCTCAGTGCTACACGATCTGTACCACAGTCAATAGAGTACCAAGTTCACACATTACTGAGCTCAGTCGCAGAATCGTCGCTGTCGTTACTTTCAGTGTCTGATGATGAATTTCCCCACAAATTACTATCTCTCAATTCTGCAAGTGATTCTAATTCACTAACACTGTTTTCTGGCTAGTCTAAAACCGCTTTTGATGTAGAGGGATGCTTTTTGGATGCCGTGGACGTTCTCAAGTTTCTAGGTAGAAAGAATGGCCAAAAGAATGGTAAAAGTGCAGGCAGAGCACCGGACAATGCACTAGGGACAAAAATGAGGTGAAATGGTTTGATACAATAATGTAATCCTAACAGAATGTATTGTGTTATGTTTTTTGTACTTTTTTTTATTTGCCGCTGGGCTCCGCACCATGCCTTTGCGATGCTCGCAGGGAACGGAGCCCGGAACAGTGATACATCGGGCGGAGGATCCGGCGGTGGACACAGCAGGAGGACATCGCAGGATCCTATGGTCAAGGTAAGTACCTGTACATGTATACTGTGGTGTAATCCTGAGTGTGGCTTGGGGTTACCACTTCTGGTACTGAAAATTAACCCCGAGTCACACTCGGGATTACCGCCAGGGAGGTTAAGTGCCCAGTGGGCAAGTGGCTAATGAATTAAGAAAAACAAAAAACACTAAAGTTAGCCCAATTTTTTGTATAATGTGAAAGATGATCTTATGCTGTTAAATAGATACCTAACATGTTACGCTTTAAAATTGCGCATATTCGTGGAATGGTGACAAACTATGGTACTTAAACATCTCCATAGACAACGCTTTAACATTTTTTACAGGTTACCTGTTTAGAGTTACAGAGGCAGTCTAGTGCTAAAATTATTGCTCTCATCCTAATGATTGCAGTGATAGCTCACATATGTGGTTTGAACGCCGTTTACATATGCGGGCGCAGGTTACTTATGCGCTTGCTTCTGTGCACAAGCTTTTTTGCAATACGGCACTTTTTTTTCTTTTTAACCACTTCAGCCCGGGAAGGCTTTACCCCCTTTGTTGCTTTGTTGCTTTAACTGAAAATTGCGTGGTTGTGCGACGTTGTAACCAAACAAAATTGATGTACTTTTTTTTCCCCACAAATAGAGCTTTCTTTTGGTGGTATGTAATCACCTCTGCGGTTTTTACTTTTTGCGCTATAAACAAAAGAAGAACGACAATTTTGAAAAAAAAAACACAATATTTTTTACTTTTTGCTATAATAAATATCCCAAGTTTTAAAAAAAAATGTCTTTATCAGTTTAGGCTGCTATATATTCTACATATTTTTGGTAAAAAAAAAAAAAAGGCAATAAGCGTATATTGATTGTTTTTTTTTTTATCAGGACTGTGACATTGCGGCAGACAGATCGGACACTTTTGTACAGTGATCAGTGCTATAAAATTCACTGATTACTGTGTAAATGTCACTGGCATGGAAGGGGTTAACACTAGGGGGCGATCAAGGGGTTAAATGTGTTCCCTCGGTGTGAGGGGATGGGACTGACTTGGGGAGGAGACCGATCGGTGTTCCTATATGCTAGGGACACACACGATCTGTTTCCTCACCCCTGACAGAACGGGGATTTGTGTGTTTCACACAAATCACCATTCTCGCTCTGTCAGGAGTGATCGCGGGTGCCCGGCGGCCATGGGCACGTGCATCGGCTCTTTAGGAACGTGGCGCCCCCTATACTCCTTAAAGCGCCCACCGTACAGCTACGGCGATTTACGCAGGAGTGCCATTCTGTCACAGTCAATCGACGGCGTGCAGTAGGCAAGTGGTTAATCACTTTTATTCCTATTACAAGGAATGTAATCCCTTGTAACAGAAATTTGCATGTCAGGTCCTCTTTAATGAGATCTGGGGTTATAAAGGCCAGATCAGGGGGGATAGCAGCTCTCCTTAGCAGCTCCACCGGTCACGGAGATCAAAGCACAATCCGCAGGGGTGTAACTCAAGTCTGATACCCGGTTTTTATCAGCACCCCTGCAGGACACCCTCGTGCATGCCGTCGGGCAAAAGAGCGCGTGGTTTGTGACTGGCGCGTGGTCGCCAGTCACAGCATTCCCTAACCAACTATTTACTCCGCACAAAGGACAAGTACAGGATGTCTCAAGAGGGCGCCTGTTCCACTCCTCAGGCAGCCCCTGCTGCCTCGTGTCCCTCTCCAGAGAAAGTTACAGCACAGCAAGAAAGTGAGTACCCTTCTCAACTCACCAAAGCAGATTTGGATGCATCTGTCAGCAATTTATGACAAATTAGCTAACAAGATTCAATCTGAACTGCACAAAACAACTAGCACACTGAAGCAGGAGATAGCTTCCCTGGGAGGCCACACGGACATACTAGAGACTAAGCATAACGAATTATCTCTAGCACACAACGATTTAAGGAAGGATTTTGAGCTTCTAGGTGAAAATTACTCCTATCTCCAAACTCATGTTGAGGATTTGGACAACAGGAATCGCAGGAACAATTTAAGAATCCGTGGAATCCCTGAATCAGTCACAGAACTCATGCCTGCTGTTTTCAAATTGTTCCAATCTCTCCTCCCCAAAAATCCTCCATCTTCATTTATTTGTGACAGGATTCACAGGACCCTTTCTCCCCAAACCACCACCAGATAAGCCCCCAAGGGATATCATACTATGCATGAAAGATTTTATTAAGAAGGAGAATATTTTAAGAGCCTCTAGAAATTCACATAACATCAAGTTGAATGGCACGAAAATCCAAATATTAACAGATATCTCACAGGCTACACTTGAAAGAAGATGCAAAATGAAAGAAATAACAACCATCCTGCAGTCTACTCATATAAGGTACAGATGGGGTTTTCTGTTTAAACTAACAGTACCCCATTATGGCACCATCTACACAGTCCTGAACGTCGCAGAAGGCAAAGAGCTACTGGTCAAACTATAATTACTGGACCCTGAATTAAACCCAAGACCTCCATCTACACCACAATCATCACCCATCTGGGCTACCCCTCTCCTCAAGACGTGACTGAAGAAGATTGAGGAAATCCCTAAGGAATGCAAACCCATAAAAGATACTCCAAGCAAGTTTTAATTCAGAGTACCTTCTGTTTCAGTGCTTTTTTTCACACCGCCAGACAGAAAATTAAGTTAAAAAAAGGGAAGCTCTAAAAAAAAACACAGACATGAAGCATTTAAATGTTTTATTTATTTTTTATTATTTCTCTCTCCTGTTTTTTGACTATCACCAACATGGTGCTAGGTGGGTGGTTGGTGTTGGGTTTAGGTGTTTTTTTTTTTTGTTTTTGTTTTTTAGCTAGACAATTATCTCTCTCTCACTGGTTTGCCACAAAATATTATAAATGTCTTCCCATTAACCATAAATAGAAGGATAAAGGGATAATATATATAACAGCATGCATGCTATTTCAGACAAAAGAAAAAAAAGGAGATATGCTCTCCCTATGCCTCTGGGTCCACTATGACTGGGCTCCCAGAGTGAGTAATGGACAATATAGTCCAATTTTATTTGTTTTAAGGCCAAACAATTTTTTTCAGTTTGACCCCCTGTTTTCAACTTATCTGTTTCTAACCTCTAATTTCAGGTTTTTTTAACACGTTATGTTACACAAGAAGGTCTACCATAATCAACTTACTTCTAAGATTGTTATCTTTATGTTTACTTATGATGCATGCAGGTGGTAAAGTATACTATACTTTTAGGGATAGTATTACAGAATGTTTCCATACAACGGTCATAAATGATATCAAAGATGGCGATATTGATGAAAAATCTTTCCATACCACATTATCAGTGTATTCCACAGTATCTGGAACATTGTGGGTTACACCTATTATCTTAAGAGCCCTCTCAGTATCTTACATAATTGATAGGGCTTAAGGTGATTTCTCATAATGCCCAGGGCATCAATTCACCTCAGAAATTAAAAAAAGCATTCCGTCATTACAAAAGATTGGGGGCAGATGTAATCTTAGTACAAGAAACCCACTTTTCTACAGACAAACACCCCAAGTACTTTGACAAATCATACAGTCAACTCTACTGTACAACTTATAAGTCTAAATCCAGGGGAGTAGCCCTCTTTAGACCTCAATCTAAAGGAGGGTTAAGCATTCCAAACCTATGGTTATACTATCTTTTAGCAAGATTCACTCAATTGGCACAATAGTACGCTCCATCCACACAAATCCCCTGGCTTTTATTTGAAGAACAGTCAGTTCTTCCATACTACCTACAAGGCCTACTATGGACCAAGTTCGTCTTACCACAGAAAATCAGTCCCCTAAACACAGTAGTAATACACTCCTTACAACTATGGAACAGACACAAAAACAAATTTAACATGTCCTCAGACATCCCTCCCTTAGCATCCTTCCTAGATGACCCCCGCTACTCTATCCCAGATAATAACCAAAATTTTCTAACCATATGGCAACTCCACAATCTAACAAACCTAAAATTGTTTATCCAAAATAACGAATTTCGCTCTTTCACAGAACGACTAACAGAATATAAACTTGCACATACAGAACAAATGAACTATACAAAAATTAGACAATTCTACCAAAAATACTATTCACTGACTCTTCACACTCCCTTTTTACAATTCAAACAAATTTGCTTATTCTCACCACCTGATAGAGGATTAATATCCAGAATTTACAAAAGCCTAAATTAATTCAACATGCCAGATAAATCACAACCTATGCTCCAATGGGAGTTCGACCTGGATAAATCTTTCTCACCTGAACAATGGGATGCTATGATTGGAAATTTGCAAAAATGCACCAAAACAACTTCCATTAGAGAGTCAGCTATAAAGCTACATTACAGATGGTATCTTACCCCTGAAAGAATAAATTCTTTCTACCCAATAACATCCCCCTTTGTTTTAGGGGTTGCCCTACACAAGGTACATTATTACATACCTTTTTTGACTGCATACAAAAACCATATGGCATAATGCAAGTCTCAATATAGAACAAATAACAGGAATAAAAATATCTTTAACACCACAGATATGCCTTTTATTTACACCCATACCAGATATACCTATAGCCTGTTCTAGATTAATACATACCTTGTTTAGCTCTATCCACTGGACTATAGCATTCAACTGGCGCTCTTATAGCAACCCTTGGCCTCAGGTACTAAACCGTATGGTAAATATAACATTATCAGAATGTATAAATCACACACTTTATGACACTATGCATATATATATAAGAAAAAATGGACACCATGGGAAATATCTCTATTGGAATGATGTTATTTACAGATACTCTGTTTCTAAATGCTTTATGGCTGTAATTCTTATGTATATTTGAATAATATGTCTGAAAATGCATTGCCCGTTCATTGCTAAAAATTTGTCATATCCCTCATGGTATACTCCACATCTATATTTTTTTTGCTTTTTTATTTTTTCAGCTGTTTACTACAACTTTAACTAACTAAAGCCTAATGCTTTATAGCACAAATATTTAGTACTAAGTTACTAGATAAAAGAGCTAGTACTGGAGTTGAAGATCTCATTAGCATTTTATTGGCTACAAACTGGTTAAAAAAAAAAACAGTTACATTAAAAATATTTTAACCGGATAAAATATTTTAGGAGTTATGGCATAGCTGTTTTTAAATTGTATGTCCAGCCTAAACTTTTTTTTATTTGTTGGATTAGAACTCGTTACAGAGATTTCCCTTCACCTGATGTGGTCACAGTGACAATAATTTCAGACATAAAAAAATAGACGCTCAGTGAGTCTCCTCCACAACGGTCTCTCTGTGTCTGTTCTCAAAATCCCCCCTGCTATATATATATATATTACATTCACTTCAGTCCCTGCCTTCAAGGAGCTTACAGTTTAAGGTCACATAACTCACATTCCATTCGTACACTTACCATATAAGCCCCACTCACTACAGGCTGCCTGTGGAATGCTGGAGGCAGCGGAGACAAGACCAGCTTTAGAGATCCCATGGGGGTTTACCAATCTATCAAACCACTTTGTTCATCAAATTGCTCAGGTGGTTCAGATGAAAAGTATGATAAGCCAGCAAAAACACGTCTTTAATAAACCATTCAAGTAAATAAAGGAATAGAACTTACTGGTAGGAGGGGAAGGGAAGAGAGGGTACTGAGCACAAGTTGCGGACAGGATCCCAACAAGAATTGCCAGGTGCAGAAATGCCATTCTTATGAGTTCCACCTAGTGAAAACCATGAGAAAATTAATTTCACACAGATGTTAAAGTGATTGTAAAGGATCATTTTTTATTTTTTTTAAATAACAAACATACCCTACTTACCTCCACTGTGCAGCTCGTTTTGCACAGAGTGGCCCCAAATATTATCTTCTGAGGTCCCTCGGCGGCTCTCATGGCTCCTCCCTGCATCAGATAACCCCCTAGGAGAAGCACCCTCCCGAGAGGGTTACCTTGCGGGGGCGCTCCCGAGTCCAGCATTTGGGTCCATATACACGAATGCAGGACTCTGCCCCGCCCCCCCGGTGCCCGCGTCATTGGATTTGATTGACAGCAGCGGGAGCCAATGGCTGCACTGATATCAATCTATCCAATCAAGAGTCAGGACCCCGTGGAGAGAGGGACAGCGCCTCCCTGCCGAGGAGATGAAGGGGCTCAGGTAAGTAAAACAGGGAGGGTGGGGGGCGGAGACTGCCAGGTGTTTTTTCACCTTAATGCATAGGATGCATTAAGGTGAAAAAACACGAGGGTTTACAACCCCTTTAATGAGTCTGGCAAGGTAATATGATTTAGACTTTCAACAGACTTTAAGGAAATGGCTGTATGCTGTTCTCATCAGTATCTCTAAAATCATTGTGTAGTTTATGTAGATTCCTATACATGTGAATCATAATGTCTCTTTGTTTTTATAACAACACAAGCCTACCTTCATCAAAGGTAATTATTTCACCCCATATACAGTAACATGCAATATGAAAAACTAGAAAACATGGTTGAGCCCCCTGACCCCATAGACCATTTGTACCCTCTAAAGCTCCTGCAGCTATTCCTTTGCCTTTACAGCTTTACCTACTGTACTCAGTTGAGCTTCTGGATCAAGGTTAGCCAAGGGGACCCATCATACGACTGGCTCAACGACATGCAGTGCAGAGAAGATTAATATCGGTTCCGTGTTTAATATATTCAGCACAGTGCCATCCATCTGCATGGAGGTGTCAGGACAGATCTGCATTCTCTAATGTTTCTTCTATCTTACTTTTAATCCAACAGCTATATGCAGGGAGGACCATCTTTGCAGACACAACTGTTGTATATATTGTGTAGCAAAGTCCTAAAATATAATTTCTTACCTGTTATGTCTGCGTGGCTGTTTTTTGGTGCTCTGCAAGAATGACCAGCAAAATCAGGGAGCCTACATGGCTATAAGTATGGAGCTGAACATGATACGTCACATTATTATCTAAAGCAGAATTCCTATGGACAATAGGCCTTGATAATGGTTGATAATGGTTAGAAAATGCACATATATAAATTGCAGAATGATCAGATTCTGGCCCAGCCTATGCAATGAAGCAAATATTTAAACTGAGGGTTTACAACCTATATTGATAGTACGAATGCCTAGAGCTTCAAGCTGTTAAATTGTCACGACACAAATTAAAGGGTCATTCTAGGCACAAAAGTGCCTTTTCAGTTGAGCCTGGTGGGCTGAGTCAGCTATTGGCTCCTTATATTTCTTGGATGCTCCAGCAGTAAAGTTTACTTCAAGTGTAGTATGTCTTCTTATCAGTTTTCAGGAACAGAACATCAGCTCCCTCTCCCAGCTTGGGGCGCCGGTTAGTAATTCTCATTGTAATAAGGTGGATACAGTAGGAGGGTTCTTTTCTTCCCAGGTTGATTTTGGCCGGGTTTACCAGGCTTGTCCCTGTTTGAAGGCAGAGCTCTCCCTAAGAACTAATGCCTTTCTGATGAGAATGGTGCTGCATTTGCCTGGCCAGGAGCCAGGCTGAACTTTCAGCTCCTGGACGGGGGTTTACCCTGTGGATTCATCCCACGCCATTGTTGTCCTTGATACACCTATATTGGCCAAGTAATTGTCCACTTGTCCACTAATCTAAGTGGCCATGTGTATGTGTGTGTGTGTGTGTGTATATATATATATATATATATATATATATATATATATATATATATATATATATATACAGTATCTCAAAAGTGATTACACCCCTCACATTTTTGTAAATATGTTATTATATCTTTTCATGTGACAACACGGAAGAAATGACACTTTGCTACAATGTAAAGTAGTGAGTGTACAGCTTGTATAACAGTGTAAATTTGCTGTACCCTCAAAATAACTCAACACACAGCCATTAATGTCTAAACTGCTAGCAAAAAAAGTGAGTACACCCCTAAGTAAAAATGTCCAGATTGGGCACAATAAACCATGTTCCCTCCCCGGTGTCATGTGACTTGTTAGTGTTGCAAGATCTCAGGTGTGACTGGGGAGCAGGTGTGTTAAATTTGATGTTATCACTCTCATACTGGTCACTGAAAGTTCAACATGGCATCTCATGGCAAAGAACTCTCTGAGGATCTGAAAAAAAGAATTGTTGCTCTACATAAAGATGGCCTAGGCTATAAGAAAATTGCCAAGACTCTGAAACTGAGCTTCAGCACAGTGACCAAGACCGTACAGCGGTTTAACAGGACAGTTTCCACTCAGAACAGGCCTTGCCATGGTCGACCAAAGAGTGCACATGCTTAGCGTCCTATTCGGAGGTTGTCTTTGGGAAATAGACCTATGAGTGCTGTCAGCATTGCTGCAGAGGTTGGAGGGGTGGGAGGTTAGCCTGTCAGTGCTCAGACCATACGCCACACACTGCATCAAATTGGTCTGCATGGCTGTCATCCCAGAAGGAAGTCTCTTCTAAAGATGATGCACAAGAAAGCCCACAGCTTGCTGAGGACAATCAGTCTAAGGACATGGATTATTGGAACCATGTCCTGTGGTCTGATGAGACCAGGATAAAATTATTTAGTTCAGATGGTGTCAAGCGTGTGTAGCGGCAACCAGGTGAGGAGTACAAAGACAAGTGTGCCTACAGTCAAGCATGGTGGTGGGAGTGTCATGGTCTGGGGCTGCATGAGTGCTGTCGGCACTGGGGAGCTACAGTTCATCGAGGGAACCATGAATGCCAACATGTACTGTGACATACTGAAGCAGAGCATAATCCCCTCCCTTCGGAGACTGGGCCGCAGGGCAGTATTCCAACATAACAACCCCAAACACACCTCCAAGATGACCACTGCCTTGCTAAAGAAGCTAAAGGTAAAGGTGATGGAGGGAGCTACAGTTTATCGAGGGAACCATGAATGCCAACATGTACTGTGACATACTGAAGCAGAGCATAATCCCCTCCCTTCGGAGACTGGGCCGCAGGGCAGTATTCCAACATGATAACAACCCCAAACACACCTCCAAGATGACCACTGCCTTGCTAAAGAAGCTAAGGGTAAAGGTGATGGACTGGCCAAGCATGTCTCCAGACCTAAACCCTATTGAGCATCTGTGGGGCACCCTCAAATGGAAGGTGGAGAAGCGCAAGGTTTCTAACATCCACCAGCTCGGTGATGTCGTCATGGAGGACTGGAAGAGGACTCCAGTGGCAACCTATGAAGCTCTGGTGAACTCCATGCCCAAGAGGGTTAAGGCAATGCTGGAAAATAGATAGTGGTGGCCACACAAAATATTTACACTTTGAGCCCAATTTGGACATTTTCACAGGGGTGTACTCACTTTTGTTGCCAGCAGTTTAGACATTAATGGCTGTGTGTTGAGTTAGTTTGAGGGGACAGCTAATTTACACTGTTATACAAGCTGTACACTCACTACTTTACATTGTAGCAAAGTGTAATTTCTTCCGTGTTGTAACATGAAAAGATATAATAAAATATTTACAAAAATGTGAGGGATGTACTCCTTTTCCTGATGAAGTGGGCGCTGTCAGATGAAACGCGTTGAGTTCCAGTCCAAATGTACATTCTCAGAAATATGTCTGTAACGTTGTATATATCTTTTTAATGTTTATCAACATATGTACATCATGTCTGTGCTATGATGTATATATTGTCCATGTTTTCTATGCAATTTGAATTTAACTTCAATATGGAATAAAATATTTTGTACTTTTTAAGGAAATTTTCCTCTACATTATTGGCATAACTTAGTAAAGTCCCATGGGCAAAAACCTTTTCAGGTTTGTGTTTGGTTTAAGGGATTGAGTTCTGCCATTGTCTCAGCACTTACGGCCTTTTCTAATTTGTACTAATACTTGGGTGGACCTTGCCTCGGGAGGTTCCCTGAAGAATGGGGTCCACCTTGGTTTTGGCTGGGTAGACCACGATTACTCCAGGCCCATCAGGTGTCCTGCACCTCGAGTATCATGGCCAGGGTTCTTTCTCTTCAGAGGAGGACCATGTGTACAGTCTGTGCACTTTTTTGTGTGCTCACTTTTCATTACGCCTGGTCCTAGTTTTGAGTTTGTAACTGTCCACCTGGGAATTTTGGGTGTCCTGGTCAACTTTTGTGTTCCAGCTCCCCCTGTTGCATTCTCCATAACATAAAATAATCAACCTAGCAGTGATGGTGGAAATCCCTCATAAAAGTCTGGATAATAGTATGCAATAGTTTTGCATATTCTTGAACTCAGGGCAGCGATCTCAACAACAGAGTCCATAAGAAGTAGAAGAAACTGTCAGGGAATTTAACTTTTGAACATCTACCAAAAACTGAAAAAACTTTTTTGGGTGGCCTAACCACTAAGCTGCAATCCGTATTAAAATTGCAGGATCCACATGGCACATGTGCTAATTCCTCTGAAGCCTCAGTGATTATCCCTACCAGATCCAGTCATCATTTACAAGGTCGACAGAACATATTGTAATCCCAACATGATCCATTTCCATATCACCTAATGGTTTAAACATACCAATCACTACAATGTTAAACATCTATGCCCAAATTTTAAATTAGATTAAAGTCTAAAATGGCATATCTGAGAATTCTTTACATCTTGTTATGCATTTCCAGATTCCTCAGTATCGTATCTCTGTAGCTTTTACCACTCCCAACTCCAGAACATGTCAACTATAACTTCATCATGTATTGTCATTAGGGATGAGCCGAAACGTTTGGTTTGCAGCAGAACATGCGAACACGCAAAAAATGTGTTCCAACGCGCAAACACTGTTAAAATCTATAGGACAGGAACGTGAAGAATCAGAAGTACTCATTTTAAAAGCTTATATGCAAGTTATTGCCATAAAAAGTGTTTGGGGACCCGAGTCCTGTATAAATGCAAAACAAAGTTTTAAAAACTGACTTTTTTTGGAAGCAGTGATTTTAATAATGCTTAAAGTGAAACAATAACATTTTTATATTCCTTTAAATATCGTGCCTGGGGTGTGTTTATAGTATGCCTGTAAAATGGCACAGTTTTTCCGTGTTCAGAACAATACCACAGCAAAATTACATTTCTAAAGGAAAAAAATCATTTAAAACTGCTTGCGGCTGTAATGTATTGTCGGTTCCCGGCAATATAGATGAAAATCCTTGAAAAAAACGTCATGGGCCCTGCGTTGAAATATTATATCAAAAATTGTAATTACATGCCCCTTTTAAACAGGGGCAGAAAAATTGGGCCTTTGGTGGTGGTGGTACCAGAACACTGTAAGCCCTCACAGTTAATCTTGTTTCGCGCAGGAACAGGCCCTGCTGTGAAATATTATATCAAGATTGGGAATTACATGCCCCTGTTAAACAGGGTCAGAAAAATTGGGCCTTGGGTGGTGGTGGTGGTGCCACAACACTGTAACCCCTCACAGATACTCTTGTTGGGCACAGGAACGGGCCCTGCATTGAAATACTATATGAAAAATTGTAATTACATGTCCCTGTTGAACAGGGGCAGAAAACGCACATTCAGGGAGGGTTTGTAATGGATCATGGATCCACAGACTCTGTTGATACGCTCACATCCATAGAAAATTAAATCAGTTAAATCAGCATCAGCTTGATAGCTGCTGATCCAAGACTGATTCATTTTTATGAATGTGAGCGTATCAACAGAGTCTGTGGATCCATGATCCATTACAAACCCTCCCTGAATGTGCGTTCAGAAAGAACGCTGGATGCAGGACAGGCCAGTAGCTAAATTGCATATTGAGCAAGTTCTGGCCAGTGGTCCATCCTCAAGACGCAGTAACCCAGTGAATGCTCTGTTGGAAAGGTCTCCAAGTCTGCTCTTGCCCCTAGATATTCCTGCACCATGTAATGCAGACGCTAGCGATGGTTGCTTGAGCTGATCAGACCTTGGCGCTAAGGACTGAAAAATTCTTTAAAGGCATTGGTCAGCCAGCCACCTTCTCCACTGCTCTTCCTCTGACTGAATGAAGCCTCAGCAACACATTGTCCAGCACCAGGATATTGTAACCTCCCAGGGTCTGGAAATGCATTGCACAAACCTTTCTTCAAGGCCTCCTGAAGATGTTTCATCCTCTGCGAAGGCAGGATGAGTTCTGCAACCTTACCCTTGTAACGTGGATCAAGAAGGGTTGCCAGCCAGTAATGATCCCTCTCCTTGATATCACGAATCCAAGGGTCCTTTTGCAGGCTTTGCAGAATCAGGGAGGCAATGCAGCGTAAGTTTACAGAGGCATCCAATTCTGAGTCCTCTGGGTCACTAAGGATCACATGATCCGTAACAACCTCCTCCAACCCACATACAACTCCCTGGGTTTCTGGGGACTGAAAACCATCCCTGCTGCTGAGTGTTATCCTCCACGTCCATGCTGACACAATCCTCCTCCTCCTCCTCTTCTTCCTGTGTGTTTGGCAGGCCCGCAGGAATACTATCTGGATAAAGAGGGTCTTGAGAGGTAAAGAAGTCCACCTCTTCCTCCCGCTTTTCTACCTCAAGTGCCCTGCCCATTATTCCACAAAGCATGTGCTCCAACAGGAAGACAAGAGGGACAGTGTCACTGATGCATGCATTGTCGCTGCTCACCATCCTCATGGCCTCCTCAAATGGTGACAGGATAGTACATGCATCCTTGATCAGTAGCCACTGGCGTGGTGAAAAGAAGCCAAGCGGTCCTGGTGCCATACTCGCACAGGTACTCATTAATGGCCCTCTGCTGCATGTGCAACCACTGCAGCATTGCCAACATTGAGTTCCACCTGGGGGAATTTCACAAATTAGGCGGTTCAGTGGGCAGGTTGCATTCCCTTTGAATGTCAGCCAGCCGAGCACTGGCATTGTATGACCAGCGGAAATGACCACAGACTTTTCTGGCCTGCCTCAGGAGATCCTGTAAGCCTGGGTACCTGTTCAAGAACCGCTGCACCACCAAACTCAGGACATGTGTCAAACATGGAACATGGGTCAAGTGTCCCTGTCGGAGGGCGGAGAGAAGGTTGGTGCCATTGTCACATACAACCATTCCTGGCTGAAGCTGGCATTGGCGTCAACCACCTCTGAGCCTGCCCCTGCAGAGCTGACAGAATCTCTGCCCCAGTGTGACTCCTGTCCCCTACGCAGACAAACTCAAGCACTGCATGGCATCTTTTTGACTGAGTGCTTGCGTAGCCCCTTGAACGCTTATGGAGCATCGCTGGTTCAGTGGACAAATCTGCAGAAGAGGCCATAGAGGAAGAGGAAGGGGTGGAGGAGAGAGCTGTGGCAGAATCACCACTAGCATTTTGGAGGCATGGTGGTGCAACAAGCTCCAACAATACTGAATTCTGTCCCGCATCCTTCCCAGTGGCCAGCAGAGTTACCCAGTGTACCGTGAAGGAAAGGTAACGTCCCTGCCCATGCCTGCTGGACCATGAGTCAGTGGTAATATGCATCTTACTGCTGACTGCTCTGTCCAACGAGGCCAAAACATTGCCTTCCACATGCCCGTAGAGAGCCGGAATGGCCTTCCGTGAAAAGAAATGGCATTTTGGAACCTGCCACTGAGTTACAGCACATTCCACAAATTCACAAAAGGGGGCAGAGTTTACCAGCTGAAAAGGCAGCAGTTGCATTGCTAGTAATTTGGCCAAGCTAGCATTCAGACGCTGAGCATGTGGATGGCTGGGACCGAATTTCTTTTTACAGTTCAGCAACTGGGGTAGGGAATCTTGCCTGCTAAAATCAGATGGTGGTGTACTGCTAGCAGATTGGCTGCAAGTACTTGGGACATACCTTCAATTTTCTCAGTGCAGGTTTTTGAGAGGACTGGAGGTATAGTGGGGTTGGCGATCCCAGATGAGGAGCAAGGAGAAGTCCGCCTTTTTCTTTGATGTGGGTTTTTCAAGTGCTGTTTCCAACGGACTGCATGGCAGGTTGTCATATGTCTGGTAAAGCATGTGGTGCCCAAGCGGCTGCTGTTCTGGCCATGCTTGATCCGCTTCAGACAGGTTGCAAACAGCAATGGTGCAATCTGCTGCACACGTGTCGAAAAAGACCCACACCAAGGAACTTTTAAAAGTCAACAGCGCCCTGCACCTGCGGAGCTCTGCGGTGTGATGCAATAGGGGGGCTTCCCCCCTAGTGGACATCCTGCCTTAGTTGGAGTTGTGCCCACCTCCTCTCTTCTCTCAGGCACCCAAGTACAGTCTGTGACCTCATCATCCCCTCCCTCCTCATCACTGGAGCAAACTATGCTGCAGCTGGGGGAACATGACTGCCAGTTTCTTTTCCTTCTTGGGCACCCCCTCTCTTTAGGCTCACGTTAGTCCCTTCCTCAACCTGGGAACCAACATCGGAGCCTTCAAATCTCTGCGCATCCTCCAGCAGCATGTACCCGACACTGTGGTCAAATAGTTCTGGGGACTCCTCCATGCATGATAATGAGGCTACGGAAGGAGTGACTGTGGACAAGGAGCAGGTGGAATAGGCCGTTTGGCAGCTGCACTGGAAGAGAAACTATTCTGAGCCTGTGTGATAGAGGAAAAGGAGGATATGGACAGCTTTGTTATCCACTTCACCAACTCTTCTTCATGTTCTGGCTCAATAACACGGCCAGCAGCAGATAAAAAGGACAAGCGTGCCCCACAGCCACCTGGAGAGGATGCACCATGTCCACGACCAGCACTACTGACTGTAGACACAGAAACTGCTTGCCCTCTTTTAGTGGCCTGTGAGCGTCTGCCTCTCCTTGGTGGCCTTCCGGACTTGATGTATATTTTGTTTTGCAACACCACACTACACTGTATTAGATACTGTGTACACCGCCTGCACTGTATTAGCAACTGTACTACGGCTGCACTGTGTTTTATACTGTGTACACCACCAGAAGTGTATAAACTGTGCACACTGTATTAGATACTGTGTACACTGCCTGCACTGTATTAACGATTGTACTACGGCTGCACTGTATTGTGTACTGTGTACACCACCAGAAGTGTAGTAGAAACTGTGCACACTGTATTAGATAATGTGTACACCACCAGAAAAGTAGTAGAAACTGTACTAAGGCTGCACTGTATTTTGTATTGTGTACACTTCCAGAAGTGTAGTAGAAACTTTACACACTGTATTAGATACTGTGTACACCGCCTGCACTGTATTAGCAACTGTACTATGGCTGCACTGTATTTTATAATGTGTACACCACCAGAAGTGTAGTAGACACTGTGCACACTGTATTAGATACTGTGTACACTGCCTGAAGTGTATTAGAAACAGTACACCACGGAATGCACTGTAGATATAGGCTACACAGGATGCAGAGTATATATATATATATATATATATATATAGATATAGATATAGATATATACACACACACACACAAGACTGTATATACAGTATCTCACAAAACTGAGTACACCCCTCCCCTTTTTGTAAATATTTTATTATATCTTTTCATGTGAAAACACTGAAGAAATTGCACTTTGCTACAATGTAAAGTAGTGAGTGTACAGCTTGTATAACAGTGTAAATTTGCTTTTCCCTCAAACTAACTCAACACACCGCCATTAATGTCTATCATAAATAAATGATACATTTTTTTACAAATAAATATGTGAAAAGTGTGGCGTGTATTTGTATTCAGCCCCCCTGAGTGAATACTTTGTAGAATCATCTTTCACTGCAATTACAGCTGCAAGTCTTTTTGGGAATGTCTCTACCAGCTTTGCACATCTAGAGAGTGAATTTTTGTTTTATGAAAAGCAGTTTTCAAGCGTTACCACAGATTGTCAATTGGATTTAAGTCTGGACTTTGACTGGGCCATTCTAACACATGAATATGCTTTGACCTAAACCATTCCATTGTAGCTCTGGCTGTATGTTTAGGGTTGCTGTTCTGCTGGAAGGTGAACCTTCACCCCAGTCTCGAGTCTTTTGCAGACTCTAATGCCGTGTACCCACGATCGGCCTTTCCAGCATGAAAAGGTCAGATGGAATCATTCCGTCGGATATTGTGATCGTGTGTGGGCTTCATCTGACTTTTTTCTTCAAAAATTCAGCTGGACCTAGAAATAGAACATGCTTTAAATCTTTCCGACGGTATCAATTTCTATTGGGAAAACCGTTCGTCTGTATGCTGGTCCGACGGACCAAATACGACGCAAGGGCAGCTATTGGCTCCTGGCTATTGAACTTCCTTTTCTAGTCCCGTCGTATGTCATCACGTTCAAAACGAACAGACTTTGGTGTGATCATGTGTGGGCAAGTCTGTTCGGTTATGCGGCATAACAGGTTTTCTTCAAAGATTGCCCTGTATTTGGCTTCATCCATCTCCCCATCAACTCTGAACAGCTTCCCTGTCCCTGCTGAAGAAAAGAATCCTCACAACATAAAGCTGCTACCACCATGTTTCACGGTGGAGATGGTGTGTTCAGGGTGATGTTCAGTGTTAGTTTTCTGTTGGTCTCATCTGACCAGAGCACCTTCTTCCACATGTTTGCTGTGTCCTCCACATGGCACTTCGCAAACTGCAAACAGGACTTCTTATGGGTTTTTTAATTTTAACAATTATTCTTCCATAAAGGCCAGATTTGTGGAGTGCATGACTAATAGTTGTCCCGTGGACAAATTCTCCTACCTGAGCTGTGGATCTCTGCAACTCCTCCAGAGTTACCATTGGCCTCTTGGCTGCCTCTCTGATTAATGCTCTCCTTGCCCGGCCTTTTAGTTTAGGTGGACGGCCATGTCTTGGTAGGTTTGTAGTTGTGCCATACTCTTTCCACTTTTGGATGATGGATTGAACAGTGCTCCATGAGATGTTCAATGCTTGGGATATTTTTTTATAACCTAATCCTGCTTTAAACTTCTCCACAGCTTTATCCCTGACCTGTCTGGTGTGTTCCTTGACCTTCATCATGCTGTTGTTCACTAATGTTCTGAGAGCTTCACAGAACAGCTGTATTTATACTGAGATAAAATTACACACAGGTATACTCTTTTTACTAATTAGGTAACTTCTGAAGGCAATTGGTTCCACTAGACTTTAGTTATGGGGTATCAGAGTAAAGGGGGTTGAATAAAGATGCACACCACACTTTTCAGATATTTATTTGTAACAAATTTTGAAAACCATTTATCATTTTCCTTCCACTTCACAATTATGTGCCACTTTGTGTTCATCTATCACATAAAATCCCAATGAAATACATTTATGTTTTTTGGTTGTAACATGACAAAATGTGGAAAAATGTAAGGGGTATGAATAATTTTTCAAGGCACTGTAGCTAGGTAAATTTAGCTTTGGCTCCTTTTGTAATCATGGGAGCTGTATATTTTGGCCTGTTAAGGTCTCACAGGCTGGGAATTGTATTGCTTTGCCTTCCTCTGAAAAAATCTTCCAGAGCTTAGAGCGGGAGATTAAAATCGGCCAGCCTGAATATTTATCAGGTTTTCGGCCAATCCCTGAAGGGGAAGTGTCCAGAAGGGGGCAGAGTGAATCTGATTGTACAATCTCCTTCAGATCTACCATCAACTATGTGCAGCAATGACTTGCTTGATTTAAAATAAATTGTTTAGGTGTGTCCTCATATTACATAATTTGAGTAAATCTAAAGGAGATCCTAGATTGTATGATAAGATTGTGAGTTGTTTGGCCAGCTTTACTTTTTTTTTTTTTTTTAAAGTCCATGGTGTGTGAACACACTCCAAAAACTTCACCAGGTGCCAAAAAAACGTCATCTAAAATCAGAGGACCTGGCCCTGATCCCCAGGGGACTGGGGTACTTATACTTGGTCAATCTGGCCGAAAACCAGACGGACCCCAACCTCTGGAGGGTCTGCCGAAACAGACCCATCCAAGTACTAGGTTGGCCTCCCCCGAAGGGAGACCCCATGAGAGAGGGCGAACCAAGCCAGAAAGTCATGTCCACTCCCTCCCAAGACTTTCAGGGCAGGCCCGAGGACCTACACCCTACCAGTTACACGTACAAAAACTGTGTACAAACATAAAAATACAAATTAGTGACAAACCTAAAGGGCTTAAATAAAAGAAAGTGGGGGAGAAGGAAGTGGAGAGAGTGAAACGTGACCAATGTGCTGGACAATGGCCAGCTTTACTCTCTATTTGACCTAATAATCACTGTCACTGGGACTGGAAGTGAGGGGAAATACAACATGTTGTCACACTGATCAAATAGGGGATATCCACCAATGGGGACATTTGTTTAGTGATAACTGTCTAAGGCATGGGTGTCCAACCTGTGGCCCTCCAGCTGTTGTGGAAATACAAGTCCCATCATGCTTCTGCCTTTTGGAGCCAAGTTCCATCATGCCTCTGCCTTTGGGAGTAATGTTTGCAACTGTCAGCCTTGCAATTCCTCATAAGTCCTGTAGTTCTGCAACAGCTGGAGGACCACTGGTTGGACACCCATGGTCTAAGGCAGGGGTCTCCAAACTATGGCCTTCCAGTTGCTCAGAAACTACAATTCCCATCATGCCTAGTCATGTCTGTGAATGTCAGAGTTTTACAATGCCTCATGGGACGTGTAGTCCCACAAAAGCTGGAAGGCCGTAGTTTGGAGATACCTGGTCTAAGGGCTCCTTTCTACATGTGTTGCCCTCTGAAGAGCGATCCACAATCAGATTGCTTAGTTAGTTGGTGAGGAGGGGTTATATCTCCTTCCCACTGCTTTGTTTTTCAACTGTGTTCATTGCATGGGGTGCTCCCATTCAGTTGAATAGGGTGCATTCAGCGGGCAGGACTGCCTGCTTAACACAATAACAGAGACGATTTGCCACAGCATATGCACACACCTCTCCACTGCCTTTGCAGCTTAAGGGAGTGGAAAAAATAAAGCCCAACCATGCGTTTTTACCATCCACAACCACAAGTGTTAACTAATGCCACGTATACACGACCGGTTTTCCCGTCGGAATAAACTCTGAAGGTTTTTTCCGATGGAGTTCCGCTGAAACTGTCTTGCCTACACACGATCACACCAAAGTCCGACCGTTTAGAACGCGGTGGCGTACAACATGTACGACGGGACTAGAAAAAGGAAGTTCAATAGCCAGTAGCCAATAGCTGCCGTCTCGTACTTGCTTCAGAGCATGCATAGTTTTTGGTCCATCGGAACAGCATACAGACGAGCGGTTTTGCTGATAGGTAATATGTATATATCTTTTTAATGTTTATCAACATATGTACATCATGTCTGTGCTATGATGTATATATTGTCCATGTTTTCTACGCAATTTGAATTTAACTTCAATATGGAATAAAATATTTTGTACTTTTTAAGGAAATTTTCCTCTACATTATTGGCATAACTTAGTTAAGTCCCATGGGCAAAAACCTTTTCAGGTTTGTGTATGGTTTAAGGGACTGAGTTCTGCCATTGTCTCAGCACTTACGGCCTTTTCTAATTTGTACTAATACTTGGGTGGACCTTGCCTCGGCAGGTCCCCTGAAGAATGGGGTCCACCTTGGTTTTGGCTGGGTAGACCACGATTACTCCAGGCCCATCAGGTGTGTTGCACCTCGAGTATCATGGCCAGGGTTCTTTCTCTTCAGAGGAGGACCATGTGTACAGTCTGTGCACTTTTTTGTGTGCTCACTTTTCATTACGCCTGGTCTTAGTTTTGAGTTTGTAACTGTCCACCTGGGAATTTTGGGTGTCCTGGTCAACTTTTGTGTTCCAGCTCCCCCTGTTGCATTCTCCATAACATAAAATAATCAACCTAGCAGTGATGGTGGAAATCCCTCATAATAGTCTGGATAATAGTATGCAATAGTTTTGCATATTCTTGAACTCAGGGCAGCGATCTCAACAACAGAGTCCATAAGAAGTAGAAGAAACTGTCAGGGAATTTAACTTTTGAACATCTACCAAAAACTGAAAAACCTTTTTTGGGTGGCCTAACCATATAACTACTAAGCTGCAATCCGTATTAAACTTGCAGGATCCACATGGCACATGTGCTAATTCCTCTGAAGCCTCAGTGATTATCCCTACCAGATCCAGTCATCATTTACAAGGTCGACAGAACATATTGTAATCCCAACATGATCCATTTCCATATCACCTAATGGTTTAAACATACCAATCACTACAATGTTAAACATCTATGCCCAAATTTTAAATTAGATTAAAGTCTAAAATGGCATATCTGAGAATTCTTTACATCTTGTTATGCATTTCCAGATTCCTCAGTATCGTATCTCTGTAGCTTTTACCACTCCCAACTCCAGAACATGTCAACTATAACTTCATCATGTATTGTCATTAGGGATGAGCCGAAACGTTCGGTTTGCAGCAGAACATGCGAACGCGCAAAAAATGTGTTCCAACACGCAAACACTGTTAAAATCTATGGGACAGGAACGTGAAGAATCAGAAGTGCTCATTTTAAAAGCTTATATGCAAGTTATTGCCATAAAAAGTGTTTGGGGACCCGAGTCCTGTATCAATGCAAAACAAAGTTTTAAAAACTGACTTTTTTTGGAAGCAGTGATTTTAATAATGCTTAAAGTGAAACAATAAAAATGTTATATTCCTTTAAATATCGTGCCTGGGGTGTGTTTATAGTATGCCTGTAAAATGGCACAGTTTTTCCGTGTTTAGAACAATACCACAGCAAAATTACATTTCTAAAGGAAAAAAAATCATTTAAAACTGCTTGCGGCTGTAATGTATTGTCGGTTCCCGGCAATATAGATGAAAATCCTTGAAAAAAACGTCATGGGCCCTGCGTTGAAATATTATATCAAAAATTGTAATTACATGCCCCTTTTAAACAGGGGCAGAAAAATTGGGCCTTTGGTGGTGGTGGTGGTGGTGGTACCAGAACACTGTAAGCCCTCACAGTTAATCTTGTTTCGCGCAGGAACAGGCCCTGCTGTGAAATATTATATCAAGATTGGGAATTACATGCCCCTGTTAAACAGGGTCAGAAAAATTGGGCCTTGGCTGGTGGTGGTGGTGCCACAACACTGTAACCCCTCACAGATACTCTTGTTGGGCACAGGAATGGGCCCTGCATTGAAATATTATATCAAAAATTGTAATTACATGTCCCTGTTGAACAGGGGCAGAAAAATTGGGCCTCAGGTTGTGGTGGTGGTGCCCTAAACAAAAAATATTGTTGGAAGCTAGCATCATCAAGCTTGAGGAGGTTTAGTCTAGTCACTCAGCATAGGTAGTCTTCAAGGGATCCCACATCAGTTAAATCAGCATCAGCTTGATAGCTGCTGATCCAAGACTGATTAATTTTTATGAATTTGAGCCTATCAACAGAGTCTGTGGATCCATGATCCATTACAAACCCTCCCTGAATGTGCGTTCAGAAAGAACGCTGGATGCAGGACAGGCCAGTAGCTAAATTGCATATTGAGCAAGTTCTGGCCAGTGGTCCATCCTCAAGACGCAGTAACCCAGTGAATGCTCTGTTGGAAAGGTCTCCAAGTCTGCTCTTGCCCCTAGATATTCCTGCACCATGTAATGCAGACGCTAGCGATGGTTGCTTGAGCTGATCAGACCTTGGCGCTAAGGACTAAAAAATTGTTTAAAGGCATTGGTCAGCCAGCCACCTTCTCCACTGCTCTTCCTCTGACTGAATGAAGCCTCAGCAACACATTGTCCAGCACCAGGATATTGTAACCTCCCAGGGTCTGGAAATGCATTGCACAAACCTTTCTTCAAGGCCTCCTGAAGATGTTTCATCCTTTGCGAAGGCAGGATGAGTTCTGCAACCTTACCCTTGTAACGTGGATCAAGAAGGGTTGCCAGCCAGTAATGATCCCTCTCCTTGATATCACGAATCCAAGGGTCCTTTTGCAGGCTTTGCAGAATCAGGGAGGCAATGCAACGTAAGTTTACAGAGGCATCCAATTCTGAGTCCTCTGGGTCACTAAGGATCACATGATCCGTAACAACCTCCTCCAATCCACATACAACTCCCTGGGTTTCTGGGGACTGAAAACCATCCCTGCTGCTGAGTGTTATCCTCCACGTCCATGCTGACACAATCCTCCTCCTCCTCCTCTTCTTCCTGTGTGTTTGGCAGGCCCGCAGGAATACTATCTGGATAAAGAGGGTCTTGAGAGGTAAAGAAGTCCACCTCTTCCTCCCGCTTTTCTACCTCAAGTGCCCTGCCCATTATTCCACAAAGCATGTGCTCCAACAGGAAGACAAGAGGGACAGTGTCACTGATGCATGCATTGTCGCTGCTCACCATCCTCATGGCCTCCTCAAATGGTGACAGGATAGTACATGCATCCTTGATCAGTAGCCACTGGCGTGGTGAAAAGAAGCCAAGCTGTCCTGGTGCCATACTCGCACAGGTACTCATTAATGGCCCTCTGCTGCATGTGCAACCACTGCAGCATTGCCAACATTGAGTTCCACCTGGGGGCATTTCACAAATTAGGCGGTTCAGTGGGCAGGTTGCATTCCCTTTGAATGTCAGCCAGCCGAGCACTGGCATTGTATGACCAGCGGAAATGACCACAGACTTTTCTGGCCTGCCTCAGGAGATCCTGTAAGCCTGGGTACCTGCTCAAGAACCGTTGCACCACCAAACTCAGGACGTGTGTCAAACATGGAACATGGGTCAAGTGTCCCTGTCGGAGGGCGGAGAGAAGGTTGGTGCCATTGTCACATACAACCATTCCTGGCTGAAGCTGGCATTGGCGTCAACCACCTCTGAGCCTGCCCCTGCAGAGCTGATAGAATCTCTGCCCCAGTGTGGCTCCTGTCCCCTAAGCAGACAAACTCAAGCACTGCATGGCATCTTTTTGACTGAGTGCTTGCGTAGCCCCTTGAACGCTTATGGAGCATCGCTGGTTCAGTGGACAAATCTGCTGAAGAGGCCATAGAGGAAGAGGAAGGGGTGGAGGAGAGAGCTGTGGCAGAATCACCACTAGCATTTTGGAGGCATGGTGGTGCAACAAGCTCCAACAATACTGAATTCTGTCCCTCATCCTTCCCAGCGGCCAGCAGAGTTACCCAGTGTACCGTGAAGGAAAGGTAATGTCCCTGCCCATGCCTGCTGGACCATGAGTCAGTGGTAATATGCATCTTACTGCTGACTGCTCTGTCCAACGAGGCCAAAACATTGCATTCCACATGCCCGTAGAGAGCCGGAATGGCCTTCCGTGAAAAGAAATGGCATTTTGGAACCTGCCACTGAGTTACAGCACATTCCACAAATTCACAAAAGGGGGCAGAGTTTACCAGCTGAAAAGGCAGCAGTTGCATTGCTAGTAATTTGGCCAAGCTAGCATTCAGACGCTGAGCATGTGGATGGCTGGGGCCGAATTTCTTTTTACAGTTCAGCAACTGGGGTAGGGAAATTTGCCTGCTAAAATCAGATGGTGGTGTACTGCTAGCAGATTGGCTGCAAGTACTTGGGACACCTATTGCCATACCTTCAATTTTCTCAGTGCAGGTTTTTGAGAGGACTGGAGGTATAGTGGGGTTGGCGATCCCAGATGAGGAGCAAGGAGAAGTCCGCCTTTTTCTTTGATGTGGGTTTTTCAAGTGCTGTTTCCAACGGACTGCATGGCAGGTTGTCATATGTCTGGTAAAGCACGTGGTGCCCAAGCGGCTGCTGTTCTGGCCATGCTTGATCCGCTTCAGACAGGTTGCAAACAGCAATGGTGCAATCCGCTGCACACGTGTCGAAAAAGACCCACACCAAGGAACTTTTAAAAGTCAACAGCGCCCTGCACCTGCGGAGCTCTGCGGTGTGATGCAATAGGGGGGCTTCCCCCCTAGTGGACATCCTGCCTTAGTTGGAGTTGTGCCCACCTCCTCTCTTCTCTCAGGCACCCAAGTACAGTCTGTGACCTCATCATCCCCTCCCTCCTCATCACTGGAGCAAACTATGCTGCAGCTGGGGGAACATGACTGCCAGTTTCTTTTCCTTCTTGGGCGACCCCTCTCTTTAGGCTCACGTTAGTCCCTTCCTCAACCTGGGAACCAACATCGGAGCCTTCAAATCTCTGCGCATCCTCCAGCAGCATGCACCCGACACTGTGGTCAAATAGTTCTGGGGACTCCTCCATGCATGATAATGAGGCTACAGAAGGAGTGACTGTGGACAAGGAGCAGGTGGAATAGGCCGTTTGGCAGCTGCACTGGAAGAGAAACTATTCTGAGCCTGTGTGATAGAGGAAAAGGAGGATATGGACAGCTTTGTTATCCACTTCACCAACTCTTCTTCATGTTCTGGCTTAATAACACGGCCAGCAGCAGATAAAAAGGACAAGCGTGCCCCACAGCCACCTGGAGAGGATGCACCATGTCCACGACCAGCACTACTGACTGTAGACACAGAAACTGCTTGCCCTCTTTTAGTGGCCTGTGAGCGTCTGCCTCTCCTTGGTGGCCTTCCGGACTTGATGTATATTTTGTTTTGCAACACCACACTACACTGTATTAGATACTGTGTACACCGCCTGCACTGTATTAGCAACTGTACTACGGCTGCACTGTGTTTTATACTGTGTACACCACCAGAAGTGTATAAACTGTGCACACTGTATTAGATACTGTGTACACTGCCTGCACTGTATTAACGATTGTACTACGGCTGCACTGTATTGTGTACTGTGTACACCACCAGAAGTGTAGTAGAAACTGTGCACACTGTATTAGATAATGTGTACACCACCAGAAAAGTAGTAGAAACTGTACTAAGGCTGCACTGTATTGTGTATTGTGTACACTTCCAGAAGTGTAGTAGAAACTTTACACACTGTATTAGATACTGTGTACACCGCCTGCACTGTATTAGCAACTGTACTATGGCTGCACTGTATTTTATAATGTGTACACCACCAGAAGTGTAGTAGACACTGTGCACACTGTATTAGATACTGTGTACACTGCCTGAAGTGTATTAGAAACAGTACACCACGGAATGCACTGTAGATATAGGCTACACAGGATGCAGAGTATATATATATATATATATATATATATATATATATATATAGATATAGATATATACACACACACACACAAGACTGTATATACAGTATCTCACAAAACTGAGTACACCCCTCCCCTTTTTGTAAATATTTTATTATATCTTTTCATGTGAAAACACTGAAGAAATTGCACTTTGCTACAATGTAAAGTAGTGAGTGTACAGCTTGTATAACAGTGTAAATTTGCTTTTCCCTCAAACTAACTCAACACACAGCCATTAATGTCTATCATAAATAAATGATACATTTTTTTACAAATAAATATGTGAAAAGTGTGGCGTGTATTTGTATTCAGCCCCCCTGAGTGAATACTTTGTAGAATCATCTTTCACTGCAATTACAGCTGCAAGTCTTTTTGGGAATGTCTCTACCAGCTTTGCACATCTAGAGAGTGAATTTTTGTTTTATGAAAAGCAGTTTTCAAGCCTTACCACAGATTGTCAATTGGATTTAAGTCTGGACTTTGACTGGGCCATTCTAACACATGAATATGCTTTGACCTAAACCATTCCATTGTAGCTCTGGCTGTATGTTTAGGGTTGTTGTTCTGCTGGAAGGTGAACCTTCACCCCAGTCTCGAGTCTTTTGCAGACTCTAATGCCGTGTACACACGACCGGCCTTTCCAGCATGAAAAGGTCAGATGGAATCATTCCGTCGGATATTGTGATCGTGTGTGGGCTTCATCTGACTTTTTTCTTCAAAAATTCAGCTGGACCTAGAAATAGAACATGCTTTAAATCTTTCCGACGGTATCAATTTCTATTAGGAAAACCGTTCGTCTGTATGCTGGTCCGACGGACCAAATACGACGCAAGGGCAGCTATTGGCTCCTGGCTATTGAACTTCCTTTTCTAGTCCCGTCGTATGTCATCACGTTCAAAACGAACAGACTTTGGTGTGATCATGTGTGGGCAAGTCTGTTCGGTTATGCGGCATAACAGGTTTTCTTCAAAGATTGCCCTGTATTTGGCTTCATCCATCTCCCCATCAACTCTGAACAGCTTCCCTGTCCCTGCTGAAGAAAAGAATCCTCACAACATAAAGCTGCTACCACCATGTTTCACGGTGGAGATGGTGTGTTCAGGGTGATGTTCAGTGTTAGTTTTCTGTTGGTCTCATCTGACCAGAGCACCTTCTTCCACATGTTTGCTGTGTCCTCCACATGGCACTTCGCAAACTGCAAACAGGACTTCTTATGGGTTTTTTAATTTTAACAATTATTCTTCCATAAAGGCCAGATTTGTGGAGTGCATGACTAATAGTTGTCCCGTGGACAAATTCTCCTACCTGAGCTGTGGATCTCTGCAACTCCTCCAGAGTTACCATTGGCCTCTTGGCTGCCTCTCTGATTAATGCTCTCCTTGCCCGGCCTTTTAGTTTAGGTGGACGGCCATGTCTTGGTAGGTTTGTAGTTGTGCCATACTCTTTCCACTTTTGGATGATGGATTGAACAGTGCTCCATGAGATGTTCAATGCTTGGGATATTTTTTTATAACCTAATCCTGCTTTAAACTTCTCCACAGCTTTATCCCTGACCTGTCTGGTGTGTTCCTTGACCTTCATCATGCTGTTGTTCACTAATGTTCTGAGAGCTTCACAGAACAGCTGTATTTATACTGAGATAAAATTACACACAGGTATACTCTTTTTACTAATTAGGTAACTTCTGAAGGCAATTGGTTCCACTAGACTTTAGTTAGGGGTATCAGAGTAAAGGGGGCTGAATAAAGATGCACACCACACTTTTCAGATATTTATTTGTAACAAATTTTGAAAACCATTTATCATTTTCCTTCCACTTCACAATTATGTGCCACTTTGTGTTCATCTATCACATAAAATCCCAATGAAATACATTTATGTTTTTTGGTTGTAACATGACAAAATGTGGAAAAATGTAAGGGGTATGAATAATTTTTCAAGGCACTGTAGCTAGGTAAATTTAGCTTTGGCTCCTTTTGTAATCATGGGAGCTGTATATTTTGGCCTGTTAAGGTCTCACAGGCTGGGAATTGTATTGCTTTGCCTTCCTCTGAAAAAATCTTCCAGAGCTTAGAGCGGGAGATTAAAATCGGCCAGCCTGAATATTTATCAGGTTTTCGGCCAATCCCTGAAGGGGAAGTGTCCAGAAGGGGGCAGAGTGAATCTGATTGTACAATCTCCTTCAGATCTACCATCAACTATGTGCAGCAATGACTTGCTTGATTTAAAATAAATTGTTTAGGTGTGTCCTCATATTACATAATTTGAGTAAATCTAAAGGAGATCCTAGATTGTATGATAAGATTGTGAGTTGTTTGGCCAGCTTTACTTTTTTTTTTTTTTTAAAGTCCATGGTGTGTGAACACACTCCAAAAACTTCACCAGGTGCCAAAAAAACGTCATCTAAAATCAGAGGACCTGGCCCTGATCCCCAGGGGACTGGGGTACTTATACTTGGTCAATCTGACCGAAAACCAGACGGACCCCAACCTCTGGAGGGTCTGCCGAAACAGACCCATCCAAGTACTAGGTTGGCCTCCCCCGAAGGGAGACCCCATGAGAGAGGGCGAACCAAGCCAGAAAGTCATGTCCACTCCCTCCCAAGACTTTCAGGGCAGGCCCGAGGACCTACACCCTACCAGTTACACGTACAAAAACTGTGTACAAACATAAAAATACAAATAAGTGGCAAACCTAAAGGGCTTAAATAAAAGAAAGTGGGGGAGAAGGAAGTGGAGAGAGTGAAAAGTGACCAATGTGCTGGACAATGGCCAGCTTTACTCTCTATTTGACCTAATAATCACTGTCACGGGGACTGGAAGTGAGGGGAAATACAACATGTTGTCACACTGATCAAATAGGGGAATCCACCAATGGGGACATTTGTTTAGTGATAACTGTCTAAGGCATTGGTGTCCAACCTGTGGCCCTCCAGCTGTTGTGGAAATACAAGTCCCATCATGCTTCTGCCTTTTGGAGCCAAGTTCCATCATGCCTCTGCCTTTGGGAGTAATGTTTGCAACTGTCAGCCTTGCAATTCCTCATAAGTCCTGTAGTTCTGCAACAGCTGGAGGACCACAGGTTGGACACCCATGGTTTAAGGCAGGGGTCTCCAAACTATGGCCTTCCAGTTGCTCAGAAACTACAATTCCCATCATGCCTAGTCATGTCTGTGAATGTCAGAGTTTTACAATGCCTCATGGGACGTGTAGTCCCACAAAAGCTGGAAGGCCGTAGTTTGGAGATACCTGGTCTAAGGGCTCCTTTCTACATGTGTTGCCCTCTGAAGAGCGATCCACAATCAGATTGCTTAGTTAGTTGGTGAGGAGGGGTTATATCTCCTTCCCACTGCTTTGTTTTTCAACTGTGTTCATTGCATGGGGTGCTCCCATTCAGTTGAATAGGGTGCATTCAGCGGGCAGGACTGCCTGCTTAACACAATAACAGAGACGATTTGCCACAGCATATGCACACACCTCTCCACTGCCTTTGCAGCTTAAGGGAGTGGAAAAAATAAAGCCCAACCATGCGTTTTTACCATCCACAACCACAAGTGTTAACTAATGCCACGTATACACGACCGGTTTTCCCGTCGGAATAAACTCTGAAGGTTTTTTCCGATGGAGTTCCGCTGAAACTGTCTTGCCTACACACGATCACACCAAAGTCCGACCGTTTAGAACGCGGTGGCGTACAACATGTACGACGGGACTAGAAAAAGGAAGTTCAATAGCCAGTAGCCAATAGCTGCCGTCTCGTACTTGCTTCAGAGCATGCATAGTTTTTGGTCCATCGGAACAGCATACAGACGAGCGGTTTTGCTGATAGGTAATTGGTTCCGTCGGAAATATTTAAAACATGTTCTATTTCTAGGTCCGTCAGACTTTTCGAGAAAAAAAAAAGTCCGATGAGGCCCACACACGATCGGAATATCTGATGAAAAGATTCTGACTTTTTCTGTAGGAACATTCCGCTCGTGTGTACGCGGCATAAGCCTTAGAGCATTCCCCTCACTTTCTGCTTTGTCTACAGGACAGGAAGTGAAGGAGAATTAACGGGACACAGATGGAAAAAAATACGTTTTGGCTTCAGAAATACTTTTAAAAAACTGCCCCCATTCATATTTTCACTTTCATTAGAACAGTAAGGATACACTGATATATAATTTATTTAAACCAGTCCCCAGCCAGAATTAACAAGATAAAAATGAGAAGCCTGTTAAAAGAATAAAAAAAGTTTTTGCTGGAAAATTCAACTTCAACCCAGAGATTTCCACCTGAAGGACTTTTTTCTGCTGAATCATTCAAACCCCTTAGCCTGAGCTCAAGACGTCCTGGACCCGCCCCAAGCCTGTGATTGGACAGTAGAAGGGGCACAGCGAATAGCTCATGTCTCTGTCGCTCTGCTCTCTCCTCCTATTACCATCATTGGCTCCTTGTGCTGCTTCTTCCTCTCTTACTCCGGCCCTGCTATGCACTCTGACATACTAGGTCAAATTCAGGTACCCAGGCTGCTTATATTAAAAAAAAAAAAATACATTCAGTGATGTATTAATGATTGTAGAGCTGCATAAATGTATATTTTTTTATATCTGCCTGGAGTTCAGCTTTAACATCTCTAAACCACCAAACTAATGTGTATAGACTGGGTGTTTAGCATTAAATGTGAGGACAAACATGGATTGAAGAAAGAATCTCTGCAGGATTGTTTGAATATCATGTCCAATATTTGCCTACACTTCACCTCTCCTGCTTCCCAGTACCAGGGATTTGTTTAATCAAAACTGATAAGAAAGAAAAGCCATAATGTGATAAAACACGGGTGTTCACCGGAGCTCTGATCAATATCTAGGTGTAGGCATATATGTATATACAGTACAAAAGGTCAGTACTAACCACTATGGTGGAGTCAGTACCATAGCACCAACATAGGACAAAGTGCTGTACATTAATCCTCTGAGGGTTTTTGTAAAGCTGCTTGTGCAATCAAACAATGCCCACACTTAATTTTTTTTTTTTAAGTCAGCAGCTACAAATACTGCAGCTGCTGACTTTTAAAATATGGACACTTACCTGTCCAGGGTGCCCGCAATGTCGACACCCAAAGCCGATCTGTCCCTTGGCTCTCGGGTGGAGGCGCCGCCATCTTTAGTAAGGAAATCAGGAAGCAAAGCCTGGTTCCCTATTGCGCATGCGTGAGTCGCGCTGCACGATCCCACTGGTCCCTGCTGTCTTCTGGGACCTGTGTGTCTCCCAGAATACAAGGGGGGGACGACAGAGGAGGTGCCGGACATGACGTAGATATCCGCGAATACTGCATATATCTATGCCTGGAAGTGGGAGCAAATACCTGTATTAGACAGGTATCTGCTCCCCCCTGAAAGGTGCCAAATGTGACACCGGAGAGAGGGGGGGTTCCAAAAAGCGGAAGTTTCATTTTTGGGTGGAACTACACTTTAATTGCTAAGGTTAAAATGATATCAACCTGTGCAGCTGCCTGCAGACTTATTAGCTTAAAGTTGGAGTAAACTTCCATCTCTGGCTTTTACCTATAATTAAGCCTATAATAAGGCCTACCTATAGGTACCGTTTAGGAGATATTTACGTACACTCGCGAGTATGGACATACCCGCGAGTGTACATAAAGTGTCTCACAAGTATGGACAGTGGCGTCAGGGTGCGGCCTGCATGTCCTAATAAGCAGAGCGCACTGCCAGGCACCACTTAGGGCAGGCACCAGCACCTCTCGAGTTACCCCCCTTCCCTCCTTTACACAGAGCCCTCCGGTGCATACTTCTGCTGGACAAACTTCCAGCACACTGGTGCAGCCTATGAGAGCCGGCTTCCCAGAACGTCAGAGGACACCACTGGCTTGTCTCCCAGCCCGGCCTTTTCATGGAGATCTCCCTCAGAGAAACCATGGAGTGGAGATCAGTGTTGCCAACCTACCAGATTTAAATTTACTGATACAACACCCAAAATTTACTGGCACAGCCAAGTTTTTACTGGCATTTCCAGAAGTTACAAAATTACAGTTGTAAGTGCGAATTTCAGTATTTAGGCTACAAATAAGTACAATATGCAATTAGCAATGTGATTTAAGGAAGATATTAAGGCAAAAAGCATATTTCTTATTTTATATGCAATGATATGCAAAAAAGGTATTGCTTCACTTTTTGATGCAGCTGATGACATCACCGGTGCATGCGACCTGAAGGAACGGCCACCCGGGGCCGTGTCTTCAGAGTCCAGTGCCATAAACGGCGGCTCCTTCGCGCATGCACGGGAGCGATGTCATATGGGCTCCGGCCAGTCACACAGCCAGAGTCAGTGGACGTGGAAGGAAGACGGGTGATGATGGAAGCAGTGACAGCGCATCACTGGAATGCTTTGTTTTCAGGTAAGTTTAATATAATGTGCTAGTATGTGATGCATACTAGCACATTATGCCTTTACCTTTCAGCTAAAAAAATTAAAAATCACCCAGTGGTTTACTACCGCTTTAAAGGGATAGTTCACTTTAAGGGTTCTTTCCCCACTGGCAGCTGGGAAGAGGTGGAAACAGATGGCTAAGCTGCTGTTTTACCACCACCGTCCACTGAATCCAACAGAGGGCTGGGTTTAAGACCCATTTCACACTAAAGGCATTTTTCAGGCGTTTTAGCGCTAAAAATAGCGACTGTAAAGTGCCTGAAAAATGCCTCCCATGCCACCCCAATGTGAAAGCCCGAGTGCTTTCACATTGGGGCTGTGCGCTTGTAGAGCGTTAGAAAAAGTCCTGCAAGCAGTCTCTTTGGGGTGGTGTATACACTGCTCCTAATATGCCCCTGCCATTGAAATCAATGGGCAGCGGTGCTTTTCAGGGGCTTTTAACCCCTTGTTAACCCCTTTTTTGGGGTTAAAAATGCCCCACTCTACCGCACAGCTGCAGTAAAGCGACACAAAAACTAGCGTGCTTTTGTACAATTCTCCTTTAAGGGGGCATGGCAAGGGGTGTGTTCTATGCCTGCATACTTTTGCTGATAGGTGTCCCTCATTCCCATCTCAAAAAGTTGGGAGATATGCCTGTACCCCCACTGCCGTAATCTTGCTGTTGTTAATAATGCCAACAGGGCTGTGACAGGCACTCATCGAGAGTACCAACTATGTCTACCTTTTCCATCCCCTCCTCCATTCATAGAAGCCGTACTATAGCTTCTATGAATTAAACAGGATCTATGAATGCTGGACAGGTGGATGATTAAAGCGTCTGCCCCCTCCATTCATATACCTGTATTTCATTCATAGAATCTATAGTACAGCTTCTATGAATGGAGGAGGGGGCAGAAAAGGCAGGCATAGTTGCAACTCTTGATGTGAGCCTGTTACACCTCTATTAAATCTAGTAACAGCCGCAACACCAGAAGATTACAACAGCAGGGGCAGGGGAATCAATGGAGGAAGATTTAAGCTAAAGAGAATTACAATTGGCACATCCACCTGACTGTAAGTACGGTTCCGTGACCCCTGTGCTGATTTTTGTGCTTTGATTGCTGACAAAACCTGAAAAAAGTTATGCTAAATATACACTATATTACCAAAAGTATTGGGACACTTGCCTTTACACACACATGAACTTTAATGGCATCCCGTATTAGTCTTACCCTTTGCAGTTATAACAGCTTCAACTCTTCTGGGAAGGCTGTCCTCAAGGTTTAGGAGTGTGACTCTATAGGATTGTTTGACCATTCTTCCAGAAGCATATTTGGGAGATCAGGCACTGATGTGGGCGAGAAGGCCTGGCTCGCAGTCTCTGCTCTAATTCATCCCAAAGGTGTTCTATCTGGTTGAGGTCAGGACTCTGTACAGGCAAGTCAAGTTCCTCCACCCCAAACTCGCTCATCCATGTCTTTATGGACCTTGCTTTGTGCACTGGTCAAAATCATTTGGTGGAGGGGGGATTATGGTGTGGGGTTGTTTTTTGCGCAGTCATGTTGGAACAGAAAGGGGCCATCCCCAAACTGTTCCCACAAAGTTGGGAACATGAAATTGTCCAACATATTTTGGTATACTGTCGCCTTAAGAGTTCCCTTCACTGGTACTAAGGGGCCAAGCCCAACCGCTGAAAAACAACCGCACACCATAATACCCCCTCCACCAAATGATTTGGACCAGTGCACAAAGCAAGGTCTATAAAGACATGGATGAGCGAGTCATCACGTGCTTTTAGTTAGAGCCCTCCTGTAGTGATGTCATGTTTGAGTTGATGCTCATATTTAAGCCAGGTTGGGAGGCGCTCTAGTGCAGTTGGGGCATGAGAGCCAGATACCCCACCATCAGGCAGATGTAACCAGCAAGTATAGGACAGGGCTGGAGGCTGGATATAGGTGGACCTGCACCCAGAAGGGCCAGCTGTAGACTTCCTCACCCTTATGGAGGTGGGGTCTAGGGCAGGTTGCAAAAAGGCCTTTTAGGCCAGGCCAAGAATTCCCTGGCATGAGGCTATCCCCCACAAAGGTATCAGGAGAGGTGTACCCCTGGCCGAGGTGAATGCAGAGATCCCATCTCAGTGAGTACTAATGACCCTGGGTGGAGAGGGACTGTTTAACCAAAGATGGCTTACCAAATAGGCTGCATGATGCTTTCACATATGCCTACTGCAGACTGTTAAGTAATCCCGGACTTGTGCTATCCTCCAAGTTCCATTAGTAAAGTGCAGCAGCCTTATTTTTGCGTGGGCATTCCTTCCTTTGAAGGAATGTTGGGAATGTTGGGAGAGGGCCTCTGGCATGGAGTGGGCACAAGGTGAAGGAGCAGGGCCGATCCTAGGCAGGGTGCGCGGGGTGCTCCGCACCCAGGCGCCGCAGAAGTGGGGCACCGAAGCTCCAGAGTGCTGCTCCCCTCCCTCCTCCTCGTCTGTGTCCAGAGGCGGAGCTGGAGCGCATGTAGTGGGTTCTGCAGTTCCCCATCCCACCGGCAACTGACAAGAGCGCATACTGACAAGAGCGCACACCTTCCAGTACTAGACTCCACTAATCTAATCTCTTGTACTATGTCTGCAGTCTCTGACCATCTCTTGTAGTATGTCTGCAGTCTCTGACCATCTCTTGTAGTATGTCTGCAGTCTCTGACCATCTCATGTATCATGTCTGCAGTATGTCTGGGGGCTCTTTCTAACAGACTCTCTAACAGAAGCCCTTTCTGTGTGCATTAGAGAGACCCCCCCCCTCTAGGTCCCATTGGTGTACTCATTTTCTTTATTGTTAAAAGATCATGGGAGGATCCTAGGGTAATGAAGACTTCTTAGGGGAGCATATCTGTGTTTGAGTCGTAGCCATAGAAACATTTGTAAAGGGGAGGAGTTGGTAAGATGACCGCGCCCACGTGGGGGCACCAGAAATATTTCTGCACCCAGGCGTCTGTGACCCTAGGATCGGCCCTGTGAAGGAGGGTTGAAGCCTCAAGCATGAGGGTCACTGTTCTAGCAGGAGAGAAAGCGGCTCAGAGACTTGTGCTCCTGGTGTCCAAGTCTAGCCATTCGCAAGCCCCCCTTAAAAGGGAACAGCCAACAATACAAGTCAGGCAGATGTTCTAAACAATTATTATATGATTATGTGGCTCTTGGGTTGCAAGTTGTCTACCAGGTCCATTCTAAACCTTCTTACTCTGTCTAACATTAAGAAAAAAGAAAAAACATTTTGGCCTGAGTTCACCTAATTTGTCTCTTTATTTACACTGCGTTTTCTGCTTAATGTTGGCCAATACTGATAATTGATCTTTTGATCTATATTATCCCCAGCGTTTTTCATGTTTACGGTGGATGGAACCTCCATGGGGGTGTATGGGGAATTGTTTAACCCGTGTGCCCTCTGAGTCATGGTTTCCCTTTGGTGGATTATTGGGCATGGAATATGGCATTCTTGGAATGGCATGACAGCTGGCCATATAGGGTTTATTTATTCTGCTATGGCATTAACTGGGGACTAGATTACCAAGGGTTACCAACTTGGAAGGGTTTGTTTGTCACATCCTTGGGCTAGAGGGTAGACATTACAATTTGTTAGAAATTGATCCTGGTATATCTCACTCTAACCAATTTAAAATGTTTTTGTTAAAAACGCAAACATTTCTTATTTCCTTTTCTGTTCATTGGCAATTTGGCGTATGAACTATTTTGCCAGTCTCCTGCATTAGGATCTGCCACCCGAAATTCAGATCGAGGCGTGGTTTTTCCTGTTTACTATATAATGCGATGAGTCAGTGCGTCGTCCGTGCCCCAGGACGATGTCAGCTTGTGACGAAATGCACGTTGGGAGGAGTGGCGTGCTGACGTCATCGCATTGTGATCCTGGTAGGACGGGTGTTCGCTAGCCGGCCGGCTTTTTTAATATTTGATGCTTTACTTCTTGCTTCTTGTGTAAGTGCAACCTTTTTTTTTAATAAATCTGTTTGTTTTGATTTCCACTATAGTGAGCTCTTTCCTTTTTGGGTAAATTTGCCTGGTCTATGTCCACGGTCACTGGATCATCGAGTCTCCCTGGTTTGAATGGCGGGTGTCCTGCCCATTTAATGCAAAGAATCTATCTGTGAGCTGTTACCTCAACATGCCCTTGATAAAGGCCCTGGCTGGGTTGATAGCTGCAAGCTAATCTTAGCTTGCCTTCTGGTAAGCACACACTTTATGTGGTGGAGGTTCATGAGTTTGTAGCGGTGTTTGGGAGTTGTTTCAAGTCATTTGAACGATTCAAGTTACGCATATTCACTTGTGGTTGATGGACTCATTTAAATTTTTATTATATCTATATTAATGTATAAACACTTTACAATTGATATTCAATATATATACTTGTTTAGGTATGTATTAAGTTGCAACATTGGTTAGCACGGCTTTCTTTTTCATTTTTACTTAATCTGTGTGTATCGCACTTAGAGCCGCTGCTCTTTATGTATTTATTATTAAATCAACTATTCACCTAGTGCGGTATTTCCCATTTACCACTGATAATTGTACGAATGCTTATATTTATACCCCCTGCTGTGCTTTCCAGAGCAGAGGAGAGAAAGGCCAGTCAACTGAGAAATTCAGACCCTCACTCAGAAACAAGTAATTTCCACCATAATTCTAATACATTGTATTGTAAATCTTCTAATACACTGTACTGTAAATCTACTTAATTAGCTATTTGAAGACTTACTTAATTGCTGTATCTTGTGTCTATCGTTCAGATTATGGGGTCTATTTGTAAAAGATTTCCTGTAATGTGTTTAATGTGTGTGTTTCCTATCATCACTTGTTCCATTTAGGGACCATAAAGAGGTATTTTCCTGATTGCGATACTTCAGAAAAATATTGCATTATGGCCACTAGATGGAGCTGGTGATCATAGGAAATGCACATGTTAGCCATAATATTAGACAGCTGTGTGAATGTGAGGCTTTGCACACCAAGTTTTTTTTTTATAATTAAGATTTTTTTTGTAAGTCCCTCTTACATTAGAGTTAATGTAATGTAATCCTCACATCAGGATCCCCATCAGTGTTATCCCTTACATCAGGGTTCCCACTAGAGTTCCTTCTTTACATAAGGTTCCCCATCAGAGTGCCATTTACATCAGCATGAAAATGTAGGATATGCCTGTAGGCAGCAGTAGTTCCCACTCCACCAAGCAGGTGTTTCCTTGCTGCCTCTGTAATGGACTGGAGTCCTTAGGGGAATAATGTTTACCTGTAGGTGTCAAAGGGGCGAAACAGCTGTCAGATTGGATGCTGCCGCCCTTCATTGACCTTCTGTGGCCATCTTGGTTGGAGCAGTGCTTATAAATAGCTGTAGAGTGGAGAGTGTAGGGAAAGGAACCCCATCTGGCAGAGACAGAGAATTGCAGTCAGGGAGAGGTTCCAGTGTGAAAAATGCCAGAGTAGGGGATTCTGCTGCATGCTCTATACAGCACCAATCTCCAGTACCGCTGCCGCCACTCACTGCAGGCCTTTCTGAGCTGCCACCTGTGCTAGCAACCTGCCAGTCAGCCACCCCTTCAGCAGATGCCACCCCAGTAAGACCAATGCAGTCTGTGCTGTAACCTAGTGTGCCTGAGTTGCTGTACATCCTATGCCAGACTACAAACCCCCAGAATCAGCCAGCCTAGTCACACGGCTCTGCCACTCCTGTGCCTTAAGGACTGCGCCTGCATTCGTCTGGAACCGGCATTGAGCCTGTGTGGAGTGACCATCTTACCGATTCCAGAAAGTGTTGCTGAACCTGTTACTAAAGTGTTACTGAACCTGTTACTAAAGTGTTGCTGAACCTGTTACTAAAGTGTTACTGAACCTGTTACTAAAGTGTTACTGAACCTGTTACTAAAGTGTTGCTGAACCTGTTACTAAAGTGTTACTGAACCTGTTACTAAAGTGTTACTGAACTTGTTACTAAAGTGTTGCTGAACCTGTTACTAAAGTGTTACTGAACTTGTTACTAAAGTGTTGCTGAACCTGTTACTAAAGTGTTATTGAACTTGATACTAAAGTGTTACTGAACTTGTTACTAAAGTGTTACTGAACCTGTTACTAAAGTGTTACTGAACTTGATACTAAAGTGTTACTGAACTTGTTACTAAAGTGTTACTGAACCTGTTACTAAAGTGTTACTGAACCTGTTACTAAAGTGTTACTGAACTTGATACTAAAGTGTTACTGAACCTGAACTGTTACTAAAGTGTTACTGAACCTGTTACTAAAGTGTTGCTGAACCTGTTACTAAAGTGTTACTGAACCTGTTACTAAAGTGTTACTGAACTTGTTACTAAAGTGTTGCTGAACCTGTTACTAAAGTGTTACTGAACCTGTTACTAAAGTGTTACTGAACCTGTTACTAAAGTGTTACTGAACCTGTTACTAAAGTGTTGCTGAACCTGTTACTAAAGTGTTACTGAACCTGTTACTAAAGTGTTACTGAACCTGTTACTAAAGTGTTACTGAACCTGTTACTAAAGTGTTACTGAACTTGTTACTAAAGTGTTGCTGAACCTGTTACTAAAGTGTTACTGAACATGTTACTAAAGTGTTACTGAACCTGTTACTAAAGTGTTACTGAACCTGTTACTAAAGTGTTACTATACTTGTTACCAGAGTGTTACTGATAGATGAACTAGTTAGATGATCTAGAGATAACTAGTTAGGACTTAAGGAGGAGAAGCGTGAAAGCCTCCCTGCAGCTACTGCGCATGTGCGGCACAGAGACGCCTGCAGGTAAACAAGCCGAAGGGGTGATTTCCATGGAAACCATTAACCCCATAAATGCCAGAGAACACATCTGCACTGGAGTCTCCGCCCCCTGCAGGTTCCCAGCCTATCTCCTGCAGGCTTCTACTAGAGTTTGCGGGATGGGGGTGTAGCCTGGAAGAGGGAGGAGTTCCTGGAGGTGCATTACTTTCCAGGCTCCTCTATGCTGACCAATGGGGTGCCATCTCCTTCTCATGTATCCCATGTGTTATGTATGTAATCTCTGACCGTCCCGTGTGTCATGTATGTAATCTGTGACCGTCCTGTGTGTCATGCATCTAATCTGTGACCATCCCGTGTGTCATGTATGTAATCTCTGACCGGCGTGTGTCATGTATGTAATCTCTGACCGTTGTGTGTCATGTATGTAATCTGTGACCATCCCGTGTGTCGTGCATGTAACCTCTCACCTTCCCGTGTGTTATGTATGTAATTTCTGACCTTCCCGTGTGTTATGTATGTGATCTCTGACCGTCCCGTGTATGTAATCTAGGCCAGTCTGAGGGGGGAGGGGTCACTGATGTAAGGGGGAGTGAATACAATAATGTAAGCGGGCACTGATATAAAGGTTCCCTCTTATATCAGTAACCCCCCCCCCCTTACCTTAGTGCGGGGTTGCCCAACCTTTTGAGGAGCGAGGCCACTTAAGCGACTTGGTAACCGGTCGCGGGCCACAATGAGCATAGCGGGCGGATGGCAGGTCTGTGTCCACTCCACATATGTAGAGCAGACACAGATGCAGCCCGCTCTACCCTAAGGACCCTCAGATCTGCCCAGACAGAAGGGGACAAATCCCCTTCTGTATTTTTAAGCAGATCGGATTGCAGATAGGCGGGTGTAAGCAGACACGAGTCCGTTTACATCTGCCGCTCTATAGAGGTGAATGGAGGGTCAGATTGGGTCCGCCTGAAAAACAGACAGGCAGACCCCATCGGCTGGTACTGCTGGCGGGTACTGGTACTGCTGGCGTGTGCTGGTGGGTACTGGTGCTGCTGGTGGATACTGGTGCTGCTGGCTGGTACTGGTACTGCTGACTGGTACTGCTGGTGAGTACTGGTACTGGTAGCTGGTACTGGTACTGCTGTTGGGTACTGCCTGCTGGTACTGCTGGCAGATACCGCTGGCTGGTACTGCTGGTTGGTACTTCTGGCGGGTACTGGTACTGCTGGCTGGTACTGCTGGCGTGTGCTGGTGGGTACTGGTGCTGCTGGAGGGTACTGGTGCTGCTGGCTGGTACTGCTGGTGGGTACTGGTACTGCTGGTTGGTACTGATGGCGTGTGCTGCTGGCTGGTGCTGGTGGTGGGTACTGGTGCTGCTGGTGGGTACTGTTGCTGCTGGCTGGTACTGCTGGTGGGTACTGGTACTGGTGGCTGGTACTGCTGGCTGGTACTGCTGGCTGGTACTGGTACTGCTGACTGGTACTGGTGGCTAGTACTGGTGGGTACTGGTACTGCTGGTGGGTACTGGTACTGCTGGCGGGTACTGCTGGCTGGTACTGGTACTGCTTGTGGGTACTGATACTGCTGACTGGTACTGCTGGTGGGTACTGGTACTGGTGGCTGGTACTGCTGGTGGGTACTGGTACTGGTGGAGGGTACTGCTGGCTGGTACTGGTACTGCTGGTGGGTACTGGTACTGCTGGCGGGTACTGGTGACTGGTACCTGGTACTGCTGGTGGGTACTGGTACTGCTGGTGGGTACTGCTGGCGGGTACTGGTGACTGGTACTGGCACTGCTGGCCGCTGTCTGAGATCTCAGGAAGCATGCGGCTGCAGTATAGAGCAGAGCCGATGCTTCCTGTCACAGGCGGAGTACATTTGATATCACTCCGCCTGTGAAGGAGCCGGCGCTATACAGGAAGCATCGGCTCTGTTTCCTTTAGCGGCGGCTCCGTTGTTCTCGCTAATGCTCGGAGATGGCGGGTCGGGAACCCGCGATCAGGGCTTGCTGACCCGCCATCTCAGAGCAAGACGTGGCGGGCCACCTCGGATGGCGCCGCGGGCCACATGCCTTAGTGTATTCTTTCTGTGGAAGATGGTCTCTGGTCACCAGAGTCGCCCCCCACGTTCCCAGAGTTCCTGGGGTCCCCCTTGATGATTGACCACTTTTAACTGGAATTTGCTTTTATAATATAAAGCCCTCTGTGCTTTCATGTCTGTCTTCTCTATATATATAATACACTCTTCAAATTTTCTTTAAAATGCATGGTTTTCCCTTTCACGAACAAGAAAATAATGACATTATGATGTTGGGCTGGTATAATAATGCTATGGGGCTCGTATACAATATTTTCCAGGGCTGGTTTTTATTCCCAGTCCAGCCCTGACTCTATGGACCAGAATATTATTTTATTCTGGCTATTGGAATACATTTACACTTAAACACTAGATGCGTGTTATGGGTGTTTAGACGCATTCTGTACACCTGTACACCTATGTGTGTATGGACAAAAAGAGCTATTGTTCTTTTACAGACTTAAAAAAAAACACTAAACACTAAAAGCATTTTTTTTCTAATGCCCCATACACACGATGAGATTATCGGACGAATGATCGTCCGTTTTTTATTGCATGCTAATCTCACGTTGAATCTGATGAGTTTACTAAAGACACGAAAATTCCCGCACGACAGAAAAAAAATTCGGAAGTGATGTCATGTGTTGTAATGCATTTGTATTGCATTTTCGAACGATAGCTGTGCTGATTAAACGAAAATTGTACGATCTGGCATCGTACGAAAAAAATTTCCGTGCATGTCCAATAGAATAATATCGGATGAACTGTCCTGATCGGCTCTCGAAAGCTCTGTACTAACGATCCGATTATCATACGATCGATTCGAATGCGGTATTTTCCGTACGATTTTCAGATTGTGTGTACGGGGCTTAAGCCCTGAGTGCATGAGGCCTTGATGTGCACTTATGGATTTTTGACCATCTCTGCACAGGATGTTCTAAATGTAATCTAAATTGTGCTATAAATACTAAACAAAAATGATAACTTTATATTGAGGAGCAATTGGTCATGCAAACGTGACTAGTGACATAAAAACACAACAGATAGAAATAGCTGTAAATGTAAACATTTTAAAGGAAGAGATTTAGATTTACAGTATCTTTTTATGATAAAATTCAATGGTCATGTCCCTTTTTTATTTTTATTTTTTTTTTTAGCCTTGCTAACTGTATAACTATGTAAATATAAAAATCACCAGTATAAAGATAACATTATTGCTGTCCATGAGTCAAAGAGAATCCTGAGCTCATATTTACTCTTAGGCTGCTTTCACACTGGAGCGGTGGGGGCGCTGGCGGTAAAGCGGCGCTATATTTAGCGCCGCTTTACCGGCGTTTTAGCGGCACATTTCGGCCGCTAGCGGGGTGGTTTTACCCCCCGCGAGCGGCCAAAAAAGGGTCAATACCGCCCGCAAACCGCCGCTGCAGCGGCGTTTTGCGGGCGGTTTCGGCGCGCTCCCCCATTGTTTTCAATGGGACCAGGCGCTATAGGAGCGGTAAATATACCGCTCCTATAGCGAGCCAAAGATGCGGCTTGCAGGACATTTTTGAGCGTCCTGCAAGCGCACCGCTTCAGTGTGAAAGCCCTCGGGCTTTCACACTGAAGGAACAGCAACAGCTGTTTCGGGTCGGTTTGCAGGCGCTATTCTTAGCGCAATAACGCCTGCAAACCGCCCCAGTGTGAAAGCAGCCTTAAGGTAGGTAAGAAAATAAATTCTATTAATTGTAGTGACCTTGTGATCCTTCTGGCTATAACTGAATTAAAAAGGGAAAAAGGGATTACAGAAGTAGTCCGTTCCCATTTACAAAGAAGATGATATGACTAATGCCTAGTAAAACAAGTTACTAAACGAGTTACTAGAACAAGGTTTTTTTTTTTTTAAGCAAAATCTTTATTTTTAAAATGGCACTAAGGCCCCTTTCACACTGGGGGTTTTTTCAGGCGTTACAGCGCTATAAATAGCGCCTGTATACCGCCTGAAAAAATCCGGCCCCATTCACTCCCGTGTGAAAGCCGGCGGGCTTTCACACTGGAGTGGTGCGCTAGCAGGACGGCAAAAAAAGTCCTGCTAGCAGCATCTTTGTAGCGGTATAGGAGCGGTGTATTCACCGCTCCTATACCGCTCCTTCCCATTGATTTGAATGGGAAACCGCTGTAAAACCGCGGCAATACCGCCGCAAAGCGCCGCTACGGCGGCGCTCTGCGGGGGGTCTTTAACCCTTTTTTTTTCGGCTGCTAGCGGGGGCGAGCAGCCGAATACCGCGGCTAAAACGACGGTAAAGCAGCGCTAAATATAGCGCTGCTTTACCGTCACCGCGGCTCCCCGCCCCAGTGTGAAAGGGGCCTTAATGTAATGACATAAAGTATAAACATAAAGAGCAGAAAGGTTACAAAAAATCCACAATTGCTACATATATGTGGTCTATTTATTAAAAAAACAATGTTGTGCGAAGGTCTCCATCATTTGCTCAGCTGTGGTGAAAAATCCTTTGTTTTGCCCAATATGTTTATTTCCTATGATAATCAGCTCCATCTAATGGCTATAATGTTGTATTTTCCTGATTGAGATATTTCAGATATCTCAATCAATGTATATATAGATGGTTGGGGAACATTAAGCAATTTTATAGTAAAGGCATACCCAAGTCCTCGGCACCGCTCCAAAACATTACCTCCTTATTTTCACAGGCCATTTGGGTTCTGGCTCCTGTTGTCCGTCTTCTCTTCAACATACGAATGTTAGAGGATGAGTTTTACACTCCGTAGTTGATACTTTAGTCTGTTAACAATAAACTAAAACATCTAAATGTCTACCCAACTTCCATTCCCATTCCTTGGGGATAGATTGATATTCCTGCTCCATAAGTAGCATGTAGGAGGTGGTCAGCAATTTAGGGGAATCACTTTGTAACGCACAAAAAAATGAATGTGGGGTGCAGGAACCTACGGATCTAATTTGGCCCCCAAACTTCTAATAAAGTTGGAAAGTTGGGCAGGCTTCCAAGTATGCAGAGGAAATTGCCAGTATTCCCAACAAAAAGATAAGGAATTTCAAAGGGGTGCCTTCTTGCAAGGTGGTCAGTTATAGGGGCGAGGCGTTGTCTGCTTCTCCTAGGGCTGGAATAACCATTAAGCGAAATAATTTTAAGATTAGAGCACCAAAAGGAAGGAGGAACCACATTGTTTTTTTCCCTTAGCTATTATGCCCTTTAAAACTTGCTGACCATGCACATGTTAGCAGTCGTGATTTACAGCAAAGTCCCGCCAAGCAGACCAAGGACTCTACCCCGCTTCCTCTTCAGATAGGGTGCACACACATCAGTAAAGGGAGAAAATATGCCACTTTCTGACTTACATGCTCTTGTCCCGAGGCCCACCTCCACAAATAAAGGAATGGCCACACAGCTTGCTTAGTCAACAGTTTTCTGGTTAATGACATGATCAAAAATTTGGCACAACACCTTCTGAACTTCACATTTCCCTTCAACAGTGCAGAACACATCAGTGACACCAAATCCAGCTACCTTTCAATATTTTCTTATATGAGCCCCCCTTCAATGGGTCCTCCCATAGAGTCTCTCTCCAGACCTAGACCTGGAAGGCCTTGTCCTCTCCAGATTACAAACCTACATGGCGTAAATTGGGGTAGCCTGTTCCTATTCTCCTTCTGCCCAGGGCCCTACCCATACCAAATTATACTCCACCCAAAATCTCACCCAGGGGAGGGCGTCTCCCTAAAAGATGTACTTACACCTCCTTGCACACCAGAAGATGACACACCTCGCTCACCCAGCACTTGTTGAAACACTTTAACTACTTCCCACCCAGCCACTGTATATAAACGGCAGGGTGGGCGCTCTCTCCTCTCTCCTTCTCCTCCATTCAGGAACGTCCTTCAGAAGGAGGGGGATTGCTCACAGCGCCGTGATCCCGATGCGCTTGTGGCGCATCTCCGATCAGCAGGAGGGCTCTGTGATTGGCCCTCCTGATCACATGACGGCCGTGTCCAATCACAGCCGTCATGTGATGTAAATACAGAGGCGGTTGCTAGGCAATCGGCTCTCCTCTTCTCACACAGAAGTTGTCGTGAGGAGAGGAGATCGTGGGAGACGGCTGGTGATCAGTGAGTATGAGCTGTTTTTTTACAGCTTTTTACTCACTGATCACCAGTCTAGTGCCCCCACAATGTAAAAAACACAAAGTAAACACACATGTCCCCAAAACACGTCCCCAAAACACATGTCCCTAAAACACATGTCCCCACATAGTAAAAACACATGTCCCCCACATATGTAACAGTAAAATCACATGTCCCAATGATTATCTGTACACATATGTCTGTGATCACCTGCGCACATCTGTACATGATCATTTGCGTACATATGTCCGTGATGACACAAACCAATTATTATACACTTAACAGAATTTTTTTTATCAAAAACATGTAGCAAAATACATTTTGGCTTAAATTTATGACAAAATTTGATTTTATTGGATTTGTTTTAGAAAAGAAAGAAGAAAATATAGATTTTTTTTCCAAATGTCTGCTCTTTTTTCGCTTATATCGAAAAAAATAAAAAAACTGAGTCGTGAATAAATACCACCAAAAGAAAGCTCTTTTTGTGCGAACATTTGGGTACAGCGTAGCATGACCGCGCAATTGTCATTGAAAGTGCAAGAGCGCCGAAAACTGAAAATTGGTCTGGGAAGGAAGGGGGGCGAAAGTGCCCTGTATTGTAGTGGTTAAGATACTTCAAACAATTTATTAGGCCAAGCATAGCCTAAAAGCAGAGATTATTAGAAAGTGTACTTATACAATCAATAAGACAATAATGTTACCCTGAGATATATGGTTAAACACCTGCAGTATTCTGAATAACAGTATTAACTAACAGTATTAATTAACAGAACTGAACTGCATTTACCTAGCAACAGAATATAAAGACGGTCCTAACATGCTATACAGTCCCAGTTTTATCCCATTGGCCAGTGATTGACTGGCCCTTGAAGAAGTCACAATGGTTTCTAGCAGACAACAGAATAAAGAGGAGCTCCCCCAGAAAAATTTAAAGTCAGCAGCTACAAATACTGTAGCTGCTGACTTTTAACATAAGGACACTTACCTGTCCAATGATCCAGTGATGTCCGCAACAGAGCCAGTTCTTCAATCGGCTTCGGATGCAGGCACCGACATTTAGGTAAGGAAAACTGACAGTAAAGCCTTTACAGCCAGTTTGCCTCTTTGCATTCACGAGTTGTGCTGAGCTGTGTTAATGGCCCTGCAGTCTTCTGGGACCTGTGTGTGTCCCAAAAGGCTGTGGGGGGAAGAAGGAAGGGCCGAACATCCTTGCAGAACGCTGTAGTGATCTGACCCACAAGTAGGAGCGGGTGCCTTTCAAAACCAGGTACCCACACCCACCCCCAAATAAGTAGCAAATGTGGCAGTGGAGGGGGGAGGATGCAAACAAGCAGAACTTCCCCTTTTGGGTGAATGTCCCCTATAACTTGTATGATGTTAGGCTCTTACCAGACCCAGGTTTCCCTCTTCTGGGTCTCAGACATGTGCTCTCATTCAGTAAAAATCTATTTCAAGTCAGACAGGGGAAGAAGTTGCTGATGATCTCTCTCTTTCAATCCTGATGAGCCAGTTCCTATTTTCCTTGGTGGTTGTTCTCTCTAGTATATTCTGATCTCACCAGGCATCCAAATCACACCCTCTCAGGGAGAAGGTTCTCAGTCTTTTTGGTTCTCTGAGTTCTCACCTGATCGTAGTCAGCTATGGCAGTATCAGAGATGTACTTACCGAGGCCGAGATGCCGAGAGCGGTTCACCCTTGCGACCCAGCGCAGTCTGCCCCCTGGAGATGGGACAGGGAGCAAATGGCACCAGGAGGCACAGGTCACCTCCGTCACGTAAGCAGAACTGGTAGGGAGGCTGGAGGTGATAATGACCTGACCCGGGCAGGCCGGCAGATGGCAGGGTAAGGAGGCAGGTACCAAACACCCGGCTGGGGATCAAACACCGGGAGATTCGGCAGAGACTGTTTGGACAAGCCAGAGGATCAAACACAGGAGAGTTCAGCAGGCAAGCCAGAGGATCAAACACAGGAGGTTTCAGCAGGCAAGCCAGAGGATCAAACACAGGAGGTTTCAGCAAAGTCCTTTGAGATAGGCCAGAGGGTCAAACACAGGAGAATTCAGCAAAGTCCGTAGGGCAGGCCAGAGGGTCAAACACAGGAGAGTTCAGCAAAGTCAGGAGATCCGGGTCAAACACAGAGGCAGCAGCAGCAGAGTCGTTTACACAGGCCAGGGGGTCAAACACGGGAGAAAGGCAGGAACGTCAGGCAATCCGGGTATATATATATATATATATATGTATAATGTATATTCAATAAATTTTTATTCATTTTTACAAGTCAAACAGAATTTAGGCTTGATACATGTGTTGCCCAGGGTAGGTCATGGAACAGCAAAAGGAAAGAAAACAATGAAAACAATGCTTAAATGAACCAAAACCGCAACGGAACAAGAGCCCAGGTGAAATGGATTAGCAATGCGAAAAAAAACACCTGTTATCTTCCCCAACGTATGAGGTGTCAAGTGGAGGAGGTCAACTTGACGCTATACAAACAGGAGGATAGAACCTACCCCGGGCACCCCTGATGGGATCTTCCTGTGCCCCGAGCTTGCTCCGCCCTAAATCCTCTACCTATATATGGTAATGCCTTGGGGAAGGAGAGACTTGGGCAACCTCCCTGTCAGCTTGGATGGTTGCCGTTAGGTGAAGTACGTGTCGGGTGATGTCACCTGGGCTTTATAACTAACAGCTTCAAGCCAGCTTAGAGGTTAGCTGGAACTAACAGAGTTATCCTGGGATGGATAGAAAAGTGAAGAAGAAATAGAAAAGAAGAAAAAGAGGGGGGAGGGATGGGGAGTGTGCCACATTTTAGCTGGGAATTAGGGAACTATCTGGGGGAACTCCAGGAATGAGGGATATACTGTAGCTGCTGACTTTTAATTTTTAAAAGGGTGAGCGGAACTCCACTTTAAAGTGATTGTAAAGTCTTGTTTTTTGATAGGCCATCAGTGCATTAGGATTGATACATTTTCAATAATGCGTAGCTTAGTTTGTAGACTCTAACTTTCACACAAACCAATGATCATACACGTATCAGGATTTTTTACCAAAGACATGTAGCAGAAAACATTTTGGCCTAAATTTTCAACAAAATTCGATTTTTTTTTTTTTCTTTTAAAACAGAAAGTAGAATTTTTTTTTTTTTTTTTCAAAATATTCGCTATTTTTTTTTTTTCGCTTATATCACAAAAAAAAAAAAAAAAAAAAATGAATTGGTGAATAAATACCACCGAAAGAAAGCTCTATTTGTGTGAACAAAATAAACAAAACAAAACAAAATAATAAAATTGAAATTTGGGTACAGTGTAGCATGACTGAGTAATTGTCATTCAAAGTGTGAGAGTACTGAAAGCTGAAAATTGGTCTGGGAAGGAAGGGTGTGTAAGTGTGCCCAGTATTGAGGTGGTTAAGTACTCGCCGATACCGATTACCAAAACTTTTTTTTAATCTCATGTGACAGTGGCACATGTGTCAGTTGTTTTTTTTTACAATTTGTTTTTTATTTTTTACAATTTATTTTTGTTTTTTTACAATGCTTTATTATTTTAAAGGGGTGGACAGTGTCTGTGTTTTTTATTTAATTTTTTTTATTATTTATTGCAATTCTTTTTTTTTTTTTTTTTATCAGTCCTGTTGGGGGGCTTTGGTGAGATATTAGGGATCTTAACCGACCCCTGACATCTCCCCCTTTGAGACAGAGAAAGGGACTAGGGACACAGATCCCCCAGTCCCTTTCTCAGCAGCCCGCACTGAAAATGAATGGAGAGAAGTCAGCGGCTCCTGTCCATTCATAAACTGAAACATTGTAAACACATTTTACGATGTTTCAGTTATGTGAATGGACAGAGTCAGTCCATTCAGAAAAGTAAGGAGCCGGATTTACCGGCTCCTACCTACGCTCTCCATCCTGACAGATCGAGGGGGTGGAGGAGGAGAACTGAGGGAGACAGCAGCATGGAGGGGGACACGGAGGGGGACAGCAGCATGGAGGGGGACACGGAGGGGGACAGCAGCATGGAGGGGGACACGGAGGGGGACAGCAGCATGGAGGGGGACACGGAGGGGGACAGCAGCATGGAGGGGGACACGGATGGGGACAGCAGCATGTAGGGGGACACAGATGGGGACAGCAGCATGGTGGGGGACACGGGTGGGGACAGCAGCATGGTGGGGGACACGGGTGGGGACAGCAGCATGGAGGGGTACACGGATGGGGACAGCAGCATGGTGGGGGACACGGGTGGGGACAGCAGCAGAACAGAGGGGGACTGGAGGAGGATACGGTTGGCGGTGATCGTGTGGGAGAGTTCCAAGCACCGATCACCGCTGATTTCACTTTCACTAAAGCAGCTGAAAGCCGCGGGGGGGGGAGAGGGAGGGGAGAAGCGGAGAAACGGGCGGCTGTCAGACTTTTAAATCTTTACAGGGTGATCAGTGCTTGTAACTCTCCCACCGCACTGATCACCCTGACTGCCCAGGTATCGGGTGAAGTATTGGAGCATTTGCCTGAGTACAAGTACCCAGGCAAATGCTCGGTATCGGTACCAATACCGATACTGGTATCGGGACAACCCTAGTGAAAACAGAGGCTTTTGTTGCACTCATTTGCAAATCCATGTGGACGCCGCAGTGCCCCACCAAGGCTCCTCTGTAAAGTGCGGCCCTAACTCTATATATGTTTAGTTGCAGGTTTGTCCCTACATAGGATTCTTACTCTTTATTGCTTTCACTAAATATCCTATAAAGAGACCCAGTCGCCAGCTACAACTTTTCAATTTACAGGATTTTATTGAAACATAAATGTACTTTATCACAGGTATTTCTATAATGCCGACAATTTACACATTTATATTGCACATTCATATCAGCCCTCTCAGATCTTACAATCCATAGCCGGCCACAGAAGGATTGAACCTCAGCTGGTTCAGCAGGGACAAGGCCTGAGATTCAATCCATCCCTGGGCAGGCTGATTGTACTAAAATCAATTGACTTCAGTACAACCTGCTATAGCCACCGGCAGTGATCATTTTGTTCTCCCGGCAGGGAAAGCTCCTCACTGGCAAAACACAATAGCACTATGGGAGGGATTTCCCCATCTGTGTTGATGGGGGAATTTGAGCAATTTTCTTTCCGTCCACACGTTGTGGACGGAAAGAAAATTGCATAATCTATGGGCTGCTAAAGTCCCTAAGGTTGGCCATAGAAAAGTTTTTTTTTTTTTTAAATCAGCCAGTGGGCGGATCGGAAAAACCTAATGGAATCCCCACCCCCATCTATTCACATAAAACAAACACCACACCGACAAGTATTGTTAAGTAAAAGCAGTCGAAGTTTATTACAATATCCAATAAAAATAAACATAGATGGGACTATATTGCAAATGTAGAAAACACTTTACAGTAAAAGGCATTGCCACTCTTGGTGGCAGATGAGTGGGTATAGCGAAACCTGAGAGGCATTGCCACACTTAGTGGTACAAAAAAAGTGGTTACTGCCCCCACCTGTAACTGGTCACTGCAGCAAAGAACATTGCAAAGGCAAACAAATAAAAATAAGACATTCCCATGCTCAACTTACCGACCAGCCTGTGACCAACCAAACTGTCCTGTCAAGCAGTATGTGTCAAAGACAGGGGTTTAGTTGCACACATTTACAAATGCATGCGTAAGCCACAGAGCCACGGCAAGGCACCCCATTTTCTGTGGATCCTAAGAGGCATTGCCACCATTGGTGGTAGAAGAGTGCATGTAGGTGGGAGCAGGGGGTACGTTGGGCATGGGGGAGTGAGGGCAGATGAAACTTGGTGGTAGATGAGTGGGTGTAGCAGAGCCTTAGGCATTGTCACCCTTGGTGGTAGATGATTGCATGTAGGTGGGGCCTGGGGGTATTACCAGTACGCTGGGCATGGGGGAGTGAGGGCAGATGGAACTTGGGGGGAAGTTCCACTGGCCACAATCACCCCATGCCCAGGGTGGTAGTGTCACCTCTTGGTGGTAGATGAGTGGGTGTAGGTGGGGCCAGGGGGTATTACCAGCATGCTGGGCATGGGGGAGTGAGGGCAGATGGAACTTGGGGGGAAGTTCCACTGGCCACAATCACCCCATGCCAAGGGTGGTAGCATCCCCTCTTGGTGGTAGATGAGTGGGTGGATTGGGTTGTGAGGCAGTTGATCCAGAGGAAGGCGAAAAACCCCAGCAAAGCATGATCTAATGTGCTCCAGCTAGGGGAAAAATTTCTTCCTGATCCCCCGAGAGGCAATCGAATATTTCCTGGATCAGCCCTGTGTTGGTGGTAGATGAGTTGGTGTAGCAGAGCCTGAGGCATTGTCACCCTTGGTGGTAGATGATTGCATGTAGGTGGAGACAGGGGGTATTACCAGTATGCTGGGCATGGTCCCCGGGACTGAGGGCAGATGAAACTTGGGGGGAAGTTCCACTGGCCACAATCACCCCATACCCAAGGTGGTAGCATCCCCTCTTGGCGGTAGATGAGTGGGTGTAGCAGAGCCTGAGGCATTGTCACCCTTGGTGGTAGATGATTGCATGTAGGTGGAGACAGGGGGTATTACCAGTATGCTGGGTATGGGGGAGTGAGGGCAGATGAAACTTGGGGGGAAGTTCCACTGGCCACAATCACCCCATACCCAGGGTGGTAGCGTCCCCTCTTGGCGGTAGATGAGTGGGTGTAGCAAAGCCTGAGGCATTGTCACTCTTGGTGGTAGATGATTGCATGTAGGTGGAGGCAGGGGGTATTACCAGTATGCTGGGCATGGTCCCCGGGACTGAGGGCAGATTAAACTTGTAGGGAAGTTCCACTGGCCACAATCGCCCCATGCCCAGGGTGGTAGCGTCCCCTCTTAGCGGTAGATGAGTGGGTGTAGCAAAGCCTGAGGCATTGTCACCCTTGGTGGTAGATGATTGCATGTAGGTGGAGGCAGGGGGTATTACCAGTATGCTGGGTATGGGGGAGTGAGGGCAGATGAAACTTGGGGGGAAGTTCCACTGGCCACAATCACCCCATACCCAGGGTGGTAGCATCCCTTTTTGGCGGTAGATGAGTGGGTGTAGCAAAGCCTGAGGCATTGTCACCCTTGGTGGTAGATGATTGCATCTAGGTGGAGGCAGGGGGCATTACCAGTATGCCGGGCATGGTCCCCGGGACTGAGGGCAGATGAAACTTGGGGGGAAGTTCCACTGGCCACAATCACCCCATGCCCAGGGTGGTAGCGTCCCCTCTTAGCGGTAGATGAGTGGGTGTAGCAAAGCCTGAGGCATTGTCACCCTTGGTGGTAGATGATTGCATGTAGGTGGAGGCAGGGGGTATTACCAGTATTCTGGGCATGGTCCCCGGGAGTGAGGGCAGATGAAACTTGGGAAGTTCCACTGGCCACAATCCCCCCATACCCAGGGTGGTAGCGTCCCCTCTTGGCGGCAGATGAGTGGGTGTAGCAAAGCCTGAGGCATTGTCACCCTTGGTGGTAGATGATTGCATGTAGGTGGAGGCAGGGGGTATTACCAGTATGCTGGATATGGGGGAGTGAGGGCAGATGAAACTTGGGGGGAAGTTCCACTGGCCACAATCACCCCATGCCCAGGGTGGTAGCGTCCCCTCTTGGTAGTAGATGAGTAGGTGTAGCAAAGCCTGAGGCATTGTCACCCTTGGTGGTAGATGATTGCATGTAGGTGGAGGCAGGGGGTATTACCAGTATTCTCGGCATGGTCCCCGGGACTGAGGGCAGATGGAACTTGGGAAGTTCCACTGACCACAATCACCCCATGCCCAGGGTGGTGTATTGGTTTGTGAGGCAGTTGATCCAGAGGAATCGAATCGAGAGGCAATTGAATATTTCCTGGATCAGCCCTGTGTGTGGGGGAGGGCGGGCAATTGGAGCCCTACCCTCGGTGGTAGGTGAGTGGAGGAGGAGGGACCATCCCCCACACAGAGCTCTGGAGGGAGGAGCCATTGTCCGGGCTACAGCCGGGTCCCGGCGTGTCTGTGTGATCTGCCTCCTCTGCTCAGGTTCTAAAGGAACTACAAGTCCCAGCAACCTTTGTCCGCATGAGGAACTACAACTCATAGCATGCACTGTGCAAGATGCTGTGGGACTACATATGCCAGCATGATTTTCTCTATGGAGATATCACAGGTTCCAGTAATCTCTACATACCCCAGTCTGCTCCCCTCCCCCTCCTCGGGGGGAATTGCACCCCTCCAGCCATCCCACCCCTCCCCCGCAGGCCCCAGTCCTGGGGGGGAGGGGTAAAGGGCGGTAGGAGATAAGTGTGGGGTACAATTACCCCTCCCCCGCAGGCCCCGGTCCTGGGGGGGAGGGGTAAAGGGCGGTAGGAGATAAGTGTGGGGTACAATTACCCCTCCCCCGCAGGCTCCGGTCCTGGGGGGGAGGGTAAAGGGCGGTAGGAGATAAGTGTGGGGTACAAT